>VWZW01004607.1:1485410-2163720 GCA_013397115.1 Edolisoma coerulescens
TTTTGTTTGGGTTTGGGGTTTTTTTTGTAGTTTTGTTTTGTTTTGTAGGTACTGATGAAAATTCGACACTATTACTAGCAGACCAGATTTTGGGGTAAAAATAGAACACTATTCTCAGCACTCTGCATTAGCTAGTCTTTTTTTTCTTTTTTCTCCCAACATCATTTCAGCAGTATTTCTGTGCTAGCTAGTTTATGCTTTGGGGTTACTTTACTGAGAAATAAGCCCATCTGCTTACAAAATTTTAACAACAACATTACTTTAGGTAGAAATGCACAGATCTAAGATCTGTAGACTGCATTCGCATATAAAACTACAGTCTAATTTATCTTTCTCCAGAAGGACTTGAATGCTTCTTCCAAAACAAAGACCAAAACCAACAACAAACAAAACGCACCAAAAAAAAAAAAAAGAAAGAAAAAACAAACTCTCCAGCTACCCTGCAATTTCTTTTCAAGAATGGTACAATTTCCATCATCTTGTCTCAAAACTCATTGGCTAAGAAGTCTAACTTTGTATGTAGTCTTGCTCAAAATCATCCCAGCAAACACTGCTTATGGAATAAAAGAACACCATACATTTTATGGCACAAAAATCAAAGGTTGCTCTTCCTGCTACTGGTTTTACTCAGCAGTAAAGAGAAAACCTTGCAAGTGTTGTTTACACAGTACTAAATCCTTGTAAAGTCATACTGAAACAAGTCTGCTATCTGACCTAGCCCTTAGGGCTACTTAAACACCTGTGGATTTATAGAGTTCAGATGTCTACAAGGTCTGTGCTGAAGTTCATTTCCAAACCTGTGCCCCATGTGAAGTCCTTTGTTGGCACAGTTAAGCCATTACTACTTGTTTCTGGTTTGTAAGGCAATCACATTATGAAACAGAAAGAGCTCAGAATTAAGATAACTTACCTTTATACACACACTGTAAATGTACATAACAGCTAAAAGCTCAACATATAAGTTTTAATTTGCAAAAGCTTAGCTTCACTAAGATCAAAACAACGCAGGGAAAGAGAGGAGTTATCCTCATCTGTAAACGTATAATTGATTCCCCAGCAGGACCTATACATGTAAAATACGTATCAGACCATCAAGTTTGAGTATGCTTTGTTTTAAAAGAGCAAGTATTATGGTAGAAAACACAAAAAAACTTTTCATCCCACTCTCAGAAAATACACTCTCCTGTACCCCAGATATGGTAAAAATACCATAATATAATTCATAGGATGAATAGGATAGAACATGTTCTAAACTTCATGATTAGTTATTATTCTGTGGCTCAATGATACTCATTTGCTTTAGATACTTTATTACTGAATGTATGCCTATCATAAGATAAAAATAATGGTAACTGTACGTTTTGAGTGTGTTTCTTATAACTCTGTCCACCACAAGTGGTAAATGTCAGGTTTTTTTATGAGGTCTCCCAGAAGTTTCAGAAACACAAAGCCTCACTTGGATGGTGCAGAAAGGAAGGGACTCTGGAAGCCTGCAGTGCCCCAGGACTCATAGGAGCATTTGGCCCACTTCAGCTGCATTGAAGACTCATGGGTTTATTAAGATTTCACAATCCTTACTATTTTTCAGGACCCTAGTTCTTAAAATATGAGGACAGGAAAAGTTTTAAAATACTATCCTAGTATATTCTAAAATTTAATAAAAATGAAAGCAAATAATTATTAAAGAAAAGAAACACAGTTGTTCATTGGGTTTTTTTTCTTCCCCTCTGGTTCTGTAATTTTATGATTTTTAAGCCAGTCTCATAATGGATAAATGTGTCACCTTAATTTGCTAATGCTGGGACTGGTAAGATTGCTTCCTGGAGCTCTGAGCAAGTGCATGCTGAGAAAGAGCTTCAGGAAAGTGTGCAGTTGGTGATCTTTTTTTTTTTTTAATTTTTCTTTTTTAACTACTAATCTAGCATCACTACACAAAAGAGAGCAAAAGCAGCAATTGTATTACTGTCATCCCATCTCTCTGTGATGGCTTCAGGCAGGTTTGTGCTGCCAATAAAGAACAGTGAACAGGGGCTGCACATCACTATACCAAAGCTGGCTCTTGCACAGGGGGGACAAAGGACACACTCCTGTTTCTATTCCCTGTTCAGTGCTGCACTAACCTAGGGCACAGCAGCACACACACCTTCTCATCCGAGCTGCTATTGCAGCTGTTTGGAGTTCATGTTTGTACCTCGATGAATTAAGAGTTACACAAATGCTAAATGCTCTTAAAATGAGACTCACAAAAAACTCAGAACTCCTGTGAAATGCAAATTCCAAATTAGATCTCTCTCAAAGAGCAGAATAATAAAAACAGCCATCACAATTTACCACTCCTTTCTCTTTTACATTCTTCTCAGTATGACTTTCAGTTAGGTAGGTAGGTATAATAAACTACTGCCATGCTTGGCCTCTTGTGGATCTATCCTGTTTACACATTGCTAAATCTCTTTTATTGCTTCTGACAATATGTTGTTTCATACCTTTATATCTGTACTTATATCAGTTATATTGCTGGGTTATCATTGTGGTGGTGAATTACACTGAAAAAAACCATATCTGTTTATCTGATAGGGTTTGGCTCACACAAACGTTTCCATTACCATAACATTTTTTGCACCATTTATTTAATACACATTTATACACAGATACATGGTTATTCTGTACCAAACATACTAGAACATAATAATTGCCATCAGTGATAGTACTAGGAAAGGAAAAACTGACACTTTCTGGCAAAAGCAAGAGATGACACAGCCAATGCAAATTATTTATCCCAGTTGTTCCCCATGCTGAGTCCTTGAGGTCTGAGGATGAATTAAGTGCCTAGCAACTAACAGATAGTCCCTGCCACCCTTCCTTTCTTGTCTCTCTTTATGTGGAGAATTCGGCCCTCACCAGGAAATATGTCTTATCCCCAGTTAATGTGAAGATCCTCATTTATCACCAATTGCCAATCCATGCAGATATCTCCATCCAGTCCTACATCAGCCATTCTCAGAAATGCTGACTGCTGTGCACTGCATAGCGTAAGTCAAAATATGTGAAAACTGCAAGCAACTCTTATTCACATAACTATTTATACAGCCAAAGGTTATAAAATACCTTTGATCTGACAGCTGCTGGGTAAAAACAAAATGAATATAACTAATCTTCTGTTTGAAATTTTGGGGGAAATTCAGAATTGCCATCCACAGGGTTTTTTACCAGTGGCAGAAAACCAAGACAATACAGAGGCAAAGAGATGCAGATCAGCCAAGTCCCACGCATTGAATGTAAGATTCATGCACTTGACAGCCTGAAACTCCCTGTAGGTAAACCTTCATCAAATGCATTTTCTAATCAGTGCAGAGGCTTCCCCATGCTCCTGCATGTACAAAATCAGTTTTGTCTGTTATCTGGGGTCACAAAGCAGAAGGCAGAAGCCAGGGGCTCAAAGTAAAAACACCCTCATCCTCTG
Source organism: Edolisoma coerulescens (assembly GCA_013397115.1). Taxonomy (NCBI): domain Eukaryota; kingdom Metazoa; phylum Chordata; class Aves; order Passeriformes; family Campephagidae; genus Edolisoma; species Edolisoma coerulescens. The sequence continues at coordinate 1,488,871 of VWZW01004607.1, forward strand.
TCACAGGTGTCTCTCTAGGATACACCTTGGCCCATACCCAACCTCTCAAATGCCAGAGGAAGAAGGTTAATTTGAGAGCCCTGGGTGCCCAAGCCAGGGCTACTGAGGCTAGTCAGTAACAAGACAAAGGGAATTGCCAAACCAGGATTTGGGGTATTAAGGTGGGAATGCAAGAGTCAAAGCTCCATAAAGTCTGTGGAATAGAGACAGCCTGTTTACTTCCCATCTACTTGGCACCAAGCACAAGGAGGCTCCTCATGGCGCTACAGCAAAATGGTTTTACATTGCTGGATGTGATAGCAGTGTTTGGCCATAGGAGCAGCTGCTGAAGGGAAGAGAGGAAAAGTGAAGGGTAATGGGTCTGAATTAAGATGAATGGAGCAGCGGACAATTAGCTAGTTCGTCAAAAGAGCAAACAGTCATTAAGAGAAGCCTTTCACAATGTAAAACCATTTGTAACAGGGTTGCAGTAAAAAGGACGCCAAATCTGCAGGACTGCAATTGAGCTTAATCTTATTCCTAACAGGGCTGATTCTCAAAAACTCAGAGAAATAATCAGTTATTTCCTGCCTTCAGTGGAAATGGCGCACTAGATCTTTGATTAAACTTCATTCCTAATATTTGGTTTGCTGGAAAAAAAATGGTCTTCTAAATTATTAGAGTACTTTGATGGAACAATTTGTTTCTTCTGTTTGAAATATTTCCTACTGCAATAAACTGCTGAATGTAAATGCTAAAATACAGATTTTCCGAGAGCTATAGAGATATTTTTAGGTTTTCAAATATTAAGACAAAATGGCATCATTTTGTATCTAAATCTGAATTTTAATGAGAAGCTCTATTGATAATCACTGAACATCTATATTTATAGAAAAACGGAATATCACAAATACAGGATTGTGCCACTATCTACATATGTTGCCTTTCTCCATACATACAGAAATCAGACTTTAATTTCTATAGCAATGGAAATATGGCAATTTACACCAGAACTATTAGTCAGAATGCAAAAAATAGATCTAAGCCAATGTGTTGGCTCAGTTTTTAAAAGTTGGATCGAGCTAAATTTTTCTCATGTATGCTTTCATTTCTGCCTCACTGAAGAGAGGCACAATTCTGTGCTCACTCTATAAGGCCTTTGTAGAAGGTTCTCAGACTTTTAATGCCGTTTATTGTGGTGTTGCAGTACTTACGACCTAGGTCTCACACAGAATTAAAATGGGCAGCAGCAAACCACAAAAGCCAAATACAAAAAAATCTGATAGAAATTTTGTTAATATGAGTTTTATTTCTAGAGGTTAGTAAAAATATTGAAAGAAAAGACTAGCAAACATGATTTTTGATTCCTACTCTATAGCAAAAAGAAATATTATTTTTTAACTGTGAGCCTGAAAAGTACCCAAGTTCCCCTAAGTAAACATATAATAGCTGCTCTCTTGAGATGGAATTTCTCTAATTTGGTTAAGTGTATAACTAAGTTGTGCATATGGGGTACATATTCAGAAGAAAAAAACTTTATATAGTAATTTGAAAATTTTGGAAATAGAAAAGTTGATGTGTAAATTCTTAATCCCTTTTCTTAACGCTATACTCATTTTATCAGACACTTTAAAAAGCAGAAAATGTACCCATTAAGCAGTATACCTTCAGATCTCAACAGAGTGAATGTACACAAATAGATATATAAGAAGAGAGTATAACGGACACAGCTAAAATGTTGAAAGCTGGCTTTCTAGGCATACTTCTATAATCATAAGTATTTTGAGATAAATACATACCATTGTTCATTAGCTTTATTTAATAAGCAATATAACAATTGGATAAGCAGAGAAAACCCTGTAATAAATTACTGGTATATGTTATTGCATGAGCAATAGAGTAGAATGTAAAATCAATAAAAATGAAATGTCTTTTTCTACAAAACATGTGTTACAAAAAATGTAAAAAAAAAACCCCAGAACTTGCAAAAACCTCACTCCTCCTTCTCCAAACATATATATAAAGTACATATTTTTGCCATATTTCTAAATTGAAGCTTAAAGAGGTTTTGTTTTCTTTTAAACTTTAGTGTATGTGGGAAAAAATTTATACACTGCACAGAGTATTCTTTTAGGTGCATATTTTCTAGCATTGTTATTAATAATAATAATAATACAAAAAAGTGTAGCAGATCAAACCAGAAGGAGCCTTGAATATATTTGCTGGGAATTGCCTCAGGCTAAACACCAGGGACATGAAACAAACTGTTCTTATCACCTTTTTCCAAACACAGCGATTTAAATTTACAATGAAAGTGCCAGCACCAGCTGCACTTTAAGAAAGCACCACATGTCTTGATGAGCTCCAAGAAAATGGAAAAAAGCCCAGTTCAAGTTGGAGGTGTCATCTTCCTCTAGTCAGCTGGGTGACACAAAGCTGAAAGCGATGAAGTGCTAATTAGAGGTTGATGAACAGAATCTCAGTGTGGAAACTTGTCGAAATAGCCTCTACTGAATCATAGCCTTATGAGTCTGCCCTTATCTCCCCATACAAAGCACTGACAGAACCAGAAAAAGGCAGCGTGAATCTAAATATCTGTATGGTTGGGCTACACATTTTATCTCTTACCATATGTCCACTTTATCTTGGGAGTTATTTAAAAATTACCTTATTTTTTAAAATGCAGATATGACTTTCTCCTAGTTAGTTCCCTTAGAATGCCTAGACTGTACTGCAGAAGGAGCAATCAGACCTATTTATTTTTATTAAAAAAAAGCCTTTTATAACTAATAAGATAAGGGAAAAAAGTCTTCCAGTGCTAAGTGATAATGAGCAAATAGCTATTTCTTAATCAGAGATATGAATAAAACCACATGAAAGAAAAAAAGGAGGCAATGAACTTAAATTTAAATAAAGATCATACTTAGAAGAGGTGTGAGTTTAAAATTGTTCTTCACTGAAAGCAAAGGTGAAAGGAGAGCTTTTAGCTGGCAGGAGAGTTTGGTGCTTTGTTGCTCTTTTTCTATAGTATTAATGTTGAATTGACAGCTTTTTTTTTATGAGTATCTAGTTCTAATGGAACCAAAGCAGAAATGTTTAGCAGTGCTGACAGGCAAGTACAGGCAGGGCGGTTTCACTTCTGGAAGCAGCAGGAGCTACTGCTCACACAGCAACAGCAGATGCTCCAAGCTGGGCTGGCAGGACACTGGAGGGTAACGACAGCGTCTGCACAGATGTGTCTCTCTTGCTCTTCCCCGCTCTCCACATCCCCCCTTTCCTCCACCTCATCCACCCACCCTGACCGCTGCTGCCCTCACTGAGCCAGGGCACTCCTCCAGGCCCCCCAGCAGCAAAGCCCTTACACACGTTACCAGCTTCAGGGGGAGACAAATACGTGCTGAATGTTAAACGCAGATTCAAAGGTTCTGTTTGATTCTGGATGCCAAATCCAATCAATAAGAATGAAAATCTGAAGGTCGTGAGGAGAGTTGAAACCTTTCCCACACTGATGCAGCAGCAGGACACTGCAGCAATAACCGTGCATGTGTGCACTACGCTGGAGACACGCCTGTTTGGGTCACCAGTGTGGCACCAGAATATCTTATCTGGAACTTTTCAAATTGGACTCCATCGATACCCAGAAACTAGATGACTTGATGGAAAATACCTGGTTTGTATTAATACTAGGATTCTTCTAAACTACACAGTAAAATGATCACTTTGTGAACACGATGCAGTTTGTGAGATAAAATATCATCAGGACAAAATTTCACCACTTTTGAAACATCTTTCAGCCCATACGCTAACAAGTCCAGCAAAACTAGACTACATAGAGCTGAAGCATTCAGAAAAGCCCAACCCCTTGTGCCCTAAATTATATTCTTGGGAGGCATTATGCATTTCTGTGCAATGTGTGCCAGCTAATATGATGAGGTTTTTAACATAATCTGATTGTACTAAGATATAAAATACCAAAGTTACAGACCCTTGCTGACATCACCAGAGAAGGAAAAGATGATGAAATCTTCAGAAGTTTAGTCACAACACACAAAAAACACAGCCTTTGCCCTGAAGAGCACACAATTTAAGAATAAAAATCCAGGGCTATGATCATTTCACGTAAACAGGGTGTGCTATACAAAGTCATACTTTAAATATTTAATACCTTGTGACATACGAAGCACACGCTCACATCTATAATTTCAGTGTTTTGTTCTGTTCGCCTATTGCTTCAGAAACCTAGTTCAAATTAAATGTTGTCTCAAAAAAAAAAAAAAGAGAAAGAATCCATGCTCTTTTGAAAATGTCAACTCCCATTAAACCAGCTCTCCAAAATAATGATGTTCATCTGATTTTTCTCTCTTTGATTAGGCTTGTATAATTCTGTATTATCTTGGTAGCTTTGATGCCAAACAAGATTAAATTGTCATGTACAGTATATTAAATTTATAATCTGAATTAAAAAAACCACTTGTAAAGCACTCAATCAGTATCTTAGAGACACAGCTACTGAATTTACATAATTTACACCACTGACATGCCATTATTTCCTAATTATTTATGGCCAATTATCAATTGCTGGTCAATGCTTGGAATCAGTCACTATAATTATTTCCCTACGGCCTCTTGTTTAGATGCAACAGAGATGGTTTTATGAAGCCTCAGTACAACACCAAAATACACATTTCCCCTGCAAAGTGACAATATTTTTTGCTGGGATTTTAATTCAGCAGTATTAAACAATATTTCTACTACAAACTGTACTCTACCGTTTCTATTACCAACTTATAGCAGCATTTTGTACAAAACAATTAAGAGAGGATTCTTCAGAAAAAAACACCCAAAACCCTCAAACAAAACAAAACAAAAAAACAAACCAAAAAAACCCCCACACCAAAACTGATAGTGGGAGAATCTTATTAGCCATAATGTGATCTTATTGTCTATCCTGTTCTATTCAATATTTTTTTTTTACTTAGCACATTTTCAATTTTTTCCTTTTGTGTTTTGTAAAAATAGATGAAATAATAGCTGATTTCTGCCCTCATATCTAGATTTCATTTCTGCACAAACCAGTCGTAAAGCATGCAAACAAAAATCTGCATTTGAATTCCTAATGATTCCTCCTATTGTCTCATTGCTGCTACAACCTGTCAATCACTGCTGAAAAGTGCTAATCACTCCCAGAAATCCCAGTCTCAGAGACAAAAGTACCAGTCACCACAAAAATAATACCAATTGGTCATGGGTGGAAGGCAAATCTCACTAGGGATCTAAGTGCACAATGGAGTTTATCAAGTCCATTTTGCTATAGCCTAGCTCTGCTAGCAGCATCCGACGGTTTCAGACTTTCATTTCAAAGTCAACTAAAATCCACTAAAGTAACTTATATTCATTAGCTAGGCTTTAACTGAACTGCTGTGAAATCTCTTGGCTGCGAGGGCTTTTAGTAGAAGTGGCAGCTTTCATTTTCAATTTAAGGAAAATAGATCTAGTCGGATGTTAGGTACTTCTTTCTTAATCAGTTTGATTCTTACAGGCACTTAGTTCTTTCCAAAGTTGTTTCTTTAGCTAATTGTATACATCTTTGGCTAATACTGCACATGAAAGAATACCTTGCAGTTAATACTCTGTACCTGACCAATTCCCCTCTGTTACAACACTCAACTTTAGTAGAAAGAAGGAGTAAGAGTGAATATATACCATGTATTATAAAGAACTATTGCCTCAGGTTACAGAAACTGCATTTTCTATTAGAAAGGGGAAAGTGGCTAATGCAGTAGTCTTGACATCTAAACTGCTGTATCCTAAAATCCACATTTTTTTAAGCGTCAGTGCAGACTGCACTGTTTGCATTTAAAACTATAAACACAGACTGTGTTTTCCTGTTACATCAACTAAATACTGAAGTATGTTTGATCTTAATAAACTATAATTAAGCAATATACAGTAATTACCTTTTAGAAATCCCTATAGTGATTATTACCTCTGGAGTTGACTAGAGGAGACTAAGAATGTGCAATAATTGAGTTCTATTGGTTATATGCATTCTACTTCCTTCTTCTTAGAGAAGCAAAACATTTAAATGGGCAAAACTACTTCATAAGTAAGGCTCTTCTGGCTTCAGGCAGAAACTACTGCAATCACTAACTTTTACCAAAGCTGCTGCTGAGTTACATTTATCAATTTTATTGCAGCGGAAGGACTACCCCTGAAAAAATGATAATGTTTACATTAAAATAGGTTTGCAGAGAGGCATAATTTGTATATGTCTTTGGGCAATGTGTGCCTGCCTGCTTGGGATAGTTGGATTTCAGTAGTTACAGCATGCAATTCTGAGCACGTCTTGCTTCAAGAGGAACCCACAGCTCCCAGCCTTAGAGTGTTCCGTAGCACACTCAGTGCCCATAGTGCTGAAAAGTAACTTTTTAAATTCAAAATACAACACGTGAGAAGCTTTTTGTTGTTGTTTTTGGTTTTCATTTTTTTCTTTTAAAACTATTTGCAGTTTAGGTGACTTTCTCTTTCTTATAGTTAGAATAAATAGCAAGCCTCAGCACAAGGCAGGGCCTGCAAAGCAGCATACAACTCCAAAACACAGGTTCATTAATATAATTCTCTAGTGATTACAGTGTCTATTATTTTGGATTTCTGATTTTGATATAAATAATAATGCAATTCAAGTGACTGCACACACGGTGATCCAGGAAGGGAAGCAAGCTTGCACTTCAGATATACTCACTTTGTGATACAAGCCACTCTAGGCACATTAATTCAGAAGTACATTAATCCACAGTGCCACCTAGCCACCTGTGTATATTTGGTTTAAATGTGACAAAAAGAAAAGCCTTCTAAACTGTAAAAACTGTTAACCCTCTCCCCATCCCCTCCCCTCCAGTTACTGGATGTAGATGGAGTGGAATAATAATAAAAAAAATAGTCCGACGTGTTTATAGCAACTGTTACTGACCTAAAGGAAACCTGCAAATCTTGCTACAGCTCTGTGTTACACTGTTATTACTCCAAACAACATAAACTGGGATATTAGCTGCACTGAATTAAAATGAAACATTCTATAAACACCTGCTTTGTTGCACAAAACTTGTTTCACTGAAACATGGAACCTCTTCCGTTTTTTTCCCTTCTTTTCAGCTCTAGCCTTAGAACTAAATTAGATTTTATATTATGTTTGTGTTGCAAGAATGTTTTAAAGCTTCAGCAAGTATCTAATTTATTTTAGGTCTTATTATTGTAAAAATAATAAAGTCAGGCTAGCAGATATTAAAATACATCCTCTAAATATACATCTAATAGATATTCTCAACCAGTAATATTCCCACAGCAATTTTAACACACACCATGAGTACACCAAACCTCTTTGACAGAATGCTCAAAGCACCATGCAGTTCCCAGCTCAAGGTGAGACAGAAATGAGTTGCTTTTAAAACTTCTTCCTCCTTTGACAGAAACTACACAATATTCCCTGACTACCTTCTACAATTTGCATAGGAAAGGAAAGACAGTAAGGGAATTGAAATGTCCCCAACAGCTATCCGAAGGAAAGCCTGAGGCTGGTGTCTGCCTCACCTAGCAAGAAGCAGGAAGCAAGGAACTTTTTCCTCCATGGCATTTGCACCTCTATCAGGCAGGACAGAGTTTTGCCGGCCACTAACCTACACAGCACAATTGAGAGTGCAACACGGTGAATTGAAGGTGCACTTGGAAGCCCTCCCAAACACACTGGGTTTTAGCAGACACCCAGAAACCTTCCCTTTGCAGGCAAGTTGACCCAAGAACTAAGAAAGGTGCCCCAAAAGCCTGGAGAGACCTTTCTGCCCCTTTCATGTAGCAGTCTACATCCAGCCTGTTTATATTTTAGCACTGATAAGATGCAGGAACACAATTTCAGGGCAAAAGCTTTATTTAAAAATAATTCCAGTCAGCAATAGTTTCTTTAGAATCCTGTTAATACCTAACACACGACATTTCCAAGAAGTCTGCTCTTTTAAGAGTATCTTTAAGTAAGCTGAATAAGGGAAACCATTCAGGTCCCCATCCCTGAAAAATCTGCCATCATTCTCTAAATCCGTCTCTCTTTTCTCCACGGCAAAAAAAACCTCCTGCTGCAGGCTCTCGGCCTGACCAGCTTCCCATGCCTTGTCCTCCTTAACAACATCTTCCAGTATGCCCCAGCTCTGCTTGCTCAACATCCTTACCCAGAGATTCATCATCTCCCAGGTTTGCGCTACTGGTGTTATCCCAGCCCTATTGATTGAAGAAAATGCTACTTCTCTCTGTACTCACCACCTAATTCTTGCTCTCCTCTTAATTCTTCCCAGCTCCCAGGCCTTCACATTTTGCCTGGCCCACCAGGGTAAAGAAGGGCCAGTTGGCCAGTCTACTCAGAGGGTAATTCTAAATACCACCCTGTATTTAGACCTCTGCACAATGATGGCACAGACAGAAAGCCTAGGGTGGAGGAAAAGAGAAAAAAAAAAACGGAAAAGAAATCTTTAATATATGTTTTCCCACTTCTATACTGAGAATTTTTTACCCTTGTTCAATTTCCTATGAGTAGAACCAGTGATCCAGCTGTGCTTTTTGCCCCTTTTAAAGAAAGTAAGCTGATTAAAAAAAAAAAAAAAGGCACATAAAGAACACTCTTAGTATATCATAAAAAAGAAAAAAGCCCCAAAGAGCAAGCTACCAAAAAAAAAAAACCAAAAAAACCACGGTTGTTCCTGACACAGAATAAAATAAAAAACTCTTACTTCACAGTTTTCTTGTGTGTAAAATGCCCAGTTTTGAGTCTCCATCCTTGATACCAGACCTAGGCTGGTTCCAGGGGACTGCAGACACTGTTTCTTCCAGGTCTGGAGTTTTAATTTTTTTTTTTAATTTTTATTTATTTATTTTTAAATACTTTTAACAACCTATTTTGAGGATTTTTTTGTTAACCTCTTCCTTTCTTATCACATGTTATATAGGGAAATATATGCTTATGCTCCTCTCCTCGGTTACTTTCTGAACCTTCATTAACAACTTCTTCCTGACAATATAAATGAGAACTAATAATTGAATATATTGACAAGAATAAAAAGAAAAAAAAAAGAGAGACTTAACCAGTGAGAATTAGAGGACAGATATAAGAGGACTTAAAAAACTCCAAAACAAATCATGACTTGGAGGCAACGCTTCAGCTCTACATACCGCACTACATCGGGCTGTCTACCACAAGCTTAATCAATTTAGGGCATGGACTATTTCAAAAGATCCTGCCTGGTGAAAAGTAAAAAAATTAAAACTCAAGGTTTCTTTTAAAACCTAATCTCACCCTTCCCAGTGGAGTGCCTGTCCTGTCTACATAACTTCAATACTGGTTATTTCCTATCAAAGTAAATGTAGTGGGCAGGATGATGACTGACACCTGATCCAAGACAATGGGGCAAAGACCCAGTGCCCAGCAGCCTTGTGCTTTGACAGGCTTTTTCTCCTGGTGACTGTTAGCCATTGTTTGATAACTACAGACTTCCCTTCCCACAGACCTTTCTGAACTTTGCTGTCTTTGAACGGCGCACGAAATGAGAAGGAAAGTATTTACCAGCCAGTAATTACAAGCCACCCCTCATGTAAAGGTAAACGGTAATGAGGAATGTGCAAAGAATAGCTAGCACTGTCAAAAGAGGGGAAAAAAAAAAAGGCAAAAAAAAAAAAATAAAGCAAGCTTGTAAAACGTGAAGCCATACAAATGCCTTATAGACTTATCCGCAGTAACTGTATCAATTAACCATGCTAAAAGCCCTTACTCAGATGGGCACTGCACACAGCATGTCTGCCAGTGTTTTATTATCAAGTCCATTATGATGAGTTCTTGTCCTAGACAAAAGGAGAACAGAAAAAGAATTCAGGCTGACAAATTAGACTTGAAATCAGTTTCATTTACATAACGACTGGAAGTTCATTAATAACAGAGTTTTAATTATTCATGCTCTTGTTTCACTAGATACAGCAGTTTTCCCCCTGCTGTGCTGGATGTCTGGATTAGGTAAAATGAACCATAGCAAACTGATAGACTGCCCAGATTTCTTAAGTTCTTTGCTGCTTTCAAGGAGAGCACTTGGGGGTGGAAGAGTAGGAGAGGACAGGGGGATGGGAAGAAAGCCTTTCCTTCAGCTAATATTACAACATGCCAGTGAAGGAGATATTTAACATCTGCTTTGGGTATAAACCTTGGTTTGATGGAAACTCAGTTGCAAAATCCAAGCCATAACAGACAGATGTCAAATTCTATATTGATTTGCCAGATTCTAGTTCCTTATTTAGATCAGTCGAATCAATAATGGAAGTTTGTGTTAGGATACCTGGTGTGAGCAGAGAGTGTTTCTAGAGTCTAACATTTTAGTCTCTCATAAATAGTTGTTTAATTTCTATACTAAAATCACGGCAATTTTTTAAATTCAGTTTTCTCACATTTCTTCTGTGGAGTTTTGTTTTGTATGAGTTTTCTTTTTGGTTAGCTTCATTTTTAATTATAAAGTGGCATAAAGAAGGTCAGAAGATAATGCATTTTCTATAGAAAAAATCTAATTACTAGGATCTTTGTAAAAAATTAATCAAAATGCAGCAATGAATGGACAACTTTATCTTATAAGGATAAGTTTTTCCCATCACAGCATCTAACAAGTAACTCCCATTGACTTCAACATACCCTGCAGAGAAAGAATAGGACCCGTGGATTTTACATGACTATTTGCTATTCAGCGAAACCTGAGGGCCCGACTCTCCCGCTGCAGGATGCATGTAATACCCATTGAAATCAATGGGAATTACCCTTATGTCCTGCAGCACAACCAGGCCTCACAGCTACATGTCGTGAACTATGAACACTGGCAGGTGGACAAAGTGAGGGATAGATTTGAAGAATGGTGCTGAGTAAAAGATGTAAGTTATACTTTGAGATTCTTCCTTTTTCTCGTAGCCTGTAACTAAGGCAGGAGACCTCGGGTCTTTTCTTTCAAAATGTGAAGTTTTCTGAAAACAAAGCAATGAATGGAATTTTAAAAAAGAAAAAAAAAAGTGTAGAAATTAAAGCCAATGGGTGATCTCTTAGGCTTTTACTGTTCAGTGCTTGATTTTTGCTGAAAGAACCAGTAGCTTTTTTGCCCACTTTCTCTCCATCCTTGAATGCTTAATAATATAGCTAGAAAAAAAAGTACGGAAAAAATCTTAAGAGGACAGAATAGTAGAGATTCAATAGACATCTGAACCATGTTTGCTCTGGTACTCTATTACGAGTTTTCTGTGGCTGCTGGGCGGTGAGGAGGAGAGGTGTTTGCACTTGAATTCAGGTACAAGTATACAGCCACCAAATTTTTGTCAATATGTTGCATCTTCCAATTCTGTTTATTGGTAGGTAGTGTACCTGTCCATAATAAATATCATGTCCATAATAAATGTCACTGAATGCTCACAAAGGTATTTTATTTTTTTTAATGGAAGACAGTTCTAAACTAAGAGGAACAATACAAAGTTTCAAGTCAGTAAATTTAGATTACATTCCAGCTGTATCACTGTCCCTCATCACATAGCCTACCCGGGGCCAAACCATAAATCCCTCAGTCATGTTGATGGCTAAGGAGTGTATTCATATATAATCATTCACAGGAATTGTTCTGTAGGGCTAGACAAAAATTCTACGAGTCACTGTTCACCCCTGTAAATAAGCAGTGCTTAGACTGGCCTCGTATTTTCTGTTCCTCTCCCTGGAAATAAGGAGACAGCATTTCCTTGACTGATTGGTTTACTCCATGAATACATTCCTCAGTCAGGTTAGTGATGAACACAGTAAAAATCTGAAATGAAAAGAGCTGCTAGATTCCTGTTTGAGAAGATTTGGCTGATGTGAACAATTTCCTATCAGTCTGAGAGTGACAACAGGAACATAATAAAGGCATGAGAGGTGTATGGATGCATTAACCGTGTAATGTGGTTTTGATTGGACTTTATGAGAATAATGTGAGTTTCTTACAGCCAGCTCCAAATTTAGGCTGTTCATAAAGAAACTAGTGCTAACCTGACAGACTTGATAGGTTCTAGTGGAAAAAGAGGTCTGCTTACCACAGAGGTCAAAAGGGACCAAGGTTATTCCAGCCTGCTCTATGAACACATTTCATTTTTATTCTCACCAAGTTTCCAGATATATGATGTCTCTCACATTGCTGTGGGAGATCCCATGTTTCTAACTGTTCTTCTAATCTTTTAGGAAACATACCAGGCAGCTCCCACTGCACAGATGGCATGCAGTATCTGACTGAACCAGCAGACTTGGTGCTGTCTCAATGCCTTTTATTGGCAAGAACTGATTGAGTAGCCCTGATTGATACTCTTAGTAGTAGCTGGACAATCTGCCTTGCTATGTTTAATCCACAGACCATGTGGCTGTTGGAAGACACTTTTTTTAACAGCTTTTTAACAATTTACAAGGGCAGCTTTTTTGAGAAATTATCTTTCCTGGTTTTAACATGTTGCTCTCTCTACATATTCTTTGTCTATCACTGGATTTTCTAAAAAAAACCCGCTTCCCCGTAACTCAGTGTGGTTTATTTTCAGTTGCTTTCAAGTTTTAGAACATAAAAAGTGCAAAATCCCAGAAAAAAAACTTACTGAAAAAGTGTCACTTTGTGAAAAAATATATAGTCACGAAAAAATATGGACACACATATCACCTCCTTGTCATTGACAAACCACACTGCTGAAAAACCTAACAAGATAGAACATTAAGGCAAATGAAACAGACTGAAGGACTCTCAGGTTGCTGTTCTGGCCCACATTTTCAGATATTCTAGATTCAAACCTAGCCAAGACTTGACTGTCTAAGACTGTAAGCTTACAAATAGAGCCCTTAATTTTTACATAAAAAATTAAAGACTAAAATTACCTATCTTTGATCACTTTTTTTTGAAACATGTGACCTACAGCACACATTTTTGAACTTGTCAGACCTAACAGCTGTCTTTAATTTGTCACAACTCAATGCCATTTGGCCCACTGCACAGTATGTGATGCTGTGAACACACATTTTTCCACAGATAGAAGGATTATGTACTGCCTCTTCTTTAAGGAGGATACTTAGCTGAAGGGGAAGAGAAAAAAAAAGAGCTGTTTTTCAGATCTAACCTTTGTTATCTCCATTTACTACATTTTACCTGCTCTCACCAGGTAATTTCCAGTTATTCACAGGTTTCCCTTTAGCCTTAGTAAGGAAATCTTCAAGTCAGGTTAGTGCAGAAGACTAAGACTGTATTAAGATTAAGTCTGAAATGTTCTGCTACCAATTAGCCCTCTAGTATTTCTGTAAGCCTTGAATTTTTGATGCGATCAATGACACCAAGTGGAGCCATCTTCTGTGGAGTGGTTATTAAAGATATAAAAATCAATACAAAGATGATACTTGGAAATCTATATCACAAGATAATGAATCACCATGAGAGCCAGCTAAGAAGGAATGTCAGCAAACCAAACAGAAGGTTTGTGCATAACAAATTATTTGATGCCAGTAGAGTTTAAGCTAAATTTTGCATGAGACAGAAGTCTTCAGGCAACACTTACGATACATTTGCATGGCAAGGTTTTAATGAGATGAAGACACAAGACCAACCATGCACAGGGCTTTTTGTGCATTAGAGAGAGACAGAGGGGGGGGAGAGAGATGATTGAGACATATGGGATTAAGACAATAATGCTATAATTTGACTTTAAGGACAAAACAGCATCAAAAACTTTCTCTGTCAGTAATCCTTATTCAATTTCTTCTAAATGAAACATTATTTGCCTGCACCTTAAGTGCTGATTGTTATTGGAGTTGTGTATTGGAGCTTCACAGGATACTCCAAATTTAATTTGAACTAGGGATTGATTTGGTTGGCTTCAAAGCCAGGTTTTCCTTTCCAAAATTGAACTAGTGCATGACTTTGCAAGTTCATTTGGGTTTACTGCCTGACACAATTGTATGAGACTTTACAGCATTTAGGGCACGTTTTGCCCTGCTGATCTCTTGTTCACTCACATGTCCAGACACACACACACAGAACTATTAAAACAAACAGTCTTGCCGCCCCTCCTGCATTTCCCTGGGAAATGCATTCCTCACTAAAAGCCAAAGATTCAAGAGACTCACACAGTTCAAATTCATACTATATGAAAAACATCATCACTTTAAACTTATAATATATCAAATAAAAGGTTTTGAGAGCATTTTACTATCATTAGTTTTCCTAGAACTTTTCCGAAATATGAGAACAGCATGTTCTCATTTTACAGATTACTCATTTTACTGAGGTATGTAAAAAACCAAACGAACTAACATTAAGATATGACAAGGTCTTAGGTAATTTGATTCTTCTTTAGTTGTGGGACATTTGCCTGCTAATTGCCTAACCTATCTATTTAAACTGTGAGTTCTTTGGGATACAGCGACATTACTATGACTGAGTCTAAATCAGGGTCTCTGAACACTAATGGAATTCAAATGACTGATATTAATAAAAATCAGATAATAGTATCCCATGGGAAGCCTTGAAGATCCAGAATGACAACAGGTCCTCTAATGCATTTTATTCTTCTATAGCTACAAAGCCAATCACACTCTATAATTTATACAGCTTTACTCCAAATTTTCTTTTTTTTACAAACTACATATATTCCCTTTTTAAACTCCATATTCCCTTTCAAGCAGTATTAGCTCTTATTCAGTAGGATTAGGGCACTTTAAATACACCTATTGCCGTACAACAAATCCTCTGTTTCCTTGTTTTTCCTAGGCACACACAGCTTTCACATATGCAGCCAGTAAGTAGCGAGTGCTTACAGATAATCATAATCTCAGCACACAATCACAGTTTATTGTGCTTTCAACAGGACACTACATGCAAGCCCATCATTCTCTGCTACTCAGTAACTGTCTGTTGTTTGACAGCCACTAGATTTTTATTTAATTTTTTGGTGTGCAATTTCTCACCTATGCAAAAGCCCTTCTCTATTTCAAGTAAAAAGAATAAAAGGCAACAGCAGTTCAGATCCTCACCAGGGTAATATGCATACCTCCAAAGGTTGCATCAATTGAGGATCAGCCCTTTGTCCTGAAAGCAAGAATAACACTGAAACATTAGAGCAACTCTACTACTGCCTGCTAGAGGCAGCTGGCAAGTTAGTGAATCAGCCATCCCGTTGTATAGCAAAGCTACTTCAAAACTAAATAGACAAATAGAGAGCAGCCATGACATTCTTCGTGCAGTTTTCACCAGCCATTGCAGTTTTGACTTAATTTGTTTCCCTGCCTCTTTGCATCTTGAGTCTTTGAAGGCAAATGAACCAGTCGGTGTCATAAAACAAGGAGAACTAGAACAGCCTTCAGTAATAACAAAAACTAACGGAAAAAGCAGATCTTTTGCAGGCAACATTTCACATGGCTCAAAACGTCTTTGCCGCAGTTTAAATTCTGCAGCCTTGCGATTGTTCTGACACCTCTTTATTGTTCCTTTTAAGTGCAAATGCCTAGGTAGCATCACTATAAATGAAACAGTAGTGTTCACAGATTGCATTCAACGGCTGTTAGAGCTTCCTCTCCTTCATCTGCACAATTTGCATCTATTACAGGCTCAGGAATATAGCTTTTGCTACTTCTCTGTGGCCTCAGAAGGGCACAAGACCCCCCCCCGCTAAAGAACGGCAGTGAGGCTGATCTTTAAAGCCCTTCCTAGAGACAGCCCCTCTTTGCTGCTTACTGAAGGATGGGAGGAGGGGAAGAGGCTGCTACTGTGAAGACTCTGAAGGACACCACTATGATGTGCAATGCAAGTTCTCTGAATGATCCTGCCTTGTGATACCCACCACAAAATTTAAGGTGTTTAACAAGAATTGCTAATAAAGATGCAGAGCCCTACTCCGAGCACAGGCATTCAGGGCTTCCTGAGCATGGCTCAGAGGGGTTTTGTACAGTGATTTGTGCAGTAGTCTGTCTCTGGGGTGCAAAAATGAGGTGGGCGAATACATTTTGTACCTGTGAAATTCACTTTTCTTTCACAGCACAACAGGGAAAAAGAGTGTATAGAGAACAACCTCTCTTAATTCCCTAATATCAGTTGTGTGCTGAGACTCTTTCTGACAAAATTAACCAGTATGGCCTGAGCTAAAACCCTGCCTGGAAGCTGGGCAGTGTTCTCATGCAAAGCAAGACACAGTGCAGGAGGTGCTGTGTGTTTGCTTTCAGGTTGCTCAAACCAAGAGAGGACAACCACACTTAATAAATCAAACATACAAAGTGCAGAAGCTGCCTATTTTTTATTACTGAGAAAATAATATTTTGATGATTTGACTGCTCTTCTTGGATATGTAAAGAAAGCTTTGCAGATGAGATTCAGAGCCTTTGTCTCTTTCAGGGAAATGTTTGCAATAATCGACAGGTGTAGTCTGATGGCACATTCCAGAAATGAAAACATTAAAAATGCGAGCTGTTTAGGGAAGAAACTTATGGTATTTATGTTTAGTACTTGACTAGACCTAATTTAGGACCTTTAGGTGTGGTACCAATTATAACCAGGCTAGAGGTGATTGCGTACTCAATGTGGTTTTATTATTGTTACTGTAACTGTGTAGCTATTACCACACAAGTCCAACATTTCGACAGAGTCACGCTACAGCATGTGATGCCATTGATGTTCAGGTAGTACACACAGTTATTGTCCTTTCCGTCACAAGACTCCACTATTGCAATATTCACATCAAACGAAAGCAAAAGTACTTCTTCTGTTATTATTGTTATGTTTCTTTGTTGTGCCTCTCAGGAATCAGAAGATAAGCCAAAGCCAGGAGATGGGAATTCATTTTACTAGGCCACCCTGCTGATCAACTAAAACAATAAGTTACTATATGCTTTATCTCTGTGACAATGCAATGGGATTATATTATTTTATCTTGTTTTACTAGCAAGGCATAATTGTACACAGCCTCTCCATGGAGCACACAAAGAACTGAGACTGGAAATTTGAAAAAAGGAGATAGGTGCATGGAAATACATTTTCTTCAACTCTGATCAATAAAATGAAAATCTGAAGAATCACTGACACAACATCTTTCATATTCTCATTCTTTTTTGAGATAGAGAACATATTTCACTTACAGAATTGAACTATTACAAACGCAGTTGGAGTCTGCATTATCTGTCCTTTGGATCCTAATCATCAGCTTAAAATCTGTGTCTTTGTCATAGTTTTTCATTTAAAAGAAAAGAATTAGGTAAAATCTCTTCAATGACCATAAGAATTTATAAGCAAATACTTCATTTGCATGGCCAGCTTCCATAGAATACAAAGTAAGCCTCTCCTCAAACACATAATAGACTCATTTTCCTGAAGACAGATACTTATTTCATATAGTAATTTGTTCAATAGTTAAAAAGATGAGATTTTGTCAAATAACCTACAACAAAATCTTGGAAAGCCCTAAGCACTGACCACCTACCTTTCTATTTTAAAATGATATTTATCTATTACTGCCTTAAACACCTTACAGCATGACTTCAGTGTCCCACTATAGAACATCATCAAGTGTGGTGCTATTATTCTCCTATAAATTCAAACCAGAGACAAGGAGAGCAAATCACAATGCCTCGACCTTCTACACCAGTCAGTGGCTATACAGAAGACAGATTTTCAACCACTCTAAACATTCTAGCAGTTCATTTCAGCTACACCTATCTAGCACAAAAACTAATTTATGTAACGTACTTTGATCCTCCAAATAAACTCATACAAGGGCAGGTTTCCTTCTAGTAAGAGAACAGAAAAGTCTTTAAGATGAAGTTACAGCATGATGCTGTTTGTATTCAAAGGAAAGCAAGTAGTATTGCAACTTACACGAAGCTACTAAGCTCAGAAATTCTGCAAGACCTACACTTGCCATTAAACTCATTTGCTGCCTAGTTGCCCCTGCCCAATGACTTACAGACTGTCCATCATTACTAGAAAAGAGAAGCTGGGTACAGATATCACAGATGCTGTAAAACAAACACAGTATATGTTTATGCAAATGGATAGATTTCATGGTTTTGTATTCCTCTGCATTTCCCACTAAAACTAGATTTGAAACAAGGTAATTAAATTAGACCACTGGTAGAACTCCAGGAGAAATTAGTTAAACCAGACAAAAAAATCCCAATAGCATAACTGATAATTGGTTGCACCCTTCCAGACTTTGCCTTCCGGAGAGGCAGATACAGAATAAACAGATGCAAGCAGGAAGATAACCACTTGGCAAAACCTGGATGCAAGAGCACAGCAGCCAGGTAAGCATAATCATCCAAGAAGGAGGGGGAGCACAGAAAATGGTTCATCAGGAATGGCTAGGAGGCTTTTCAGGCCCACACGGCACCCTTTCCAGCCCCCTGACACCAAACACTACTGGCCTTTCTCTCAAAAGCAGCGTTTTTAAAGAAATTGTCACCGTGGCTGCACAGGCAGCGCCAGGATTCACTCCACTCACTTCCTCATGCTTCCCACCACCTGGTGCGGGCAAAGATCCCTTTGGCTAGCAAGGCACTGGGACTTTGTTTTTTCTTGTGGCTCTATTGTAAAGGGTACAATGTGGATCCCTGTCTCCTTAGGTATAATTAAGTGCTTAAGTGGCAGCATGTCATGCTGCAATTTGGTGATCTGAGCCTGGGTCCCGAGCTAGCCTGAAAGCTCAGAGGGGAGACAGGCAGCACTGCATTGAATAACTGGTGAAAATTGCCAAAGATAACATTAATTCAGGGGATAAATGCACATGAAAAATTTAGAGGGGCCTACCTTCATCTCAACTTCGTCAGCAATGCTTTAAGGAAAGAATGAAAGGAAACAGCAAGGAAGAAGCCACCAAATTATGTCTGCCACAGTAGCACCTCCAATCACTTATAGGTCTCTCACCCAAGATTAGGTTTTATTCTGCCCAGCTTCAGGCAAGGTGGTGTCACTGGAGTACTGCAAAAAAAGCAGAAAATATTTGTGGATTTAAGATATACACATTACAAGCATTAAAAAAATAAAACACGATACGTTTAATCACACCCCTCATCAGAAATGAATCCATATCTATCTAGCAAAAAGAAGGATGTGGGAGACTTTTCTTCCTTGATCAGTGATCTTAGAAGAGTGACAAAATTGTATTGCAGGCAAGGAGGAAAAAAAAGGTGACTGAACAAATCCAGAAGCTCAGCTTGGTGGCTGAGAGCAGGTGAAAAACTGATGAATCTTATGTAGCAAAAAAAAAAACCCCAACCAAAACACCAAACCCAAACCAATTAATTCCTAATCTTCAACAATTAGTTATTTGAAGAGGGCATTTTTGCCAACTGCCTGCATTGATCATGGAAATAAAGGAAGGCTTCCACCACCATTAAAACTAAATTTCTTTCTCATCCAGAGGGAAAGTAGTTGCCTTTGGAGACTGAATAAAGACAGGTCTGAATTCTTCCCCTACACTCTATTCTTCCCCAAGCATGGATCCAGAGAGAAAGACAAAGGGGTTATTTTGATTTGCACACCACTGCTTCCTTTCATGCTTTTTTTTCCTTGAAGTGGCATGTGCTCCTTTAAAAGGAGCAGACTCTCAGCTTGCCGTGGGACCCCATTGTTTTCTATCTGTGATTGAAATAAATCTCCTGAAATATGTTTGGTTTCTCTTAAATTTCAAAGTGATGGCCAATACTCAGCTGCAAATGGTTTCAAACTGATCTTAGCCACTGCAGATTAAAACTCCTTCATCACTTGCTGTGAAACAAAACACAGTTTAAATCCTCTCATCATCGTCTGGGAAATTCTGGTCAAGTTTACTTTCAGTTATCCTCATTTAAATCTGGAGATATTCCGTGTAAATCAACCCAGAGAATGTTAGATTTCCAGGTAATGCAAGCAAGTTTCCACTGGATTTAGAAAAGTTACTTCAGGATTTGGCGTTATGGCTAAGCATATATTTCCACAAACTGAACTGAGAGCAAAGTGTCCCCATCCCTACATAATCTTTACATCCATCGCCCTCTCTTACTTTCTCCTCTACTCGCTCCTGGTATTCAATAACAACTCCAGACTTATTCTTTGCCAAATTAAGCAGACAAGTATTTCACTACTTTTTTTTTTCTTAAAAAAAACCTTGTTTATCTTATCTCTGGCTCTCTCTTAAATAAGTGATTTGCACGAGTCTCAATGCCAAAAAATATTTTCTAGTCTTTCATACATTTCTGATAAAAAATATTTTATTGGGAGAAATGATTGTGTAATGATTATGGGGGAGGAGAGTGTGAAACTGGAGTTACAAATAACTGAGTATTCAAGGAATTCTCCAGCCTAAATTGGCTATAGAAATTTGATTTTAAGCTGAGATAGAAGACATTTAATATTATCAAAGGAAACAAAGTGAACAACAGCTTTGCAGCAAAAAAACAAAGCTATAAATAAAAGCTTATTTTGAAATTGATACCCAGAGTAGTAAAGGAGGAACTAAATCAAGATCACAGCTAAGACAGAGGAGCTCTATTCTTGTATCAGTTTTGATCACTGTGCAGCCTCAAGTAAGAAACTTCCTTAGTATCTAATGAATCAAATTCAGATAGTGATACCATCTTTAAAGAGCTTTGACATCCTCAATCCTAAGTCTTATTATTACGGCATGCCTGGGTCTGTGGCATGTTTTTTTCAAGAAAAAGCTGGTAGTTTCAAGCAGAGAAGTAGCATATGTTCAGTTTAAAATTCAAATGTATTTATAACTGAACGCTAATGGCAATGTCATTTATTCATTCAACAATTCTGCAATAGGCCATATGAGGCAAGCCATTTTTAAATGCATTTATTGGTACCGCACAGAGAAAGGAGTTAAAAAGTAGCTGAGATTCATCAGAAGTTGCAGTGTACCATAAGGTGGTGAATGCTGCCCTCTGGCTCAGTTTGGCATTGGTCACTTATTTAGAAATGTTCTGTTTTCAAAGCATGGGGGAGAAAGGAGAGATTGAGGTTCAACAGCTTTCCTTGATACTTTGATCTGTAATAGTTGTATTAGGAGCCTACATGCTTGAAACAATATAATGTTAGAAAAAAATTTCCTCAAGGGTTAAAGCCTGTAGTTATTTTAAAATTATGTTTTTCAAGTATCTCCAACACACAAAAAAGAGCTCCTTTCTTTTATCATCTATCTTGAATGGGCCATATAAAAGAGTCACGTGAGCACTAAGCTTACAGGCCCGTGGAGGACAGTTTCTTTTACACAGACTTTTTTTTTTTAATAATTCAAGAATAGATATAACTTATTTCAATGTGTTATTTTACTGTTTTAGGGAAGATTTAATAACAAAGGAAAAGCATAGTACTCTTCATCTGTTCATACAGTGAAGGAAAGCTTAGCCCATTTCACTAAAAGACAGTGTGATTGAGATGTGTATGTCTGCAGCTTAACCATAACAGCTTTAGAATTTGCTAAGGATTATGCTTACATTTTTCTGCTGTAGATACACCATTGTTTTTTAAAAGAGGATGTGTGAACAGATGTTTAAGAAATGGAAGACAATGATTTTATTGTGCTCCTTCTAGAAACTGGGGCCATTTTCCCCCTTAAAAGTTACACCTTCCCTTCTACTACCCCACACCCTCAGTTAGTTGGAAATAAGGGGAAATACCCCTCACTTATCAAAGTGAAAAGCTATTTCTATTACAGAAGGTAGATGTAAAATACTGCTTCACTGCCATACTAAGTGTGCCCACCCCACAAGAGGCCCAGAGCCAACCTGTCTTGCGGGCTGGTCTCTTGCCTGGCAGGTTGATCCCCAGCAAAGAAACATTAGACCTGATGTCCTTCTGAGTGCAAGGCTCAGTTTTATTTTCCTACCTCCTCCTGCCTAAAATTCTGTGCTTGAGGAAGTGTTTGAGGAAGCATGGAATAGAATGAAGGGTCATAGGCAACATGCAGGTCCCCTTCAACATGGTATTCTATGATTCTACGAAACCCAGCCCCATGACTAAGTCCTAAAGCCTGTCTTTTTAGAATATGAGCGAGAAGAGAGACTGGATGCCTTTCTCTTGAGATGATAAAATGCAGTGTTCTGAATACGAGACAGTATTTCTCCTGGGAATATTTCATTTTGGATAAGAAACAGTACTCTTCCATACCTAAAGAGAACATTTTGTTTTGTCTTGAGGGAGAAATTTTGGGACAGCTTTGGGAACAACCATCTCAGAATAAAATTGCAAACAGAAAGAAGATAGAGCTTTTTGTACACTCATAGTACACACTGGCATAAAGGTAATTAAAAAACCAAAACCAAACAACTTTAGTATATTAAAAGAAAAAGGAAACTCTAAGCAAACCTTCAAAGGAAGGATTTTCAGAAGTTACGAATGCAATACATGGATTCAAAAGACCCAGGGGAATCAGGTAAGCAGAGCAAAATACACTGGGAAACCTTGTAATATGCTCTCATCTGCACTTAACAGTGAAATTTACACTCACGGAATGAGTTTTAAGAATTTTTTTCCTATAAAAATGAGTAAAATCAAGGCAACTTGCAAATCTTCTGGCTCAGATTTTTATTTCTGAGAAAGGCAAATGGTACACTAATTCCATATCCCTGTAAATAAGGAGATGTACAGAAGCTTTTAACGTGGAAGATACCTCCTTTGCTTATTTATTCAGCAGGGGATATCTAGAATCAAATGGAAATTACTGAAAGTGAATCTGAGTCTTTCAGCAATAGAATTAGCTACGTGGGAAAATTAGTTTCCATGCCTTTAGCCACTACCATGGCTTCTGAGAAGGAAAGAACCTGTTTTAAGAAAGGTCAGGTAACTAGAACTGATGGGAAGATAGAAAATAATTTTTTTTCAGGTTTTGAAACTTGTTGCTTTGAGTACATAAGAAGCCTTTCAAAGATATGCAAAAAAAAAAAAAAGTATTAAAACAGTTGTTTTGATACTCAGTGTAGTCTGCTGGGTATGCTCTATTCTGAGGAGTTTTTCATACTGAATTTGGCAGAACATAAAGCTGAGCCTAGGTCATAAATTTCCCAGGCCAGGGCCATGGCCCACAGAACATAACAGTCACTACAGTTTGATGACAGTGTTTTGGATTTTATGAGGGCATGTTTGGCCTATGTTGCATGTGACAGAGAAGTCCCTAGTTCAAGTTTTTCCCCAGTGATGTAGCCAAGAATTCAAGTGTTTGGTATCGGCATGGCAAGAGCACTTGTATTTCGGAGGTGCTGTGATCTTGAAAAGATCCCTATGCATTGTGTGAGTTGGCCAAAGTGTTAAAGGTGTCCTAGGGAAAAGCAAGGGGCTTTGGGAACTATCTTCTTGTTTCTTCTCTGCAACAGCATCTATTCCCTTATTTTCATCTCCCCAAATTCTGAGAAAAGATATCAGTGGGAAAGAGGGGACAGAGAAAAGCTGGGAACTTGACAGGGAGCTTGAGCCAACACAAGGTCAACAGAGATGAATGTCCTAATATCTGAAACTAAATGTGAAAGTGCTGCTGAGCCTATTTAGTCCACATCTTGCTGTTAGGTCTGGCTGGGATGGACAGCACAGCCCTCACAGTGCTGTGCTTTGCACTGCTAGCTAGAAAATTGTTGGTAACACACCAGCATTCTGGCTACTGCTGAGCAATGCTGGCACAGCATCGGAGCTGTCTCTCCAACATTCCCACCTCACCAGCAGGGTGGGGGTAAAATCTTGGGAGGGGACACAGATAGGACAATGGACCTAAACTGACCAAAGGGATATTCCATACCATATGACATTGACTCAGATATAAAAGCTAAAAAAAGGAGGAGGAGGGAGGCTCATTTGTTATTTAAGTTTGCCTTCCAGAGCAACCACTACCGGTACTGAAGACCTCCTTCCTGGGAATGTGTGGACATCACTTGCTGATGGGAAGTAAAGAATAAAATCTGAGATTTTTTTATTGCTTGTGTGTGCTTTTGCTTTAGTAAGGTGCCTTATCTCAACCTATGAGTTGTTTTCTGTCTTATTTTCTCTCCCCTGTCCAGTTAAGAAGGAGAAGTGATAAACTGGCTTAGTGGGCAGCTAACCAAGATCAACCCACTACACATCTGAAGCCAGCACTGCACAATTTTCTTTTCTGATAGTATGGACAAAATTCTATCTTCAGGGAATTTCCACATCTGTATAAAGACATCCTTGTTCTTCCTGTAAGGACAGAGTCACTGAGCCTGACAGTGGAAGCAGAAGAAGACATGGAAGACCCTCCGCAAAGCATGTGTTTCTCACCCTGTTCCCTCCAGCCCTGGTGTTTGCTTGGCTTTTTTTGTCTGTGGAGGTCCCAGACAGATGAGTAAACAATGGGATTATTGTATTTATAAAGACATTTCCAGAGCTGAAATATAAAGAAAAGGAAGGAAAAAATTTTACATTTCCCGCACATTTGTACTCCAGCTAGAGATTCTCTGATCTCCTCAGTCCACCAATATATTTTTTAAACAGTACATTGCTAGAAAATCCTTATTTGTACTAATTTACTTCATGAAGTAAGACAAAGGAATAATTCTCAAGGAGGAGTGACGGGAAATTATGTTGTCTTGAGAGTTGGTGCCTTTTCTCACTGATGCTTCACATCAGAGACATGAGCGCACAAATCTCACGCAGCTGAAATTTTCAAAAGGATCTGAGTGGCAAGGACCTCAGTTTCTTCCAACCAATTAACCAGAAGACATTGCAATATATTTTTCCATTTACCAGAATAAGAAGCTATGTTGCACAGCATAAAAACCAAACCTCCATCTTCCCTGGTGGAAGTGGGAGGACTTGTGCTGGTCACAGTTGACACAGAAGGTACAAAGTGAAAAAGACACACTAAGTAAAAAAACCTGCTTCTTTCTTGGTGAGTTTGGAAACTGCAGATCTCTCTCATCACCTGTGAATCTTTTCAAAATAGGCTCTAGCAGCTCCTTTGCTCAGAGTGGCAATACCAAAGTTACTTAGCTTCTAACATCTCACATTTAATTTACATCAGAGAAGAACAAGCCACCACTAGGAAACTACTAGCAAATGTAAGATATATCATTGTGAGGAGGCAGTCAGGATGCTCATGAGCTTCATGGGGGTAATTGTTTCACTGCCAGCTTTCAAAATGAACTCTTCTTTCATTCATTTTAAGTAGCTTCTTATTTTCTGAGTGATTTTTGCCATAGGAATTTGAACACATTCTCAAATTACAAAAATTGGAATAGTAAATCAGACTGTAAGACAAAGAATAATACCTCTGCTATTAAGTATCACTGAAAGTTACAATTAATATGAATTTTAATATGCAAATCAGCTTCCACTCACAAAATCCAAAAACCTGACACAAAAGCAGAGCTCTGAAACAGCTGGGTAGCTTGAATCTGATATAAACTTTATCTTTCAGAAAGATGTGCTGCACTTCTTATAGCTAAAGACAGAGCTTTAATTTTCAAGCCATGGAGAAGAGAGAACACACAGGGAGAATTCCTCATTACTGTGTCAAGGGAAACTGAGAACATTTGCTTAGACTCCCAATAGGGGTATGAAGACGTTGAAATCTAGAGGTTAATAATAGTTATTGTAGTCCTTTTATGAGTTTTTATTTTCAAAACATGCCCAAAGTAAAAGAGTTCAACACTTTAAGTGAGGTTCAAGGGTATGCTTTGAAATGGGAATAATATGGAAGTAGATGACATTTACACCATTTAAATTAAAAGAAAGGAATTAAAATGAGTTTCTATCCAAACTGAAGAAAAAAATTAAGCTAATCATGTAAATCTGAAGTTATTTATGCATCAATGTCTGGGCAAAAGAACGCAGAAAAAACTAGCTTGCTAACAAAGACTTTGGACTTGAAAGGAAACACCAAGGTTGGTAGGAGAAAGGAAAGAATGGACATTCCCTGTTTACTGTGACAGGGATCTGCAGTGGCCCAGGAGCACTTGGTTGAAAATGAAGAACTAGTTCTTTGCAACAAGATGTTAAATGTTGACTGACAGCTAACTGGGTTGAGGAAAAAAATAAGAGGAGAATCACATTAAGTATAATAACATAAATTAAGGGTAGTTTTCACACTTACAATATTCATCTTAACCATTATCTTTGGATCAGTGTCTAATTAATACTCCTGGACTAGGCCTTGTAGGCTGGTAATAATACCTTTTGTATCATTTTCATTTGACTTCTTCTTAATGTTTTCTTTGTCTGGGTTCTCTGCCTTAATGCAAATTAACTTTGCTTTTATGTAATGCCCCTGGCAGAGTTTTTGAGACTCACGGCACAGAATCACATTACACTAATCCACGGCAAATGTGGAAAACTGCTGAAAGGACAGTGGTATTTTGAG
This sequence comes from Edolisoma coerulescens, assembly GCA_013397115.1. Classification (NCBI taxonomy): domain Eukaryota; kingdom Metazoa; phylum Chordata; class Aves; order Passeriformes; family Campephagidae; genus Edolisoma; species Edolisoma coerulescens. Next base: position 1,515,235 of record VWZW01004607.1, read on the forward strand.
TTTGGTGGTTTGTTTTTTGGCTTTTCTTTGGTTTTCTGGGGGGTTTTTTTGTGGCAGTGGAGGGACACAAACGACACAGAGGGGATGTGTGTTGGACTGAGTTAATTTTGTGTCAAGTCATCCTGCCAAGATTATATGATCTTTAAACTTGTTATCAGTAAAACAGGGATGGGACTTTTGGGATCAGCCAGCAGTTACACTGCTGGTGTATACTAGGTATACATAGTATACCTGTATGCATACATATACACTAGGTATAATGTGAAACTCCACCGTGAGAAGGGAAAAGTCACTTTTGGGCATTTTAGAGAGCTGTGAAATGCCCTCCCAGCTTAAGAGAGAGGAATGAGGCTACAGGCCTGTCAGAAGAAAAGAATTTAAAGTGAGGTTGTGTCTGAGGGGAAGGCAAACCCAGTCAGTGTAGACGCAGAGTTTGATCCACAGCTCTCTGAAGTCAAATGTTTTAGTTTACGTCAATGGCCTTTGATTAGGCCCAGAGAGAGCTGTAAGATCCAAGGGCTGCCAGGCTTGGTTACAGTCATCAATACTATAAATCCCTGAGAGAGTTTCCTTACTAAACTCTAGGCCTTTTTGCTGCAGGACGCTAACTAAGGGCATGATCCTGAGCAAACTTAGTCCCATCGGCTCCAAAGGCCATAAATTCTTTCGACTGTCTTGCAGCACAGATTCTCCGGTTTGCTGTAACTATTTAATACAAGCAGCAGGAAGGACAAGAGAATAAGAGACAGCTCCTGGCAAAGAGAAGCTATTTCTATTGCCAGAACTGCAGATTCCTCCGAGAGCAGGGTGAGTTAGGAAGGCCCAGCCTGCTGTGAGCTGGTCCCAGGGGCTCATCCATAGGCACAGCCAGACCTTGGCCAGGAGCTTTCCCTGTGCAAAGGGGAAACTGGACCCTGAAGCTGCCTGAGGGAAGCCTTCAGGTCCCTTTTTGTACCACTGAGCCCAGCAAGTGGCCCACTAACTTTAACAGTCTATACTAGTTTGTTTCATTTTTATAGCATCTTGTGAAAAAAATCTGATTTTTTTTTAGTTATTAAGCCTTTCTGAACTGAGACAAGCTCACGTGGAAATCCGTTCTCTTAGAAAACAGAAGTTATAACCCTCCTTGCTGCAAGGGATGATCATAATGTTGTTGTATACTTGGGAAATCCTTATCTGCAGATCAACCTTGAAGCTCACCCTCTTACTTCCTCAAAGCCCAATTTACATTACTTGGTTGTTTGGGGTTTTTGTTCTGTTGGTTTTGTTTTTTTAAATAAATTTCATAAAGAAACACTTGCAGGATGAACAGAAAATAAATCGACACTAACAGAAAACCAGCAACTTGATTCTTTCTTCCTGCTTCTGCAAAAAACCCCATAAAAGCTCAATTGTCCTCTCAGGACTCCTTGTAAGTCTTAACAAAAGTCTCTAAAAAGCAACTAAATGAAAGACCAGGGAGTCAGCAGCAGGGCAGATCTCTCACGGACAAAACAGACAAAACCTTCTTTCCTTCTGACCATATCTAGGCTTAGTTCTGATCTCCTTACTCACACTGAGTAATAATTCACACCATAACTAGCCCCACCGGAGCTGCTAAAATCACTTGGAGTAAGCCATAAGCCTGTTTGACAAATATCAGTCTGATACACTAAGGCTAAAAATCCTAAAAGCTAATTCAAATATTATTTTTGTAATTATATGGCCTCAAAAAATTATTCTCTTGTTTTTGTTACTGTGGTGTGTTATCTTCCAAACAAAGACAGGAAGTTTGTAATTTTCTTTTTCGTTTGTTCTGTTTTTCATCTTAATATAGAATCTAGCTAGAAAAATAATATTTTGTCTAACCTATAAAATGCAATGAATATACAAAGACACACGAAGAACATGCACTTTTCTGACAGAGACATTAAACCAGGAAAACCTGAGGCCAAGTCTACAGTTCAAACTTCTGTCTGAAAAGTACATTAGTCAGCAGTGTAATAGGACACGATCTCAGCCATTAACCCAGGCTGAGCCTACCCAGTGATTAGCCTGACTCAAAGGCCTTACTTATTTACTGCGTCTTCATGTTGCTTTGCTCACCCATGTGTACGTGACAGTGGCACTGCTGAGAGGGAGACTCGCTGTGCTGCTGCAGAAGTGCACACTGTGGAGCTTTTTCCTACCTTTGTAAATTGATCTCTTCTCTGTGTCTTTCTCAATAAGCCCTTGGAGAGTTTATCCATGTTTCTAATCACATGAAAGGGAGCCGCTGGAAAGTGTCAAAAGACTACTGACAAGCAAATTTCCCTGAGTTTCACTCTAGCAAGGCTGGACACCAGCACCAGTGGAAGCACTCCAAAAGCTAATCACGATCCTTCGGAAGGCTATTCTGTTCTTGCTTAAAATACTGAATTCCTGCTCATGAGTTCAGCGTGGAGACGTGAAGCCTTGGGAAGTCCCGGAGGTGCCAGCAGCACTGTCCAATGAATGCCATTGCACAACACACCCCAGTGGTCCGGCCAAACTCCTCCTCTAGCAGGAAGCCTGGCAACAAGGCACTCAACCAGTTGAACAAAAACTACAAGCTTTGCACCACGCGAGCTATTTGCCAACAAGCAGTAGCCCGCAGGCTGGATACTGTTACCTAGTTATTAATGAATGCTGCTGATTAACCTTTTCAAAGCACTTTGTCCACCACACCTACTGGTGGGAACCTGCAGTGATAATGCTCAGGGGAAGTTGCTGACATTGGACTGACACTGGGGGTAGTGAAAAGGCACCCCAAGAAGTGACAATGACTTTAAGAGTTGGGTATAAACCAGGATAGTTCTTCCAGAGACATTTGGGAAGAACAGGGTGGGAAGCGTAAACTTTTTTAAAGCTTTAAAAAAGTAATTAGAGTACAGACTTCACCATAATTTACACTATATCTCAGGCTGCTGTGCTTGATTGAGAACAAATTAAAATTTTGTTCAGAAAGCTTCTTATGCCCCAGCATTAAATTTGGCAGAGATCGTGACACCCTCCTCCAGCTATTCTCACCCACGTTTCAAGCCCAAAATTCTTGAAAGTAATGTACTGCTGAAACATAGATGATGGCATCTAAAGCACTCAGAATGATGTGACAAGTTCCTAAGAATCTGGGGACTTGAAGTCTCTGGCAAAAAAAAGTACTTTTGTATCTATAGTTCTTTTAATTTTTAACTTACGTTGTTGTTGTTGTTATTGTTTTTGTCTGTATTGGTCATTCCTCCTAAGCGTTTTGAAGCTTAGTTTTCTTTAGAATATACCAAATAAATAAGAAGTCAAGACTCTGGGAAAGGGTTGTGAAATAACATGAATCCAGGGCAAGAACATCAAGCAACAGAACATTTTGAAATATAACAAAGTTTGCACTAAGATACTGAAAGCTGACAATTAAAACAAAAGCACAGGGGATAAGCAAATACGAAGGGACTGTCAATCATGGAGAGCAAGGAAGGAGGCAAAACAAATTCTGAAAGAAAAGTACAGAAAGGACAAATATGAAAAAGAAAAGATTGCACAAAAAGCGTATTAGAAGGAGGAAAAAAAACCCAAATTCAATAATATATGTAAGAAAAAAACCCAGCCTCACTTTGCCTCGATAAGACTGCTTATGCATACCTTTACCCGGGGTTCTGCAGAACACTTTTTTAAAACGTTGTTTTCTCAGTTTAACAGAACTGTTACTTTTTAAGCTAAAAACATGGTAAAAAAAAACAAATAGAGAGATATTTCTTGCCTAGATCCTTGCTATGGCTGAGATTTCACACGACAATTGAGCCAGTTTGACAGCTTGCCGCTGTTGATTGGGGAAACAGCCTCACCCCCCTGCTTTGTTCCCAGCCATGTGGTCTTACTCCTTCCCTTGCTCTGGAATCGGCACTTGTCTGACATCCCAATAAAAAATACTCCACTCTCTTAATTAAAAACAATATCTTTTTCTTCTGCAGTTATTTTTGTTTGTTTTTAAGAAACATTGAGGAGAGATAGGTGAAACTGCTTAATAGTTCCATGAAATCTTCACTATTAAAATATTCCTGGAGCTATGGAGATGACAGACATTTGTGTTTTGTGCCTGTTCTGTTCATTCTAATATTACCTATTTCATTTCTCTGAATAAAAATATTAAATGCAGTTCCATTCCCCTCATAAACAAAAAAAATGTTGCAAAGGCACAGGTTACAGCCCCCTGTGCAAACTGTAACAAAAGCGGGATATGAGAACTAAAGCGAGTTTTCCTCTGACTTCCACACTATGAACTGACGCTGTATGAGCACCGATCAAGGCAGGTTATCTGGTGTCAGCTGCACTGAAGACTGAGAACAGAAAAAATTACAAATCAGTTGCTATATTCTGCCATCATTTACACCATTACAACCTGGCTGACATTCACTGTTTCAGCAGTAGAATTTGGGTTTGTGTACACAGATTAGAAAACAAGGAAAGTCTAAAATGAGATTACTGCTATTATTTAAATAAAGGATCTGGGGTTTTTTTCTCTTCTGTTTTGGGAAGGACAGATTTCTTTTTGAGTGGTCTTATAACAGGATGGAAAAATCTGTGCTTGTGCAATAATCCACAGACCACAGAAGGATGTCCGTTACTTTGCATTGGCCAAAATTTTTTCTTTGGGCAACATTATTGCCAGACACACAAAAAACCCCTGAAAACCCCAAACACAAAAACGAAACACAAACTTATTGCTGAAAATAAAGCTTAGTTTCTAATATTCAGCCCTGATTCTTAGTCATAAAAGCAGTTTCATTACTATCTGTGGTACAAACAAGACATGGCAGGATTCAGGCTATTGAAACCAGAGATTATTCAAAAGTTAACATGTGGTTTTTATTTGCAGAAACAGAACAAAAGAGACTCTAATTGAAACAGATCATTTAAATAAACCCAGCACACTGCTTATGCAGATAGTGTACTTATGTAGATACACACGTGCATGCACATGCACACCCAGCCAGAGCTTCCAGCGTTTTCTGGCTGCTGTGTTACACACAGGGACCTAGCGGGCCCAAAACTCTCACTGCACATTCCAGGACTTTCTGGGTATCCAGGCCCCCCAGTACAGATCTGGGAGTCACTAGGCACGAACCTCTGCTCAGCTGCCTCTCAGGGCATTCGTCTGTGTTTCATCAAATACAGCATATCCCTCAGAAATATCTGAGGATATTTGATGAACTGATATTTTCCTGATCATTTCCCTTATTGTTCCTTTTTAAGAGACAGCGGAAATTATTTAGATTGCTTGTTAAAAGAAACAAACACAGGAAATGAAACCGGGTGAAAATAATTTCTTAATTTTGAGGGTGCACTGAGGTGGAACAATCCTTACCAAAGATAACTGAAAACGTAAACACACTGATTTCAATCAAGAGCACTTTTCATAAGAATATTTCACTCACTAGTTGCTGCAGATCCTTTTAGAGGTGTGTTACCCATTCTGGAATACACACAAGAGTTCAAGTGTTGCATAATTACATAAAACAGGGCCTATACAAGAATATCCTGTTTTGCTTCCTGTACACTCACTAGGGTGGCTCAGCTGAATCCTTGACAACATCTAGCTCCATGAAGAAAACATCAAGACTCCTTGCTGATAGGAGGTTTTTTACCTAGAGCTTCTCAGCAGTTGGGCTGTTTAGCCCCAATGTGTAAGCAGACAATCACCCTATTGTTTACTTTCTACTCAGAAGGAGCATTACTGGTTTTCCTCACTGTCCACAGTCTCTGTAATCTTAGCAGTCATGTTCACTCAGCAGTAAGTCTAAATATGAGCTTCCCAAAGGAGTTTCAAATCCATGACATAGATTAGTATCACTGTGGTTTGATGCTATCTGTGACAAATTCCACAGTAATTAACATTTTAAACCATGGTCAATACCGAAATTATTTGACGAGGACTCACTCTAGCCCCCAAATCGTGAGAAATTAACAGATTTAAGGGGTATTATTATGAAGTGAATAGGCTGTGGAGGACAATGTATCTTTCAAAAACCCTGTCAGCATTGCTTCATCTCATTACATATCACTATATCTTTAAAAAAAGGAGCGATTCAATTGTGTGATGGTGAATCATGAAACTTCACAAACATTCAAGGAACACACATGCCACTACAAATTAACCATTAGCACTGCATGGTATTCATCCTTTCTGTCACACACTGTGGGAAGCACGCCTTATTAGCATGGAAGCATGGAGCAATAGCATCTCAGTGTACTTAACATTCGCTTACCTTGGAAAAAAGAGCACACAATTGCAGTCTTAAACAAAAACCCCAATCCTCAAAATGCTGCAGATCTATTCCTTTCCACATTTAATCCTTGGATTTAAAAATTACAAAATTGAATCCTAAATCCTTTTCTTTCCTCTCTTCCAGTTCGCTGTTTTTAACAATGAAATGTATTTTTTGCATTTTTAATCAGCTTTAATCATAAACAAGGCAGGCATCACAATTGCAGCTATTGCAGGGCTCCCCCTCACACACTTCTTTCTTGGTTTTGAATTTCAATAGTACCCTCAACTGGGGGTCTTCCTAGATCCCAGATGTCAAATTACATGGTCTGTCCTATTCTTCTTAGAGGGGCAATCCCGTTCCCTGTTAAGTTTCACAGGGATCTGAATAGCTATTCTGAAATCACCCATTTCTTCCTTAATTGTATTACAACTGAACTTAATTTTGATTATTAAGGAATAGTTCTCCTTAACAGTTTCTTAGAAATTTGTAGAAGTATCTGCTGTCTTTCTTAGTAATATGAAGCACTCTGTGCAAACCCTTAAAAAAAATAAATCTACATTTAGCATCATTGTTCCTGCTTGAGGTCCTGTGCGGTCTATAAAATCTCAAGAAAGGGGCCCACTTCCCATACCCATCCTACTTACATGCTGTTTTATTTAAGAATCAAGAGTACATTTTACAACCACTTTGCCATGTTAAAAAAGAAAGAAACATAAAAGCGACTTTCAGGGGGAGGGTAGACTTATGTTTTGTTTTACTAGCTTCTTTCAGAGTAAACTTGTAAAATAAAAAGATATAAATGCCAAAGAATTTTGTAAATGCTAATGTAGCAGTAAGCCAGAGCCTCCCACTGACCTAGAAGCAGAACTGGTATTTTAAAGGTGCACTGCTTTAATGTACGTTTTATACATATATGTACTTGAAATGTCATTTTCTCTCAAGTGTAACCCAACACTATGGAATCACACACATCTCAGAAATAACTCCTACCCACTCCTACTTCAAATAGTAACAGAGGCTTGCTGGCAGATAAGGTTAACATTGTGTAAGGTATTTAAACTAGCAGAGCAGTTCAGATATGCAGCAATGCATCACAAAGGCAAGTCACGGCCTTTGGCACCCCTCCTCATATTATTATTAATTACCTATTTCCTCATCTTATTAGTGTTTGAATGGATGTAAAAAATAAACAAAGCTGCTCTAAAGGATATTACAGCCATACTAGAGCCTGACATCGTTCTGGGATTAATAAAAGGAGAACCAGTACTACAAGTGAACTTTGGCTTGTATGTCCTCAAGGCAATTTTGGTTTTGGATAGATTACATGGTCAACTGTTATCTGGATTTGGGAGGGATCATTTCTTTAGAGATATTGAGGACCCTGTTGAGCTACATGGCAGCAATCATAACCTCCCTTGTTCTTACAAAAGAAAAAAATAATCTTTTGAGGCTCGACCATATCAGCAACCCATTGAGTTATTGAATGATCTCAGACTGCTGCAGACTCAGGCATAACTCTTAGCATTCATTATGCTATGATTTTCATTTCATAATTTACTTTTAAATCAAAGCTCTAAACTCCCTATACTTATAATAGTTGTATTAGCATCATATCAGATAAGTTAGGAGCTGAAGTTCATCTAATGCTATCTGAACTTGCCCATAAAGTTGTAGATGTGTAAAGTTATCAGAAATTTTGCAGAAGTCTAAGCTCCTACTTTCAGATACGTTCACAAATAACGTATCTTTAAGCAATTCTACTTCCTAAGCAGTATGCTTTATTAGCATTATCAAAGGGATGAACTAAACTCCCATTGTTCGTGCTGTACCAGTTTACAGCAACATCTGCTGGGTAACCCAGAGCTGTAATAACAGCAACCCTGACATACTGAAGTGACAGAACAATATGAGACACGGCTATGGGAAGGCAAGGGTTAGATAAGAGGATAAGAGAAGGCTTTCACATCAAAGACTTTGCTTCGCAATGACACCTACCCTTTGCTACTGCCTGTGCCATTGATTTCATGTCCGGGTTGCCAGTTCATCTAGAAGCTTCCCCAGCTTATGAGAGTTTGTATCAGAAACAATAAAGTCAGATGGCAGTTTTGTATGCCTTGGGGGAGAAAAGTAGATCCGTATGCTGGGAAAAATGATAGAATAACCAGAATGATTTTACTCTATTCCACAGTCATTTATTATTTCAGCTAACATTTAGTTTAAATGCACCTCACAGTGTTAGTACCTCAGATTTGATGGCCAAAACTTCCCTCCTCTCTAAGAAGAAAAAGGTTTAAAAACTCCTTCCCATTAGCAAGTCAATAACAAGAATAATTGGCTTGATAGTCCTGTTGACACAACAGTTGTGGCAGTATTTTTTTGTTGTTGTTCGTTTGGTTTTTGTGGGGTGTTTTTTCTTGTTGTTGTTGTTTGGGATTTTTTTCCTTCATTTGCTGTGGCAGGAGTATCTTTAGGGCAAAATTCTCTGGGAGAAACACTATTAAATACTTAACCTGGACAAAACCTTCTTGCAGAGGAAATTTCAATTGCTTTTCAGCTGCACCGTGGTTTATTGTTTGCTTTAAATCAGGCCAGAACCTAAGCTACATACCATGGTGTCTGTTAAAAAATCATTATGGTGCAATTAAAAACAATGTTTAAGTGGAATTCACCCTTCCCCTTTCTCTGTCTAACTGTTGTATGCTTCCTCTGTGCCTTTCATGATTATCTGCACCAGCTCTGGTCAGGAGATACAGCTGTCGTGAAACACTCAACAGATGGCAGTGGCTGGGTGATGCTTCATCCATTTTTGGATGCTCTACTGACACTTGAGCTCATGCCTTCTATAAATGCTGTCATGCCCCTGACTCTTTTAGCCAACACAAGCCTACAATGTGCAGTGACAATATTCATCTTTCCAAAGGAATAGAGATAAATTGAAATGCCCTTATGAAAAGCAATATAAAATACTTAAATTTAGTGTCCTTTAAAACTTTTAACCATTATAGATAGATATGGCTAGAAAATAGATAGACTGATAAATTGGTAGATGGATCTCCTTTCTTACTGCTGTTTCATCCTTAAGCTCTTTTATTTTTATAAGGCTCTTCAGACATTGATTTAGCTTACAAAGAACAGAAATTTCTCTCCAGTTTTAGGAAACTGCTAGGAACCCGAGAGCTTTGAAAAGAAATTGATTAGCACAACTTCTTTAGAAAGAAACATCTCAAAGATACAGAGTATTTTTAAGCTTTTCAGGTAGTAAAGGCTGCTTAGCCTTTAATCTTAATATAAGTGTTAAAGCTTATTTCTAATGCATTATTATTATGTAGTTAGAGTCAAACTGGAAAATGCATCAGCTTGAGTACTGAAAGATACCAGACTGTCTTCATGTTTTTTGGGGCACTGGTTTGTTTTAAAACAGCTTTATAATAGCGCCACCTCATATGATTGTTTGGTATGAAGAGACTGTGACAATCCCTGTGTCCCATATAGGACACTACCTTTCACGCTTACCAAGGTTCAATCCCAGTCACTGTGGCTCCTGATACAAAAACAAACAAGAGATAAGAGATGGAGGGAGAAGAGGTGGATAAATTCATGTACTTAATCATAGGGATTAAGAAAGACATCTTGGGAATGGCGAGTACTGGTATTTTGTCCTGACCTAGGAGTGGTGGCTACATTTTTCTCATGCTGTTTCCAGTGCAACTCATTCTAAATGCAGGATGTTCAGAGACTATCACTGCAAACACAGATGATGTGTTTAATTGGAAACATTTGATGATACCCTTCAATATGAGGCCTATTTTTTCATGTTGTTAAGAGCAATGTGCTTTACAAGTTAATTTATACCCTAATAGTGATGAAAGAAAATGTACGGTCTGTGTTGCTTTGCCAACAGTCCTTGCTGAACAGCCGGGAGATATTTAACTGGGTACTTAAGCAAGACACACCCTCTGGTGTGATGAAAAGGAAACTAAAGTTAGGGAGTATGATCTAATTCTTCAAGCCTAAACTTATATTTAGCACTGGAAGTATGACCAGAATGATGCCATGACAGTATGAGGGTGCAGTGAGAAGTGGGACTCACCTTTTACAGCTCAGCAATAGATTGTGTGCTGTGTGAAGTTACGCAAGCTATTGAGGTCTCATAGAAACTAACTCCACAACAAGAAGCACAACTTACTATTTGCTAACACTAGCCATGTTTGGCTACCACAGAACACAGCTGACTGATGTAACTGCTTACAGATTTCAAATTAGTCAAAGGACCTTCAGATTGCTGTCTTTCCTGTCAGGTTTAAGGGCAACGACTGGAGATAGGGCAATTTCAGTCACTTTTCATACTGTATTTCTATTACCCTTCAACTGTTAGGATAGTAAGGGAAAGGGACTCTCAGTCTATACCTGAGCCTGTAATTGATCAATAGGATCACAGCCATTTATTTTCAATATAAACTACATGGTCTGCCTCTACAAAAGCTTCATTTATTGAATATTTAATTCCCAAATTGCACCTCTAGAGACAGCAAACTACCAAAAGAATCTAAAGCTGACATCTTAACTTAGCAGTGCCAATTGTTTCATTATTCTTGGGCTTCACAGACAACATCCTTGCTAGATCAGAACAGTCAGATATGGCCAACTAATCTGCACTAAACAATTAATAAGCCTTTAGACCTCATAGAGCAACAGGAACATATGGGGTTCAGGCTCGGCACCATCATGTATATAACCGTATGTCTGAGCATCAGAAATGAAAGAGATGCTAATGTTGTAAATAAGAGGGTTAATCTTCTCTCTCAGTACTTGGAAGTCCTCTGGATCCTATTTTCACTATGTACCCACACCAAGAGTGCATGCAGCAATTCTCATGAATTTCTGCCTTTAAGACAGCACAGTTCTCTGATGCCTCAGCAACTATCAAAGAATATGTAATATATGCATTTATCATAGTTTCACATCCCATTAAATGCTCTCTTATTTAAATACTATTTATCTCCTGTTGCAGAATAGCATGTTCTCTAGCTCTAACCATATAATTTGGTATTTTGCTGATTTGTGGCATTGCATTCATTATCTAATATATGAAGAGAGTGAAGTAAGAAAGTATGGTTCCTTGCAGCACTGGCTTTCGCGTTTAGAGGCTCTTTTGTACCAGTTTCAGACATTTTATCTTACATCAGAAAAAAAGGGTAAGAATAGAGAAGTAACTATAGCAGGGTTTGGAACTCTTGTAACTTCTTAAGCTATGGAGAAGTCTGCAGAGCATCTGTGTAAGTCTGGATAGTATTACTCCTTTGTGAAGCATTTCCCATCCCATGTGTTTATCTCACACATTTTCATGGAGCTAAATTAATGAGCAGAACATTACTAGTGGTTATAGTTTCGTTCTAAGTTAAAACTTCAAGAACCACCTGTTGCACACTTCATACAAATAACAGCGTAACACTGAAAGTTTTCATATAAGTTCTAGCTATAAGTCACCTCATAAGACATTGATTTTCCTTGTAAAAAGGGGTAAAAGCAATCCCTTTCTTTCATATGTACATGACTTTGCCTTATTTCAGCATCATTAACTTGGGGAGGGGGCATTTCATGGTTTTCTAGGCTTTTGGAATAGATGCGGTTATAGAAGTTTGAGCTGAGAGCTGTATGGTAATGGTTACTTCTTTTGTTATATAATTCTTGACTATATAACAATACAAAATGATAAAGGACTGAGAGCAGAAACACTGGGAAAAGCAGTAACAAACACCCTGCAAACACACAAAACAGCAAAGCTGAGCAAAAAAAAATCTTGCTGCAAAGATTCACAAGCCACAGCTGATCTGTTTGAGCACTCTGAGACTACACACAATAGGGAGCTTTCCCGTACTAATCTGTTGTGACATTTTATAGAAATTAATTCTTTCAGACAAATAAAGGTCTAGTTTGGAACAATTTTTATTCAGGCCATCAACATCATTCCTGATTTGATGTGATTTTCAAATAGCATATGTTTTTCTGTTTGTGGTCTTCACATCCTACATAAAAGCAAGACAAAACTAGCAAATCCAGCATTCACAAGAAAGACAAGGCAGCGGGCAGGTGCAATTTAACAGATTTTAAGGCAGGACAATTGCATAACAGGGAGAATTTTGAACAAGAACAGAGTTACCAATTTCTATATATTTGGTATATGTATGCCTATTCACACATATGCACACACATCGGGAATTTTAGCATAACAATGTTTTATCACTTCTTCAGCTGCCTGTATCCTGATCATCAGTAACTGGCTGAAACCCAAAAAAAAAAAAAAAAGTTGTTTGAGAGGGTTTTTTTGTGTGGCTTGAGGCTTAAGTAGTAGCCCTTCTGTCAATGTCTCACTGTGTTATTGTGAAGAGCAACTCTTTGCATGTGAGAAGGCAGACACCGGTGATTTAGGCAGGCCAACACAGTACAGTACTATTACTCAGCTGATAGTTAATGATTTCCCATTTAATACAGTTCATTTTTCATAACCCAGGGTTCAAAGAGAAGCAGCTGCTATTAGGGATGTAACGATATTGAACTTCAGACCAAAGGCATAGGAGAGCTCCTTTTATAGCTCTAGCTACTGGACCCATCTGGCTCTTCACTGAAGTACTGCAAATGAAGGAGAGAAACACTTTGCTTCCTATCAGCGAGGTCCTGAACAGAATACACAATTATTCAGAATAAAGGCTTTCCAGTAAAAAGTAGCTGCATTAACAACACGTTCCCAAACTTTTGTGGATGAAAACAATTTAATCCACTTTATTATCTAAAGAACACAGATTAAATTAGAAGCATATAAAAAAGTGAAATCATACTTACTTTGAATAATTTTTAATACCAACATCCCCCAAGTCTCATCATGAGGAAACTGGGTCAGTGTTTCTAAACCATTTTCTTCTGGAAATGAAAGATTAATTTTTGATTTACTTTCCCTTTGAAACAAGAAGGGGCTAGAGAAAAAAAAAGAGAGTTTTTAGATTTACAAGACACAGCAGAACCTCTTGTATGTTCTCCTTCTGGTAGGAAACTTTCATTATTGAGGCATGAGACTTGCTGTTCCCCAATACCCCAGCTCTGAGTGCTTTAAGTAAAGTAGCATTCCCCTTCTCCAGCAAACTCTAATGAAATGCAAGCCTTTAGACTTACTTTACATTTTTGTTTCCATCACTTTGAGGGAGACAGCCTTCAAGTGATAGAAATGTTATCAAACTGCTTACTTTCAAAAAAAAGATCTTTTAAACAAAAATCCTTTCCTTGTGCAATAATCTTCTATTTTCATTTCTGTTGTGGAGATCTGACTGAAAGTAGATTATGACAGAACTACATTTACCTCCAATTTCTACCAACATCTGTAAATTAGGATTTGCAAGAAAAGAAGTGGATTATGTACTTTCATTACAATTACAGGACTACAGAACAACAACTGTTGCCTAGTTATGATTATAGCTAATCCTTTCATTGCCCACAGTGGACCAAAAAATTTTTCATATCTTAAATGTAAAAGTTGGTGTCTTTTGTTATCAGCAGCTTTTAAAGCAGATGTATCCAAGCACAATGCAATTTTAAAATAGAGGAATCGATGTCAGAACTGACATGCAACTTCACATCTTTTTGGGTTCCCTTCACATTTGAGAATACAAAACCACTCTACAGTTATTATAGAATTCATTCTCAATATTGACTATAATTTTGGTGTTATTATTTTTACTTTTGAAATCTCTTAAGAACATAGGACAGCAAGCATTGCTAGAATTATGTCCACATTCCAAAAATCAGTTCTGGATGGGTTCTTCATTCCTTGTTATACCCAATATTATTATCATTCTAGAACACTGGGAAAAGTGGAGTCAATTCACCTCCCTTTTCCATAAACTCCCAGTTTTCAGTCCTTCCTTTTCCCCTAAGAATACTAACTCCAAATTGCATCATTTCACTCAGATATAAAAATTTATAAGAGAAATTTATAAGAAACTTGGAAAGAATTTTGCTAGATCTAATGTTCATTATCAACTACCAGAATATTTTTTTGTAGTCTAGGTTGATTCTCAAAGACACAACTTCCAAGTGTTGATTTCCCTTAGGAGTTAAACAGGATAACCACATACAACTCCTTGCCAAGCTTTATCAATTTTGTTTTTCCAAAATCAGGTTATGTTAAACTTGGCCTTTTCCCTTGTATTTTGTAAGCATCACCCTGTCCTGTTTTTCCCTTAGACTTCATCTTTCAAGCACACATACAAATGAACAATTGGGGAACTACTCGTATGTTTTTTCTTCAAAGAGATACTACCTAATAAATATTCCATTTAATGTCACATAAGTTTATGAAGTTTTATTCAGCATCCTCCTTGGTTTTTCCTCTGGTAGCTTCCAAAACTCAGATGTTCTTAAAATGCTTTTTCTTTGTGTGAATAGCAGTTTCCACTGGATAGCTGTGGTAAAAGAAGAACTTGTATTTGCCAGTGTTGGTAAACAAGGACTGCAGAAGAAAGCAGAGCCTCTCCTCCTCCCTGCTGCTTCTTGGCATCCCAAGGGTCTTACACAGCCAATCCTTCCATCCAAGATGGACTAATGAACAGCTTAATTTCTGTTTTATAGTTAGCTTTGTCCAAAACTTCAAAACCTGCTCAGGTGATCCCGAGCTCTTGGAGCACCTCAAGTCTGGAGGCATTTTAAAGTTAGGCAGCAGAAGCCCACAGATGCCAGAAGTGTTGTGGTTTTTTCTTACACTGGGCAGACAGTGCTGGGAGTCCACACAGGGAATTGTGAGCTTTCAGATTTCTAGTCAGTGAAATTCATTCATTTCCTTACAAAGGAACCGAAGTACCCTGACACCCTAAAGGTTTCTAAATTTTTGTTATGGAGAAGGACTCCAAGTTCTGACTCCACAAATCCTTCTGATTCAGCAAAATACCTTCTCAGAACACACCCAACACCTTTGCCCAGGGTTCACAGACCCCTAGTTTCTCTGTGAACATAACTGCTTAGTTCATGGGAATTTTGGTATTTTCCAGATTTTGCTTGCCACGATTAAGTACCTTCAAGTTGGATTTTTGAAGTAAGTTGTTCCCAGTTTCATATCTAGATAGGCCTAGCAGATTTATATGTAAGAAGTTACTTTAAAGGGGAATAACAAGTTTATATACAGATTATAGACTGATTATAACAGTCACCAAAACCAAGTCAAGGCTGAGGTCTGCTTACGTTGTCCTCAGCACAAAGAGACAGCAACTTAAAAGAAGAGAGCTTAATGCCTCATGCATAGGGAGTAAAAAGGCTGAAATTATTGGATAAGAGCAGGAAAAAAAGTGCCACAGGGATAGAAATAGTTTTGCTTTTAAGGGCCTAGACATTTAATTCCAGAAGACTCAAGGCTGCAAATGCCGTCTGGTAAATAGTACCCATGACCGGGATTACCTGTTGCAAACTGAGATGAAAATACATCCCTATGATACAATGAGTAGGTGTGAGCTGGGAGAGAGCATCTCAGCACTAAGTCACCTGGTTTGACACATATACCAACTGCCACCCTGTGACCAGGATTATATATGCCATTTATCAGGCTCTCCTCCCATGCACATCTCATTGGCATAAGTAAGGACTTGTTTTTTTGACAGCGGCAGATGCTACAGAAGGTGGGAGAAAAGAGAGAGAATATTCCACAGGCACATAGGCTATGAGCCTGGCAGAATAACCAATCCAGCCCCCAATTTTCCGCTTTTAAATTCTGTGACCTTTCTTTCAGAAGAAAGAAGCAGGCGAGGAGAATCTGGCAGGCCAGGCAGTCTACATGCATAGGCCCGACCTATCTATGACAGAGTAATTTATCTCTTAGCATACTCAAATTCTTCTTCAGACACCTTTTCATTTGCTAATGTATTTGTTGTGTTGATTAAATAGTTTTGTAGTTGTAAGAGAGACACTGTCACACTTCACAATGCTGCTACACTGACACCAATGTGTGGGCAGACAAATATGAGTCATTCCTTCCCGCATACTCAAGTCTAGCTCACTTTTCACTAACGTCTGAGCATTTCTTGAACCTTTCAGTACTCTTGTGCTGTGTTTTATTTTTGCCAGTTGCATCAGCTCTAAATTACCCAAGTCTGATTTTTCTGCCGCTATTTGAAGTTCTTAGATCCTACTCCAAAGAACTATTCACCTGTTCTTAGCAACATTCATGACATTTCCCACCAAACATATATTAATATAAACTCAAAGACTAAGCTATTATTCTCTCCCCATGAAAACAAAATAAAATTACTAGGCCATCATATGTCATGTAAAGCCTTTCTAGAGACTTTGTCAAGACAAGCTCTTTTCACCCAGATTTCATTAAAAATAATTTTTAATTAAGGCATATGTGATTTAGCAAGACTACTAAGTGATACGGTTTTGATTTTTTTAAAATAAAGCCTCTGAAAACTGACCAACACATTAATGCAATCACATTAGTAAATACATATAGCATAGTTTTATAAAGAACTACGTCTTGTCAGCATTCTTTTCTCAAACTTTTAATAACATTACAGTCAGGATTTTACCCACTGCTTCACTACTTCTTCCTTCATTTTTCTACAATTAGATATTAAAAACAAGAACTAGATCTACTAGAATTACAAGACAAGGAGCATGCTTTTCCATTTTCTAGGAGAAAAAATGAGAAAAAATGAAATAAGCTCAAAGTCTTCATATAAGCACTGCCCAAAGAACATAGTCTCTTAAAATTTATATGTGCTAATGTTTCATCCAAATTAATTATCTACGTGCTAATTTTATGCAAAAATTATAATCAAAAGAGAATTTTATTGGTATTATACTCAAAAAAAGTAAAGACAGATAAAATGGTGTAACATTTAGGTTAACATCCTAACATTAAGATATACCCTCCTCCCTTCCAATAAATTTACTTTCCTAAATAGTAACTACTGTAAGTTTCTGGTACTTCTCAAGGAAAAGAAATTGCTCTATAGTAAGATTTCTTGGAATCAAAAGGGAAAGTAAGGGTATTAAATTTTTTTTGGCAATGCCATCTCTTCATACTGACTATTTGAATCTTCACTCTACAATGTGCCTTTTGATAAAAATTATCTGACATCTCAGTTTCCATAGAAGACCTCAGTTCTGTTGTTATCTCCTCCAAATATTAAAATCGACCCATGACCTCAATAACAGAAGTATGGACATTGGAAGAGAAGAGGATCATAATTAAAATTGACTGTGGGGGGAAAAAAATGTGTCCTTAATTACACTTATGCAAAGTATTTGCAGGCCAAACAGAAGACATACTTGTCTGCTTCATATCAGATTGTTTCTAAGGAAGAAGCTAGAAATATTTGTTTGGCAACTACTGATTTTGTAATGAGGTCAGCATGTTCACTTCATTTGTTTTTCTCATTGTAATAGTTAGTCCCACACCTTCAACTAAAGGCCAAGGACTATTATTCCGCAGTATTAGCAAGAAGATTATGAAAATACAGAGTAGAGGTTGCTTAAGACCATAATACAATGGACAAAGGCATTTGACAACACTGCAAGTTAAAAGATTTATAGCTAATGGTAAGTATTTGATTACACACAAGAAATATTCCATAAATATATGTAAATTACTTAGCATAGCTGTATTAGTAATAATTTACATTTAATCTGGCATTTCTCATACGCTACATACAGTAGATAATAACTAGTATTGTTTCATTATATCTAAGAGCATAGTGCTTTGGGAAAAGTTTGGTTTGTTTTGTTTCATATATACAAATTCACACCACTAATAACTCAGGAGGTGTCCTTCCTCTGTGCTGGATGGACAATGACTTGCTTATCATGCGCATTTTGACTGAGGAATGTCATTTGTGCAGAGGAAACTGAATGCAACAATTTTCATCTCTAGCTGACAAAGTGTTACCTTGGAAATACTGCAATTTAATAAATGCATTATTGGTCAGTAGTGACTGGATAAAAGCAATATGGTCAGGCAGGCTTTCAGATAAAATATGGATGGGAGAATGGCGAAACCAAAACCAGCTCAAAAGACTTTTTCCACTCCTTGAGTACCAGGTGTCAATCTCAATATGATGATTGTGGGAAGTTCTTTCTATTTGTGATTGAATAACAGTGGTACCTCTTCCTTTATTTAGGGTCCTTTCATCTTTTTAGATCAAGTGCTTTACAGGCTTTAGATGAAGATTACTCCCTCACATCTACCTACCACTGACATGCAGTCAGCCTCTGGGATGCTAGCGAAGAGTGCCAGCAGTGCCAAATAGCTGGTTCCAGAAGGGGAAGTAAAAAAGAATTAATCCAGCTGAAACTACAGGGGAACAGCAGAAAGGACAGCATAATGACCCAAAATGGAACTTGGCCAAGGTACCAGGCTTAACAATCACGCAAGGAGCTGAGCAACTGTTACAGTTTAGTTTTGTGTCTCATCAGCCACAATAAACCCAGCCAAAACATCACTGCTGAGCCCTGTGCTGATGAACTCATTTAGTCCTCCTCTTGCTTCTCTAAGTGGCAAGAGGTGTCATCTATTAATTTGCCAACAGCCCCGACTGCAACACCCAAGTCTCTATTGTTCTCCTTTCCAAGCCATGCACAACCCAGTTTACTTAATAGAGGATGACAAAGTCGCAAGGCAGTATGGCTAAAGAGACAGGCATTCGAGAGGATAATGATCTGTCAGCAGGGTTATGGCAAAAGGAATTTACACGAAGATTAATCAGTGTTTACAGCTCTTCTCATTTATGAGAACAAGCTGCTGTTTCTACCTGCCACCGATTCTATGATTATGACAAAAAAAAAAAAAAGAAAAAGAAAAAAGAAAATGAGCTTTGCTTTTTAGCTGAGGGGTGTGAATGTTGTTCTATATACACAGCAAATGCCAGTTTTAGTAGGTATAAATCCATAGATCTCTTTAGTGGGGGTCCAATGTTTAGCAGACACCGGATGCATCATTTACACACTGCTTGAAAGTAATTGCAAATTATGGTAAACTTATCTGAGAAAAAAAACCAAACACCACCAAAACCCCAAAGCCCCAGAAAAACATGCTCATAATTTGCCTCCATGAGTTACAACAGCTGTCATGATTAATGGTGACTTGAGAACTGAAAAATAATTTCTTTCAGGGTTTCTGTAATTCAAAAAAACAAGCAAGTGTGTATTTTTAAGAGGCAACACAAAATTAGAGGTGATATGACAGAACACGCAGTAAGATCTGTACAAAGTAGGCTATGAGGAACTTCTTAATAACCTGAAAACTGGAACATGAGTTAAAAAAATGAACTTATTGATTTCTACATCATATTTACAAGAGCTGGTGTTGTGAAATATGAATTATAGCTTTCTATGCCAGGGGAAGCCCTGAGCCCCAATGGAATCCACCCTAATGAGAACAAGTGGGTGAATGCTGCTCGCTTCACTCAGTCATTACCCAACAAGGATGATAGGTTTATACTCCGTGTCTGCCTAATGGGAGTAACTCTCACTTCTACCTGGCTCCATCTTTCTTGGCCACAGCACCTGGGTAGGTGGCAGGGCTTGCTGCCTTCACCCTTCCCTCCTCCTACCATGAGGGAGGCTCTGCACCACATACCGACCTTAGGGTGGAACAAATCCAGGATAACCCAGTTACAGGTGATAAAGTTACTCTAGATCCGCACAGCTTTCATTAAGGCAGGAATCTCTCTTAGGACAAGCCAGCATGGAATGGGACTGATTTGGCATGGGCTTAATAAGCAGATCCACCAGCTGGCAATTTGTGTTTTCTTCTCTGCCTCATGGGGTTTGCAGTGCCTGGTTAGGACGGTGGCTTCCCAGTGCCTCTGGGGAATGCCTGCAAGCCTCACCCGGCTGCTTCTCAAAGGAGCAGCCTCTTTGCCCGCCCTTCCCTGTGATAAACTCCTCCACAAACATGGAGTCAGGGCAAAACAATGGCAAGTGACAGTGACTGAACTGTATAAACATGTTGACAACTGATTAAGCAAAAATAAAACAAGACTCAAATAGCTCTTCTGCATAATTCCCGATTTGCATAACCAAAAGGGTGGCAAGACTCCAGCCACCGTTCATTTCCTGCAGCAGCCAGAATAATGCAGTTTGGAGAGCTCCTTTGCCAACAGGAATTTCAGAACTCCGCAGGGCATAAGAGAGCCTTGCAGCGGACCACTGAGACAGCAAAACCCCCCGTCACGGTCACATAGGGGCAGCAGGGTTTTGTTGAAGCTGCTCCTCAGGAGTCTCACAGGAGCACAAGCAGGCTAAAGGCCACAACAACAGGCAGCGGAGACACCACATATTAGAGACCTGAACAGGAGACAAACTGCAGTGCCCCAGCCGCGGTCAGCACTTCATCTAGGAAATTACCTCAGCTAAAGGAAGAATGCATCCCAAGGTGTAATAAAGCAAAAACGCATGTCTCTTGCTAGACAAAAATCAGTGAACCACTAACCCCAAGCCGAGAGGTTATTGAGATTATCTAATACTATTTTGTGGTCTCTAAAGCATCTCTACATTTTGGGCAGTAATTGCCAGCTCTGTTCCAACAAAACCAAAGCTGGAGAGGATTTAATCACTGTGCCTTGACTATGAACTGATTTGGGCTGTGGTTCTTCGGTTTGGGTTTTTTTGGGTTTTTTGTTTTACATTATAATTTCCACATGATCCGATATAGAAATTAATGCTCCTTTAACAATAAAAACAATGCCAACAAGGTCAATATTGTGGCATTACCACAATTGGAATAAACTCTTGCTGTTGAGACGAGTGTTGCAGGTTGCTTACAAAGCCACCAGTATTGAATTTATGCAGAGGTTAGACTGATGCTTATTTGAAGGCGGAATTCTAACTCTTTTAACATATAGGTCCAAATAAGCTCAGCAACAATATGACCATTTTTCAGGGTGTGTAGATGCATGCACTGTTTGGCCAAAGCTACCTTCCTCCCCTAAAGCTGCGTGAAGCTGTTTAGGAAACTCAATTTAATGGAGTATTATTGAAAACTATTAGAGCGGTGATCTCTTTCCTATAAGGTAGTTGGAAAACATTCCGGCTAATACCATAGCCACAAAATAAGCTTAGAATAGGCCACTTCCTGATGCTCCTAACATGGGCACTACAGTAGAAGAGTTTGCAAGGTCACAACAGTATAGCAGTTTTGATTAATTCAGTTCTTCTGGACAATTAATGAAGGACTTTTTAATTGTTTGTTTGTTTATTTGTTTTTAGAGAGGATCTTGCTTTCATCCATAATTTCAAGACCTCCTTTATGTGAGAAAAAGAGAATTAGGTTGAGTTTTCTTCCTCAGCCAGAGGCAATGTGTTGTAGTAATCCTCTCCATTTAGCTTTCTGAAAACCAAGATGTCACAGCTTGCCTCCTCCCCACGCCTACTGCAGCAGGACCAGATATTGAAACAAAGTTAAAAATAGTATTGGACCGTCTACTCCCAATCTGTACAGGCCGCATTGTTTCCAGGTTTCTGCTTTTTTTAGGTATTCTGCTAAAATTTAGGATCAGGTCAGTTGTATTCAAAGTGTTTATGTTTGGTTGACCCTTCTTCTCAACAGTGGCTTATGCTGCCCTTTCCCTGTATACACCCTCCCCAAACTCTTGCACCCCAGTCTCCCATGCTCAGCTGCTGTCACAAAGAGCTGTCTATCCCCACTCCTTGTGCAGTGAGTTCCATAAAATCAACCCTGGATTTGTGTAGCTGAACGCTTCCCCCTCCTCCTCTCCCCAAAGCCCTTAGCACAGTTTACCAGCCTTCCCTAGCTGGTTGCCTGTACTGTCATTATTATCCCCTGAAAGCACCCATATCCCTAGTGCACTTCAGATTTCCCTTGGCTACTAATCTCTGAGGAAGGATACCCTGCAGGGATATCACTTTTTTGTTACCCCACCTCAGCTGTCCTGAAAAGCCTGGACTTCCTTGCAAGCAGGAAACACAGGCTGCCTGAGGGTTTTGTGCATCTGCATAAACACCGCAACTTCCTCAAGGTCAGCATGGATCCCACCGTATGCAAGGAGGGGTTCTAACAACCCAGGAAACAGCATTTGGCTGCCTGTGAGTCCACTGTATTTTCTCCTAAACCACGCCATTCTTTGGTTGGTCTCCCATCCCTTGCTGCTGCTCCCACAATTGGTCAGAATAGTGTCCCCTGGGATCACAGACTCCAACCCTGCTCCCTGCCAAATCCAACCCAGCAACTCTCAAAAAGAAAGGTAGTGGGAACCAAGATATGGAGGGAGAGAGGCAATGGTTAATGGCGTTCCTTGCAACTTCCTGTATCCCCATCTCGACAGGTCCCAGGTCCTCAAAGTAGGCTTTTGCCCTACTTCTATGGTTCATTGTCAATTCTCAGAAAATTAGAATTGGAGCCCCTGCAGTAATTCAAATAAAGATACGAGCTTATGGCAGTGAGGACTCATCACTGGGGTAATGAAGATGTTTCCATGAGAGCCATAAAATATATCCAAGATTTCCAGTTTAAAGCTAGCATGAATGACCAGTATTTCTGATGGGAAAGACAAGCTGATAATTCAAAATAATTGAGGAAAATTACTTAAACTCAAGTATCAAGAGACAAGTGTTTTTATCAGTGGTCTGTCAGTTCCTTAAGAACATCCACTAAACAGTGAGATAAGAGCCTAAGATAAGAGGTAAGACAAACCTCACTTATTAGATGTGTGTGCATTTGCACATCAGTGTGTGTGCAAGGACCTGCCTGTGTACCCACACACAAATCCCAATGCAGTAAAGTCCTGAATTTAGCACACCTATCCAGTGACGAGGGTTTTCTCCCTCTAGATTTCTGAGGTAAATGCACATTATCAGTGTCTAGGCTGAGACTTTGGAGTTTTTTGCATTTAATTGGCATGAAATCTTTGGAGCCCTGCTTTCTTATCTCTGTTATCAAAACGTGGTAAAGAAACTGACAGCAGACCTCTAACAGCCAAATAAGTGTGACCAGTAGAAATTATTAGATTTCCATGTTTTTTAAAAAGCAGAGTTATTAGAGAAAGTTCATTTAGGTTTCTTCTAAGGAAAGAAAAACCTCTTAAGCCATGAAAACATCTGTTATTGTTGAGCAAACTGAAGAACTAATTTGGACTGTAAATAATACACTGACTTTTTTTACTACTTCTTTTTTTTTTACTACTTTTACTCTAATTCTATATTTCTGAAAAAGAAATTTCAGAGGTGAGAAAGTGAAATAATTGGAAATTCTTGATTTGCTAGGATATACCCCTTCTATCTTAGACACCAACTGAATTTCTCTGTTTACACATCCACAAACACTTATTCCAATTTTGGATCTTACTTTGGCTGAAGAAGATATACAATCCATAATACAGTTTGTTGTGGCTTGACATATCACATAGATGAATACTTTGATCTGCATTAGCTAGCCCTGGAACAAATTATTGAAAGTTAATGCTGACTTTGATATTCCGCCTTTATATCTTCACCACTGACTTGAAGTTATTCATAGAATGCCCTGGGATAATATGACAGATTGCACATGAATTCAGCCCAGAATAATTTTGAAGGCAGTAATGACAAAAGAAGGCTGTCTTAATCCTGGACTTTTTTTTTATTAAAGAAAACGGGTATCCAGTTTTTTCTTGCTGTTAAAATAGCCATGGAATAAATCACGCAAAGCTGAAGTCTGGCTGTACATGTAGCAGTATGCTTTTACTGACCACAGAGAAAAATCTGAATCCAAACACTCCAGTCCTACTAAACTCTCAATAAATCATCTTGTTGATAACAATCGTATATAATTATTAATAAAATGGCTTAGTATTTAGTCTAACCAGAAACTGAAGACACAGATTCCAATGTGTTATTCCTTACTGTTATTAACTACAGGCAAAAGGCGCTGGGCAATCTTTGAGTTGCATCTTTTAGGAGAGGGAAGGAGATTTAAGGGAAGGAGATTTGAGACATCTTACAACAAGCTGTTTGTATTTTCCTAGTGCAGAACTAAGGCAGTCCTCTTAAATTTACAGCAGCTCTTGAGGATCTTAAAAGAAGTTTACCACACCTCTGTGGCCCAAGACATCACCGCAAACACCCATTATACCATTAGTCCCAGGCTAAGAAAAGGGAAAACGCATCTTTTGTCCCACTCCAAACCTTTACTCTGAGAATGCCACTCAGGGCTTTGTGAGCAGAAGAGAATTTTTATAAAAACAGGAAGAAATAAAACAGCCAGATCATCAAAGAGACTATCTTCTTGTAAGGAAGAGTCCACACAGAGGTACAATTTGAACTCTTTAAGTTCAGGTACGAGAATATTAATTATATGAAAACTTAAATTTAGCCAAACGACATCATAAAAAACTCCAAAAATGTGAATTCTTTCATCTACACAGAAAAACAATAAATCTGAGAAATGCCTTTTGTTGAGAACATACCCTCCCAATCCATCCAGAACAAATACATTCACAGCAAACAGTGCAAGGGACAGAAAATACATGGCCTTTTTCTCCCAGATTTCTCAAAAAAGAAAATAATGAGGCACAGGAAGACAGATTTATGTTGTTTCATGAGACAGTGTTCTCTTTCTGCCTCTCTTAAATTTGCTTTACTTCTAAGAACAATAAAAAGTCACTGAAGAGCTGACAAAAGGTTGCTCACCAGATACACAGAATTAATCAATGAACAGGGCATAGGACTGGATTTCAAGGAACATAGTTTTACTCTGGCCTTTTTTGTCAGTTATTACACCTCTCTGTGCCTCAGTTTCCTTGACTGTAAATAGGATTAAGTCTTAGAAAGCCATTTCATGTCCAGGGAATGTAAAGTGCTATCATGTTCCTGTTATAAATGAAAGAAAGTTTTGACCTTTCAATACAAGTCTTCAGAAAAAAGAAACAAAGACAATTGTCTGTTTATTTGAAAACAGCCACTTTATACCTTTAACATCCCCATAAAAATACAGAATAAAGGCCTGGTTTTGATACATGTGTGGTATTACAATCCCTTGTTGCTGATAGTACTTTTTAATGTTAAGAGCCTGGTGGCTAACTTATGTTTCCTCTGGGTACGTTCCCATATTCCTCTCCACTTTGGGAGGCAGGCTCTTGTTGCTGCTCAGATATGTATCCCACATCTTGTAATCATTAATGTACTCAGGGGAAAAGGAGGGGGCAAGAGGACGTTGTTTCAAAGTATGTTTCTGCCCGATTCATTTTGGCTTAATTTGAAGACCAAAGCAGAGCTCTATTGAAGCACGTCCTTCCTCAGTCATTTATCATGCTTCCCCTTCCCCACTACTGAGTTCAGACACTAAGCAGTAATAATACAGCTTTGGGTAGATTAGAAAGTAATTTCTCTGCTCATTCTTATTCTAATTTTTGTTTCGATTTTAAAACTTTCTTAATTGTTACAAATGTCAGTGGATTGGCAGCATAAAGGTAACAGCGGAATTACTAAACTGCTGCTTTACCTGGCAGCTAAGTGTACAGAAAGAATATTTCACTAATAGCTTTAAAGAGCAGGCAAGAATCTAACTCAAATTTTCCCAATATGGGGAAGGAGTAATAAAAGAAAAAACCCCAAGAATTTCCCCCCCTAGGATGATGGGATAGAATCAGTGCCAACCAGTCCAGACCTGATAAGGGTAATGGACAAAGCAGCAATTTTCCCACACCCCCCAACTCCCTGAAATCACTTTTTTTTTGCGACAAGTCTGGTTTTCAGGGGCTCTGGGACAGACAAGTAGAAGAAAGGCCTTGGCTAATTCTCCTTCCTCTGGCAATCTTCTGCTTTAAGCAGCCATCTAGTTTGACTTTATGGCTCTGGCCCTAGGAGTAACTACATTGGGAAGGGCTGAGAATGGGGCTGGTTGAGATTTTCACGGCTGGTGCCCAAATACATGACAGGAAAGCTTCAGAGAAGTGCAGGGCTACCAGAACCAGGGCACTAAACCAGGCAGACCTTTTGGTGTCTCGTCCTGCAGTTATGAGAGCAGCTCCTGTGCTGATGGTGTGAATCTGTTCCCCCCAGCCTTGCTCTGTTTACTCTGGGCAACACACACATCCCTGTAAATAGCTGCACCCCTCTCATTAGACAGAAATATTGTTTAGCAGTGAGATTGAAAATATCAAAGAAATCATCCTTTTAAGAAGATCAGCTCATCCCTCTCTCCAAAACCAATGCACTGCAAAGGCCTACTGTAAAAATTCTTGTTGAACGGGGCCTCTGTGCTCATTTGTCCATAAATAGGCTGTTTTCCCTGGTATGATGTGTTTATGCCAGTAACATGAAATACCATCAATAAATAAACCAGAGGGAAAAAATTAAGAGTTCTTTAAATTAAACCAGAAAGATTTTACTGATTGTTTACACACTGTGCACTGTGCATAGAAAACAGGTAACTACCTGCAGAACATGTCTGCTCTGAATATGTAGTTATTAAAATTGATTTTATTTGTGCATTTTACTACCTGAGTGACTGACAATTGATTCTTTTATCTTACTCCAGCAGGTTTTTAGAAACTGTAACTGCATTATTCCCATAAAATGTCTTTAATATTTCCCCATAAGGAGAATTTAATATTTCAGATAAAAATCATAGCAATTATTAAGACAACAGGCTAACATTTCTCCAAATATGATCTTAACTCCTGATAATTTGAGGAATCTCCCTCTCTATTTTTGTACTCACAGTTAATGCCAGATCTTCACTGTGTAGTGAAACTTTTTAGTGTTGGACTGTGTTCATTCCAAACTCAGAATGAAACAAAGCAATAGTTTTGTGGAATTGCACTGCTACCCATTTAAGCTACTCCCAACTCTCTGGCACTGTCTGGTACTACTAACACAGCAGACAGCTGCCCAACCCCCTTTTCCTTTTTCTTCCTGCTGTTAAGCTACACCTATCTGTAGATCATCGAGTCTTTCTGGACTTGTAAAAAGATTTGTGCCAGACTATGTTTCTTGGCTTCAACGGTTAGCTTCCTTTCCAGAATACACATGCTGCTTTACACATACTTCTATCACTGACATCATGAGAATACATGTCTACTATGTTTAAATTTGGGTGTTAACCTGATTTTGCTTCTTCCATATGTGGGTGATGTGAGACTAAGAAAGCAAATTAAGAAGCTGTTACCTGCTTGAACCATTTCCCCCTGCCCTTTCACAGGGGAAGTGATAATCATCTGAAACAGCAGGCAGCCTCCAGCCAGGACAGTTTTCCAGAAATCTGAGTTTCCATGTATTTCAATCATATCACTAATGCAATCATACTGACTTTGAATTTTATTAAGTGATTAAAATATTACTAGACACAAAAATAGCGCCTGCCCAACTTGGCTTGATTCTCAGTGGGACATATCAAGAAGCAAGTTTTCAGAAGTAACTATTAATGGTTGTAGGTTCTTGCTGAGTTCTGTCTCATCAGGACTAAATAGCAGATATTTCCAAACGTCAAACACACAAGACATAGGGTGGTCCCTATTAATCAGGGCACATTTAAAACTATTACTGCTGCTCCCTATGAACTTCTTGCGCTATGAGAGTTTCTAAAAAAATGGTCGGAAATAAGCAGTACCTTGTATAAATCCACATTCTACTGAGCGAAACCAGATGAGGACTCAGACATTCAAACAGAAGATCCCGGTGTTCTCAATGAGCCATACGGGAAGGTTTATTTAGTTTATTTCTATTCAACGCTCTCTCCATACAGACTATTTCCAAGGATCTCACTACATTTGCCTAGACTGGGAAGCTGGAATTGGATTTAGGTCCCAGAATGGGCCTTTTATTTATCACATTCTGCAACCACACGAGTCCAACCCATTTATTTCCCAGACCACATGATTTATGGGATCAAGCCTAGATCAGCCAGTGGAAGACCAAACTCCCACTTTTTACAAGAGAAGACTATCATTCTGTACAATCAGAATTTATTAAAAGGAGGAGATATTTTTCTTACTGTCCTTTGGAAAGTTACTCCATGAACATTAAGAACAATTGGTTGTTTACAGGCAAACAAAGCTATTTCTGTGGCCATGATTAGACAATATGAAATGTTCAGCAGCAAAAGTGGTTTAAATTTTCCGTCATCCTTTTATTAACCTTCCCATTTCCCAGCTCTTTCTTGTAAAAACATTGTGTGAAAAAGTCTAGATCAGTTCCCAGGTTCAGTTCTCTCATGCTGATACTGGTACAGCTGAGAAAAAACCTGCAAGGGCATAAACAGAGAGCAAAGAATAGCTAAAAATTGTTTACACTGCTATTGACTCCAAAGATTTCATATCAAAGTGCAGCCTAAATTTAACTTCTTATCCTGGCTTTAATCTGAACCGGCCACCCTTCTTGTGTCTGCAAAATTACTCAGGAAATGTCTGAGATTAAATTTACTCCCACATAATTCTCTGACTCTCCAGCTCACTCTGGGACAAGAGACATGTAAGAGTAGCCCTTCTGACAACACTTTAACATTTCTTTCTCCGGTAAATTGTTGCAGTGGGAGGTAGCAGGAGCACATGAAAACAAGGAAGACTGTTTAAAAGGAAACCAAATTCTTCCCATAAATCTGAAATTAACAGGTGAGTACTGGGTTAAGTCTTGGATTAATTCTGCTCTGCCCTGCATTAACACCCAGGATTTTCCTTTTACATGTACCACCTTGCCTGGTGAATACCTGATTCCTCAAACTAAGCAAAAAATTTCAGTAATTCATTAACTTGTTTCCATGAATTTGTGGGGAGGAAAAGAATTCCATAGCAAAGTATAATATGAAATATTAATACAAAATATTAGTATTACAATGAAATTAGATTTCTGTTTGAAGATTGACACTATGATTCCATTATAAATACAGGCTTTTTATGGTAGGTTACCTAAGGACTGTGGAATAACACAGATGAATAGGGTATTAGAAGCTAGCAGGATCTCAAATATAAAATGGATTATGGTAGGACTGAATGTTTGTGGTTCCCAGGCTATTGGCTGTAGTACAATCCAGGAATAAGTTGAGCCAGTGCTAGCTGCACAATGGCACAGCCTTTTTTTCTTACCAAGAAAAGACTAGTGGAAACTCAGTTTGAATTTAAACAAATTTAAATTTGTACCCATTTGAGATCTTGTCACAAAGACAGAAAACATGTCAGAGAGCAACATGTAATCTTGGAAGTGTTACAGTTCAGGTAATATTGACCATGAGATGAGGTAGCTCGTCATAGAATTTAATGGAAAGCATGGGAGTCACAGTTCGAAGAACCCTGTTTGAAAGGATAAAATTAGGTAATTCTTCCTAGCTATAACTGATGTACTAAATATCAGTTAAATCAGCTTCTTCACCAGGTATGCAACTCTCCTCTTTCTCTGTGTCAACCCCTCCCTGCCTCCCTCAATTAAAAAAATAAAAAAAGCCAACACAGAAGTATTCCTCTATATCTAAATTCCCAAATCCTGCAGCTTTAGAAGACCTTCGTTTCATCCTTCTTTGTATTACAAACTCAAAGGCAGAACTAATAAAAAGAAATCAAACAAGATGATGCTATCTGTTTCCCACTGGACTCAGAAGTACTTCAACTCAACCACAGACCCACATCACATTACTGGGCGAGGCATCTCAAATAACAGACTCCTCTAGGGAGGACAGAATAAGTCTTCTGTTGCAAATTTACCTCCTGCTTATTTAATGCAGACTGCTAAACCCAAATATGCCCCTTTTTGGAATGTGGGATTAGTTCTGAAATGCCACTCTAATACAGATAATTCTTTCTTGCCTCCTTGAGGGTTTATCTGCCAGGCTAGATGCTTGGTTAGCATTCAGCTGGTCTTCTGGCACTTATGAGTGGAAGTTGGTGAAAATAGATGAGACTGGGTTGCAGAGGAACCCTAGGGGAAAAAAGTATTATTGAATGGCATGTGAAAACTCAATTAAATTTATGCCAAATCATTTTCAGCATATGAAAAGAAAACCCGGAGCCAAATGCATGAACTTCAGTTCTCTAGAACTATCAAACTTCTGTGTTAGCTATGTCTGCTTTCCATATACTATGAATCCTCAATTCCCCTACCCTAAGAGAAACCAGACAGTACCAATCTAGAGATAATGACTGAAGTCAGCATGCAAATAATGTGCTGATAAACTGATCAGGGCTACATGGCTTAGATTTTATCATCATCAATCAAGCAACTAGGTAGAAACATAAAGATCTACAATATAACAGCAACAATACTGATGTCTTCCAAATCAGGACTCTTTACTTTATCCAGATATTGAGAGATACTGCTCTTATTTGGGTGTTAAAACATTCATAATGTCTTGGTGTACCTTTGGGTTGACTTTCTGGTAAGACCTGAGATTTTTTTCCATTAAAACAAAATAATTTTGCTATAATAATTTGACTTCATAATGCTGTCCTGACACTCATATGCAAACTATTTAAAAATGAAAGAGTATTAAAATATTGCATGCATTTTTCCAGTATCCATGCACAGATCCTTAGTGCCAGCAGTTATTTACAAAAGCAAAAGAACATCACATTAATTAGTTCTGGAAGCTATCCATTTTCTTACTAATAACTGCACCAAATATAATATTATGTTGTATTGGGAAATATTTGATAGAAATGTACTTTCTGTAGAGTTAGAAAGAGGCTATTAAGTGATTTTATTTGTAAAAAACCTGATCGCTAGAAAGAAAGTAAAATATTCTGATACTTTTGTGTCATGAATGGCTTTCAAAAAGCCTGGAAAAATAATCCTTGACTGAATTTTTGAAAAAAGTATCTTTTTATTTGTACTTTCAGTTCAACTGTACAAATATTATTTTCCAATAATTAAAGGCACTATGGAAAGTTATTTCCAAAACTTGTAGCTGCTTATATTACATGCACAGCTCCAAGTTTCTAATTCAATCTGAAATTAAATCTTGCCTTAACTGCTCTTGTATAAAGAAAAATCAACTACTCTGATTGCAGCTTTTACACATCTGAACCAATCAAGAGAATAACAACATGACCTTAACTTTGTCTATAGGACAGAGCACATCTAAACCCCTTCTACGAGAATATCAAGAGCCAACCAAAGGCCTGTCTCTCTAAGCCCAGATTTTTGAACAGGGTGGACATGTGAAAATCTAAAGAAGTCAGACCATGTACCATCTATTGCTCCTCTGAAAATCAGCAAAGCCTTTGAGAAAGTCGACCTTAATCTTTTACGGTCGCTCTTTACGGAGTCAATAAATGGTAACACTTGCACTTATACTGCAAACACTGAAGCACCTATAAATCATGGTAAGAAACATCATTCTACTATAATCGCGTAACAACTGACAAGAAAATCTCGTTAATATTTAGATGTTGTCATTGCCATTTCTGATCCTTGGTGAAACAGGTGGCCAAGTTCTGCTCTGGATGCACAACCCCACCCTTGTTACCAGCAGAGAGCTCTGGCTGCAGGTGATGCTCCCCCCGCCTCGCACCCATCCCAGCTTGGTGCTGCCCCCCAAAAGGAGCTGAGGCAGCAGCACTGGGGGTGCTCCTCCCAAGGGCACTGCCAAAGTGCAAGGGCAGCAGGACATGGCTTGGAGACATGTGGAAAGCCTGAAGAGCTGAGAACTGGCACATGGTTTCTGTCACTGGAAGGTATGATGAAAAAACAATAAAAATACATAAAGTGAAGCACTTCACTGAAACCCAGGACTGTTTCTGCCCTCAAGAATGGTTTTAAGGAAAATTCCTGTTTTCGTTTAGTTAAAATCTGGTTTTAGCTATTTAAATGGAACAGTCTTTGAAGGTCTTAATCTCATTTACAATAATTTAAGACTATTTAGACACTGAAAAACCTTTGCATATCATAAGAAGCCATGCTGATTCATTCTCTAAATGTCATAGACAGATAAACATTTTATTTACAAAATAAGCTGTAGAAGATGTTTTCATGTAATAGCATCTTTAGTAGGTGGAGTCATATGAGAAATTACATGATAATTTCCAATTCCAGTCCTTGTTAGCACCTCCATTTCAGCTCTAAGTGTGGGTCATGTTTGGGTTTCCCCCCCATCCTTGCATTTCTATTTTCTTGTTTATCTCCCTAGTGCCAGAATTCTGTAGCATGAATAATAGAACGTGGCAATTGTTGATTTAATATTAAAGGAGTGACTTCACTTTTAAAAACATAAAAAGAAAACAGTTTTAAGATAGACCAAGGAAGAAAAATCATAGCTAATAAAACCACAATATGATTTTAATACCTTCAAAGGCATCTATAAAATAGCTAGTGTCATTTTAAAAAGACTTTTGAAAAACTTGTGTCACAACATTGCTGAAGCCATCAATTTTAAACAGATTTACACGTAAAGTATAGATCAACTTTCTCAAAGAAAGTGTTTTTCTTTTTTAAAGGAAAATAAAATCCTACATTATCTAACAAGACGTGAACAAAGAGGTCACTATCAAAAGTTACAGAAACATTCCATTTTTGTAGGAAATTGATAGCAGTGACTTCAGTCTACTTAGTGTGCAACAGCACTTTAATGAACAGTGATACTCCGAAGGTCTGTGTAGCAGATAATACAGATGAAAATACTACTCAGACAAGATTGAGGTATTCTTCCTTAAAGATGATTTTTTCTTTTTTAAACAGCATGGTAATGGAAGAGACTAATCTAATGTCTTAAGCTGTAACAAACAGCACTTCCTCCTGTCCCATAACTTCTGCTAATGTGCCAAAGAACAATTTCTATCACACCATTTGCCCAAAAAAAATCCCCCAAAACTTCAATTAAAGTCATATATTCTAGAGACCAGCTAAATATATGGAAATATTATTAACTTAGAGTCTTTGTTGTTTCTGGCAGGAATTGTACAAGTGGTGTCTGAACCACTTCACTTCACACAGAATATAGGAAGTTAGGTATTTCTTCTTTTAGCAGGTCAAAGTACAGATAATATTGAGAATAACGTCTTGGTACCATTTGGTGCGCAGAAGATGTTGCATAACCAATGACACCCCCACTTTGAGGAAACCATCCAGGAAGTCTGAACAACCTGCTGTTCATCAGTGTTGTAACAGCAACATCACAGTAATAATGGGATTGGAAAAATTCAAAATACATAACTCCAGTATGAAGCCTGGTCCAATCCTTCCTATAAGATATATATACTCTGCAGTTGAATTATACACATTTTAGTGATGCTTTATTTAATGTGTTTTTCTTCCATGCACTTTCTCTGACAGTTCCCTTCTCCCTCAACTCTCCACCCTTTATCGGAAATAAAAATCAATTTAGCCTGCCTGTGCCCTTCTCTTGGAGAAAAACAAACATTCACACACGCATCCCTTCTTTCCTGACCTTCGTCTTCCCCGATTCATACCCAAACAAAAAAAAAAAAAACAAAACAACCCAGGCACGTGGCTTTTCACATGAACTGGCACTTTAGAATAAGCTCATCCACGGAGGAAAACTGCTTTCAGAGTTAGAACAATAGCTTCAGTACAGTGATAGATATATTCTACCAGACAGAAGACACATTTGAATGCTTTGCAGAAAAAAATTGTTCAGTCCCAAATGGATACAAGATTCAAGTAACAGAACAATTTGCTAGTCTCAAGAAATGCTGCGTTTGACATGGGAGGTGGCACATTTTGCTTTCCCTTCGTCTGTGACCTTTATGTGAGGTGTATAACCACTATAAAAAGATTTAGTTGAATGCATTAATGCCTTCTTTCGAAGATTGCCATAATCTCTTGTTTACTTTTTAAAATAAAAAAAAATCCAGTGGCAACCAATCTATCAGGTAGTAAATTACTGTCTGAAAGTAGATGGTGAAATAAATACTATTGTTGCTTTGGAACATCTGGCATCTTATCTGAGACGCCTTTTGCTTTTGTAAATCCTCAGTTTAGCATCTCATTCTGCAAAGAATGAATGTTAGCTGCAAACTTTTAAATAATTATTCCACATTGTGGCTTCTTACATTCCCAGAAGTAGTTAGTGCAATTATTCTTGGTCTCAAAATACACAGCTATGGTAAAGAGCTAAATTAAATTTACTCTCGGTTTCTCCTTTTGATCCTTCTCTATGTACAACATTTATATTTTGAAAAGAATCTGTGTTAATTCTCCTGGAGGGGGGGAAAAAAAAGGTGTGAGAGGCTCATAAGCTACTTCCTATTGTAGGTGAGAACCAAATCTCTACCACTACAGCTCTTCCCATACAGCAGTGTTGACAGTACCAGCTGTTATTGCAATAACTACTGCCGCAATAAAGCCATTTCTTCAAATTAGAGGATGCTTACACTGCAGAATGATCCTTTTCTCTTGTACATGAGCAACAGGAAACCTCCAAAGTAACTACAAATCCAGCCTGGCAAAGGTTTTGCTGAGTGTTGAAATGACTCCCTCAAAGCTCTAGGTTTACAGTCCACTGTCCAAATCCAGCAGACCACAGATTATGAAAGAAGTTTTTAAAAAAATTAAACAAAAATTTATTATTAAATATAATTAAATACTGGTCTTATTACATTTTAATTCCTATTCAAAATAATACTGCAACACTTATGAGAGAATCATATTGCAAGTCTTATAAAAAGTCCTGTACCTCTGTCATCTTGGAGCACATCACATAGAAACTAAAAACATCTTAAAGAGTAAAAAAGCTGCAAAATGTGAATAGCTTAAGGTATACGATTTCTACATAGCTGCAAACATTGAAATCCACAAGACTTTTGAACATACGTGTTTCCATAATTTCAGGGCTCCAGCGTTCACATTTAATGCTCCAAGTACATTCATATGACTCTTGAAGCCATTTTTTTTCCCTGTCCCTGTGCATGTGGTTCCAAGAGCAGGAGTTGGCTGCACAGTATTGCCAAGACTCTCGTCAGTACTCACAGGTGAGACACACTTTGGGCAACCAGAGGCTCCCCAGCAAATTGCTGGCAAGAGAGCTCAAAGGCAGGAACCTGTGTTCTACCAACTTCACTCTTTGCCTGCTGAAAACCAAGAGTGAGACTTGTTACGGAGTCTCTCAGAGGTTTTCTCCAATACTGAAGTCCTTCATCACATCCCAAACTAAGTGCTGCTAACTGGAAGAGAGTGTGAGATTGAGGAGCTGAGACAGCTTCAACACAAGGGTATTTGTGTGGGAGCAAATAACAGCACAGACCACTCCTGGTTTTACATGGTTAGAGCCCAAACTAGCTGCAGTACTGCTGCAGGCTGGGCCAAATCTGGGCCCAAATTTGTCATGGTAATTATTAGCTGATTGTTGTTACCTTCTGCTGTAATCATCATGCTCGCAATATACTGGGAATTTCTGGCTACATTTATAAACATACGCTGTTTTTACAAGATGTATTGCTGGGCTTAGAGACGGAGTGGCTTTTTATCGACATTTTGGTGTTATTTCCTCATTTTTCCTTGATGATGCAAGGCATAGTTCTATCATTTGGTATTTTATGAAAATTATGCGCAGTGCATTTTTTCTTTACGCACAACTAATAACCCAACAATACTAGTGGCAGGAAAATCTTTGTGCCAAACACTATTGACTATAGCATTCTTGACTCGTTGCCAAAAAAACAACAAAAAAAGTGCACTTCAAGCTTAAATACCAAAAAAGGACAGCTTTGAGGCCAAAGACGCCGACAATGAAGTCGTGACACCACATCAGCTCAAGCATCACTGAATGTTAACCAGAAATTTATGGGTACATGAATATCTATTCAGATCTTACAATATCTGAAGAGAATTTTAAAAAATCAAACTATTAAAAATACAGCTTGAAACAACTGCAAAATCCTTTGCCACAAACTTGGAAAGAAAAATGCAACACTTTGTTACTACACAAGAATAAACACAGCTATACAGACAAGGAGAGACCACAGACCAGATCACCAGGAATGGATTTTCCTGTGGTGTGAGGACAGGGAGGAGAAGTAGCTGTCTTTAACCACAGCCCAGGACTGCAACTAGCATCTCCTTAGCATTCTAATATGAGCAGAGAGACAAAGCTTTCAGTAGGTCAAGCCATCTACCTCTAATCCCACCAAATATATATATAAAAAATATATAAAAGTAATCAGCAAATTATGCACTATTTCTTCTGAAGAGATAATTATATTGGTATCCATTGATATTATATAATAACAGGGCAAATTTATTACCATTTACTGCACCCTATCAGAGATTCTTTGTGGCTTTTAAATGCATGATCATCTAACAAGTGTTAAGCTATGGGAAATCAGGAAATGTAGCCTGGCCTTCCACTTCACTGGGAGTTTTACAACTGAAGTTTCCTAAGGGGATTTGGTGTCAAAATCATGTTCTGGTGGTGTACCACACCTGTGGATAAACCGGGAACTGGTGAGATAGAGAGAGAACAAGACGTCATCACAAAAATGTTTTATCATTGTCCTTATACATAAGGCATTACTTGCTTTTACTCCCCCACAGCTCACAAACTCCACATCCTCAGCAGAGGAATAAACTACCTTGGCATTCCAGCTGTCAGTGTCTCCAGAGGAAGCCAGCATTTTTTTTTTCTGCAGTCCCAAGGCAATACAGATTTGAACAGCCCTTCTTGAGTCACTCCTGAAGTATCTGTACATTGTTTTGTAAAACGGAGGCCTTTCCGGAATAAAAATACCCTAGAGGTGTTGAACATAAGCTATCCTACAGGCTTTATAAATATTAATTTACTCAGCCATATAAACTCCCTGAAACAATTTTTAATCGCCCTGAAACAGCACAAATCAGGCAGAGTCCAGGTGCTCTGTGCACTTCTGGCTCAGTATTATTGCCACATATCATGGCTACACGTGAGTCACAAAGAGAACTGCAGCTCCCTTTTTGGTCAAAACAGGAAGAAACAAGGAAACAAACAAACAAACAAGGAAACAAACAAAAAATTGTTGAAACAGACTTCATGCTCACTATCAGTCTACCCAAGAATATCATCCCATCTTGGCTTATTTCCCTGGGAACACTGCTTGTTGTCAAGTTTTGGTTTTTTTTGGGGGGGGCGGGGGAGGGTGTTGGGTGTTTTTGGGTTTTGTTTGTTTGTTTCTTTGGGGTTTTTTTGTTTGCTTGTTTTGTTTGTTTGTTTTTTAATTTTTTATGATAGTACAGTTCAGACTTGCTGACCTCAATTCTCTATGTGCCTGGTGTTTGAAATTGTTTAGATGCTCTGAAAAGAATACAGCCCACCAGCCAGAGACACTAAATACACAGACCTAGCAGATAACTGTGTCACACACTGGGCCGTAACACACCCCAAACATTTGGATTGTACCTGCACAGTTTAGTCTCCCTTCTTTCTTCAGGGCAAAATTCACCCTGGGTTATTTGTTCCATCTTAATGCTGTTTGTCTAGAGAAACACAAGCTGCAGTCACTCATCTCCAGACCACGTAGGACCACTGGAAAGCCAGTCAAATTGGGGGGTTATTTACACCACTGTAGAGCTATATATTGCAATGTATTTCAACATCTGAAAATTCTGCCACTGTTTTTCATATTGCTTGCATTCACAGGCAACTTCTCCATGTAAACTTTATGAAGATGGCCATGTTCTGCAGCTTCTTTTTTTTCACAGGCCACTAAATAGTAAAATTAGTTCCCCAAAAGTTTTCAGTATTTCCAAAGCTACTCGAAATCCATCACAATCATACAAATGTTCTGATAAAAACTTTACTCTTGTTATTTGTTTAGAGTGTTAATACATGCCATAAAGAGGATACTGGGTTCAGGTGAAATTAGTGATGCAAGAATTCCACTTATTCCAGAGAGGTCTGCACAATCAGACCTCTGTATTGCAGTACCACACGAAGAGACACTGCATCACAGAAATGTGCTAAATGCTGCTGTTGGGCTCTCTTCCCCTCAGTAACAAAAGTCTTGAGCGCCTCGAAGGCCGATGGTAACTGATAGGGAAGGTGCGTGCTCATTTCTTTACAAACAATTCTGCGGGTGAGGGTTTGGGTGTCAACGTCTTCAAAATGGGTCTTAATGTCCCCACTAGCTTTGGGCAGCAGGTTTGTTACAGAGCCCGATTTGACTCCTGAAACAGACAAATAGGTCCGCTCAAGCCTGAGTTTCTAAATTTTGGGGTAAAATGACAGGTTCATATGTGGTAGGCAGTTCGGGAAGGCTGTACCTTCCCTGTACCTCAGCAGCGGGGAAAGGAAGAGGGCACCGTGCGGCCCGGAGTTTGGGGTGAAAGGAGGCTGCGCCCTCCGAAACCTCGAGAGAGAAAACCCCGCGGGCGTGTGCCCCGGTGCCTCTCTCCCTTTATTCGAATAAAGTTACAGGACTCCTCTGTCTCGTTGATGGACACTGGCTTTTCATAGCGTGATTTTCTGTACATAACTAATCATCACTTTGATCTTGAGCAAACATGTATCTGAAATTCCAGGTAGTTCCCTCTCTGCCACTTCAGAAATCAAAACAAGGTCTACAGTAAAAAAACAATCTCTTGGGAAAAAATATTTCAAATTGTGCCGCTGAAAGAAAAAAAAAAAAAAGCTAGTTTTTAGCTTTGTGCAATTTGCTACACATGAGAGCTAAAAGGTATGAAAAATGGAAATTATTAGTAATAAAATATATGGCCTACTCTTCTACAGCAGGGAGACAAACATCGTAAGGACACTGGTGGCTTATGTTCAGCAATCTTTTTTCATCTGGAGCTGAAAATTATCCATCCATCTTCTCTTTTGTAGGTTACCAGTAGTACATTTCCATTTTAAACAACGAGGGCCAAACTTCACAAATACTTTTTATGCCTATGTGCCTGCTCTTTTTTTTTTTTTCCTCAGCTTTCCAAAAATTATTATTTTCTTTAGGTTTTTTTCCCTTACAAGGGAAGAGTGAGCCCCAATACTAAACAGCACCTTCAGCTGTGTGACTCGGCCTGCCAGGTGGGAATGCCAGCCTCGGGCAGACCCTCTGGAAAGAGGGAAAACTGAGAGATGAGGAAAGTGAGGGACACAACAGATTTCAGCGAAGTGAATGACAGAGGAAGGGAAACCAGAACTAATGGAAGCAAGTCCCTAAATTTAAATTTCAGTCAGGAAAAGAATCCGTGGGGAAAAAAGTGCTGCCCTTTACGCAAATTAGTTCTGTCACAGGACAAGAATTAAGCAAAGCCTGTTGCAGAGCCACCTTCCGCACCTCCTCTAATACCTTTCAGGAGACGGTTTTACACATGAAAAACCCCGAGTTTGCTCTTAAACCACGCACATTCCCAGCAGTGACCCCCGCCCGCCTCCCCGCCCAAGGCAGGCTGCTTTCCCCCGAGCGCACAGCAGCCATTTGCGGCCTCCACTCACTCCAGCTCACGCTCCTTCAAACGCCTTCCCCAGCCTGGGGCTCGGACATTACACCCAAAGGAACAGAAAAAAAGAACACGGCACAAACTCACTCATCGCCATGGAAACAGCCAAGCACCAGGCCCAAGCAGAACGGAGACCCTTCCCTTTTGCCGTGCCTTTGTGACACACAGCCTGCAACCCAAACGCAGCTGGACCACGGCTCCTCCTCGGCGCTCCTGGGTGCTGCCCACTCCCAACTCCACCTATGCCATTGAGGCTGAGGAAGGAAGAGGCATTTTTCAACGGGGTCTCTCGTAGAACGCTTTCTGTGGCTGCCCCTGGCAGATGCTGTTTATAGAATGCCTCATCCCTAAAGTCATAATCTTACCTTAAAGCCTCTTGCTCTCCCTGACAAATTTATACTAAACTGGATTGTGGTTAATACAGCTCAGGTTCTCCGAGTTGTTTTGCTTTCTTGTCTCTAGGGCTGGTTTATCCTTCATATTTGCCTTTTCTAATGCAGCCACATAGAGGAAGATATCAACATTTCTTTTGCAGTAATCTCCCAAATCTCTTTCCTTCTTCTCTTTCCTTCGTCAGTATGCTGCAAGTTTTTGTCATTTAATAGGTTCGATTTTTTTTTTTTTCTGTTTTGGTTCACTGCTCCTAGACTTCGTATTTTACATCATGTACACTACACTTTGTTTTTATTTACTGGCCCAGACATTTAGGAGATGCCTCTATCTCTGAAGCAGGTTATGTAGTTACTCATTACATAAGACTGCTGGCTAGCAAAATGTCAAACATTAAAATTAAGTTGTTTTAACTGCTTTGGCAAGCCTACCTAGATGCATTTTTCTGCATTTAAGTAGCTTACCAACAGCATAACCTAGGTTTTAGTAACTGAGTGATACAGAAACATCTGCTACCTGAAGAGGTGAGGGGAGGCATGGGCAGAGCCAGCTCCAGCTCCAGCAGCCTACGCTTAAAGCTTTGCTTGATGAGAGTTAACTGCCACCTACCACTCGATCACATCTGATTCATGGAAGTCAGTCAGTAGAAGTCTGTGTGTGCTAGAAAAATGTAGACCTACATTTTGGTTAGCATGCAAACAAACAATAACACCAAAGCTGGGCGTGCTAACAGACACAAGACACCGAGATTGACAGCTTGAATAAGTTTCAGACTCACACTGATACTTTGCTTTCACTCAAAACTCTGCTTGCAAACTGCTCTTTAAAGTGGAATCTCAATCAAATTTTTCACTGCTAGATTTAAGACAGTCTTTCTGACTATGGTCTCTACCAGCACTGCTAAGGGTTTGCCAATTACTGCCAGTAATGGTGATAAAATTTAAAGCTGGTGGCACTTGCTCAGTGATCCATCAAGGAATTATGAAAGTACTTAATCTGATACACAGTAAATCCACAGTAAAAAAGCCCTCCTAACATCAGTGAGCCTCCCTACAATGAATAAAGATAAGCATGTGTAGGAGTCAGGTAAAATCCACATTACCTTAGTATGTTCGAAAGACAGACAATGAGCAATGTGATAACTCATAGGGGCTACAGCAAGAGTTTACATCCAAATATTTTGTGTCCTGAAAGAATATCCATCCTGGCTTTAAATGTGTGTAGTACAAAGAGAGACACAAAACACAGTACTTCTGGACTTAGGCAGCCTTTAAGGAGTGCAGTGGGCGTTAGCTCCTGCACTGTTTCTGAGGTGAGAACAATAAGACTTCTACAACTTTAACTCTTGGCTTTCACACTGAGTTGGTAACCAAAGGGCTGGGGAGGCAGCTAGCTCTTTTGTCTCTGCAGGTAGTTTTGTGGAGCAGGGGGGAGAGTGCTGGCTTTCCCCAGCCGCTGTGGTCCTGCAGGGGAGGCTGGATGCTCATGGAGCAAAATGAGCTCTTCTCACCTTTTTCTTCTCCCAGTTCCTCCTCCTATTGTACTTTTTTCTTGCTTTATTACATATCTTTGAAATACTTCATCAGTTTATGGTATCACAGGACTTTCTTATTATTAGTATTGCAAAGAGTTGAAATGGTCATCATGTATCCAGGCCTGAAAGAATGTAAATCAAAATATCCCTTTTCTTACCTCCTTATTTTCTTTCAAGAGTTGTGGAGCTATTGGCTCTGTTAGAGTAAAACTAATATTTATTACGACACAAAATGAAAAGATTCCAAACAATTGTAGCAGGATCATCCCATGCTTTTATCTGTATACCCTTCTCTTTCTTACCTGCTGAATGTGAATGGCCATCTCAGCTTAAGACAAAAAGTATCACTAAGATAATGTCCAAGTTTAGGTCCCTCTGCAAATTTAGAGTTTCTCATCCACCTCTGGTATTCCTTCAAAAAAGTCAAACTGGCTGAATGAGCTGAGCTGCTAAAATGATAACAAGAGATAAAGAGTTCGTCTCTAGATCATCATGTTGCCGTTCTGAAGGTCATGTATGGATTTTGGCAGACAAAATACACAGGGAAAAAGCATTATTGAGGATTGAAGTCTGATGGAGTGTTTTCATTTGGTTCTTTGTGATTCAAAGAGCTTTCCATACTTGTTCCCTTTTTTCTTTGAAGTGTCAACTCAGTTCAAAATGGGCTCTGGGACTTCAAGGCACTTACAACCTGATGTGACAAGTTCCACATACAATTAAAAAGATATATTGACATGTGCAATCTCTGCTGTGTGTGAAAATAGAGATTTAACAGTAAATAACAGAATGTGTTTAGTGTTTTAGGGGATTCTCTCTCTTTCCATCAGCTGCTTGGGAGATTGAAAAGGACTGTGAAAAGCAAGGAAAGAAAGCAAGACAAACAAATGTTTAACAGTGCTCAAAGTCACAAGCAGCTATGCTGATGCCATGTTGAAAATATTTCAGCCAGAAAACCTTCCCCCGCCTCATTCTCCCAGCTGCATTTTGTCTTGCGAAGGAGAAGTTTACTCTACAAGTTATCAGAAAAGCAAACAAACAAGGAAGTTTACACAAAAATCAAGGGGAACGGAATGATAGGACAATGACAGAAAAAAACAAAAGCAAGGAAATACACAGATAAATGTCAAATGCACCCTCTGGACCTTTCCATTTGTTTTACAACAGCTAATTTAAAAGACTCCTCCTTCCTTACTTTCAGGATGCCTCCTGCTGTGTCAAGGTTTGAAGGCATTCAATACTATTTACTTTTAGTACCTGGTGTGGATTTCACCAGCACTAATGGATGCACATTAGGGGTGGGAGAAGACTCTTCACAAAACCTCTGTGGACAGGACAGAAGCTGACCTGGCGGAAAAATCTATGATCCTGTTTTTAAGACTCAATTTTACCATACAGTTCCTGCGCAGACCTGGATGATAAACTTCATCTTTTTCTGCCTAAACTCCCTATCTCCATAACAGCCAAATAATACATTTGCTTGGTCTTTGTGGGTGAGATTTTCAGTATCACTGAGAATTAGCTTGAAACCGAGAGTAAAACCTCGCTGGATTTCAGCAGGAGGATATTATTTGTATGCTTTCATTTGTATGCTCGGGTTTTCCCCGACTGTCTGTCTGGATCATAAGTGCTTTGTGTCAGGGATATTCAGTGTACGTGTTTCAGTGTCTGTGTTAACCCCAAGTCACACAGCGGAGCTCTGATTTTGGATGGGCGCACCAAGCACCAGTGAATAACAGTAATTGAGTGGGGAGTGTGGGCCACTATCTTTCAGCCAGGAACCTGGGGTACTTGGTTGGGTTGCATCTGAATCAAAGGCAGATAAATTTAGCCTTGGATTCTTTCCTTTTATTTGTTTCAGACAGAATCCAACATGCAAGCACAGCCTAGGAAAATTCCTCTACTCTTTTCTGAATAGTAGTGTGAAAAATGGGAACAGCTTCGTGCATGAAGAAAATTAATGGGCTTGGGATGTTATTTTCAAATTGTTGTAAAAAGTTTTTCATAACAACACTTTTTTTACAATTTTTTTTGATTGCTCAGGAATATTTTTTTTCTTTAGTGAAAGGTCACACAACTATATACTGTCTCTTAAAATCAGTGAATGCATAATGGCTTCTTCTGCTCTAACAGGAATCATTAAACAAATTCATAAATCAATGAAGCACACCGATGCATTACTTTAATTATCATTTTTGT
The DNA here is from genome assembly GCA_013397115.1 of Edolisoma coerulescens. NCBI lineage: Eukaryota > Metazoa > Chordata > Aves > Passeriformes > Campephagidae > Edolisoma > Edolisoma coerulescens. Next base: position 1,558,936 of record VWZW01004607.1, read on the forward strand.
TCAGACGGTTGGTTTATGTAGTGTAATTGTTTACTATGTCTGAGTATTGCTCCAGAGAAGCTTGAGTGGATCTTCATTTCAAAATCTATTCTAATTTCTTAAGCATTTTTATGAAACTAACAAACACTAAGCTATGGATTAGACCAAAGAAATTCAGCTAAAGGAAAAATTTACCCCTCCTCCCCTCCTTTTTTGGCATTTGTTATGAGATAATTTTAAACATTCTTGTCATTCTGTGTGTTTTCTTAGAGCTGAGTGCTGTCCTTAGATTTGTCAGTTAAACCTCCATAACAGTTTTTAGGCATTACAAAGTGATACATGTCATTTGATAGGCAGAGTTTATGAGTTGCACTTCAGTTTATGAGTTGGCCTCAACAGTACCACGCTTAGGGTATTAGACATGACCAAACAGAAAATGGTAGCCATTAATAGCATGAGGAGCACTGACATTTTTCTTTGAAATACAAGGAATAATGAGTTAAGATGAAATATTATAAAATTCATTTTCTTGAAACAATATTTTTCCTAGCAGAGGGGTACAGAATAACTAAGTGTTTAACAATCATGATTTATGCTTCTAGCAAAATCAAGGGCTTGTCTCAGTAATAATGACATTAAAACCCCTTCAACAACCATAGTTTGGATTATTATTTGTTTATCGTGTTTTCAGCTTTTGGGGTTTGTGTTTTCACAGAGAAATGAAACTCCCATAATATGATAACCTTGGGCACTGGGGTTTTCAGAATAAAATAGAACTAAGAATATCATGAAGTCCCTGTGATGGGATTTACAAGCGCCCAATGGCCTGGATGAAGTTAACTCAGGCAGCAAATTAGGGCCCTGCTCAGGGTATTGAACAGCAGGAAGTGAGGATATTCCTCAGCCAAACAGACTTTGAGAAATCTGAGTCAAAGACCAGGATGTCAGGGGAGCATAAAGGGGAAATCTGGGCTGGAGGAGGGAGGCTGAGAAAGGCTGTACATTTACAGTGTAGAACAAAAGGCTGTATTAGATGAACAGATCAGCTGGCTGAGAATGAGCTTTGCATTTATCCCTGAAGACAGTATCAGCACAATTCTTTTGTATCCCTGTAGTCTTTCAAATTGGCTACAGTAGGACGTTTGTGATTTTCAGACCTTCAAAACTGAATGGATTGAAAAGAATCTGTGACTTTTCTCACCATGTATCTCATAACCTACATATTCCTTCAATGACCAGGCATGAGAATGCATTTTTCTGTCCCATGTCTTTTTTTGAGTAAAGAGTAAAAATGTCTTTAGTTTATTTTTTGATGTTTAAATGAGAAATGCTATCTAAGTTTCTCATTAATGTTAACATGAGCCACGTGTTTATATCAGATACAGGTCCCCTGAAATCTGTATCTCCCTATATGCTGTACAATCCATCTTGGGATCTGAAGCTAATAAGTAGGTAATAGGACAATCATACAAGCTTTGCTTATTTACAACTGTTATTAAAGTAATTCAAAAGCAGTAGTGAGAGCAAGACTAATATATTAAACCATATTACTTTATAAGTGAAAGAAAGCTGCTGCATAAGATGACTAGAACAATAAAATGTCATGTTTAATCACGTCAGGGCTAGGTCTACCAAAATCAGTGGAGTCTCATTACAAATTACTATGGCTATGGCTTATTGTGTTCAGATTCAGTGGATCTTGCAGCTTTAGGAATAATAGTGTAGTATTTAAAGGGTCATATTTAAAAATCATTACTGATAATTTAGAAATTAGATGTAACACAGAAAGTTATTAGCAAAATTTTAAGAAAAAGTAAATCATTACTCTATTTCAACTGCTGTACCCAGATATCCTTGGTGTAATCTGGAAGTTAAAATATTTAGGGATTCCATTTCTTTTGTATAGCATGACATTTCAAAGAAATCTTTAATTTTGTCAACACCCCCCCACAAAAAACCAAAAAAACCAAACAAACCCCAAACCTCCAACAATAACTCAGCAGTGTTAGTAATGCATTTTCCCCAAGGTCTTATAAACCTCCACTGTTCCACATATGTAATGTTTTCTCCTACTATTGGCTTGTTGCTTCATAGACTGAATTATACTATTGCATGGGCTGGAAATCTCAGGGTGTCTCTAGAGGCTAGAATTTGTCTTGAACAACCACCATTAACACGAACTGGTCCCTAAGCTCTGCCTCAGCAGGACTTACAATTTAACAGTCTGTTGAACTTCTCTACGTTTTTGTCTTTGCCCTTTCTAGAGTATGACTTTTGTGCCGATCAGAAACCAGCTGAGTTGCCCGAACACATGGCAATAGGAAGGGCAGAAACCTGACATTCTGCCATACTAAGAGGCTTCTGCTCCAGGATGTGAATGGCTGGTGGTGTACAAATTCTTTGTCTATGTGAAACTTGTGAAGCACTGTAAGGGTGTTCTTACTATTTTTAATCATTTGTGGGAATCCGTAATCAAAATCACAATCAGTTGCTGATGTGCTCCATGTAATCTTAATTCAGAAACATGCTATCATTAATAGTGTTTTGCTGGCTTTGGGAAAGGAATCTTTTCAGCAGATACCAAATCATATATATCAAAATACTTGGGACCAAAATGAAATAATATATCATTTGAGCTTCAGAAAGCTAAAGGGAGTTGTCTGCAGATTTATTTATGTCTACTTTTGCTGTATATTATTCTAAATTAGTCTTCCATCCAACTTTCTCTGAGAAGTATCTAGATATACCTGGGCCTCCAGAAAAATAACCAGCATCAATCCAGCTCTCTTTTGTCTAGGTTTAAGGTTGTATGGCATGTCTCTCAACAACAACCTTTTTTCCCTTCCTTGTAGGGAAAACTTCAGTGAGGGGTTTTGTTCATAAGACAGAGGAATTTTTAACTTCTTAGGAAAGACACAGCAAAAGCCATGTTACAGAAGGTAATGTTATGAAACAAATGAGAACAAATGTTGCAAAAAGCTGAGAGAACATGGTCAGTACTGCATTTTCAAGTGACTTTTTTGGTTATAGATCATTTACTGTCATCATATGTCAGCCTAATCCATTCATAGACCCAACTTAGAAAGATACAAAATGCCTAGAACTTGAAATGAGTTGAAAATTCATTGCAACTAGCATGAACACATTTGTTTGTATTATTTGACTGCCTGCAAATTGAACAATTCGCTGTTTATCCTTGACTTCTTTACCAGTTTTATCAACAGAGTTGGGTTTGGCTGTAGAAAAATGTGACCTTGTACCATAAATTAACTATCTGGCTTTATGAGCAGCAGTTGCAGTGACCTTTTGGGCGACAAGGGGTATCTGTTGTTGTTATTGTGTTCTTAGGGTTTTTCAAAAATATAGTTATTTCTTAAGCACTGTGAATGTGATCAGCCCTCTACTTTACACTGAGGGCTGTCCAACAGGACTTCTGTTCTTTGATAGTGCAGTTTGGGCCCACAGATTTAGCCTACTGATTTACCATGTCAGAACAGCTTTTCCCTCATCCTTTGCCCTGTCAGACTGTAGTTCTTTGTTATCTGTGGAGGCAATTCCTCAGTGAACCAGTCAGCGACATCACCCTCCTCTGCAGTGTTCCTGCAGCTCCCTGTTGAGTCTAACTCTGAACCAAAGCTGGGAGAGAAATACACATTATCTGTATTATTACTATTCCATCTAAGTAAATAGCTGTGATCCTGGAGAAGAAAATGAGAGCATGGCCAGTTGTTGAGGAGTGCACTAGCACAAGAAGATTGCCCCCCCGGAATGATGAGGTCTGTATGGCACCGATGCACACAGGCAGCTGAGAACCTACATGGGGGGGAGTTTTCTCTGCACTGTTTTCAAAACAGGTCCATGCCCTAAGGGCAAAGCCTGCTCTCCAGATGGAATATAATATATGAGGTAACAGGGCTTCAACTACAGACCAAACAGCCAAATGTCTTCTCCAAAGCTATCCTGATTTATTTATTTTTACAAGGTTTTGATTCATTTTGTTTGAGTGAAATGGCTGCTATTTCTGCCTTTGCTCAGTTTGAACATGTTTTAATAGAGGATTAGTCTCCTCAGGCAGGTGCAAGGAAAGTGCTTGCAGGGTACAACAGTGAAAAGAACCGGCCGGTAGGGAACAAAATCTCAACACATTGTGGTATAATAAGCCCATTTAAACAGAAGTGAACGTTTGACATTTACATTTCCCTGTGTCCTGTACAAGGCCAGAACAATGTTCTGAAAATATAAAAGTGGTGGAAAATATTTTGCTTAAAAAAACCAACCAAACAAAAAAATCCCTTTAATTTTTTAAGCCTCCAGCCCTGACAACTCGTCATGGGAAAACCTGGGTGCACTCCATCCCTAGGGACAGCTCTGTTCTCAGTTGTTCCACAGATCAGCTCTGGTGTCACTTCGGAGAAAAGACACCTGCTCCTGTCTCAGCCAGCGGTGAAACAGCTAGCACTGTTAAAAAATTAACAAAAACTTAAAAGGAATGGCAAAAAAGAGAAAGTGAAATTGATGAGAATTAGAGACTGGGGATAGGAAAATTATAAGAGAGGGAAAAAATTAATAAAGTCTGTGTTATTTACTCCAATTTTCTAAAGCCATGACTAATGCATAATTTAAATATGTTTAATTAATTAATCCAGTAAATGGATACCTAGCAATTTCAAGGAGCTAGCAAATAAGCTAAAATAGATTACATTATCAGAACAGAGAGCATGCCCAATAATATCTGAGCTAATTTGTCTGTTAAATAACACATCATTTTTCCACTTCAAATTCCCCCTTAAAACCTCTTTGCTCTGTTGCACCTGTGAATGGTAAGGCTTGTGGTTTGCAAGGAATACTACTTATTGTGTTGGTGAAATTTGTCTCATTGTCTTTTGTTTTATACTGTTTGTACTATCTTGCACTTAAACACAGCACAGGAATTTTTTTTTTGTTTTCTTTAGAAGGATTTCAGCAGAATGGGCTTCGTTTAAGAGCAGTTAGTATGCTTGTAGGCAGCATACTAATATTACTAAAAAAGTAATAAAAAGAATGACGTTGAGTAGATCATACTTTGGTTTAGCTCTTGAAAGTCACAATCATAATTAAAGATACATTTTCTAGTTAATTTTCTAAGAAAAGTAAAGCATAAGAGAAACTTTTCATCTCTAGGATAAATATTATCTGCAATATTTTCCCTGTCTTAACATTTTTTAGGAAACTGATGAATATGTAAAAAAAAAGAAAGAATAACAATAAAAATGAAAGACTTGATAGCTATATGAACAAAACTATTTAGATGAAAAAATGCTGGTCTGGGTGTCTGCCAAAACTTATATCTAACACAGATCCCTTTAGGCTCAGCTAACCTTGGTTTTGATGATGGAGAGAGAGAAATAGGGCCAAAAAAGGGATGCAGTTTTTTGTCAGCAGAAGCGATGTAGGCACCTCTACAGGAACAGTGTCATGGTGAGAACTGTACAGAATGAGAGTGAAAGTGAGGATGTCTGAATAAGGATGCTTTTTGACCTGCATATGAACCAAAATGCAACTAATTAATAATAAGATGACAAAGAAAAGTTTTGTATCAAAAACTAATGAAGACTTCATAAAGAACTTTAATCTCATCTGCCTCTCTCCCAGAAAGATTAAGATAAATTCAGAAATTATTTTGATCCTTCTATAAAGTCTTAAACCTTCCTAATATAACTCAAAGCCAATCTTGGCTTAAATTCAAAAGGCCAATGTGTATTTTTCAATTGCTGACATATGAATATCTCATTAGTATGTTGAAATTATGAATCAAATGACTGTTCTATATGCCTAAGTGCTGATTTAATAGACCAAATCCAAGATTTGGCAATATTGTCAAGGCACCCATGTTTGAAAAGTGAGTTCTGACGTTGAATTTTATGTGACAATCTTTGTGCTGCTGTTCAGTGCAAGCAAGCCTTCAATCTATCCACCACGGCAATTCTTGCATCAAAACCTGGGGAACTCTACGTAATCAACCTGTTAGATGCTACAATGCATCCAGGTTTTGTCTTTTGGTTTTGTTTGGTTTTATTTGATTGTTTGGGGATTTTTTCAACTTATTTTACATTAGAGCATTACAGTTTGTTTTTCTTTTTTTTTTCAATTTTAACTGCTCCTTTATAACCAAAACTTCATTTCCTGCGTATAACAGCTGATGTGAGTTTGAAGGAAAAAGACCAGAGGACAGCCCTGTAGGTAGCAGAAGAAGTGAGAGAGACCAGAAGTTTAAAGGGTCCAGAAAGGATGAACAAAGGAAGAGTTAAGGGTACCCTGAATGACACATTTGCTGATGACAAGTGGATGATGACTAATGAAAAGCTGTTAGATAACCACCTTACATTGAATCCGCATTCTACATATAGGAAACTATTGAAAAGGCAGATTTTTAGGTTAAAATCTCTCTTTCTTAATCATTGAACATGGAACTGACAAACCTGGGAATTTTGGCCCTGTTGCTAAATATCGAAAGATCTATTGCAAATTTAAAAGAAACACCACAGCAACAACAAACAACAAAAACTTCGAGACTTCCTGTTACGAGAAACTCATTTGATATTACCAGAAAAATTGTTTGAAAATACAGATGAACTGAAATGTATAATATCCTTTTAAAGTGAAACTGAACTCGTTTCGTTAATAAACAGTTTATCCTTGTAAGAGTGTTATAGTAATGTGGCACAGCTTTGTGGAATAGAAAGCTCCTTCTCTATGGCTTTTCTATTATTATTAACTGCAAGAACACATAAAAGGTGCTACATTTGCGAAGTATTATTATTCAAACCTATCAATGTTAAAAATCCTTTTTAGCTAATTTGCCCTCACAGCTTGAAACACACTGGCAGTCTTCAAGCACTGGTGTTTTCTCTAGACAGCCTTTGGCATAATTCCAACAGTGATTCTGACCCTTGAAAGACCTGGGACTTCAGTTAAGGCCTGTCAGTCACACCAAACTGTGACAGATCTGTGGTGTGGGCAAATACCACAGAGAGGCTCTGATGCTGTCCTCACACTCATTTTAACTAACTCCCTCGAAAAGTCTTGGGTCACATTTACAGAGCAGTGACACTATTGTTTCAAGAAAAAGAAAAGGTATGGTTTATTATTGCATAAGGATGCACAATGCAAAAGTGCCTTCAAAAAGTGAACATATATTTGTTCCTATGAACCACAGTCACAATGGGATACACAGATATTTGAGTGTTCAAATGTGTGCATGCAAAATCAGAAGGAAAATAGTCATGTTCCTCAAGGAGACATTTTTATTTTTGAAATTGATAGTGCCTATTACGTGCAAACTACTTTGCATTTTTACAGTTAGGAAATGTCAATAAATCCATGGCATGTAAAAGGGCACTGCTACTATGGCAGTTATTGGAATTCTATACTTTGTCAAATACATGTACCTCTTAATTCAATAATCCTTAAAAGCAATACTCATTGTGGTTTACACCATGACACCTGACCTTTTGTTAATGTCAAATACCATTTTGCTTTAGCATGGAAAATTATTTTATTTCTATAAATACAATCATTATTCTTGGGGAAAATGTATTAAAGAAATAGAATAGGAAACTGATAAGCTAATCAATTATTTCACATGACAGTGGTTTTATGTATTATTGTTGACATTTCTGTAAGTGCCCTAAAAAGGCCCTAAAGGAGAACAGCAACTCTGAGTCAAAATTGTGCCAGTAATACTGGCCTATTAGCTGAGAATAGAGAAAAAACCAAAAATTCTGTTGTGCTGATCGGCAAGAAGAACGTAGCATCAAGTTGTTTTTCCAGCCAAGCTCGATAAAATTTCTGGCCATGCTTATACAATATGTGGTTTGGACATCTCCTTAAAGGTAGCTAAGTACAACTTACAAAATACCTATTCAGTTGTCATAGATATGTCCAGTTCTGCCTTAAAAGCAAGCCAGCAGCCGGGGAGATAAAGAATGCAGTTCCACATCATTAGGAGATACAGAATTTTTTTGCTGCCCTAAGCAAATATACTTGCCGTTGAATGAAACATATCAGTTAAGTTTGAATCCACTGCTTGACCAGTGTATTCATGTAGATTATCTATCAATATATGCTTTTCCTTTCATGTTGACAGGATAAATTGCATTGATTCGTGTGAGCATTTGTGTTAGAGGGAGAATGTAGGTTAAAAAAGAACTCTGAAATGTGTGTATTTTTTACTTACCTCTACGTATGTAAATATGTCAAGAGATTAATTTCTACTGAGCAGCTGGATTTTATTGAACAATCTTGCACAGAAGTGTATTGTCCTTTCTGTTGGGATAGACCAAGGCAGAATTTTGGCCTGTGGAAGAAAAGCAATGCACTGCCTTCTTGTTTATGATGTGCCTCCAGTGGTGCTTCATGTGCCAGGAAATTATTCTTTAAATAGCAATCTTCTTCACCTTCCATACTTGGCATTGACATTGTTTTCTTTATGAGGTAAAGTGTAGAAAGATACAACACAGTCTTAGCGTGGCTTAGCAAGACAGTGGTGCCAGATTTAGACTTTGTTTATGACATAGTTCTTCTATGAATATGCAAGCAAAAATCAAAAGACTCTCCAGCTTCTGAAAAGGAATTCATTATGAAACCCCACAACAAACCTAATGAGAACTTTAACGATTCCTTATTCAAACATTATATTAGAGGGCAAAAGAGTAGCAGAGATGAGTCAGTTGCCTTCCTAATATATGAAATAATGGAGACATCAGCTACATTCATGTGTATGGAGAAAATGAGAATATTTTGGAATATTTACCTGGACATTTTAGGTTATTAAGCTTTCTGCATGTTATTTATAAGGAGGAAGATGGGTTAAAAACTGGGAGTCAGAATAGAGCTATTTGAAAGAGCCTTTCACCTCCAGAAGTTTCTTTGCTAAAGAGAATAGAAGGCTCAGTCACCTAGACAGTAATTTTTAAAAATGAACCACCGTCTAGAGAAGAGAGAATTTTCCAGAGACAGCATTTTACTACTGCTGTTACAGACTTTGCTAAATTTGGCCTGGACATTTTGCCCCTAGACATTCAGTAATTGAAATGACCAATAGAGGCTATGGCCATAGCTTTGAAAAAAGCTCTGTTGCCTACTTGTAATTCATTGCTGGTTGCTTAGCTTCCCCTAAAAGTCAACTCCTCATTTACAGTTGATATAAGTCTTTCTCTAAAGGCTGGAGAAAAGGTAATGTGACTTATGAACCTGCTTTTCAGGACACAGACAAAAGTCTTCTTCAAGACCGCACTGAATTGGTTGGTGCTGTTTTCCATCATGGGAAGCAACTACCCCAGGGCTCTGAGAGAGGAAGGAGGTCATGTGAGTGCTTTTCAGTCCATTTCAGACAAAATGAGCTGGGTTAGCTCATACTCACCTTCAACAGTCCATTAAGCTTCCCCAGTTCATTTTGTCTGTAATGCAAAGGAATGTGTACCCAAACTCCTCCACAAACAGAGCTTGGAGGATGGCAGCTTCTGGTGGAGTAAGGTGACAGACCACTGGAGAAAAAGCCATTTTCCATTGCTTGCTCAAGAATGCTTTCCCATGAAGCCTATGTCAAAGCAGACAGACCATTATATTTTACACCAGGCAAGCTAAAGTCTGGCCCACTGAGGCTCCCTGAGATGGTTTTGTAAAGACTGGCACTCAGTGGAGAAGCTTTCAGAAAAGTCAGCAGTTAACTGACAACCATTTTAAACAAGAGTTGATAATGAAAACTTAAAAAACAAAAAGCGAATGTTTAATTTTAACCTTACTTGCACGTTAATATGTGTTAATTTCCTTAAATAGGAAAGCAGGTGGATTTCTACCTGATTTTCTACCTGTAAAAGATACATTTGAAAGTAAATGCCTTTGTAAAAAACCAGGTATTTAATTACAATAAATTAATGCAAATAAATTACAAATGCCAGAATTCGCTGGAAAAACCAATAAAATCTCTGACATTCTTTTAAAAAAATGCGTGGAATATCTGAGAACTATGGATCTATCCACTGAACACTTTCAAAGAATGAAAGACAACAGGGAATAAGAAAAACACAGAAAGTGCTCTGGATAGATGAATACAGAGAGCGCTTTACATCCTTGACCAGAACCTTACAAACCAATGGTGTTTGATGGTACAAGAGTGGCTTCAGAGCCTTTGGACAGAGCCATATTCAAGCATTTAATTTCAACATCAGGTTAAAAAACATCTATTATTTCACAAGAATCTTAAACCTATGTTTTTGTCTAATAGGACACTAAAGCCCGTATTTAACTTTTATCAGATGAATCATTCTGTACCCTCTCAGCTTAAGCAAATTAAATGCTTTAGTTGTGGCATTTCAGGGCCTATAAGCCAAATTATGAAGACTCCTCAGGCCCAGATAAATTATTGGGAGGGGAGCACTAATTTTAAGATATTGTAATGTTTACCATGTCATCTTCTTTTTTTGGTTACAAATTTATCTCTTCTAATGTGAGCGAATGAAGTATGGGAAGAGATAAGGAGAGGAATATGACACTGGAAGCCTAACTGGTTTAGCTTAAAATGCAGTAGCATCTAGTGCTTTGCTGAAGGAATGTAACCTGCTGGTGACAGCAATCATGACTTGACAGAGGATCAATCACAAGAGTTACAAGTGCTTTGCCCTTTTTTCTGATATGTGACAGTTTTGGAAAACAGCATCCTAGATAATCCCTTGTGGAACAACTTTTTGGATTATCTCTAGTGACCCTAGTTTTCCTACACAAACATAAATGTGCTTCATATTATTAGCCCCAGTTAGGATAATAGCCTTGGTAACAAAGAGGTGCAGAATAACTGAGGAGCTTTTTTGTGCTTGGCAGATACAAAAGGCGCCTTGAACAAACAGAATAGAAAAACAACAACAAAAGTGTAAAGCTACCTGCAGCTGCGCTGTGCAGCTCTGGTGGGAGCAGTTTTACTGACTGTGAGGAGTTTGATTCAATCCTTGCATTTCTTCTGTTTTTAGCCAGTAGAATTTTAATGAAATAGCCAGTTTAGTTTCCTTCCAAAATTCACATATTAGTTTAAAATTGGAATACCACAGCTATGAGCCAGACCTCTTTTACTTGGCCAGTGTTCATCTTGTAACTATATAAGTGGCTCCTGCATTAGCAAAGTCTTCCATGCCCAAAGACTAGGAGAAGATTTGGAAGATTAGGATGCACAAAGTTTTGAAAGGATTTTCCAAGTTTGATATTTGCACCTGTGTAACTAGCAAAGGACAAAGTTTAGCCCTTAATGTTATTTTATCCTGGCAGCATTTTAATATGTCCTGGTTTGATTTTGCATCGATTCCTAACTCCTTAACTTAAATATGGTTGTGACTTACAGCTGGGGTCACTGAGCAACGTTAGCTAAACATCCAGAGTGTGATATTTTATTACAGTTAAGCTTTTTCAAAAGCCAAGAGGAATCTGTGAGGAAAATACTAGAGATGGAATTTTTAAAGTCTGTATGGCTACAAATTCATATAACTTATTTACATATATTTTAAGGATATTGATTCCGAAGAAGAAATGCATCCACAAAGAGAAACCTAAGTTAAAGGCTAATGTGTAAATTGCTTTAAAAACTGTAGTTGCTGTAATTACATGGAGCATTTTACAAGCAGCTAGGGACTGCTTTGGATAGATGACTGAAATTTAATCAGTACCTGGCACAGACTGCCTTTCTTTCACACCTCACATTTCTGAAGTACTATTCTAGGGGAACCTGCTAGAATTGTGAGCCTTTGTTATCACATTTGTCTCTCTATGCATCTTCCAGAAGAGTGACTTTCCCAGATCTCACAGAAGATATGGGTCTGGGTCCTTTTTCAGGAGCATATGTCTTTCTTTTCATTTTTGGGCAAAGTTCATTCAACTACCCAGGCTCAGGTTTGTAATCACATAGAACTTTATGTATGAAATACAGAAAATATTGTTAATGCTGCTACCCGATACTACAAGATAAAGGAAACATGCTCAGCTCTTTGTACTCACAGGACATAAACACTTGTGCTAAACCTTTTATTAAATACAACTTATTTCTTCTTCAGGCTTTATTTTATTATTTGTATTAGCTGTCATGGAACTGTCAGTTAAAGAAAGGGGCCCCCAAATGATCTATGCCTTTTCAACCCAGAAGGAAATAGAAAATAATTAGATATGGTAAATGTGAAGATTGATCTATCTGAAGAGTGTGCAGTTTACAAGCAAAAAATCAATCAGTTTACACCATACAGATTAAAATCATGTTTCGTTGTTTTTAATGGTTCAAGATGTAAAGGTCTGAAAGTCTAAATAGAATTCCTGATGATTACTTTTATTAAAATCCTAAGTATTGGAAGATATACAATGACTGTCTAGATTGATTACTATATCATCTGCTTTGTAGAAAAATAATATCCTTTACTTGCTGCTTGTTTTTAAAATCCTCATTGCTATGCCTAATATACTCTGTCCCTGGAGTAAATTAAAGCATTTCCTTCTTCGATACTATACTTTCCTTAAAGTTGGATTCTTTAAAGGGATTCTTTAAGAAATACAGGGACTATGCTGTGGCATCTGAGTTCTGGAGATCAATTTATAGCTGTTAAAGATCATGAAGAATTGCCCATTAAAACAGTTACTCTTTGACAAATAACAACATTTGTGTTTAGCCTGGATATTTATCAAGCAGACAGAGCACTTCTTCCTGATGCCTGAATGGAGGTCTGCATGAACAAACTTATTAATCAGTTAGGGTCTGGTTTTAAACCACCTGTCTTATTTAGATAGAAACCTCTAATGTGCACTTTTGCATTTAGTAATACTGCACTCCTGATCTGAAGGCACTGGAAAGTGCCTGTCTTGAGGTGTCATAGCCATGGGCTGTACCACCAACAAACAGTAAAAGCTCTAGTATAAAAACCCTGTTTTCTTTTTCTTGAGGAATGCTTTCACTCTGTTTGGATCTAAAACCAGGGATCTGGTGGATTATACATGTTGCATTTAGTCTTAGTGCTGTGTCACTGAAGTCAGTGGCAACACTGCTACTGAACTCATTAGCTTTTCAGAGGCTGGAAACTGATTCAAAGAACACTTCCTATTTTAAAGTTCTAAACTAAAAATGGGCTTTAGAAATTTTCTTAATTATTTGTGAGCAAAAACTTTCTTTTTAAGCAAAACATTTTGTCAAAATCAAAGGTGTTCCAAGCAGCTTAATTATTGAATCCACAGGGAAAAAAAAGAAAGCTTTGCGTAGGTCCCAGTTACAAAGAGTCTACTATTTTCTAGTAAGGGATCAGCTTAACTAAAATAAAGAGGTATGGATAAGACAAAAGTTTCTAAGGAAAGCTTTGTGGTTCATCATCCTGCTTAATTTCTTTGAGGATTATGTAGGAGTTGTTAAATGGTGTGGATTTCTGTTCAAATTGAACACAGTAAGAGACTATTTAATTTCTGTTTACTGTTCAAACTACTACAGGTATAGCATAAATGATAACAGCAAATGATGGATTTGGCCCCTCTATTTTATTTTATGTATTCTGCATGCAGTATCAGGTCTCTTTCTTAAGGACAGGTTCAAAATCCTTGGAACTTGTTTCAAAAAGGAATGAATAATAGACATACCATTTTTAGCCATGAATAATCATATTCTGTGTTTGGAGAGCATTTATTTTTCAAAGCTGTATACAAATATTAACAAAACAATCATCACAACATCTTTGTGTGTCAGGTTTTACATATAGCAAAATGAGACAAAAAAAAAGGAAAGAGATATAAAATATAGTGCCTAGCACTTTAGTCCTATAACTGGGGTGTCAAGCTACTAAAGTAATGCAAATAACAATAATGGTATGGGAGAAACCTTTCAAGTTTGAGTCTCTAACTGGCTTGATTTTCATAGGTTTCGACTTCTGAGAACTCACAACTCCCTTTGAAGTCAATTGAAAATGTGAGTGTCAGCACACATTAAAATCAGACCACTAATTTGGATGCTTAAACATGAAATTTAAATTCGCAACTTTAAGTTTGGAAAAATTCACCTAGGTGACTTTTCCAAAGGTACCTTATAAACCAGTGTTAGACTTAGGAGATTCTTGATTTTCAACACTTTCTTTTCACAGAGATTCCAGCACAGACACAATGGACTAAGAAAATCACAATATGGTAGATCTGTGCAGCTAAAGGAAGTTGGACTGGTCAGGGAATACTGCACCATAGTCCAGATAACTGCAAGGACAAGAGAATTTTCCCTTCTTCCCAAAGCAGCCTAATTACAAAAATAGCTGAGGCCACACTTCTTCATGGAGAGGACTCTGAAGAATTCTGGTCATTTTATATAAACTCCTCCTCTCACCTGCTTGCATGTTACCTCCTACCATGTTACACAAAGCTGACTGGAGTAGCTGTGTCTACAAAACTCCTGTGGTTTAGCTTTGTTTATGCTTTTTAGAAGTTATGCACCAGATTGTCCTGTCCAGTGTCCTAAGCTCACTTCCTCAGCATCAGCGGAGCATGAGGAATTTCTCTCAATTCTGGTCACTACTGTGCAGATATTACTGAGAAGGGAGACTATGAGGAGCGTCTTCCTCATCAGCTGACAGCCACAGAACATAGTCACACCACAGAAAGAGTGTTCCTTCATCTGTAGGACTTCCTAGGTTTGATGAGCCAGGCAAAGTTATCTTCCATGTTAGGTCTGCAGGAAGACTCCAGAACTAATGACTTGACCACACTGTGAGTTCCTAATACCGAAATAAGGGCTGGAGCTGGTGAGTTCTGTCTAGTGCCAGCTCTCTATGTAGGTATGTCTCAGGGTATGTCTACCTTAGTAAGCACTGCCACTCAACAGAAGTCAGTTTGTAGTGTGAATCACCAAACACTGAGAGCCCAACACACATGTCACATGTTTGAATTTGGGCTAGGTGTGGCTTGTTCCTGTGGTTTGAATGTCCATGACTGCTCAGGTCTCGCCAGAGGCATTCCTGAAACACATCCTCTAGCTTAGTGATATCCAGAAGGATCAAGGCTATTTTTTGTCTCTAGGCCGCAGCTCAGTGTTTTGGGAGGATGGGGAGATTTCCTTCAAGAGGGCACTCGTAATTTATGTGCCCCCTCATGGAGGTATAACCTCCATGCTGGTTCTGTGCCTTGGTACTTCCAAGACCAACATACATCAGGAGTTTGCCCACAGTGGAACTCTGTAAGGTGGGCAGTAGTAAAATACTTCAGGCTTAGAAACCTATGAAGGAGAAGTAATACAAGTTGGGAATTACAATAAGATAAGCCATGTTATTGCAAAGAATTGTTTCATCCTTTTAATGATCAGGAACAGATCCTACAATCTCACATGCTAAGCCCAATCTGAAAGTCCTACTCATACACAGCTGACCTTCAAAGGACGAAACAACAGAGTAAAGCTATGGCTGTACTAAAATTGCATAAAATCTAAACAATATTGTAAATAAAGAAAGTTCTCTATGGTTCAGTGTATTTCCATTTCATTTTGTGAGAGAGTGAGGCATGTGAGTGTCAGAAAAGAGTCCAATTGTATTGTGATGCTTGCAGCTTTAATTATGAGCAGCTCCAACTCTCTATGTTTACAGAAAGGAGATTACCTACATGTTATGTAAAAACCATTGGGTGTAAGTTTTTAGTGGTAACAGGCAAGTCTGATTTTCTTTCATACTTAGGATTTAATAGGTACAGAATGCTGCCCAAGGGAAAAAAAAAATGAACAAGTAGTAACTTGATATTTATTCTACACAGACATGAAGAAAGCTCACAGAAATACACTATGTCTGAAACATTGACATGTATAACTATTTTAATTGTAATGTTGATTTTCTAATAGACTATTCTGCTATGGTAGAGCTTGAAATAGTTGCAATAATTTCCAGACAAAAAAAACAAACCACTCCAAAACCAACCCCCAAATCCAAAAGATCATGGCAAAAAAAAAGCTGTTTGGAAAAGCTTATGGTGGAGTCATAAAACTTGCCCCAAGTTTATACAGTCCAAAGCTGAGAATATAGCATGATCATTTTGTGGAATCGATGCTGTCTTTCCTAGGCCAGATTATTTGGTAAGTAGGGCCTTGTACTTCTGATATTTCTTGTCTGTGCTGGAGAATGTTTGTGAAGAATCTTCAGATGTTTTCTAGTGCAGAGATTCCCAGCCCTGATGGTTTGACTGCAGAAAATGACAAGGAATATGGTGTAACAAATAGAGTAGTGGTGAAATCCTAAAATCTCCTTAGCCCTCCTGGTCACCCCATGTCTGCAGACACAAGAATATAAGCACTGTTACTATTTTTCATTTTTTGCAGATGTAAGTGGTGTTACGGTCAATGTCGGTGATTTACCCAAGAACATATGGAAAGTTTGTTGCAGAAACAGTATGTGGAGTGCAAGCTTATCCTTGCCCTTAGCTCAGGCTCACTTACACCTGGACCTCCTCTTGACCCTAGATCTTGAAAGCCTGACTCATCACAGATTCTTTTATGTGCTTAAGCTAAAGCCTATATGAAACATACAAACCATTATTTTAAATTAACTTCTCTATTTTTACAGTGGATAATTTGTGTTCTGTCGATATTTATATGCATAGCAAATGTATTTGGTGCCTCAGTTCCTTTATTAACATTAGAAATATCATTTGTGTCACATTTTAAGCCAAATTAAATTATAAAAATACTCAGTTATGTAACTACCAACACCATAGTATTTCTTCTTGTTACAGGAACAAACAAGGAGTATATTGGAAAAAAAAATTGTGAATCTCATTTCTGATCCTAATGAAGCAAGTAACCCATTATACCAAGGTTAATTTGTTGACTCATGATTTCCACTTATCCAATGATATACTGAATCATATGAACAAATCTCTACATCTAATCAGTTTTTTTTATTGAATCCTGACCTTTTATGCACCTTCTTCTTGATTATGAATGACAGTGACCTTTATCTAATTTAAAACACATATACTGATGCAAAAATATGCAAAGTACACATGTAAATTCTGAATTAAGATGAAGATGTGCATAATCTTCCAGGGAGAAATTGCTTTAGTGAGAGATGTTTATATTAGTGCCAATTGAGGGTATATGGGGAGAAAAAGTGAATTAGTCAGAACTCAGATGGTTTTGGAGGAACAGCTGCAGAGATAACGAAGACTGTTTGGATTTTCTCTGCTTCTATTTAGAATCCTGAAATGTCAATATAAATATCAATTTTTATTATGCTGTTCAGCTTTTTACGGCATTCATGAAATGATCAAAATGCAATAAAGTCAGATAAAACACCTTTTCACCTAAGATTTGACAAACTGTACCTCAGTATTCCATTTATGTTTCACTCAAAATACATAATAGTAATTTTCTACAACACAAAATCTGGGTCAAATTCACACTATTATAAAAGCTGTCTGGTTCACTTTGCCATTTGCCTCATTAAAAGGAATGGTATGGGCATCATTTGGGGATGGTCTCTTTAGTTCAGGATATAATTAGGAATATGCTGAAAAATAAATAAACAAATTTAAGAGGAGTGACTCTGGGTGAAAAAAGAACTCCCTAACTTTCGTTTTGCTTTTTTTCTGCTCATCACTAATGGGTCTGCAGTGAAATTACTACAGATGAACGCACAATGGGCACAGTCTGAACCACTGTGTAATCCTATAATCTACTCTCTCTTTTCACAAGTCATCCCTTCCTCTGAATTGCTGTGAACCTAAGTTGCAGATCTGCAGCTTTGTTCTAGCCTCTGCATTAAAAAACATGTTAAAAAAAATATACAGAAAACTTGCAAAACCCAGTGTAAAGACTGTCAAAGCACAAATCTAACAAACACATTCCTCTGAGAGGCTCCAACCAAACAGTACCTGGCATTAGCATGTACTTTCATGATTAACAACAGGGGGTTGTCAGACTGCTATTTCTGAAATAAACAGATTTATCCTGACAGATAATCAGCAGTTTGCACTACCTAATACATGTTATCATCCACTACTGACATCATTACATTAAAAGCACACTCAGTATAATCTTTTGTAGGAAATTAAACAGGTTTTATGATACACTTTTGGTGATTTTTTTTGTGGCGGATAGAGGGAAGCTTGGTGAAGAGACTGCAAGGTTAGAGAAAACATCCATAACAAACAACACAGAGAAGATCCCCAGAAATGCCATGCTGTATCTGTTTTTCCACAATCTATTAATGAAATTTCTAAATAAATTAAACCCGAATGTTCTGTCTTGTACTTTTAAGCAGTCTTCTGTAATGTCCTTGGCTGTCCCACATGCTACCTCAATACTTCTCAGTGTCTCTCTGTCAGTCTGTCCTGCTAGGTTCACATAAAAACTTGCCATAGAACATAGAATACGAACTTGTGAAACATTTCTGATCTTGCCACTTACAGACATATTTTTGGGGCTGGCAGGTGGACTTTCGGAAACCGTCAAGCAATGCCTGCATAGTTTTCTGGCAAGCTCAACACTTACCTTTAACTTTTGGACATCTCTTTGTTGACCATCTCTTCCTCCCTTGAGAAAGGAGGCACCAGGTTTACTCACTGGACAGAAAAAGCAGAAACTTTTGAAGCTATGGAGGAAATACGGAACAAAGTCACTTGAACATGGGATGCCTGTAGATCCTCCCTTCCAACCTTCCTGCTCACTCACCTAGCTGTTTCTGCAGTGATCAAGTTTGGACTCAACATGGGCAATGAAACTTTAGTAAGAAAAACTAAATATACCTCCCCTATGTGTGTGTGTGTGTGTGTGTGCATATATATATGTGTGTGTGTATATGTATGTGTCTGTATATGTAATATATGTACCCTCCTCCAGTTAAACAATTCTTGCCTCAGTTGTAAGGGTGATGAGAATTGTATACTCAGGTTCACTGGAGAAAATACTGAAATTTCTTCCCTTTTCTAAATTTTAGGTTGCCAATTGTTATTATACTATTAACATCCTGTGAACTCGTGTAACATAGCCATGGCAAAGACGAGGAACAAAAATTGCATGGGGACTGTTACTTGACTTTAACAAGTATTTCATCTTCTTCCTTAGAGCACAGTTTCTAAGTCATAGACTTTTCTGCAGGGGCAAGTCAGATATCAAAGTCCTGGCTCCAGAGGCCTGTTGTGACTCGTCTTATTTCTCCAGAGACAGAACCTGTATCCCTCTCTCAGTCCTTTGTCTCACATGGAGTAAATTTTGTCTTTTCTGCCTTCTTCCTTCAAAACTTGGCCGGAAGAGAAGTAAGAAATAGTGTCTAGTGACTGAGGGATTTTTATCCATTTACACTCATGCATTTTCACATGCCATTCCCCCCTAATGATAAAAAAAACCAACCACCCCCCATCTAAAACAGCAGAACTACAACAGTGGGAGGGATGAAGTTCCTTACAGGATGAGTGTAACGTTTAAACAAAGAAGTGGCAGCATCACACACTTGAAATGCATCTTAATTCCTGTGTACTCTTTGTCTCCAATAAAACCTAGCTTTTGACAATTATGTGTGTATTGATTACGCATATTTTACACTCCTTTTCCCCTGTTTTCTTCTCCAAAACCTTTCACTTGCAGTTGTCAAAACAAATGCAGAATTTCGCCACAGATCTTTTGCCTCAGGTACACTGGACAAAAATACAGCATCTGATACTCTGATGTGGAATGGAGAAATAAATGTTAATCTAACCAAGTGATTTCAGGGGTTTATTTTGTTTTCATTTTTAAAAGTGTTGAATTTCTACTGACCCACATTCTGTGTATTTCTTGTACTCAGTGATTTTTGAGGTTGCTTAGATTTTCATTTTCATTAGATATTTTGTGTCCAAAGGTAAAATGAGCATTGCTTTTGAGTCAGACACCTACTGGCTGCATTTCTAATACTTGATCTTTTCACACTGAGAGAAATAAAAAAGTGGGAGGCAGTTCAAGCTATCCCAAATAAACAGACAGAAGTAAAGCAACAATTACTTTTTCTGTGTGGACTGCTCTTGCTCATTTCTCCTCAAGAGATAACACTCACTGACATAATGTCAGATAACCATGTTCAGTGTTTCACAGACTTGCCATTTAAAGATTCATTTCCACTCCACTTATTTTCTTTTTATCAGCTTCTCTTTTGGTGCCTTTCATCTGTAAAAATTTTCATGTAGACTCCCAGAACAGGTATTTGGGAGAGAGGGAAGCAAAAGGGTTCAACTTGACCTAAAACACCTCTAGAAATTAAAAGGAGAGTAAGATAGGACAGAAAAATGAGTTCTCATGAGAACAGTTGTTTGCATGAAATTCTCGACTCTTACTAAAGCTTCAGTGCAGTTCCTGGGGAAGATGGATATATAAAGCCTCAGGTTAACTTCAGTCATTACCAAGCATTTTACATCTGCTGAAGAATTCCAAACATATTAGAGGTTGTCAATCCAAATCTTTAGACCAAAATAAATAAATAAAGAACAACCAACCAACCAACCAACCAAATAAGTAACTAACTAAATAAGGAGGAACTTCAGAGGCTGTCGGTATGCAAGTTATAGATCTGATTCAGCTTTTAACCCCTAGAGGTGTAAGCACACTTTATCTGCAAAAGATATGCAATGTCTTTACTCTGCAATATTACATTTTAATAATCTACAGCACAAGGCAATAATAAAAAAGGAGAATGTGATATAATTGTGTACATAATTTGATGAGAAGCTGTGGGGAACATAGTCTTTCTACGCAATTATAGAAAATACTAATATCAAATCCTTGAGGACTTTGTTGACAATTAAATTTCCTATTTTTAGCCATGTATTTTCTCAAAAGCTCTACAATTTATTTTTTAGGATTCCCTTTTTTTTCCTCCTCTCTAGAATACTTTAAGGTGTCGTTTAGCTTACAATTGAAAACAAGGCGTTCAAGAAGTTGGGTGGAACTTAACAACAATCTCTAAAATGTTCTTCTAAGATGGTAAAATCAGCAGAAAAGAGTCTGATGGGAGTAAGAGCCGTGTATTATACATAGCTATGAGGTTTACTGTGTCCTCTGGATCCTGCTGCAAGGCACAGCATAGCGTAGTATCAGGTAACTTATCCAGAAGAGAGGTTTGACTGAGTTACTATAGCAATGGCAGATTTGCAGAGGCAGAGGGAGAAACCACACCAGTGGAAAAAAGGAACTGGCTGCAGAAGGTCACTGACAATCTTCTCTAGAAAACTCCATCACATAAATTAGCCTGAAATGAAACACAGGGATCTCACTCCTTTGAGAGTTCACTGAAAAGACGCCTCAATAATATTTCATTTCAACCTGATTTGATTTCATTTATTTTGGTGTATCAAGGAATTAAACTGAGTTGTGTCAAGTAAACCTGGTGAACTTAAATGAAACTTGAGTACATATTTTGGAAGTAACTGCATGAAATGCTGCTGATGACTCACTAAGGACCACTTTTGTCCCTGTGAGACATTGGTCATTGGGTAAAAGATGGAAAAGAACCAGGAAATCGCTGTCTGCTGCAACAATATTTTAATCCACTTACAAAAAGTCTTTCTTGGAAAGGCCTTTTTCATATCTCCAGTGGTGACTCATCTAATCTCATCTCTGTATACTGCTAAACTCCACAGGGATCACCTTTACTTCCCAACTCTACCCTGGCCAGAGATTCAGTCAGACAAAAGATCCTTAATGTCTTTCCTTAAGTTCAGCTCACTTCTCTAAAATGCATTTCCCCTCTCTTTCACAAAATGAAAGAAGTCTTTTTTTAGAAATGCTTTCTTTTTTCCCCTCCTTTTTTGTTTTCTATTTTTTTTTTCTTCTGGGGGAGGCAGGATGACTGTATCAAATGCCTCTTTTCTGTAAATCAAAATTTCTTTATGTGGAGTAGTTGAGTTTCTGGAAAGGATATATTTCTTTTTTCCTGTCTAGAAAGAATTCTCAAATTTTACTTTTAAAACTCATGTATCAAAAATATGTGGTTTTTCCCCCACATTAGATATATGCTTCTTCTCGCTAACATTAATTTATTCAAAAAACTCTGCACTTGAAAGAGTTAATAAAAATTCTAATTACAGGATAAGAAAGAAAGGTCAGACTCCACTTACATCATTGTGAAGGGCTTTTATTACACACTGCTATAAAACATATTTCTTTTTTTCAGTTGCCATCCTCACTGGGTAACCTGCATACCAATAGGATCTCCAAAATGCCATGAAGCAAAAGATATTTATCTGCTAAATTCTATGTACAGTAACCTTACAAATGCCAAAGAAAGAAAGATTGCCCTCTGCACAGTAATACTTGTGTAGATGTCTTCTTTATGCTAACAATGACAAGGCTCTCTAGGTTTGTACTGTACTCCAAAATCAGAATGCTTTTTTTTTTTTTTTTTAAAAAGCAGACTGTATATCAAAGAGAAAAGATGCACATTTTAGGCACTGAAATACTTAATATAGTGAGCAAATACTCTCCTGAAGCATTTTTAATAAAAATATCTAATCCAGAAAGGTAAAATGAGAATGTATGACTCAAGTGTTCTTGAAGCAATTAGACAGGATATGTTTGGGAATATCTCTCTGTCCTGGCTGGTCAACTAAATTTTCATTTTGAACTCTGTTTGAAGCCTCAGAGAACGGTTATTTGATTAACTTGACTATGTTAGATAGCAAGTTATACAAAAACAGGGTGGGTCCAAATCTAATTGCTGTCATTTTTTAAATCCAGCTGTGCAAAACAACAAACAAGAACTTTACTGTGGGACAAGTACAAGTCAGAAAAATTCTAATTTTTGCAATATATTAGTCTTCAAATCCATTACTTGTGATTTAACATATCCAAAGTTGTTTATATAGTTATTTATATTACTATTTTGAGCCCTAAATTCTGACAATATATTCAAAGAAATAGGCATTAATAAATGCAAGATTTACTGTCTGCTTTCATAAAACCAGTGTGTGCTGTCAGATGTATTAGCTCAATATTTCAAGTGATGTATGCTCAAAGTTAGAACGTAACTAATGACGTAGTGACTGACTTTCTTTTTCTGAAGGAGTTTTTTAGGAATCATATTCAAATAGTTGTTTCAGAGTTGCACTTTGTTTGCAGAGCAAGCACTGCCTATCCAACCTTTCTAACCAATAAATATTAACAGAGAATAGTGAGGGTTCCGTTTCACCACTTCGACTAACTAAATGTTTATCTTGTGGTCTAAATTTATGACAGGCCCATTTGCAGTGAGGCCTGGAGTTTCCTTGTTTACAGCACTGTAAAGTAAAAGGTGACCTTTTTATTTTTGTTCAAAACCTTTCAACAGTTTGTTCTGCTCCAGAGACAGCACCTTAATAAGGTTTAAGGCCAGAAAGCTCTCTTGTTTTCTTTTGTGGGGGTACAATTCACTGCATTTACTTGCACAGACATTAAAAAGCATTTTTAAAACAGAATACAAACTTGGCTGAAGATTACATTTGTAGATTAGAAAGCAACTGCACTGAGATCCTACCTGCCATTATGAAAAGGAAAAGAAAACCAGGGGGTAGAGGATACATAGCTGGCTAAATAAACAGAAAATGAGCTGTTTAAACAGTTGTATCTATACACACAAGTAATAAAAGCATCAGGCACCTGGTGCAAATCTATTAGGACCTAATTCTGACAACAATATGCATCATTATAGTGGGATCTGATAAAGAGCAAACACTGGAGGCATTACATGTCTTTAGAAGAATCAGACTTCCTACCTTAGCAAGAGTGATAGAAGGTAAGTCCCCCTTTAAAGAAAGTTGTAAGTAAAGCCAGGCAGCAGTTGCAGTGAATTGAGTCCTTTCAGTCACTGTATACATGCAGTAGTTCTGCAATAAGGGAAAAATATAATGGGAGGAGCAGCTGTGAACGAGTGACCTCCTGAAGCTGAGTTCTCTTTGTGAATCGAGCACTGGGAGCCAGTGCCTCTGATTTGCATGGATTATCTCCACTTGAACAGATACATTTAAATTAACTGGCACAGGGGCACAGGGATAAAAAAAAAAAAAATAAAAAAAAAAGGAACGGGGGAAAAGGAAAAAAAAAAAAAAAAAAAAAAAAAAAAAAAAAAAAAAAAGGAGAGGGGGGAAAAAAAAGGAAGAGTGAGTGGGTGAGTGAAGGAGCGCGGGGAGCGGAGGAGAGCGCGGAGGGCGAGCGCGGCGCCCGGCTGGGTGCGCTGACTCGGCAGCGCTGCGGCTCGGAAGAGCTACAGCTCCCTCTTCATGTCGCAGCCGTAATCCGAGGAAAGCTGTCATTATGGCCGGGTTTAAAACAGATTCCCCCACCCCCGCCCATGCTCCCCCCAGTTTATGATGGTCCATTTGATCAGATTTCTATAAACACTTAATAACTCAGCCTGACGTGCACCCAGGGTTTTGGACTGCGAGTCTCAAATGATTATAAATCTGGTAAGCCCTGCTAAACGATTTTAAACACAGAAATATTTTGAACATAGTAACTTGTACAAGTGGAGATGGGATATTTCCAAGTGCGTCCTGACAGATTTATTATTTGTGAGTGTACAGGTGTCTTTAAAATAGTTAAGGGATGGCAGCATTCAAAGCATGCTGTGCGGGAAGATCTCTAACAGGATGACGGTGTGTGTTCCAGCCAGTGCTTTCAATGTTATCTAAAATCTATCAAGACAAAAGAGAGACAAAAAATTTGCATTCAACCACTTCAGAATTTCTCCCTTATTACCATAAATACCACAAACATTACCTGTTGCACACTCCTGATTTGATTTAAATGCAGTACTTAAGCTGATTAGAGAAATATGAGAGTATGTTCAACCCTCTTGAACCTGCATCCAATCCCAGAGGATCCGGAACTAAACTTTGTTTCTTTTGTTCAGAGTATTTAAAATAAGTTCTTTGTACACCATGGTATAGAATTTTGTGAACCTCTACGTGGGTTCATTCTGAAACTAGACCAAAAGTCATGGAAAGATAGTAGAATGGCTGGTCATGTGTTCTTTCATCAACATCTGAAAACAGGAATGGATGCAATTGCATTCTTTGAGCATTATTCATTGGTGAGATTTGGTGGGACGAAATGGCCTGCATTAGCTCTTAAAAGAGTCAAATGTTGCCTTGTAAGATGCATGTCTTCCTGTAAAATACTGCTTGTTCAGAGATAAATAGAATGAAACTGTCTACAAGGACAACCATGGCTAAAGCCTGTCTCTAGCTCATTTCCAGATCAAGCTGAGTCCAGCACGAGTTTGTTGCATTTCATGTTTCTGGGGATCCCAACATTTGTTTGTAACACAGAGTCCAGAATGGTGCCTTTATCTGAACAGAATATAGGGTAAGTACTATACTTAATCTAATGAGAAACTGCTTCTTTGAAATATCACTTTTACAGTAAAATTTGCTGCAGATAAATGATCCCATAGACATGGGAGTAATGGAGGATATATTTGGGTTTTCTAAGACATGCTATATGACACGGTTATTGGTGTACCATTTAAAGTGCTTCCTCTGAGAAATGCTTTTGGTTCACTGGAGGTCTGGGAGTTTGATTATTTTATTATGAGAGGGGAAGGATCCCTCAACTAGACTCTGTCTCTTTGAATACTTACCCAGATAGTATTTAACCTGACTGAAATACCATCCTTCCCTGTGCACTCTCCAGAACTTCTCAACTATGTTCTTTGGTCATATCCTACTTGGATAAGTTGAGTCTCAAATTTTATTTCTTATTTTTTCAATTGTTCTTTTTCCAGTGACCGCTCACCAGATAATAACAGATGAATTTGACTCCAGCAGGGCACTCAGAAGTCTAGTCTCAATATCCAGCCTGTATATCATAGCTGTGTAAAGCAGCCTCCTGGTTGATAGATGGCTTTGAAAAAGATGGACTGTGAACCAAATTTGCTCTTATTACTCTGTACCCTGCAATACACTCCTCAGTGCTGCAGTATCCAAGCTGGTAATGGCATAGCTATTCAGTCCCACCAACCTGTATGTCACCAGCAACAGGGAATCCTAGAAAAAGAAAGAAATAATGCAGCAGTGAGAGGGATTTTGCCTTAAAGGTACATGTAAGAGGAAATGCCCATGTAAGGAATTGACACAGCCATGGAAGGCACAAGAAAAATTCCCAGGGACAATGTGCACTGGATTTCAGAAGCTGTAGGGTGTATCTTATTGTCTGGAAAGATATGTATGCCTGCAATGTCATCTGCTTAAATTCATCAAGAGAAGACCTTACTAGAGATGTGCCTGGAGGTGATGTTGAATGAAGATGTGGATTTGAGGAAATGGTAAGAAAGAGCAAACTGAATGGGCAACTGGAGATTTATGGGCACTTGTTGAGCGAGAGGTCATATAAGAGATACCTCAGGGGAGGCTGGTGAGTCAGGGAAGTCTGTAAAAATATAACAAGTGGAGCAATCTGAGAAACAGAGGAAAACGAAAAATATGCTTGTCGTCTGGGAGACTCAAAAACTACAACAGAAAAAAACCAAAACAGAAGGTAGAAAGGAAGTGGAAAAGTTAATTCCAGAAAAAAATTGTTGGAAACTAGAATCCAAAAAGGAGTGATAATGCTAGAGAAGTCAGTGAGAAAGGAAGAACAAAAGTGAGGATCATCTGTTAATAGAAGGCAAAATGGACTAAGAAAAAATAGTGTCTGCTTGAGCAGGGAGCCTGTGTTAATCAGAATCAAATAACTGTCACTAAATCAATTCCACAGAGCAGGATGTGAGGTCATTTCTCAATACGGAAGATGTGGGTGGAAAAGGAAAAATGTATTCTGCTGGGAATAAGGAAGGATCTTTTTTTTTAATTTAATTTTCTTCAATGGGAAATGATGCTAAGAAATTCCCACTGGAATAAATCAAAGATGATTAGACTAAATGATTTCATTTTAGGTAGGGGAAAAATGCCTAAAAAGGGAAGACTCGTGGGAATGGTAGCTGGCTGAATATCCACGGAAAAAATTGGGATTGAGATCCACATTATTTGAAAGAAAAAGAACCTTTAAAAATACATGGAAGCCTTGGTAGAGGTTCATGTCTTCTTTCTCTACACAACAAGAAGCAATCTGCTCAACGAAACAAATCTGCTCAATGAAAATTGAGCTATGGTTGAGGAAATACTGATGGATGATCAGGAAAGAGAAGGTGAAGTTACATAGTGGGACCAAGGTACTGAAGTGTTCAAGTTACTCGGGAAATATCTGAAGAAAGAGTAAGTAAACTTGTGTAACTTCCTTCTAATAATCTAATAGATTAGAAAGGAAAAAGAAAGTATGGCATGCATCAGACAGAATACATTTGGGCCAAATTAAAGCATCACCAGCCAGTAAGAGATGAGCCTTCCACTCTCTTTCTCCTGATAAGCAATCCAGATAATATCAGAAAACTGGTCCAAAGCCAGATCATGAGTTAAGCTCATTTACATGAAATGGAACAACCAATAAAAATAAGGCTTTATGGCTCAAAGGGCAAAATTTGTTAGCCTAAAAGATCTTGTTAGTAAAATTAGACAGACCAGATTATTCAAGACCTTGAATATGGAAGACCCTTGGGATTTTTTTAGATCAAAGGAGCTAAAGATATGTGGAATGTGTAGCTGATGGAGAGGAGAGAGTGCATGGAAAAGCGGTCAAGCTATTCCACAGAAAGGAAGAACCCCTTCAACATTATTAGAGACATGCAATCACAACATGAAAGCAAAAAGATGGATCAACAGACAGATGTGTATTAGAGGTCAAAATACAAAGTAAAGTGAAAATTGTCAGCAGCCAAACTGAACTACAATTTGGAAGGGCTATTTTAACAAAGAGGAAAACAATCTTCATCCAGATGAGACCAAAAAAAAAAAAAAAAGTGGGGCTTCAATTCGAGCTAATAGAAACAAAGAAAATCTATCTACAATTAAATACTACTTCATGTATGTTTTCAGAGGAAAGAGGATTAATAGTGGGAAAGAAGTTGTGATGACAGAAAATCACCAAACTGGAAGCAAAACTAAAATCACGGTGTACTCAGGACAGGGAGAGGTATCAAATAAAGTCCATTCCACAGTCTGACAAGAAAGGGAACATGAAATCCCAAACCTGGTAGGAAGCAGCTCAGATCTGATACTGGCTGACTGGAGAAGAGCAAATGTATTATCCATTTATAAAAGGGAGACCTATGCAGCTACAAACCCATTAGTTTGACCTCAGTTGCCTTAGAAGAAATTTTGAAGGAAAAAGTAATTGAAGACAGGGAGGCAAATGGAAAATGGGATAACATACAAAAAGGATTTACTAAAGATAGAATGTACCGAGTGAATTTGTTATCGCTCTCTAATAAGATAACTGATTTTCTAAACAAAAGATTTGTGATACATCTTATCTATATCTGTGCTGCATATGATACAGCATTACATAGGAAACAGGGGATTAGGAGAAGAGTTGTAAAGTGGATAAGAGATTGTCTAATGGATAGATGGCAACAGGTGGCATTGAAAGAAGCAGCATCAAACTGCTGGAAATTTACTAGCAGGAATTCTCAAAAATCAGTCTTTCAACCAATCTTTTTTTATGATTCTGCCATGAAGAGAAGAGGTATGAAATCTGTAGTTTCTAGTAAGCTAGGAAACAAAGTCCTTATAAAAGAGGGTGAGTGGGGTTTTTTAATCATACAAAATGCGTGTACCTGGATATTTTATACACACACACGAAATGTGGTACTATATTTTTCTGTAATTAAAAAAAAAGAGTATTCATGCCGTGTAAAGACCTGAGACCTGAGAGTGTGGCCTTATCTGATATTCTGTACATGGTCTTTATCACTTGGAATCAAGAAAATAAGCAAAAACTGGAATAATTACAAGGAGATGCAACTGCAATGGCTGGCAGACTGGAGAGTCACCATTCATGGAGGAGAGTAAAATACTTTTCTGCTTTTGTCTGACTAAGCAAAAAACTGAAAGAGGATATGACTGGTGTCTGTAAATATATTTATTAGACACCAGACTGGAAAACAGTTGACTAAAGCTATAGAATAAGGCTGACAAATGGAAAAGCAGCTCATGCTTAGATAAGAAATGCAGGGAGGATTTCAACCATAGAAAAGTGAATTTTCCAGACTCCCAATAGCTGTAGTAGGGGTAAAAAAAAATTAAAAGTGTTTTAATGGAGAATGATTCTTCTATTAAAGATGTCCTTTCACCTGGTTGCCTATGCAATTAGAACACTAGACTTGAGAGATTCCTCATCTTTTGTTCCCAGTTTCTGTAATATATTCCATTGAACTCGATGACCTGTCATGTGTCTTCTCCCTCCCCCTTTTTTAGTGCCAATCAGTGTCTCTGGTGTTGCTGAAGACCCGAGCAGACTCAATGGTGTATCTGTCATGCTTCAGAATATGCTGTCTGTAGATGCACTTTGCATTCTTCCCACTTCTACCCTTCATTTTGAAACCTGTCTGATAAGGAAAGATTATGTCATAGATATAACAATTATTTTAGCATCTGGTACAGAATCTGTTAGGCACTCCATCCAAGATAACTAAGAAAAAGAAAAGAAACATAGAAAGGAGTAAGATAATGTAGCAGGAAAAGACAAGAGTGCAGTTTACTGGGAAAATATTGCTGGAGCAAAAGAAATGAGAAAAGCATATTAACTTTTAGCCATGACTGAGATCACAGAGCAAGTCAGGCAGAGAGAGTAAAGGATGTAGAAAAGATTTGAGAAAATGGACAAAGAAATTCAAGAAAACATTTTTTTAACTTTACAAGAGCCTTGATTTTGATTCACTTATAAAAGAGGTCCCTTTGATTTATTTAAATCCCCCCGAACATCCTTGCTCTGCAATTGTACAGCCTGTTAACAATTCCTGTTGATTAGACAATGGAAAAGCAGAAAAGAACCAATCATGGTTATAACAGCAGAAAAGCCAAATACGTTCTAACAACTGGCTATCACATTATCTGCTGCATCCCAGAAAGGAAAGTCCGGCAGATATAACTCAGTACCTACAAAGTCAGATTAGTATGCAAAAACACCAGTGTGATGCTGTTGGTGCTATTTTTGTTTATTACTGTTCCCAATATAGTCAGATGTGAACATCAGTGGCAAACAAAATTCAGATATAATAAGAGATCCTGGATTTTTCATAACTTATCATAAATGCATATGCAAGCTGTAACTAAGTCCCAAATATTCAAAATAATCAATATCAAAAGGTTCTACCTGAAGTACTTCCAGCAGAGCTGATTAATTCCAGAAAGAAGAGCCTATGATCTGGTTTCCTAAGGAGAAAAGTAGAGGAAATCAGATCCTTGGTGACCCTCTAAATGAAGCCTTTGAAGGAGGCCAAGCCAGTCAGAGATTTTCTGGCTGAAGAAATTTCATTGAGAAAAGCTGCTTTGTTAAACTGGAGAACTTTTGATAAAGTGTTGTAGATGCCAAGGAAGGCTCTAAGGAAACCTTTGATCCCTTGCAGATCTCTTTGTAGAGGTGAAGAAATGTGGTGCAGCAGCAGTGCTGCTGGATGCGAGTTTTGGACCCTGTTCTCCCTGTCTCAGGTGAATAGCTATGGTAAAATATTCACTGTTCTGCTTAGATAAACTCACTGATAATAACAAAGGTGGGGAAAAGATGTAATTTTCATTCAGAAGTTGTAGAGTCTAGAAACAATAAAGAAAAAAAAAGGTCTTTCTATTAATTTAAACAAACAAAGCAACAAAACTCTCTTAATCCTGTGAGGCAGATATCCAGCTTTCCAACCACCTGTCATAAATCCAAAGGGACTGTTCTGTAGAGAATCACAAATTCTGTAGGTATGAGAGAGAAAATAATTCAATTAGAAATTAATTCTACCTGAAAAAACCTAAAAATTCCAAAGGCTTTTCTTTTTTTACCCCAATTTGTACCAAAATCTTCATAAAAGACGAAAGTGAATCACCTCAGAGACAACCTGTCTGAACAGCAGCCAATCTTCAGATTTTAGCTTGGAAGAGGCTCAGATTTAACCCTCCAGGGAGATATTAGGTGATGAATGTGGAATCCACCCCCAGAATAATTACTCAGAAACTGAGAATCCACAACCCAAAAAAAACTGAATTGAAAAAAATTGTTCCATGGATTTTTCACAAAATGTGCAACCTAGAAAAAAAGAAAGTTGGTGCCTAGTGAGAAACTATTTCACTGGTGAATTCCTGTATGACTTTAATTTTCCTTTATGCTTGCAGATACATAGGTTTTTTCTTAATTTAGAGATAATCTCTGAAGTAGTTTCATACTATATTTTAAAAAATGGAAACATGGATGTTCTGGATAATCTGAGGTTTACCTGTGATGTCTGTAGGTGATCAAATTGCTAGTTCAGCCTTCCAACCCCACATAAAGAAATGGTGGAAAATGCATTTAAAACATATTTAGTAACAGAAGAAAAAGGAATAAAATAAAACATTTCAGAGAACATTGAAACAATTACTGGTGTTTTACTTGTAATGACAGCTTTCTCACACTTTGTACAAAGAACAGAGTGCCTGTTAGGCCAAAATGTGGTGTATAATCTTTATGGAAGAAGGGTGAAATTTAAATCCAGACTCTAAGACTGGATAGTGTAATGAGCAATAGACAGACTATGTGTTTAATTCCATTAAGTGAAATGTATTTCATTAACAAAAGTGTTAGCAGAATTAAAACCTCACACTAAAGGAATGTGAAAATCATCAGTGGCAGCCAAAAAGCTGCTACAGTATGGCACATATTGCAGAAGAGCTGAGGCTGATGTGGGACTAAATACATATGAAATGAATAAAAAAAAACCTGACAAAATTGTAGCAAAATTTGAATGCTAATTTATGGCACCTAGAGAAAGAAGCAGGACAGCAGAGCATCTGCATATAAATGGCCTCAACACATTTCTTGGTGCCAGTCTGTTACCCTGCTCAGAAGGAAACAAAACACATTTCTTAACCAGACTAAGACAAGAAATTGCCAAACAGGAGATTCATTAAATTTAATTAGTTAAACAGGAATAATAGAAGCAACAGTTTTTTTAATATAGTAAAACTAAGAAATGGTTGAAAATGAGGTATGGAATAGAGAAAGCAAGAAAAGATAGGAAAGAAGAAATAAAAATAGCACAGGGTATCTCCATATTAAGGATGGAATGCTTTCACATAGACACCATGTTAAGCATAATTATGCTAACTGACCCTGAGAAACAGTTTTATATCATGTGAGGCTCTGAGCATTGGAAAGGACTCTGAGGAGCACCACACAGGGAAAGAAAAACTACCATAAATACCAGGTGACAGAATAAGGTGTAATACCACAGACTTCCAAATAAGAGTATGTAACAAGTCCACCCATAAGCATCATAGTAATAGAAACAAAAAAGGCAATATGGGAAAGTTTATTCTATTCATAATTATATTCTTATCTACTTTCTAATATTTTTTAAAAGCAAATTGAAAACAAATATTACATAGATCTATGGAAACCAAATGCAGATTTTTAAAAAATTGTTTAAAACAATAATAATTTTAGATTTTGATTTTATTCTCATAAATCTGTTGTCTTTATTATCCACCTCAGAGGTCTAGCTAGTCCTTGCAAAAACTATTATGTAAAATTTCTAAAGTGCCTGAAGTTTTTCTTTTTTAGATATATAAGTGAAAACTTGTATGTATATAGATTAATTCAGCCAGAAAAAAATTAAGAAACAGCATGATGACATTTGATTTATGTGGGATTCTGTTTAACCAAGATTAGGAAAAATTTCAGAAGCCCTCTCTTTTAGAAGTGTTATCTACTAGTATTCAAGATTTTTTATCAGAGTTCACAGTGAGTTCTTTAATACTGTAGTCATCACATCTGATTACATTGATTGATATCACAGTGTAACATTTGATAGAGCTCTGTCACGTCTTTTTTTTTTGAATGACCAACTGCAACAAATCACATCTGCTAAACTGAGTGAAAGAAAGGGATCAGTGACTTTTTGTGTAAGTGGAGCTGTATTTTCAAAGTTACTTGGGGCTTCTTCCACTTATGTCTTATGGATATAATGTCATCAAACAAAACAAAAGGGTGTGTCTATTGTCATTATAAAAGATCCAGTGTCTCCTCTCTCTGTAAATATATTAGTGGTTTTGCCTTTAATTGCTGGAATGATTCAAGGGGTGAGCTGGATATCTGATAATTACCTCACATTTTTTCAGTGGCAGCAAAATCTAAATCATCCTCCCTGGGTCTTTGCCTCCTTACCTGCATCAGGGCTTCCCCCACATATTCCCCTGTAAACTCTTAGCTCTTCACCCTGCTCCAGATTCTCCACCCCCAGTCGTTTCCCTGGAGCACCAAGTCCTCTCCTCCAGGCATCTCAGGGTCTTTTCTGCAGCTCAGGACTGCCTAATGACTTCACCACTTTCTCACCTTTGTCTGTGCAATTGAAAAAATAAATCTGTTAACATTAGAGATAGATGTTTTCAGTGACTGACTCACTTGGAGACTTTTGGTGTTTTCCTGGCATTAGTTCATGTTGTTTCTTTTCCTGTTGCATCCCCCTTCAACAGAGTCTGTTAGTTTTGGTCTGCGTAGAAGAACAGAAGATTAGTCAAATGAACACAATAATATTTATACCAACAACATGTAGCAGTCTCCTCTTTTCTCCCCAATTACCAGTGTAGTATTTTAGGATGTGAAATGTTCATTTCTCAAGCACCATTTTGAGATTTGCTATTCAATTTCAGGAACAGTATGATGATCAAGTATATTAAATAACACTCAGCTGAGAATGTTCCAATTTCATACCTTGATTCCTGAAAGGTTTAGGGCTATTCTTTAGTTTCTTGTTTTCTGTTTCTAGTAATTTCAGTGTAACTTTACACAATACATAAAATTAATGGTTAAAAAGCAGTTCCACAGGCATTAAAATTAAACAGCTCCTGGGGTCCCCTGCTTAAGGGCATGGACCTGTTAGAATAAGTTCAGAGGAAGCCACAAAGATGATCTCAGGGCTGGAGTAGCTCTCTTATGCAGACAGAGAGAGTTGGGGCTCTTCAGCCTGGGGAAGAGAAGGCTCCTGGGAGAAGCTGCCCAGAGAAGCTGTGGATGCCCCATCCCTGGAAGTGTTCAAGGCCAGGTTGGATGGAGCTTTGAGCAATCTGGTCTAGTGGAAGGTGTTCCTGTCCATGTCAAGGTGTTAGAACTAGATGACTTTTAAGGTCCCTTCCAACCTAAACCATTCTATCATTCTATGATTCTAACATTTATTTAATAGGGCTAAGGCCAAAAATGTAAATAAAAATGTATTTTTAAAGACTAAGAATTTTAATTTCTTGCTAATCCTGAAGCATATTAATAAAACCTGACATTAAAATTTTAGTTTAAATACAACACTAGGAGCCTCATCTTTCTAACTATCTATGTATTCAAAAAGGAGAGAGAGAAGGAGCCATTCCTTCAAAGAGCGATACAGGTCACCTGGGGCAGGCTGGGCCTCCAGCCTTCCATTTTACCTTTGAACTGAGGTTTCACCTGTGAAGAAGCAGCAGCAAGTTTCCAGAGAAGATGAATTAATGAAACGGATCTGTGGTCTTTTATTCCAGCTGAGTATCAAGAGCAGTGCTGTGTTTGCCATGTCAAAGATGAACACATTTATTTTGGGATCTTTTTAATGAGCAGCTAATGGATGTTGATATCCATTTACCATTACAGTTAGTGACAATTTGATGTCTATGCTGACATTGTTTTGAGAATCTCATCCCAGGAGATTTGAATAGAAAATATAGCGCTTTTTTTTTTTTTTTTTTTTTTTTACCAGGGACTCTTGTTTCCTGAAGTATTTTTATTACTTCCTCTCACTACTTAGTTTAGCAAAGCAACTCCTCCCTTTAAGAAGTGAATGAAAACAGTTTGGGGAGCACCTGGATGAATTTCTTTCAGTTCTCTGGCTGCCTTTAGGAAGCTCTTTTTCATTCAAAGTGATTTGCATACTACCAACTGTATTCCTTATAAGTGTCGAAGCTGATTTGAAGCAGAGGGGTGATGGGCAAAAATCAACAAAATTGCTAAGGAAGAGTTAATAAGGTCAAACAAATTAGTTGATCAGTCTTTAAAGAAATCTTTCTGGACTAGTTTTCTGTTTGCTCAGGAATTCAGGCAAACCTATTCTTCATGCAAGTCTTACTTTTTAATTCATCACATTTATTTTTGCAGAGAAGCAATATTGAAGATTGAATTTAAGCAATCACTTTAGCCTTTTCCACTGGGTTATGTAATGCAAAGAAATTACTCCATGAAGAGTGTAAAGCTTATCCACCTTTTCCTTACTGTGTCACTCTCTCGTGACACCTTGTCGTATGCTTTGTCCTGTTATTAATATTCATGGCTTTATTACAGTACCAGCACTTTATTCAGCAGATCTGATTTATGCAGACAAGTCATCTCTTTGGAAAAAACTGGGAAGGGGCAAGGAGGATTATGTCCATTTGTTCACATACAGAAGCCTTAGAAATATTTATCACTGCAAATATAATTTGGATTATTTTGGGTCGGATTGTCAAAGGTGCTGTTGTTTGTGACAGCACTGAGCAGCTAAGAGCAGCTGAGGACAGGTTCAGTCATGTCATGTGTCGGTGCTGTTTCAAGCCATGGAACTGCACAGCAGAGATCTCTCCTCTGCCAGTCGTGGCTCAGGTTGAAATAACCCAGCTCTTCTTCTCTCCCTTATCTATTGCTGAAAGCAGGTCTTTGCTGCTTTAGTGGGTTTAGCTCCAAAACTTACTCTGCAGGAGCAAGAGTAATTCAGAAAGCTCTACTGGATGCACCTAGCAAGTTTTTAAAAATTTGGTCTTGGAGGAATCGCAGCCCAGAACATTGACTGCTGTGGGATGGTTGGGAAAGGAGGGGAACATTTCAATTCCTGGAGTGGGTGACATAAGTTTAGTGCTGGCATTTTCGTTTATGATGACAGGGACTACTGCAAGCTGATGACAGCTAGAGGCAGCCAGGTTCCACTTTTGCAAAAAGAAAGCATTCTGGGGATTATAGATATCACCTGCCCCAAAAACCCTGAGATACAGAGGCACAAATGTGGAATCAACCTTTGTGTGCAGCATAAGTCTATATCTTACCCTCCAAAAGACCTCTAAAACCTATTTTGGGTTTACAGGGCACAATTGCATGAAAAATAGTTGTTATGTGTGCATGGTGGAGAAGGGAGAGGAGAGAAAAAGGTGTCAAAAAACCAAAAGATGAACCAAATGCAACTTGTCACAGATCTATCCAAGACCACTAAGGCTGGCTCTGGCAGTTGGCTAAACTCAATATTTGTACTATTCGAAGTATTTCCTAGGGTAATTACGGAGAAATACAAGGAAATACTGTATTTTGAGCCAGATATGCCAGGAGGTAATGAGTGCTTCCTTTGAAGCTGGTTTGAGTTTCAGGCACTCAGTACCTGGCAGGATCTGGCCTATGTGGAGAGCTCATTTGTCTTGAATCACACTGACATGACTACATATGACACTCACAGAGATGGAAAGGAAAACCTGTCATAGAAAGGCAGCTCTGTTGACTTCAATGGTATGTCACACATCTGAATCAGGCTGCATTTGTTCTTGTGGCTATAAAGACAAACTGTATTTAAAGGAAACAGATCACAGAAAATCAAACAGAAAATGGAACAAAAAGCTTTGTTATAATTAAGAAATAAAACTATTTTTTTGCCAAAAATAGAAATTCAGCAATATTTTTCTCCAATTGTTTGTACCAAAGAAAAATGAAATAAAAGTAGTTTTTATTTTAGTTGTCTGTGACTTTTTTCATCCAGCATTTAGTGAGAATGAAGACTGAAATGCCTTGGAATTTTATTTATAGCGACTTATATCTTCCTTGACACAAAACTTTAGACTGATACAAATGCATCCATCTGTGTTCAGTACCCCTGAAAAAGGCATTAAACCAAGGCAAATTCCCTCTTCTATTTCACTAGAAGTATAGTATATGGAGAAGAATTATGTAATTTACAATATAATCAAGTGCTATCAGCTTTCTTCCATGCACACTGCAAATTGTTCTCTCAAAAATGTGCTACGTCTTAACATTTTTGCAAACTCAGTTACACTTTTCTGGACACTTTTTTTTTTTTTATTTGATGAGAAAGACATTCATTCTCATGAATATCATGTAAAATTCATTAACAGCTCTATGAAATTATTGTCAGTGGTGTTAGAACCCGACAATAAGTGAATAACATTAATTGGAGACCTTTTGGGCATTTTTCATCAGGATTTTGGTGTTGATATTGAAATGTATGTGAATAATATAGTTAGTAAATATAATTTGGAATAATATCAGAAATTCTATAATTGTATTATGTATTTTTAAATAAATAAATTATTTGGAAATGTATTATAGTACAAATGTTATGCATGTATATCTTTCATACAACACTTTTCTTTAGAATTTCCCAAACTTTAGACTTTCTCCAAAAGATAGATGTGGCATTATGATTCCCACTCTAAAGGCAGGGAATTTGGTATTTAGAAAAGGGCTCAATGTCTATTCTCTGCAAATCTCAAATTACTTCACTGCATGAAGAATTCTGGAAATGATTTAGCATCATGACTAAATTAAACACATTTAAAACAAGAACAACAAAATGGTATCTGTTCCCATAATCTTATTAAGTAAGTGAATTGCAGAGAAAATTCAAGAGCAGGGTTGGGGACCTTTTATCTACATAATCCTCTTTCCATCAAGAAGCCCCTCACTTTCTTGCAACTCTCAAAAGAAACATTTCAGAGAAGAAGAAACATTGCTATCACCTCTAAAAGACGTTATTTTACAAAGATTTTGTTTTTTGGTTCTCTGGCTAAATAATTGATCTGAGAGGAGTTGAAAACTTGTCTGTTAAATAACTTGAAACACTGAAATAATTTGAGAGTTCTTGATTTTAATTCACACTCTCAGACAAGGAAATGAGTCACTGAGTGTGCATTCTGCTGTGTCTAAATCAGAATGTCAAAATATATATGTATATATACTTACATGGGATTCACCAGGAACAGAGGTTGACTTAAGACTTCACAAGCCAACATTAACTGTGAGAGGGCACTGGGAGTAATTGACTACCCACTTGTGGGGCCCAAAGCATCTGTTACCATGACCTGTTCCTTAGCTCTCAGCAGTGCTGGCACTCAGCAGCCTTGCAGCGAGTGGAGAGGTGCAGATGGTGACTCAATGGTGGGCCATATCCCGGCTCTTCCACTTGAATATCCAGTCCCCAGTTCCTGTGACAAATTCTTGCTGCACTGAAGGAAGGGTTAAATAAGAAGAGCATAGCAGTTAAAGGCACTTGAGTGCTTGCTTTCACTTTTCCTGCTTGCATTCCGAGTGTGCAGCCAGTGCCCTGGAGGGTTCTCTCCTAGCTCTGCACAGCCCTGTCCCATGCCAGCAGAGGTGAGCAGAGCACACTGGACAACACCTCAGTGCTGAACAACATGTATTTTTGATACACCACAGACTGAGAATTCCCTTTTGAAACATCTCCCTTCTGTATGGAAAAAGACATCGGGAACCTTCAAGTTCAAGAGTGTATCAACTTAATCAGCCAAATCCCACCCCTCATCCCTTTCTAAATTCAGTAATTCTGTAACTTTCCATGCTGTCTTTTCATTGGTTTTTGTTTGGTTCTCTTCCCCACACCCTTTCATCACTGAGCATTACCAATTGACAAAACTTTGTGTGATTTTCTCTCTATCTTCATTGCTGTCAATAAGGATTGCTTCTGCCAGGTTCTGCAGACAGTTGAGTAAACTCTTCAGTTTATTCCTCCCTGCATGTGCAATGA
The DNA here is from genome assembly GCA_013397115.1 of Edolisoma coerulescens. NCBI lineage: Eukaryota > Metazoa > Chordata > Aves > Passeriformes > Campephagidae > Edolisoma > Edolisoma coerulescens. Next base: position 1,597,734 of record VWZW01004607.1, read on the forward strand.
ATTACTCCACAAGCCTAGACTGCTCCTGGATATCCAAGGTGCTAGGGTCTGTACAAGGACAGAGAAGTGCTTGAGGATCAAAGATCCAGAGATCTGACAGCATCTGAGTGAAATATTCCTTGCCCTTGCGAGCATTTTTTCAGTGCCCATGAACCTCTTTTGGACTGATCTGAAGAGTTCTGGCACTGGATTTCACTTTCAGATACACTTTTGGTATCACTTTATTTCAGTCTGGTTTTATGGGGTGGAAAGTAATCACTATTAGCTAATTTAATTTAATTTATTATTTGGTTAAATTTCCCCCGTTTTCCAGTTCCTTTTCCCAAAGAGAACACATTGGAGTTAAAGGTAACCTACTAACACAGATATTGCTCTTTCCACTGGTAAATATGAGATTCAAATATATTTTGTGAGTCCACCCTGACAGATGAAGCAGCAGCAATCACTTGGTATGACCCTCTTTCCTTTAAAAACAGAATAAAAAGTAGTAAGCTTCTGTATTTATATAACCATATGGACAATGCATTAATATGGTCCAAAGCTCTGACGCAGATCCCAGCTATGCTGTGAAATGGACAACCATGCTGTATTATGCTCGTTAGGACAGGCTCATCCTAAAGTGTGTTTGACATCACAAGCCAGTCAAGTTCCCAGCTCTGCATGGTAAGAACAACAAACTTGCAGTATTTAGGTCTCAGCCCACAGCAAGCCCTCTCCTCCAGCTGCACAACGACAGCTTCACCTCTCTTAAGGACAAAGTTACAGTGCTAGATCTGGTTGTAAAATTTTTGTGTTAGCTTTGCCCATATAACTACCAAAGGAAACTGGCACCTTATCCGGTGGAAACCCCTATTTTGTAACAAGAGTGGAATCAGACCCAGTTGATATAAGCAAGAACAGAAATCTTGTTGCAGAAAAAAAAAATATTAGTGGGGAATAATGTCTGTTAAACACTACTTTCAACGCATGCCTTCACTTTGAGACCTGATGAAACCTTCTTGTTTAAAAATATCCAGGATTACAGTACTGTGACTATAACAATGGGGAAAGCACTACCTTCCTACAGCATGTACGGGCAAGAAAAGTGATGTTCAAAATACGGTTTATACAGTGGAATGTGCAAAAAGTACTTGGGAAATAAGCATTAATGTGAGACCCTTTTAGACATGTGAATATGAATTGAAGTTAGGAAACAGAAGGAGAGGGTCGTGGTCTGCGTTCAGTATAGGTTATAAAAGATTTGCATTGATGGATGTTACATAGTCCATCCTAACAAACTGATCTCTTGTTTACTTTTGATGTATTCAACCAAGATTGGAAGTGAGTTGAAATATTTCCACTCTTTTATGTCCTCTCCTGAAAGACAGTTTAAGAAGAATTTATTAAAGCACCAAAGCAGAAAAAAAAAGAAAAAAGAATAGATTTAATAGCTTTCTAACAGCAATGGAGTAGAAAGCCTAACTCATTGTTACTATATCCAAAGCATTTTAAAAGTACAAGCAAGGAATGCATCTCTATCATCTGAGTTTAATACAAAATCATGTTCCTCTCCTGTCACACACAGGATTTGTTATAGATTTTATCTGTAATAAAAGCTATGTCAGTAGTGCCACATAATACATTTGTAAAGGTTAGAGATATTTTAACCCACATTTGTGACCAGAATTTTAATGACAAGCATATCCTCTGAAGCAGTACTAGGAGAGGAAAACTCTTCTGTAGATATTAATGCAAATCAGTGTAGAACAATGCCTACGCAACATTACAATAGGGTCATGGTGAATCATGTCCTTGAAATTACAAATATGTGACATAAGTAAAAATATATTATTACGAATTCTGCCAATCTCTTGTCCTTGTCAGGGGTTTCTGTTTTTGCAATCCAGAGAGATTAAACCATTTTATTGCTTAAACTGTCACGAAGACCTGCAAAACAGAACAGCAGAATTACTTTAATGACTTTCTTTTTGAAATATGCATTCTTACAAACCATGCATAATGAACAGCAAATTCACAGATGTATTACTTCTGTCCATTTCTATTATACTTTCAAAAAATTCATTTATTTCCACCTTCAGCTTTGCTAATTAGGGGAAAAATGAAGGAAACAAACACCCAATCAACAGCAGTTTTGTTCACATCCAAGGGCTTCAAGTTTTATCTTTGAAACTGGAAGGAGTTTAACATGGGAAATTAAAGTTTTTATGTTGAAAGGTGATGCTTCCTCTTTAATCGTCCTCTCTATTGATAAAACTTTTCCATGGGATTATGTCTGATTTAATTGTTCTTGGTTCTTTTAATTGGTTTGAGATGATGCAGTTTCTGCAAGATACAGCTCCTCAATGCCTTCTCAGGAAAAAACCACCATAGCTGAAGTGAACAGGAAGTTTATCATATGGGTTCCACTAAGAAAATGGAATCGATCATTTGAACTTGTTTCACTTAGGTAGAGCAGGAGATGCAAGTAGGACTATGCTTGAACGAAAAGTTACGTATCCAAAATAAACTCTTGGGTTATAAGTCTATGACCATAACTACTTGTGCTACTTAAGGCTTATTGTGGCATCTGATCATCTTTATTGGGACTGCAAGACTCGTTTGGGGTAAATGATAATTTAATTAGTGGGCTCCATACAAAGTTTCAACTTTTACCTTTTCCACTTAAAAGTTTCTAGAAAGCACAGGCAAAAGTCTTGTTTTGATTAACCTTTTATCTTCAAGCCTTAGATCAGTATCAGGACATTTTTTTCTCTTTTCATTCATAATCGATTTTAGAAAATAATGTTGATATTTTCAGCATTACTGAGCCTCCACATTACATTGTGCAATTATCCATAAGATGTGTGGAGCATAAAGCAAAACTGTTTGCTTTTAGAGGACATCTGCTATAAATAAAATGATACAATAAATTTTCCAAGACAGCCATCACCTACCCAGTTGTTACAGAGGCAAAAAGTCTTGGCTTCCCAGAGCAGGTTCCTTTTCAGCCTCTTGTCAGGGAGGTCAACAGCACTTACTTTTGTGGTTTTTCTAGGTACCTTCCCCCACTGTAATGAAATTAGAATGTAATGCTTTCGACGCCTGCACATACCAGCTTTCATTCTGTGGGGAAACATGTGAACATCATTAGAACACAGTTTCTCTCTCTGTTTTCAAAAATGTTTCCTTAACAAACTTTATGAAATTCAAACTCGGGGAGTTCATTCCGATGCTGTCTTTAATAAAGTGGCATCTGCTAATGCTGGTAAATGTAAGCATCTGTTATCGTTTCTGGTAGGATCCCCTGTCTTCATGAACAGGGAGATCTCGACACGGACATAACATTCACTAAGAAGGTGCCATCTCTGGAGCCCGACTGGGTATTTGCTTTATCCTTAGGAACATTGTTCAAATCTGCTCATCCTTTGCTTTGCAAAGTGAAAGAAATGAAAGGAATTTTTAATTATATTGCTGCTGCTGCTTACTGTTAATAAATGCTACACGACGCCGTGCGTAGCTCTTGTCTCCTGAGAAGATTCACAGCACAGCTGGGGAGTGGGGTTGCTGTTGGTCTCTCTTTAAAGCACACATTTCTCTGTAGTGGTTTGCTCTATAAGCTTGTTAAGAGCGGAATGAATTAGGAGTGAGCTGATGACTTGCTCACCTCAGAGACGCAAGAATTATGTTCTTGCATTCTTTGAAAAGTTCATGGGCAGCATCTACTCAGGTTCTCTGTGTGCCTTTTCTTCATGAGGCTCTCAAATATCTGAACTGTGGTGGGCCTTGGCATTTTTATAGTGTATTTACCTTCCGGTATGTAAAGAGCAAAGGTGCTTTTTAAGTCAAGCAGGATATGAAGGCTCCTTCTCTGGCAAGATAACCTCAAATGGTTTTGCAGCTGCCTGAGACTGAAGTAAGTGCTTTTGATTAATGAGTCAAAATGACATGTTTGGGGATGAAATAAGGTGCTAGTCATAGGTTTTTGAAACAGCAGCCATGGTAAGTGCTTGAAATATAGCTTTTCTTCCCAGTAAATTTCTGTTGTGTGAGCTAGTTACACTTCTGAGTTGTTGCTTGTGCTATCGAAATCCCTTATTGCTATTAGATAATGATATTAAAGTAGGTTAGAAACTGTAACAGCAACACAAGCTGTGAAGAGTCATGAATCAATTCACACCCCAAAATGAGTGCAAGAGCACTTCTGTTTTAGAGAGAAATCTGGGACTCTGATATAGGCACATGACCCCTAGAGTGGGAAGATAAGGAAAACCCTAATATGCTGGGACTTATGGTATCTCACTGGGAGATGATAAGACAGAAATAATAGCATTCCATGTGGGACTCCCTTGCTTTTGTCACTGGAAAAATATCTCATGCTAGCAATGAACAGGTAACGTATTTTTATTCTGCTTTACCATTTTATTCTATAGTACCTTATTTGTTCTTTGCTACAAAAGGACCTGTAAAATTGCATTTAAAAAGTTTTTTGTACGAATACAAGAAGATCCATGCTGAATAGTACCTCCCTAATGAGAATTTACTCTTTAGGCATCTCTGATATCTGTTTTGTAAGGTACAGCTGTCTAGGACACTTGGGAAGAAATAGATAAGATAACATGAATATGGTTTAATTAGGCTGCAGCTTTATTTACTATCTCATTTTGGAACTACTGATAAAGAAGTGCAAATGTTAATACTTTATTTAATTATTTTCATTAGTTAAAGCCTGTTCTGTGTCCTCTGTTCTTCCACAACTGTTTGCTGAATTGGAGGAATTGGGAGGCATGAAGGTATAGAGGGAATTCCAGAGAATTTTGGAATTCCCAAGTGCTAGAACAACACTAAAAAGTGCTGCATGATGCAAGGGGTGAAGAGGCTGAAGGACAAGGACAGCTACATACTTTCCATATGAGACAAAACTAATTTTCAGTCTGTGGAAAACGTGTTTCCTATTGCAAATCAAGTCCAAAGTTCTCTGTAAATATTTTTTTTCCTTTTAATTTTTCTTCAGATGAATGAATTTTTCCTCAGATTAATCTTGTTTTAGATTTATTAATTCTTTTCTAGCAATAATGCTTTTCAATGAAAGATTCTAATTTAATGTCTTTTTTTTCAAATATATGATTTTTAAGCAATTCTTCTCACTCTGAACTAGACAAAATTGAAAAAGAACATTTGTATTAGACTACAGGACTATACCAGTTTATAGACCCTGGCAAATTCTTAGTTGTGCAAGTTTATGGCTTTGTCTTGGAAGGACTGACAGCTTATATACACAATGTTCAAATTATTCTCCTGCTTGCATGTATTTTCCTAGAATACAGGCTTTGTAACTCTCACAGGTCTTCATGACGCAGTCTCTAAACTGTCCACAATAAAAGATAAGGGCTAAAAAAAAGGTTTTCAATGGATTCCTTTCAAAAAATTGTTTAGGCCTAATCACTGTTGTCTAAAGTAACCACTGTTTGTGAGCCATTTATTAGGGTAAAAAATAAGAAAGGAGAATATAAAGGCAATGGAGAAGCAATTCCTAACTAGATGCTGCAAGTAATTTGTTCCTCAACCTACCCAAATCTTGCTAATCTTGAATCCTTGCCACCGTTCAGCAGAGCTTTTAACAGTAGAAGGGTTAATAAAAACAATGAGGTAAATATTTAAAGGCAAAACTGGGAATTAAACATAGCAACAGTGTTAGTTGCTGAAAATGATTCTCCAGCATGCAGTAGCCCAGGTAATCTTCTACGTTTATCTAATATTATTACCTTCATGTTTTAAATATGCATTTCTGTGTTCCGTTCTTGTGTTGTTTGGTTGGTTGTTTTTTTGGTTTTTTGTAACTTTTTAATATCTATGTCTTTTTCTATACATAAAATGGTAGGATATATTTTACAAAAAAGGTAATGTGCTTTTTTCCTTCAGATTTTGTTTCCTAATGGCATAGGTGCTTTAGGAGCAGTAAAACCAAATCTTGTTCACAGGACACTTGCCTTGCTTTGATGTATTAAGCTGAAAACCCATTCAATGAATGGCTATCACATGACAATAAAGCATTTCTTTCAGCTACTTTATGTATTTCACAGATCCTTATGTTTAAAAATATTGATCTTTTATGGGTTATATCGTGATTTTATGACAATAAAATATGTTGGTTTTTTTAACTGATTTTCCATGATAATACCTCTCAGCTTTTATCACATTGGAGCTGTATGACTATCTATAGGAGAAAATGAGCAAATTCTGTATTTAACTACTTGAATTTCAAGGAGAACTGAGCATTGATTATGATCAGCAGCCTTATAACGTATTATTCTAGTTTTATCTCTCTCGCTTTGTCTTTTCTGGCAGCAACTGGGGACATTCTTAAAAAAAGAGACCCCTAGACTGCCCTGGAGAGTTCCCCTTTGCAGGAGAGGTTGCACTTGGTCACTGCATTGCAAGGGCAGGCTGCAGCTGTGGTGCAGATGGTGAGGGCAGCTCCCAGACTTAGCTCACAAGCAGAGATATAAGGAGGCAGAGATGATGAAACACCTTGCATAGTTACTTGGTGAATACAGCTGATTGACTGGGTATTTGTATGTTATATGTGCATTGACCCTTGCTCACCCACTGTCAGACTCAGAGTGCAAGAACCATTGGAATGGTTCAGCTTAAGGTGAATTATATAGTCTGGCCAATGCTAACGTAATTAAAACTTTTATACCAATTACTTTCATGTAACCTGTGGTCTACATATTTGAGAAGTGTTTTGAACAGGTTTTTCCTTTTTTTTTTTTTATTTTTAATGTATTGGTACTTAACCTTTTTGTTTCCCTCCTCTGTAATACAGCTCTAATTATGGTAGTTAAAGGTGAAGAAACAATTAGAAATGTGAAAAAATGCATCCAACTTAATTTTACATAAATCTAAGTCAGAAACTTACCCCAATAATAGAATTGGGGTTTTTTCCAGTAGGGGACAAAAAAGGTATTTTTAGTTCCAGAGAGATATTTACTCTAATCTGGCTCAATGGTGTATGGATATTCAACCTTAAAACTGTAGCTGCTCAACAACTCCAAAATTATTTGGAACACATAGTTTTGCTTGCTATTTGAATTTCCTTCTTACAAAGGTTCCAAGAGAGGTCCCTGGCTGATACAGAAACAGAAATTGGAGTGTATGAAATATAACAAACACTGTAACTAAAACCAACATCTTAGTAGGCAACTCTATACATAAATAATAATTTTGAAAATCTTGTTTTTAATGAGATGGGGTGCTTTGTTGATCCCTGCATTAGAACATTGTAATAATTCATGCACAAGCCGCCTAGGGAAAGACTGCCAGACTCCAGGACAAATAGTCATGAGGAAAGTCCCAGCAGCAAGGAAGATGGAGGTTTAGTTCATTAATCAAAAACTTTGGGCGATCTGGGAGATCAAAAGCACATTTTGTAGGAATAGGTCCAAGACATTTGAGGCATGCACAGAAATCCCTCCTGCATTCAGCTACAGCTACAGCCTTGCAGCTGCAGCATAGGCAGTGGGACAGACCTTGCTACTGCTCCTTTATTTTCAGGCAAAATTTGGTGAGTTTTTAGCTAACATTTCAGCAGCCAAAACTTTGGTGATTTTGGATGAAATAGAATGCTTATGTGATCCTTGGTTTAGGGAAAGCAGAGTGAGCTTCCAGGTGGCTGTAGACAGAGTCTGGGGGCTGGAGCACTTTGGCGTTCCAACCACTTGCAAAGCGAATGTTTGTATATGCCTTACTCACTGAAAACAAGACTTAGTTAAGGTTTAGGGTCCAATAATCCTTAAATCCCCTTATAATTTCTGGTTTTATATTGCAAAAAAGCACCTTTTTTTTCTTCCTACCTGGGACATCTTTAAGTATGTAGAGATATGCATTGTGCACATTCTTTGGACAGCTCTTGTAGGTGGGAAATCTCTCTAAGCACCATCAGAAACCAAAAACTGGACAAGGAAGCACTTAAGTTCCTGGGAACTGTTTATTTCCACATATCAGGAGGTTTACAAGCCATAATCATCACAATGAGTGAGTCACCAGACTTTCTGGAATTAATATACACCTTCTTTCTTGATGGCATTGTATGATATCAAATAATAAAAACAGTAAATAAAGCGAGAGTAGCTTCATCAGCTGGAAGAATGAAAGATAGTACATGGCTCTCATTTTAGCAGGGCATTCAGCTGTGAAAAGGGGTAAGTGTTCTAGGATGTACTCCCAGTATTTATTTCAGAGGGTTTTTTTGTCAATAATTGTTTAATATGCATTCAGCAAGTCCTCCAAGATCTCTTTAAAGAGAAAAAATCATGCACAGTTCATTCAAGGGATACAAACAGGTGCTTATGCCTAGGACTTGTTTCCCTCTTACCTGGAACTTGAAGGATTGAGTTACAGATTTCTTTACTTCATATTTCCTAAAGTGTTCCTCATCTGTATACTAGGGACCTGATGAATGTGTCCTCTGGCATTTCTTCTGGTGAACTACAAGAACCTTCTGATCTGAAACAAAGCTGTGTGACTGTGTTTGTGTTGTGCCACACCTGAGCTAAATAGACAGTTATTTCTCAGTTATTCACAGAGTTTTTGCTAAAAAACCCCCAAATCATTAAACGGGCTTTTTGACTAGGCATGTCTGGGGAAGCCCAAGTTTTTTTCAATGTGTAGTGTGAGATTACTCCTGTTGGCTTTGTTCAAGACAGTGCTCTTGATTTGTTACCTAACTAATTCCACCTGAATATTGTAGTGAAAAGCTGAACACTTAAATCTTGAGATCTTATTCTACACACTAGACACAAAGCTGTTAAAATTCAAAGTCCCTAGACCTCACAGAGGCAACAAAGCTTAAAAGAATATGAGCTTTTGTCTACTGGAGTCCAAGTTTGCCCTCTACAAAATGAAATACTTCTTTTTCTGACCTCATTGAGGCGGATGTTAAAGTCCTCCCTTAATGAAGGAAATCTTGGCTCTGTTAGAATCAATGTCAAAACTCACATTGAATTGAACATGGCCAGATTTTATCTAATATTTAGGGTGCCCTCATTACTGCCCTGTGTGAACTGTGACAAGCCCTGAGTATTCTGCGTGTGCTGTAAAATATATCCATCCAACGACTCTCTCTCTGTGTCACTAACTTTTGCCCCTTCCCTCCCCACATACAGGCATTTAATGTGTCTATAATTTTCTTGATGATTTTCATGCCTACTTTTAATATTGCAACCATATTTGCTGGCTTTCTGCCTGTTCTCTTGGACTCATCTGGCAGTGTGTGCTTTCATTTGTTATTCAGTTAGTTTACTATCCTCTATGATTTTGTTTCATCTCCCTTCCTGTATTCTTTAGAATGTCACCCTTGACTTCTCTCTTCCTTTGGCAGAACTAAACCCCCAAAATTTCTAGGATTAATGTAGTTTGCATTTCCAGCTGTTGTGCGTCTAATTTGAAAGTTTTTCTTTGCATTTGCAATATCTTTATCTGCTCTGAAGCATAATAGAGTTTCAATTTATATACTGCTTTTAACATCAAGCAGGCAGTTCAAAGTCCTTTATAAAATGAGGAAAGAGGAAACTAAACCTGAGTAGTTGATGCAGATAGAAAAGTTTTCAGGCTAGACTTAAGTTGAGATAGCATAAGGACATTCTATGTATTATCATCTTTCTTGCTTTACTGCCAGTGCTCCCTGCTTGCTTATTTTCTATTAAACATTATGCTAAGTGATATTTCAATTCTTTTGCATCTTTTATGTTACTAATTGCTGTATATATTCGGGGGAAATTGTTGGGCTTTTTTTTGTACAGGCTTTCACACATAAATTTTTGAGACTTTTGTTATGGCTTCACTGTTATTTTTACACATGGGCCAAAATGAATCCTCATCAGATGCCTGGATGCTCCAGTTTAGCGTCACATGTAAGTCTCCAGGGCAGTTTCATTTTCTGGCAGAAATGCAGCTCCTATCCACTCTCAGGAATGTTAATTTACCACAAATTGTAGCTCATTTCTTGAAAGTGATTTGCCTATAATAGACAGTCCCTGGAGAATTAAAAGAGACCTTTCCTTTTTTTTTTTTTTTTTAAACTGGAGTTATCTGACACAACCAGGATTTGCACTTCTGGCTTGAAGCTGCTACAATAACTCAAACTCTGTCTGATTTTCCTAATGTCATGATGAGCCGCCTTATTAAAGCTTGACATGGACAGGGCGTTGTAGAAAACACTTTGATTCTGTAACCCAGAGACTTTCATGGGCATGCTGTGACACTGCAAGACTTTTTCCTCTTGTGATTATCTCTCTTTAATGTAACATTATTGTACTGGAACTCTTAGTGTCTAATTTCCCAGAGTATTACATCACTCTATTATGAGGAATCCTCCTTACTGTCATTCCTAGATCTGGATTATACAGAAAGGCTAATGAATACTTAAGGATTAATCATTACCACAACCATGGATTGAGCTTTGGGAGAGGAAGAAGTAGGAAAACATCCACCATTTATCATTCCAGAGGGATTTGCAAGGCAATTCTTTACCCAGAATAAAGTGCAAGCAGAAAAAAAAAATAAATTAATAGATGGTAATAACATAAGGATATTATGATGTTTTTATTTTTTAAAAATTAACCTCCACATTCCCGACTTCTAGTTTGCATTGATAAGATACTCCAGTGGAATTCTGGCCACGATGACCAATACACATACACTGAGGAACATAAATGTCACTGACAACTCTGGGCTGTGCTTCATCCTGGCTTTATGAACTGCTTGTTGCCTTCTGACATGAAGATCATCATAGGAAGAATGAAAGGAAAATAAAAGATATTTAAATTAAAGCACAAAGACCATTGTTACATGGATCATTATTCTCTTACAGGAAGCATGACACATCTCCCCAACACCTATTCAGAGAAATCTGCTTGTCCCAGATTTGCAGTTCAACATTCAAAGGAAAGAGTTAACTGTTGCTTCAATGCAAACTTCTGAGGTATAGAATGGAAAATATTTGCTTTAACATACATGAAATAAATACTTTAAACTTTTACTGCTTTGTTCCATTTGTCTGTGGCTGAACAGCTAGAGCAATCCCCTCACTTCGCTTCTGCATCATACTTTATAATGAATGGAAAGAATTACTAGATTACGTTTCTCTCAAAATCATTCCTCAAAAATTCTGTGATTACCTATCTCCTCAATGTACCATTGGAAGGCAGAGGAGACAGAAGAAATATGGATGGAAAGCAAATACCATGAGAGACACTTGTTGAATCACTGATCTTGCTGTCAGTAGCATCGATCAACGCACATTTCCACAAGCTCTCTAAGCCATGCCTTCACCCACTTTCTGTTTAGCAGTCTGCCTGCTTGTCAAGCTATTTTACATGGAGTACTTCATGGGTTCTGACTCTGTTTCCAACCTAAAACTGCTTCTTCTGATATAATACTTGTGGTTCTTTCCAATCAAGTAATACTGATTTCAGGCTTTTTGAGTGCTGTTGCTACACAATTCTCTCCTCTGCTGGGTATGGTCTGATTCTCTCTTTAAAAAAGGCTGGATCATTCCACTCCTCATCAAAGGAACAGCTCTTCTCAGCTCTTTTTTTCCTCCTGATAGACTTGGCTCACGCTCCTTTTCCCACTGCCAAAACTATTGGCCTAGTTTGTTATGCTCCAATGGAGCCATCCTACCCTACTTGGCTGCAGTTGGCCTGTTCCACTCTGCTCAGATTAAGCTCTCTAACTCTGCTCTTTTTCACTCTGATACGGTCCTTCTCCTGTAATCCTCTGTGCTTTTCTATAATCAGTCTGCTCATCATTTGTAGAAAGCTGTCTCGATAATCAGATTCCATCCATATGGAATTTAATCCAGGTATTTGCTAATGACCACTAAGACTGGTAGCTGCCTTTTTGTGGCATATTTTGGACAGGAAACTATACTGTCTACCTGTCATGTGTTCTGTAAAAAATGTACACTTCCACATTAATGTAAAATGATCTGTGTAAAGCATATTAGTACAAAGCTGTGAACAGTCCTTGCACACGTCTTGGGAGCCAGACAGAAGTGGACCCATGTAAATTCCAGTTAAAGGCTTATTATTACAGAAGCACATATTACAGAGGCATAAAGGAATCCCATTTGTGTTATTAAAACCCACCTGACTAAATCCTTCACAGTGTACCAATATCAGTGCACACGCCTTGGGAGCTGTGCAGAAAACTTCCCAAAATGTGCATAAACTTAGGTTAAGAGCATTTCTAATCCCGCAGTGTTTACAAGTTGCTAATTATGTGGTCCCTGATTTGTATTAAATATGAAAGAATTTTAAGTCTCCTTCTGTGAGTTGCTATTGACATGTTCTAGCCACAACTGTTCTAGCTATTTCTGACAAATAATTTACCTTTCTTCTTGTTTGATGTAGTCATGGCTCAAAATGTGGCAGGAGTTGGGGGTTTTCTCCCAATACTTACAATAATCCAGAAAAAATACCCAGGTATTAAACAAATGAGAAGGTATAATTAATTCATGAAAGTCCTTTTTGAAAATGCTGGCCCACATTAATCTGCCTTTTTCTATGTATTCATGCTACCCTATTTCTTAATTCACCTCTTCTGCATTATTAAAAAGTATAAATTCATTACTGTGAACATTTATTTTGTCTGAAGCATCACCAATCTTAACCAGCATGCTTGTATGAACCAGAGCATGATAAAAAACATTTGACTTCATAAATCTTTTACTTCTGAATGACTGATGAAAAAAGAAAGGGTCTATAAAGCTATGAATACCTTCTCAGTAAATGATGCAAAAATTTACGTGAAAAGTAATTGATAATTTTGAGATCAGTGAAAAAAATTATAAATCTGTCTCCTTTATGAAGTCTTTTGTGTGAAATATGGGATGGTTTAGGCTATAAAATTTATACTTACTAGCAGGATACTCAATCAACGGCTTTAAACAAGATATTTAGAGATGACGACAGAAGCAAATGTTATAGACAAGCAATCCAGAAATTGTATTTATTTATTCTTTTATTCTCTTGCCCAGTTTCACTTAAAATAAAGTATTACAACATTACACACTGTTAATTACTTCTGCTGGAAACTAAAATATTTAGTTCCAGCACCTTTTCTCAATGGACTTGCAAGACACTATTTAGAATTTGTGTATATGGTGTGCTGCACATATTAAAACCATAAAGACCATGTCAGGGGCTCTAAGGAATAATAAAATATTAATTTGATGGCAAAAATTAAGTGGCTTAAAGCAAGAAGCTGTTGTTTATCCCATGAGTGGCTTTTAAGACATTGATGTCTGGTTTGATTGTGTCTATTCTTAGCCAAATTAACCACACATAATGAGACCTAAGTAACTGCCTGACTTCAACCAAGCACCTCACTTATGGAAAACCACCAATTTTCTCTCTGTCAAGTCCTCAATATAAGAAAGGACATTTCCTCTTTCTGAACTCCTCTGATTTTGGTAAAACTATAAAAAGGCCTGTTTCATCCTTGTGAACTTGCAGAAAAGGCATGTCCTTACAGAAAAAACACTTTCTTTACATGTAAGAAATACATTGAAAGAAGGCTACAGAAAGTGTGCATCTTATGTGTGATATCCTAATTTACTGAGAAAACAGAAATGCCTAACTGACCATGAATAAGGAAATTAATAAATTAATTATATGCTTGTTAAAATAAATGAGTGGTTCTAGGGCTCTGCTGCTTCAAGAGAGTTAATTCAATTTACAGCCCTTAAGAATCCAGCCTATATGTGAGTAGTGCTATATATATTGTCATCAGATGTAAATAAGACATCTGCAGATGTAGTTTCCTTTCAGTGACTGCCAGAACCAGGGATAATAGTACAGTGAAAACACCAATTTACACAAGAAATACTGCACCATAAACTGGTTTGCAGTTAACAAAATACTATTGACTATGAATTGTATTAACATTTAAAAGCAATATAAAACATGGTAATAATTAATTTCTTTTATTAAAAAAACATATAAAGGAAAAAAAAAATGCTTCCAGATCTGTTTTTGTAGTGCTTACAGGAAGTAATGGCAACTTATCAATTTTTTTTAATAATATAATTCAGACTACATCATAGAAAATATGAACCCTGAAAAGGAAATTTTTCAAAAGCATCTTTTGAATATCTAAGTTTCCTGACCATCCCCTAACTTCTTCTGTTGCATTTTCTTCAAAGCAGAGCAAAATGCTAAATACATCTTAAGGAAACACCAGAAAGTCTAAAGATTTTAGGCAACATAATGTGTAAGGATTCGTAAAAGGGCAGAAGTTGGGAGAAGTAGAGCAGGGAGACACTGGCAGCACAAAGGTGAGCAGAAAAGGATCAGTTTCACAGCTGAGAGAGGTACAAAGACTAGGAGTCACTGAACTTAACTCAAAACTAATTCTTTTGAGATGTTCTGGTGAAATCATTCTTCTTATCCTTGAAGTTAATGATCAGAAGGACAAAATGAAATGGTGACCCATGGTTCTTGAGGAAACTAAAAAAAGAAAAAGAGGATGGAGCTTTGTATTGTGCAAGCCCCAGGACTCTGTCAAGAGCAGAACAGCTGGATGTATTTTTTGCTGACTCATGCCATTGGTATGTATGTCCTAGACTTGATCATTCTCACAATTAGTATCAGAATTGTTTTGAGAGAGACAATTTGCCTCTGAATGCAGATGTGCCAACTATGGTTGGTTATGCATACGTGTCAACTATTTCAACAGAAATGAGGAGAAAAGTAGACAGACTTGGATGTTTTGTTTGGCTTTTATGTTTTAGACACTTTGCTTTGGTGCCGTGTGTTTGGTATTCGCTTTGTCACATAATTATACTAGGTCTCGTTCGGCTTGGAAAATCAGGTTTATTTTCTTTTTCTGAAGAGAGATGACAAGTGCTGTTTTAATCTTTGCAAGCAATTTCAGTATTAAGCATTCCTATCACGTATCAGTTCAAGGAGGGAGGTTACAGCTTTAAGTTCCTACATCTGGAGTTTTGTCCACTCTCAGGTAGACGTGACTGCCAACAGCAAAAGAGAGAGAAGGGTCTGGAATCAGATCGCAGTTAAGGTTATACAGCATCAATGGTGTCAGGCTCGAGGGAGGCATTCAGCAGTCTCTCTCTGCTATGCAAACCACCAAACGCCTCCATCTGACAGCTTTTCAAAATAGCTACGCTTGGCACCACTTCTTTGGGCACAATATGTCCTGGATAATTTATTTAGTTTATATATTCAGCTGTGTACTAATTAACTCTTTGTCTTTTGGAGCTCTGATTTCCTGTTTAACACATTTAACATTGTGTCTTTGTAGTCCAAGGGGACAAATACTTCTGGCGCTTACCCGGAATGAATTCGGAGTAATTCAGATGGTTTCAGTGGACTTACACTGCCTTTAGAGAGCAGAATTTGATCCTCTCAGTGGAATTAGCAAACAGCTATAATTACCTCCATTAAAAAAAAAAAAAGTGCAAACAGATTTTACCTTACTTTCTCACCATTTGCTTTTCAGGTGCCAAAGAACACTTAGCAGAGGACAGAACAAAGCTTTTCAAGGAGGCTCACTCAAGCCAGTGATGTCAGCCATGAAACAGAACCTGAATTTTGACTTGGGCTCCATTAAAACTGCACAAACGGCTGTGATTTGCAAGATTTTAGTTTTGAAATTTTGATTTGGAGCAGTGAAATTCACTACAGTTGGTTCTGAGAAGGGTCAATGTGCAGGAAATAAGAGCTGAGGCTTATGCTGTTTTGCAGGCCCCGCATTTATTGAATTAATAGCTAAGGTTTGCACAAATTTTCAGTTTAGGAATGTGGAAAACCCTGTAACTATTTGGAACCCATGTTTAAAAGCAATTTGTAGCAAGTTAGATAAGAGAGTGCAGCACACAGGATACTAAAGAGCAAGCTGAGAAAGACATAGGAGAAGTTACCTACGCATTCCAAAGAAAGAAACTGATTTCCTGAGACTTCCACTATGTGGTTTTGAGTTGTATATTTCTCCTATATTTTGTTTTATTATATATTTTTAATGATGAATATGAAATCTTTTTTCACAATGTTTTTTTGAAAAGATAGATGCCATTTAAACTTTATTGCATATAATGTAAGGTTTAGTGTTTGTAGTGTGTGAATGTGTGCTTGTGTATATATTTACCTTTTTTTACTGGAATATTTCTTTTAAAAAAACACACTGCAAATTAGGTAAGGTTGAGAAATGCTGAGAGCTTTTGGACATTTTAGGATCTTTAGATGCGTTTGGTGTCTACCTGGGTTTTGTAGCAAAAGGCATTTGACTTTGTTCTTCATCTAGACTAAACTAATTAGTTTGATTTGCATTCCTTTTATGATCTACAATATACTGTATAGCATATATTTAAAAAAAAACTAGATTGATGCATTCTATCAAGTTCAGTATTTCCAGAGTATTTCTACCTTTATATTAGATCAAACGGGAAATATTAGACACATGATAAACATCTATGGCAGCCTGTACAGCAAGACATTTCACTGAGACATGCATTAGAGTCCTCTCTGCTTAGTGTTATACTGGAGCTTCCTGGATAACATGGGAACATTTTGTCTTATAAAAACCTTTTCAATTTAGAAAGAGACAAGAAATTACACCTGAGTGTTCTGAAAATAACTTACAAGAGCTGCTTTTATTTTTTAAATTTATTATCCTAAACATTATTATTTATCATATAAATCATAAATTTATAATCACAAACACGAAGAAGTTTGAAATAAAAACTGTTAACATTTGAGTGCCTTATCATTGGCAGAAATGTATTCCAGGCTTTTTTGGAAAGTTAATTTTGACAAAATTAGAACGGACATTGTACTGTACTAACAGACCTGAATGTTCCAGGGGAATATGATTCCAGCTAAATTTCTCTGACCGGGGCTACTAATAATTGATGAAAATTTTTGAAGTTCCCATCACAAAAGTAGATGAACTTCTGGGAAATTAGGAGCCAGAGAAAGAAATAAAGTATAGACATTTCATCATTCAACACGCAGAACAAGGAACTTGATGCTATTTGTTGGCTGACAAACTCAGTTCTCAGATTCAAAAAAAATCAGAACTTTGTAGCAGGATTAAGCTGATATGCCTGACTGCAGAGTGATGAGCTTTGACTGACACAGTGCAAGTTTGAATGGTATTCCCATGCACAGCAGAGGAAATACTGTTAAAAACTCCCTTGTCTTCAAGAATGGAGAGGAGAGAGAGGGCAGTGAAAGAGAAGAAAATACATAGACATAGCATATGTTACACATTTAAAAGAAAAATTGCTTACTGAAGTGCATGAAAGAACCATTAGAGTTATTTTTTAAATTTAGAATTCACTCATGTGGGGTGAAGCGATATTGTGGCAGCCGAAGCGCTAGAGTGGAGGTCAGGCCTTCGTTGTCACTGTTGCTAAATGCTGGGTGGCTCCAACTGCATGAGAGACTGCTAAGGAAACCAAAGGCAGAAGTTTCACACCAAACCCATCAGTCTGGCTCATAAGCAAAAACATTCCCCAGAAATTTACAGTCTGGCACTTCCTACTTGTGTGTACCAGCCTGCTCAATATCCAGCTCCCCGCAAGCTACTTTTCACTTTGGGATTCACAGTAAGCATACTGAAAGCAATGGAAAAATTCTCATTGATCTTAGGGGCCTTCCAGACAGAACTTCTGTGAGTGTGAATGCTCCAGACACCAAGTTAGAGATGCTAATGTGAGTTTGTCGTACACTGAGGTTGTTACAGAATTGTGTATAAACAGTGTTTTAAAGTGTGGAGCAGTAACCATTTAGTGAGTGAGATGAAATGGGGACCTGTAAGTCACAGCAACATATTTTAGTAATTTGTTTGTGTAAAGCAAACAAATTGCTACGAGTTTTTGCAATTAACATCAATTTACTAGCAATTATTAGCAATTTTTTTTCCATATTGGTTTGAAGGATTCACTCTATTCTGTTTATTTACTTGTTCTCTGTTCTTTGTTTCTATTTTATACCTCTGGAATAATTAGTAGAGACAAAGGTGGCAGAGGATCAAAATGCCCATTGGGGAGCAGTTAGGAGTCATGTAGTGACCCACAAGGAGAGACAGGAGAAGACCTGGATGATTTGGGGCCTCTTGGTATCCTACAAAGAGAAATCCAACTGACTATGATGTCCATGTTACTAATATTTTACCTTTTTTTTTTTTTTTTTAAATAATACTTTGCCAAATCTGGATATCAAGGGAAAAAAAACCAAATAGTGAACCTGCAGTTATCAAGGGTTTCCAGTATCCCTGGGGGTGTGTGCATAACAGGGAGCCTGCCCCATGTAACAGACACCTCGAGCACTCTTGTACTTCTACCACCCTAAAGCAAACACAAACCTAAACCAGAGCCATGTGTACACATAAAAGTCTAAACAGATTAACTTACTCAGAGACAGTGAACCGAACAACAAACAAACAGAAATTAGGATAAAAGAGATCAATACACAGCAACACAAAGGGAAAAGTTAGCATCTAAATCTCAGATTGCTGACAACCAGCAGATTCATGGCGCTTCCAAAGGAGAAAGAGCTGGTTCAGCACCTGCAACGAGAGCGTAGGCAAGAACGTCATTTACACTTTTGTGGCTCACACAGCCACCCTATGAGAATGGATTATTGCATTCTGATGAAAACAAACACGAGCCAAGCTCCGGGATTGCGTTGTGCTGCTAACTGCTTTTCAAAGGAAATGTAGACTATGAAGATTGCAAATATAACGGGTCCCACATCGCAGTGACAAACACAGTATACAAACAGTAAACCTGGTGGTATGTTCAGATAGTCCTGATCAACAACACCAGACTCCTGCTATCATGTTTTCAAAGGGAATTTTCTGAAGGATAATAGAAATGTGTGTACATGAGAGACAATCAAATCTACCAACATCTTTTGAATAACAAACATTTCCTTATGCATTCCTCTTGAGCCTTAAAAATGTAAAAAAGAAAATTTACCAGTTTCTGTATTGCAGCTGTTTTCCTCAATGGTTGTAGTGGCATTAATTTAGCTTTAATCTTCCAGCCAAATACCAAACATACCTGAGATCCTTTATTACGGACTTGATTATGTATGCCCGATTGACGTGGTAACCATGGCATCTTTGCTGTGAAGAGGAATTCAACATATAAAAGAAAAAAATAAAAGTCATTGTATTTTATAACTATAGAGATTCACACAATGTGATAATAAAGAGGATAAGTGATGAAACCTGACAGGACACTGAGCTTACCGCACAAGTGTGGACAGCAGAAAAGGCAAGAAATAATACAGTTGTCACTGGACTATTTCACCTTCACACTGTATAAACAAAAGCATTGTTGTTAGTTGGTCCAACTCTTTCACTGCATAATCCCAGAGTATTAATGCTAAATGTGAAGACTTTAAAGGTCCAGCTTTGCTGGGCACAAAAAGTATGTGACTATACAGCAGTCTGTCTTGGTCAAGAAATTATCACAATGTTTGAAATCAGGACATACACATGTATAATGAATACTTACATAATGCTTTACTCTTTTTTGTGCTTTAATGTTGCTCTTTATTGTCTGCAATACTCAATTGCTACTAAAAAATGGCAATTAATTTTACTGGTACAAAAGAGGTACAGAATAGAAACTATATGAGAAATGGCTTACTAGTAAGCCCTCTTCTTGGCTTTTCCACAGACATTCTATTATAGAAGAAATATTAAATCTGAAACAGCTCTTAAAAAAGAAAAACCTAAACACTTCTTAGGTATATGATCTTAAAGAGTAACTTATCTTTGAAGAATTGCATTTTTATTCTGGAAATGTTACTTCAATCTCACCATTTATAGGTATAATTTATTTTTCAGTAATACCTAGCCATGAGCTTCTCTGATATCGAGTGTACAGTCTGGCCCAAGAATGATACTGAGATGGTTTTAATATAATGTCAGTGTGCTAGTCACAGCTATTTATCCTGAGTGTTAATCAGCTTATATTATTTTTACACATACACAAAGGCTTTTTTCACACTTGTTCACAATAATAACAAAATCCACATTTGGCTTTAGGTTCTGAACTAAAATATAAATGTAACAAGGTGCTTAAAAAGCATTTTGGTGTCAGTCACTCAGGGTTTTTTCTCCAACAATTTTCAAGTAAAGAACAATATAAAATGGGTTACAATATCTTCTGTACAGTTTAGCCCAACCAAAGGATTTTTTTCCAGTCCTAGTTAGGTCCCTTGCATTTCTTATTTTTCTACACACTTCTTCATGACTAATTGGGGTAACATAAGCTTGCACTCTTTTGGGTATTATTCACTGTCAACTTTCTCTGTTGAATAAACTGATCTCTTGAAAACTTACTTACATAGCACACAGCAGGAGGAATGGAGGAGAAGCAATCACTGTCCAAAGAGAGGTGGAAAGAGGAGGCTGAATGAAAAATAGATAGATACGGATCACACATGCCAGATGCTGAAGTAAAGCCTGTTTATCCCTAATAAGGTGGTGAAGTTGCGGAGAAGAGTTTATCCGTGTGAATATAGGATTCCTGTAGTATTGCCAAGGTCAGTGATAACGGATGGTGATCAGCTCAGTAAATGCTGGTTGTGCAAGTTAAAGTTGCCTAGGGACTGCTTTAACCTATGCACCCAATTTTTTTTTCCAAGCCTGCAAAACATTTCAGAAATGAAAACACACGTAAAATGCCTGTATGGGCCGTGTGTTCTTTGTTTCCTACTTTCCAAAGTAAGCTCTTGTTTCCCTCTATTTTATATTTTCTTTCTGCCCTGAGTTCTTAAAGATGGATGTGTAATTGTAGTTTGAATGACAGATTGGGGTAGTGCCTTTCATTCACTTCACACAAGCCTCCAGGATCCTCAGGGTGTGCGAGTAAGGGCAGAATAGAGTGCTTAGCTTTTAATGGATGGTTAAGAAGTAATGAAAGGGGAATCAGCTTATCTCGGGGTGCCCTGTGGGCTACATTGTTTTCAAATAGCTTTTAGCTGGGGCTTCTCTCTCTGAGGTTATATATTGTTCAAGTAATTACCTCAGGAAACAGGACTGTTTCAGATGCACCCCTTAGATACCACAGCTGTGGCCAAAAGTCTAAATTGTGTTAAAACCAGTTTGCATTGCACTGATAATGTCAAAACACGCTACTGAGCTCTGTTATGGCAAAAACCCCATCATTTTATGTCTTTCAGCAAACGAGGTGGTTCAGATTGATCCACTAATGCATTTCCTGTGCCTGGTTTATGGACAAACTGGCCAAGATGACAGCAGATGTGGGAATTTACAGTGCGCTTTGAGACTTGCAGTCCACCCTGAGGAGGTTATCCACTGCCCCGTTAAGGACATTGACTGTCCAAGACTTTTTAGATTCCTAGATTTGGTAGAAGCTGCATAAAAGTGTTTCTTTTTCACTCTCAAAGGACCACTTCAGTTATATTTATGCAACATCCACACATAAAATTATTTTACTGGACAAAGTGAACTGTGGCAGTCCAAAATTGTCTGGCTATTAAACTGAACACTAACTTGGACTTAAAAGCATTTCTGCTCTAAAAATATGGTGGGCTGAGTTAAGAGGGTGATATTAGGAAAGATCATTCCCATAAAGGGTAACTTTCATGGAAGAATCAACATTTTGCAGCAGACCCAGAACATTGCTATAGTTCAATGGAAAGTCTGACATAAAAACTAGGGAGGTTTCCCCTGTGCTTTCTGGGAAGGAGATTACACTTGCTTCACCTCCATTGAGAGTACAGGATGGTCATCTTCTGGACATTATAAACCTTTGAGATTTGTAGGAAGTTTCTGAGCTATTTCCATAGAATTTTCAAAGAGTGAAGGGAGACAGGGTGTCCTATTCCATCTACCCCTCACCTCTTTCAGGAAGTCAGAGCCTTAGGGTGCAGAATATTTGATTTTTAAAGGTGGGATGTGTGTGAACATGTGTCCCTGTGTCCTTAGGAGTGTGTCTGCACATGGACTTCTTGACTGCCATATGGGACCTTTGATATAGTGGGTACAGTAAATGTTTACCAAGAGCTTGTTTTCTCTTGAGCATATGGATTCCCCAGAAAAGTAATGAAAAAAAATTTTTCTCTATAAAATGAGAAATATCAAAATGCTTATTCAAGGCAAAATTGAGCAACTTTGAAATCATTATTTTTAGTTTTCACATTCCATTCTTTTAGTATCATATCAATTCTCATCTTGCTTATTTTCTTGTCCAGCATGAATTTTTGCTTCAAAAGTCATTACTGCCCAGGGAATTCAAAGAAAGTATATGGTCTACAATCCATATCAAGAGACAAGATCTTATTCTAGTCCCATCTCTTACAATCACCACGCTGCTTAAAACTGAAAAGCTGAAAATAGGCAACTTAAATTCCACAACATCTTCTGAACCAGGAATCTATTTATCTAGGCTATAATGGTCCAGCTTCCACTGAACTCAGAAAAAGGAATCCTATTAATTTTGGATCATGTTGCAAACACAATGGATTGAAATATTTGGATATGTATCTGAGCTCAATACAATTTCTATGCTTTTTGTGGTTTGCCCAAATCAGCTGACGTTTCATGGCAAATATTTTGGATAGCCAAGGACTTAGCCTGCTTCTTTCAGGTAGTGTTTTCTCACCACAAATTTAATAACACATTTTGCAACTGATTTTATCTGGTATTATCAAAATCATTACTTTAAGTCACTGAAAGTTGTATCCTGCAGCTGATTTTTGCTGAGTTTCACTAATCGAATTCATCAAGACAAGGAGATCTTGAAGTTTCAACATGTCTTTCCAGTTTTATTTTTATCCTTGATGTCAGAGTTTAATTCCAGGAAATTAAACTTTGAGTATCAAAAATATTTACAGTTCACGTGCCAGTGATTGTTTTGCAGTAGATACGGTGGAAATCTGCAGGAATAAACAAGCTGAGCACTAAACTCAAACTAGAGATGTTAGCAGTTTATTATACATATTCCTCTCCATCTGACCATTCAAAGAGCTGATATACCTGAAAACTAAACCATTATATACATACATACAGATATATATATACACCACACACATGTAAATGCGATATGTGTATAAGTATAATGTTCTAGTTTTCTGTGTTTGGAGAAATATTGCAGGTAGTTTACATGAACGAGTGGAAGAGTGTTAATCCACACATATGAACACATGCACACACCCTCTACACAGCTTTTCCAATGCCTCCTCCTTTCCTTCAAGCTTTACAAGAAGGTACATACTTTTTTTAATGACATTTTATTAAAAATATGCTTCCTTGGAAAGCGGTCAGGAATAAAGCCATGTTTCGGCTTGGCAGCAAAAGCAGTACTGCAGGTATGGTTCTGCAGCTAAAGAACATCAATATCTGCTTTACTACAACTCTGAGTAGTAGTCGCACACACTTCCCAGGATAAATCACTGGGACTCCTTCCTTGACTTTTGGTTTCCCATTTTTTTCTTCTGTCTCTCATTTGGAAATTTTCATGCTATGTTCCTTTTCCGAGAGGATAAAAGTGAGCAATGGGAAATATAATTAGGTTATTAGGAAGACAATATTTGACTAAACTAGTTTCTTGTTTTTGCTTAGAAACTTGTTTTCCTGGAGTCTGGTACTACAGTTAAAGAGAAGGGGATCTCATTAAAAATAAAGTTTGGGTGGCTCTCATTTGTTAGAAATAAGACAGCAAAACTACTGACCTTCAGTGTCTATTCAAGTCAGCAGAAAAGCGTCAGCCTTGCTCTTGAAAAGTGATCCATTTTGCTGTTCAAATAAGCTTTACGAGGGCTCCAGTTTTTAGAATACATTCCCCACGATTAAGACTAACTGAAAGCAGTCAGCAGAGGGTTTTTAAAGATGTATTTTAGGTGGCGTAGCAACATTACATTCAGATGTCCCTTATGTTAGCATTTCTGAACAGGTATGAGAATTCTACTTTAATTATTTATTCTTCTCAAAATCTAGCCTCTCTTTTTATTAAATATTAAAATGCATGAAATTTTTGAAAGGCACTGTTTTCATTGATAATGGTGGTTCTCTGAATTACTTTTAACTAACTTTGTAATTGAAAGCTGAGTTTGAGAAAGGTGAGTTAAGCGTCTTATGGGAATGGGATTGTAACAGTGTTTTTCAAGGTTACTTTCTCTTCGTTAAAAACTTTTTAAAATAATAATGAAGAGGAAACCATCTCATTAAGGAAAGAATAAGATCACTCGTCAATTTTACTGCTCTTCTCATCTAACTTTATATCAGTAGGAGTATAGCAGTGCCTTGAATTTCTTAAGAATTCTTTGCCCCATATTCACTGTAAACAGAGATGAGCCATAATTATACTTCATTTGATCCATATCAAAGGTACTGATCCATGTATCAATTTACATAAAGCACATAAAACATTTTTGCTTTTCACCCTTACTTCACCACTTTCTAACGAAAGTTTTCCTTTGCAGACTTCATTTGAATATAAAAATCTCCCGGTGAAATTTGCGATGTTAAACAAACCATACCAGTCATTCAACTTTTTAATTAAGGATTCAGTGTTCCATCCCTTTTCAGACATTAAAATTCAGGTGCAGTCATTAATCTTTCTAAATGAATTCACCTGTGGCTAATACTGATGTATTTTCTATGAGGCTTGTCATGGACTGCATACTGCATGCATAACCACTCTACAGTTAATTACACAAGGGATTATCGTTAGTGTCATAAAGATAAAGCCTTGCTAGAAGCATTACAGACATTTTTTGAGCAATGACTTATTTAATTTTTGTTAACAGCTACCTAAGTATTTAAGAACAATAAAAGTTTGTTTATATCATGGAAGAGTGAATGGCAAAGTTCAGAAAACTCTCAAAATGAGAAATCATGTCCAAAGCAGCTGACCACCTCTTTCTTGTCTTCCTTGTGTCAGTCTCCCACCTACTCCTCTAAGCTGCAAGAAAGAAACTAATGCAAATACTGCACCCCTTTTAAGGTTTGTATGTTAGAGTTCTGTGTCAAGTGTTCCTCTCTTAAAAAGATGAATAGCACAGCTTATGAGAATTGTAATTTATAGCAGTACACATCAGTCTGCCCAACAAGAAAAAGTTCAAAGGTTGTTAAGGAACAAAGCAATCTCTGAAGAGCAAGCAGTGTATTTTACAGGACAGTTCATCAAAACATTAATGGTATGGTGTTCCAGTACAAACCCCCCCTCCCCCCCAAAAAGACCCGAGAGAATAGCATATAAACCTTAGAGTTTATGGTATTCTAAGATTTGAATTTATTAATTAGATATTATAAATTAAAAATGCAATTCTGTCTAAAACTGCTGTGTCTTGTAGCAGAGAACAATGTGTTGGTAAAAGGTTTGCAGTATTCATCAAGTCTGGAAAGCACTTCCTATCAGTTGAGCTCATAGGCACCACTCCTGGTATAACGTGAGCGGGCTTGTCTCAGCCATCCAGAGAGATCTAATCAACACAGAGCAAACATGAAATAAACAGATGTACTTAAAAACAAGAACAACAACTTTGTTTAAAACATAATACAGTAGAGAAGATTTGATTTTCAAGCCCATTGCATCTGTTTTAAATTAACTTTGGTTGATTTACTTCTGATTTACACTATTAGAAGACAATCCCCAAGATGTTCCTAAATTATTAAAGAATTTGAAATGATATACATCAGTGAAAAACAGAATGAGATAAAGAATAACGTTGTGAAAGTCTCAAACCAGACAAAATTGTGACAAAACAATCTTTAAAATAAGTAACTAATGAAATAAAATTTATAATTTCATTTTAATTTCCTAATAAATATTTGGTGGAGAAGACGAAAGATGTAAGGGAGAAACCGTGCTATTTTTCTGATTCAAATATTAAATGTTCCACTCAAGAATTTGCAATTTTTAGTCTGAGTTGCATTGCAGCACAAAATAAATAGAAAGAACCAATGAGAAGCCTGATGTTAGGGTTTACTGTGTGAGATTCAGAATTTGTTTGGCTTTTTAAAAATTTCCTGTATTTTTGAAAAGCTGAGGGGCAGTGGAACAGAACCACCCACTTCAAACCTTTTTTTTCACACTTTGCTTTCCTGTCTGTTAAATCCCTCAGGGCTTGCTTCTATAAACAATAGCAGATAATTAGATTTATGCATGTAATTTGATTTAAATTGATTCTAGTGGTTATCCAGTGATGTTACAGAAGCTGCCAAACCAGTCAGTGGACACATACACACATCCCCATGACAGAAACTTCAGAAATGTCATGAAACAAACAACCATCTTTTTCTACATATAGTTCTGTAGGTGCAATAAAAAAAAACCTCAAAAAATTTACTCTGTGTAAATTAAGGCGCTTGATTTATACATGAAACTGAAATGTCATTATATCTGGAGTGTTCCTCATGCACCCCTCCCTGATCTATATAGTTCTGTTTTTTCATTGTTGCATTATCAAAATTACATAGATGATGGTCAAATAATGGCAGCAAATCAGTTATGAATTCCCCAAATCTTGGGATTTGGGGGTAGGAATCTAAGCTGGAAGAGTTTTATGGAAAGAGGCTGTGTAATGTACTAGAGCAAAGACGGTGCACTTCTCACTAGGGTGGAAAAGCTGCTAGTAAATAATAAAGTTAATTTGGAAAGTAACCTACATTCTTGCCCAAGTTCAATGGTAACCACTAAAATATACCAAAGTACTACTGTTTCTGTGTTGTCGGTGGAATAGAATTCCCCTTCTACGAAAAAAAAGTTTTCAGATAACCTTTTACCAAAAATATTGTGCATAGGAAATTTTAATTCAAAATGAATGGAATTCATCATTACAGGAAAGTAGAGACTTTTAAAAAGTACTTGTTTTCAGTTTTTCATGTTTACTTTTTCCTCCATTTCTTTTCTGCTCCCAGTTTCATTTATTATGGCAAGGTTTCTTCTCAATCTTGAAAGTTTTATAGAAAGCCAATTACCTCATCAATGTTCTCTGCCTCTAGAAATTTGAATTCACCCCAAGTGCAAAGAAATAATTTTTTATTGAAAGATAAGTCCAAAGGGTAGGGAGCAATTCTGATGACACAGGATGCATTGTTCTCCCATTTTGATTTAATATGATAATAGTCACCACCAAAATATAGTGAAGGCAAAAGACTCTCTGAACATGAAAACCCTCAATCCATTAATTTTGTTTTGCTTTCTGTCTGCTTTCTTGGTTTAGGGAAAAAACACAAACAATGTTTTAGTGAAAACTAAAGAAACTTCAGGCATCTTTAATGTTTCACCCTTTCTCTTTTGTTCTGGGGCAAAACATCCAGAACTACTCTATTCCTTAAGTTGCCCTTCGGAGAAAGAACAGCAAGATGTTATATTTTATTATTTGGGAATATCTTAGGCATGCTGCAGGAAATAAATAGTGCTGTCACAGGCTCTTATTTATTTAATTTTGAGAATGAATTTGGTGCTAATGAGGTTGAGGGGCTGATAGCAAAGTCTAGAGTCAGGCACAGCATGGGCAGGTGCTCTGAAAGCTTCTTCAAACAGCTCTGTCAGCAAGTGCACTTTAATCCTGCTTTGCAATATCCCTGCTTGCCATCAAAGTGCCAGTTCCTGCCAGGTGCGAGTGCCCTCGGCTCTCACCGATGACAACAGCAGAAGAACAGTGAGCTCAGTGCTTGGCAGAGTCAGGATCAAGCATTCAAGCTCTAGTGCAGGGCTGGAAATTAAACCAAAAATGAACTTTGTCAAATACAGACATTTGTCCTAAGGACAAAGACATTGGCTCTGAAAAATCCTTCACTAGTTGTACAGCCAGTATTGAGATTCAGATTCTCCAGAGGTCAGCTCACTGCATTTAACAGTTATGATATTTGCTACTCTATAGATACCTAAATGACGTAAAAATTTAATGTTTGAACAATTGCTAACCATATGATAGATAACCATACTATGTCAGTTGATAAAGCAGAGAAGACAAAAGATTTGTCTAAATATACAAAAATAATGGTGTAACACTGTTAGAGTGTTAAAATTGAGCACTTTTATATGTGCTTCCTTTACGCAGACCAAAAACGACAGGGCTCCTGGACTCTGAGTTACTCTTGCATAGATTTGCACTTCTGTCTCAGAAACTTTTTTTGCAAGAAATAATTCAAATGTCATGCTTTAAAGGGCCAAAAATTTCCTTCACCCTTTCAGGTTTGGCCTGGGGTATTAATTTTCTTTTAAATATCTTTTTAGCTTTGGTTGTGGTCTTTTACCCCCAGTCCTGAGTAGCACACGGCTTTCCAAGCTCCTACACATTCAGCTTCTGCTCTGTCATAATTCGACACTTTTGGTACCGAAGGCCCCCAAATCCTCAAAGAATGTGTCCAGCTACTGAAGAAAGCTATGCTCTGGGACCCGCAGATAGGGCAGCTTGGATTTCTACAGATTAGTTAATTTGGGGGGTCCAAGATAACATGAATTCAGACTAAAGCATCTCCCAGGTCTAGACATCTCTAAATCTTTTCTTTTTATGGATTCTCTGATGCCTAATAGAGGCTTCACGAGATCTCTCCCTCTAAGGAGCTGCTAATAGAATCTCTCTTCTACCTGGCTTCTTACCATCACAAGAGCTGGATTAACTGGCTTTTTCCAACCATTGAGAAAACATGTGTCAGAAGGTGTTTAGAGAAAGAAGTAGAACATTTGATACAGTCAGGTTTGACATTCTAAATAGAAGGTTAATTACAAGTCTCTAAAGACTGTATTCAGAATCATGTAAATGATGATATGATACATGTAGAAGACAGCTTCTTAAAAAAAACAAGTAAAGAGCTCAGAGTAGCATTCCCAGAGAGGCATAGTTCCATCTTTACTCTAGTGATAATGAGTGAAAAAAAAGCAGCCTATCTGTGCTCCTATTATGCATGAGAGAGGATTCATTATATTAACTAGGACCTAATTTCTATTTTTGTGTAAACATACAGGTATAGACTCTAGTCAACTCAACGTGTGTATTTGTACGCATTAACACAGCCCCAATGAAGCTCTCATGTGGACTACACAAAGAAGACATATGTTTATGTCTTCCTCTGTCTTGGCAGAATCTGAGTTTTATTATAGCCAGGTTGAAAATGTACTGACAAGGGAAAGCCTAACTCTATTATGACACACTAAATTACTAGCAAGGTTAATATAACTCCTCTGGTGCAGATCTTTGACCACCTTTAATAGCTAGATTATTATTCCATTACTCTTCCTAAACTCTAGTTAAATTTGATTCCCCTAATTCGTTCATATTAAATGTAATTTACATAATTAATCTCAGTATAAATATGCAGATTTCTGAAATACAGTTTTTGTGATTCAATAGTACAACTCTTGCTAAATTGAGAGCATTATGCTTAAACTAGACTGGCAGCACTTTGCAAAGCTTTCCCTTGCATTTCTGGATATGTACTCCATTTCAGCTCATGAGCAAGCTGGTTACTGGCCTGATATAACAGCCCTGAAAGCCTTCATTTCTCTTATTTATTGGTTCAGCAACATGCCTTGTAGAGTATATTTGCAAGATGTCATATTTTAACAAGCATATAAACAGGGCATGGAGTCAGAAGCAAATTTCACAAAAGGGCTCCAAAGCTAAAAGCCCAGCAGGATCTATCCAGTTTACAAAAGCTCTTCCTCCTTGCATGCAGGGTGTGCTTAGATGTACCCACATCACCCTTACCAAATGTCTTTTTCTGGCTGCTCAGGTCATATTTGTCACTACCACACAGAAATGTAAAGTCTAAAGAAAGCATGAGCTGCTTTGCATCACTAATCTTGTTACTGTAATGGCTATGAAAGTATTCAACAAAAAAGTAGCATATAAGCCAGTCCACACGTACATACTATGCACAGCATGTGCTCCAGTGAGCCATGGATGTTCTCTGGCTCCCTGAAACAACGACAGAACCCAATCATTTTAATGCAACTCCTCACATCCAGCCACAAGTGACAAATACCTCTCCACGACTAGACGAAAGGGCTGCTGACAGTTCTTTTTACCTTAAAGACAGATGAAGCACTCTGATGGGAATAAAAAGTTCACCAACCTCTCAAATCCAATTAAATATTTTTATCTTTAGAGTCTTTGGAAAGAAGAGAAGAGGCATTCCTTTCCCTCTCTCCCCCTTTCAAGCTTCTCTCTTGTCACTTACCCCCTCTTTAATTTGGCATTTAAAGCCCCCAAGACTTCAACCCTAAGTCTCTTGAGACCAAGATTACGTCATTACTGTTATGGCATGTTTTACACTAATCATAACCATTACCATTTACAAGTTCACAGCTTCATTCAATTAACTGCCTGACATGGATTTTTCAGTTAATTCATAGTGAAGGTCACCAGTGGTCAGAATGGCAGGTGCGTTCTGCTACCTCTTTGAATGCCAATTACCAGTCTTAAGCAAGTACTGGAGAATACAGAGTGTCAACAAGTTAATCAAAAGGCTTAGAACTTAAGACACATTTTTATAGGTGTATCTAATGGTCTGTAAAATAATAAAGCATAATTAGCATATTCAAATGACAGCCACATCATTTAAAACCCTAATTTACAATGGAAGGCAGTAAAAGATTCTTTTACATTACTTTTTTCGAGAGAAAAAGAAAAAATGAATTCATACAACTGTGTTGGAAGCCATGTAGTACCATGCCTAGACCTATCACAAGTCCTTATGTACTGTAATTAAATATTCAAAGGTACAAGTACTTCTTGATCTACTGTTAAAAATAGGCCTGCTTGCTTTACTGCTGAGAGACAGACGTTATCCAAAAAATCATGTATATGTGCTGGTATAAAACTACAATCTGGTTTCAACTTGCAGAACAAATTCCTAAAATGGTTGTGCTAGCATGAATGCAAGGAAGCAATCATAAAAATAAAGAATTATTTGAGAATATAGAAATATTAAAGACATGGTATTTCTCAGGTGGAGCTATTTCCAGCTGCAGATGGCTGAACAGTTTATGCAAGAACCTGGATCAGCCACACCTGGATGTGCTAAGATGAACCCAGCCTTCCAGTGGGTAGAAATCAGTCACAGACTTACAAAGCTCTTCCTTGAGTATCCATGAGAAGAGTGGAATCAGCTGTTTCTGAAGAATATCCCAAGCTCTACTGTGTTGGCAGTTCATTTGCTTTAGAATTTGTGCCCATACATGAGAATAGTGGACAAACTCCTCCATGTTTATTAAACCCCATCTTCCTGTCTAAGCAGAACTGTAAAACAAGCTTCCTCTAATTCAATGAGTCTAATCTTCCCAACATGGCCCCAGTCTAACTATACAGATGCATGATAATATTATGTACACAAAAATATATTCTATATCACAGCTAATCACACACAAGGCAGCAGAGCAGAATTAGAATAGGAAGTCCCAGTATAGAAATTTAGGTACCCTATTTAAAGAAGTTATTAGAGGTTTGAATTGCTGAAGAAATTCACCTAGCTGAAGGGGGAAAATCCCCACAGCCTTATATTACAGTTCTAGTAAAATTTCCTACCAATGTTAGCAAGCTGTAAGCTTTCTTAGTGCTAATATATAAAATTAATTTCATGCCTGTCTACTCTTGTAAAATCACTGACAGAATACTTCACTTTTTAAGGCAAAATTGGGGACTCATATAAACTCAACATTATTTTAAGCTAACTAATATTTTGGTTATATCGCTGCCC
Organism: Edolisoma coerulescens; assembly: GCA_013397115.1. NCBI lineage: Eukaryota > Metazoa > Chordata > Aves > Passeriformes > Campephagidae > Edolisoma > Edolisoma coerulescens. The sequence goes on from VWZW01004607.1 coordinate 1,629,426, forward strand.
AATAAATTGAAATGATAAAGGATAAACCAAGTCTTCACTTAGTTCCTGCTAGATTTGTCAACAGGCGCCAGTGCTTTTTTTGTCTCTATTCCCTTGCTGACCAACACTTGATGTGTTGTTTCATGCAGATGAAAAATGACAGTGAGAAATATGTATGTTCTCTCTATATATTATATAGAGTGATAAATACAAAAGAACTGAGAAAGATGCCTTAGGTATAACTTTAGGAGGATGGAAATCCAACCAATAATTAAAGCAGAACATTTACATGAGTAACTATTCGTATCTATCAAGAAAAAATCATAGGCCCCAGGACAGTTTCCTCAGCAGTGGAAGGATGCTGGATCCACTGGTACCTTATGCCAAACAATACAGAAGTTGTGTTCCTAAGAGAATTTGAGTAACAGAACAAGCCACATCCAGGGAAGAAAAGGAGACTGAACTATTTTTCATGCTTAAGAATGAGCAATATTTCTTATTATTCCAACTATGACTAAGAACAAAACAACCTCCCCTAGATCAGAGGACTATTAAGCAGAACTAATCAGCAGGAAGTTATACAAAGTAGAGGAAGATACCAGAACACAATAACTCGGGAAACTTGAATAAGACTAAGTATTCTATCTACCTGGAGCTGCTCCAGTGGTCAGAGCTCAGTAGGGCTGCTGGGGCCCCTTCAGCACTCCTTCTCTGCACTGCTGAAATCAGCCCAAGGGATCTTACTTGCTTTCGATCACTTTTGGTTTCCTCACTCCTGTGAGCTTCACCAAAACTAGTCCTCCTCCTTTTCTTTTAGCAATCCATACATCAAGTCTACAGCTATTTCAAGGAGTCATCAGTGGTACTCTAGACCCTCTCTCAGTTCTCTCTATACCACAGAAGACCTGAAAGAAAATTCTTCCATTGCTCTCTTTTCACTATTTCTTTTTAGAAAACACTGAAGACTTTGATAGAGGTTTCAATGACCCCTCTCTCCCAGAAACATTGTACAAACACTTCCAAACGTGAATACAAACATCAGGCTCACTCCAGGGTTACCTAGAATGATGTTTTAACAAAAATGTCACAAATACTTCATATCCATCATACAAATGAGGTCTGGCATATCCAGGCAGCTCTCTGTGCTCTCCAGCACATTTCTTTAGAGGACTTTTCCCCCTTAGGGCTTCCTGCTCATCTGACCTGCTCTTCTTTCCACATACCATCAAGTCCAACAGCAATCTCGCTATTCTTTTGTTGATATCTCTCTGTGAGACTTGCCTTTGATACTCTCAGTATATCAGCTAGACACAAGAGGTGGTACCAATGCAGGTACCAGCCAAAACAGGCTGGGTTATACCCAGTGCCACCCAAAGCACCAGGCAGCCCAGCTGGCTGCTGCGAGGAGGAGCATGGGCTGTGTGCTGCTTTGTGAAAGGAGCTGTGCTCCTCAGAGACTGATCACTTCAAGGAAGAATCATTACTCCTATCTGAAGCTTCTCTCATGCACCTCAGCTCCTGACACAGCCTGAGCACTTCTGAAAGAATGAGTCTCTAAGCTGAGGCTCTCCAGCTCATATTAACTGCAATAAGTGAGAGTGTCCAGGGACTGGTTTGTGTGCAAGGGTCACCTTCAGAGGAATCTCTCTGTAGAATAAAGCAAATGCTTCTCTGTGCAGCTTCAGCCAGAGGATGGACTACAGTTTACTGTAATTGAAGAAACAGTTTTCCTTTTATAATCCAGCTAAACAGCCCCTGTAGTAAGGGCTGATTTACCTTAGCCTCATTTTTCTTTAAATAGGAATTGTCCTGTTGCATTATGTCACGTAGACTTTGCTGCAGTGAAACACGAGCCAGTGCTGTACCCCACACCACACGGAGACAGGGACATTGTATGTGAAGTGATAGAAATAATAAAGAGAAACTTCTTTTTCCTTAGATCAATTACTTGCTGTTCAGACAACAAACACTCATTACACAATTTATGGAAATAGTTGAGATATAAATATGTTATCCTTTGCCACGGGTTTATTTGCACTGTATTTTCTATTTGCAGTAAGGAATAACTTTACACCTTTCTATATTTAAAACCGAGTTTGGCAGGAAGCAAACGAAAGATTTTGCTGAATGGTTACCAGTCCATAGCATCTTCTACGATGAAAAAAAAAAAAAAAAAAAGAAAAGAAAGAAAGAAACAGGAGTATTTTTGTAGCAGAATTGAATCTACTTTTTTTAGGAGGTAAATGAAATATCTCACCACGTCACCTACACATATTCACCTACCTTGCCTACTGTCAGAAACGCTTTCTCTGATCCTTGCAGTATCATCTCTCAGAAGAGGCAGCTGCAGCCTCATCCCAGGGAAAAAAATCGTTTATCTTTGTAGTTCTACAGAGAGTGACTTCTCGTGGTATACTATCTCACCTCTCAGCTATTGGAGATGAACCAATGCAGAGAAACTTAGTGGTTGGACTACATGCCTAACACAGATCTGGGTGGAACTGCCTGCCCTTTTTCCTTAAAATATGCACATAAAACAGCTAGATGTCTTCCAGGCTGTAAAACAAAAGGCCACTAAGAAGCGGCAACAAAACTATAAGACAGTAAACACTTCAGATAAAGAAATCTTAGACATGCCACAAGGGAAAGACTAAATAAGAAAGACAGGAAACCAATCTTTTCCCTGTCAGTCTGTCCTCATGGGACCAATCCTTCACTCTCTCAGTGGCTTTAAAGGTTGCCCAAGCTTTCCACAGTATTCACTGAGTCAAGAGAAAAATCTCTCCCTTGCTATTACCTTGTAGACCTTGGCGGGTACCCTCTCCCTGATTCTCACACAGTAGCTCCTCTGTCTGCTCAAGGAGTGCCCCCTCTGCAGAGGCACTGCTGCATGTAGGAAAGGAGCCCTTCCCTTCTCCTCCTGTCACTTACAGGGCCTTTCTTCCCTAGCTCCAAGCACACTTCACACAAAACATAATACAACATGCAATACATATGCACTGACCTGGCCTACACTCAGTTGGCTTAATGTAATCACTGACCCCAGTCACTCCAATTTCCTTTGTCAGTCATTTTAATTTCCGTAGCAGATATGTGACGTATGGTCCCAACTAGTGGCTAATTACTAATTGTCAGCTAGAACAAAAGACATTAATGTTTGGTTAATTGTTAATTGCTTTTGACCAATTCCTTCAAAATAGCTGGGTTTATTCCCATTGTAATTCAAAATTCTGTTCTGTCGCAATATATACATCAAAACAGCAACACTTATTGTGATGGTTTCTGCTAACAAGAGACGGGGTTCTTCCTACTGTAGGGTTAATTTCCATAACTGAGGAAAATTTGTTCTGTCTTAAGAAAAAATAAGGCCTGTTTTGTGAAAATTAAATTCTACAAGTATTCATGAGCACACATGACTGCAAAAGAATTAGTTAGGCCTTACCTTACTTGGATGTGTGGTTTAGTTTGGTTTGGTTCCTTTTCAACCACTGAGGGAATGTTTAGAGGTTGCAACAAAAAGATATTTATAAGGGTGCTCACATTCTTCATAAGTGTTAGCAAATTATGCAGTTATGGGTACGATATGATCCAAAACCTATAAAAAAGCCCAAAACCAGTAGTTTGGTTTCAATGAGCTTTGCTCATCTCTTTTGACCTGGGCAATTTATGGGATTGTGTGTATGGCTGGTAAATAACACATTTTGTTACAACATCTTTTCCTCTCTCTCCCCAGCTTTCCCTCATTTGCCTGACGCAGCCTGACACAGCCATGCCAGGGGCAGGTCTTTCCTCTGCCTCAGGATTCTTGTTAGAACTGCAGGAAAGTCATTTACTCTCTCTGCTTCAGTTCCCCATCTATAAATTGAAAAGAATAGTATTTCCAGGACTATGATAAAGAAAATACTTTCCATTACAGACTGGGAAGTGCTTAGGTGTAAAGGTGCTGATATAAGTACCTTAGATAGGTAAGTATCTGGGGTACAATACAGGCAGATAACAAATAGCTTAATCCAGCTCCTTATCAAGCTAGTCAGCAACTTCTGCAGAAGCAGGTTGTTGGACACAGGAGAAACCACTTGAGGCTCAGAGTGGAATCTATTAGAGAGGTCTGAACTCTACATTAAGAACTGCTCAAAATAGTGAAGTTCTATTAGCCCCAATTTATAGATGAGGCATCTGTGGCAAGAATTTTCAGGAGAGCTTCTTCCTCTGCCTCTGCCTTTCCAAAAGGACAGGGTGTGTGGCTTTGCAGTCCCTGCTGACAGGGGAACGAAAGCAGCACGGTCATCAGCCATGTGTGGCTCCTGTGATTTCTCTGCTGCCCTGCAGTGCGTTCAGAGTTGGCATAAATTAAATGCTGATAAATTCAAACAAGTGACAGAGTGCAGTTTTGCACAAATCCAGCATTATGTTTGAATGGAAGCTCCAAGCGAGCAAAAAATGAGGATCAGGCATCTAGAATAAACTCTACAACAGCTATGAAATTTCAGCAGCATGTTTTTTTCATGCATTCAAATGGGATCTGTCTCCCTACGCCTACTCTACATCATCTGACTGGACTGCCTGCTGGGAAGCAACAGTACCATGGCAGCTCTCACTGAGAGATCACTCAGTCATACTGTTTACAGCTATGGAGACTGTAAATCTTTTAGGGAGACTATAAAAGGGTGGCTGTAAAAAAGATATGCTGATTGTTTGTTAGGTTTGTTTTTAAAGTACAGTGTTCATTGCTATTTAGCAAACATCTCACTAGAGCGTCCAGGGGATTATAACCAACCTCCCTTCAGAAAACAAAGTTGCTTCTCTTGGAAAGATACATTTTTCAGGGGTTTGGCTCTGCCATTCTCTTTTCTCCAAACTCCTGAATTGAACCATAGCTGTCTTTAGTTTTTAAGACCACACTATAATTACCAACCTGATTGTGTCTGTCTGTAGTAAAGCAAATTTTACAAGTATGTTTTGCAGCTTTTTTTCATTTGAAGTCTGTAGTATTTTGCTGACCTTACTGAATTTGCAGACTGTATTGCATTTTAATGCCTTCACTGTATATGTAATTAGGTCAGTTGTTTACTCCGAAAAGTTATTTCAAGGTCCAAACCAGACTAAACTGAGAAGCTGTATTAGTCTTTTTCAGTTTTGTGTCTGAAGTACACCAGAACTCAAAGAAGAAAAAGTAAATGAAAAATGTGTTAACTAACAAGAGATCAGACAGCTGCAAAAACAATGTTTTATAATCCCTCATTTAACATGCACAAATCTTTTCCATTTCACAGAGAAAATTTCCTAGATTCACGTAAATAGGAGCTAAGAATTGTGCAGAAATTACTTAAAATGAGTGAAAATCATATATCACTGTTTAAGCTGCAACTAGCCGAATAGCATTTTGCTAATGACTTCTACTTTCAGACGACAAACCAGACTTGTTTGAGTAGCTAAATTGCTCCTGTTCTTATCCATCATGAGCAGATAACAAAATAAGCTGGAAAATAGTGCTTTTGGGTGAGAAGGAGGAAGAGAACTAAGTAATTTCTTCAGTGCATGAAGAAACTCTTGAAATCTTTTTTCCAGTTTATTGCAGAGGAAATTATTTTGAGGTTTAGGGAACTTTGACCAGTCCCAGAAGCTTTTATGTAATAGCATGTGGAACATATTTCATGGATTCACATTTCAGTCTAGTGTGACATTCAGATCGCCCGCTTTAAGACTTGCTGTGCAAAACCAGATAAAAAATATCATTGTATAAACACAAATAATATTAATTATTAATATTATTAAACATTTATACAACCACTGCAAACTACAGCAGTTCAGGAAAAATACTAGACAGGCAAAAAGTTTTTCAGTTAGTGATCAAATGAAACTTGAATTTTAAACCTACACTGAATTACTATTTTTCTCATCAATTCATTGATTGTTTTGCCTGATGTCAGTAAAACAGAAGTTATCTCTATAATAACTAAGCCAATTTGCCTTTGGTTAAACTCTAAATTTTTGGTTATGAACTTACTGACTTTGGTATTTCAAAAATTTGCTTTTAAGGTTCTTCTGCACATTTAAGATGCAGAAGAACCTTTAGCATCCATGACATGCTAAGTACAGCTTTGCCAATTCTCTTTTGGGAAACAACAGGAATAAATTTTTTTTTTTCTATAGGTAAAAGTGTTATGATAATAACTCTTATTTCTGTGTTTCTAAAAGAATCACAAAAAAATAGCATTAACTTTTTTGAACTGAAACAATCTTTCCATTTTTTTAAACAAATTATTAATTTCATTTTTCCTTAGATAGCAGTCTGTTACTAATATATACATTTCAGCAAGGTTTTAGCTCATGTTTCTATCAAATAATTAATACTTCTTACTTATTTTCATAAGGAGCTGTTTAATTTACAAGAGGCCTATTAAGAATTATGTTTTTCCTCATTAGCTGTAATTGAGGGATGTGACATTTTGTTCAAGAGAAACTTTTTAGCTTTAATTAGTCAAACAATGCAATATTTCCAGCTTCCGCTGAAGTTAGTGTGACATTACTTCATATAAACTAAAAATAGATAAGGAAAGAAATAGGAAGAAAATTGGGAAAATTATGACATAATATAACAATTACATATTCTGAAAACAGAAGTTTCATACCCCAAAACTGAGACTGTGGTCTTGCAAACATTTCTGCATATGTTTAGTTTTAAAGCTGAATTGTTAAACTGTTTATAGGATTGGGACCGAATGTAAAACATATTTAATCAAAATGATGACAAGAGAATTGTGTCAAATATAATTGAGATCAGAACTGATGTTCCAGATTTGTGATTTATATGTGCTAGCGAATGTAAAACATGAGACCTGAAGTCTCCTGAAAGAATGATTAATGTTTTGAAATGTTCCCATGAAGCTGTATTCCAAGACCATGCAAAATGTGCAGTTTCTCTCACTTTTGACACCAAGCCAGAGAAAACTCATTGGTTTTGATGGTGTTTCACTTTGCAATTTTAAGTTTGCTTGAACTCAAAACCTCATAGTCAAATTCGAGGGTGGAAGTGGGTGTGAGCCCACACAGGTTGAAATCTTGCTTTCTGCTTGCACAAAGCCAGAAAGTTGTGCAAAGTCCAAATGCAAACTAAAAGTGGGTCTGCATGAATATGTATGCATGTGCATCTAGGGCAGAGCTGAAAATCATCAAGGCCTTTGTCAGTTCATGTTGGATTTCAGTGCAGTCCCTGATTTCAAGACATGCAACAAACCTGTGCAAGTCACAGTTCCCAGACCCTTTTCCCTTTCCTCTCCCATGCTGTAAGTGTGAGCAAGGCAATTGGAGTTGTTGAGCAGTCTGATCTGTACACTTTGCCTACTCAGCTAGTCAGGAAGGTCTCAAAGGTTGTACCATGTGAAAGTCAAATAATTAAACACCGATTACTTACCGTAAAAAAAAAAAAAAGGAAAAAAGAAAAAACAAAACAAACCAACCAACCAAACAAACAAAAAGTATAAGAAGAAAGAAAAAAGGAAAAAGACTTTCTTCTGGGGAAAGGTTGCATTCAGAAGGTCTAATTTAACACAGAAGATTTCAGTGGAAATAGAGCCTTTAACTACATTCTGCTTGACTTCATCCAAAAGAAAAGGATGAGAGAAAAGATTAGAAAACCTATTCAGTACTTGCTTTCAGCAGCAGAGCTTTGGGAGGTGACAACAGCTACTGGTAATTCTTTCCATAATCTTTTCCCCAAAACAGTATTTAGAATCCTCTTCAAAATTTGGCTCTGGATCTATGGCTTCATTATTTTGTAAAAATACAAAGCCACCTCCCTTCTGTGCTCTTGGCTACAGATTAAATGTTTCAGTTCCCCAGAAATGTCTCATTTAAAACAAAAACTGTTGCAAACCCAGGGAACTCTCTTCCACCTGATTCTAGTGCCTCCTCGAACACTAGAAAAATCCTGCCTTTGCCCTGAGCCCCTCTCAGGCTTCTCCCCTCAGTGCCATCAAAAGCTCAACCACGTTTTTGTGGCTGCTGGCTTGCCTCTGCAGTATCTCAAGAGAAAGAAAAGGCCACTATTTTCTTTTCTATCAGCCACCACTTCCCTGCCTCTGCTCCTCCTGCCACCTGTGGCACAATGGCTCTTTTCATAGCACAGGCATGATTAAGAATTAACCATTAAAATCTGCTATGTGCCATCACAACATCAGGGACTTGGTCTTGTAAAACATTAGGTTGGGTTTCTTTTATTACAAAACCACTGAGAATTGAAATATTTTCTCTGTAGAAACTTATCTGCTTCGAGCTTCTCAAACACGCATTAATATTGTTTATTGGAAACAGCAGAATGAAGGCCTCATTTTCAACACACATCAAGTTGATTACTTACATCAATTGTTGTGATGGGAAAAAAAAGTGCTTCATTTTCTTGGCACTGAACATTGGCTGAGTTTATTCACACCTACTGAAATATAAACAGGCTTATGTTTACATGAGGTACTTTGGGGAAAACATCCTGCAGCCAGAACTCTGGAGCGCTTCAGGAATTTTAAATACAGCTATGATATTACAACCTAGCTAAATAGGCCTTTCTATTCACTCATCTCTTTACAATTGCATTTCACATGTGCATTGTACTCTCCAAAGGTTAAAACCTAGGCAGAAATGCAGTATTTAACAAATTGATGCTCATTTACCCCACACTTTTCATATCGTGACATTTCATCCTTTACCAGGGGTCACTGTCGATGTAATTATAAGGCACCCAGGAGGTGAATGTTAGTTGGGGAACACAAGAATTAGTCTTCTGAATTGTCTTGTATTTTGACAACTTAAATTAAACTGTTTTTATTTCCATTAAAGGAAATTCTGACTCCTTATGTAAAAGAATTACCAAAAGAGCACCTCTGTCAAAAACCAGCAGCAAAGGGGTGGAAGTAACCGGCAGTATGGTAGAGATGGAGAAGGAGAATCATACTGCAAAGACTAACCTGGGGTTCAGGGGAACACAGAGCCTTCCTTTGTCATGGAGTTTCCCTACATCAGGCAACTGCATCATCATCTCATGTCCCTCTCATCCCCATCTGTTCTGCTTTGTCCCATCCTGCTTTTCTGTGCCAGTGGCAGGATCTTCGAGAGGCTTTGTACTGCACCTAATATAAAGAGGCTTCTTGCTTATTTTTTTAGATTTTAGGTGCTATTTTCCTTTCATAGATTATAAAATCATACAATGTACTCATGAGCAGACTCCTAGGGGAGCTTATTACCTTATGTGGAGACTTTTTTGTAAAACGTAGCAGAACTATCAACATGTGGGGACCTGACCGGTGTGTACTGAACTCAAGTGGTCAATATGCTGCTGAGGAAAGAAATTCTTTTTAATCCAGGTAGAAATCAGTAAGAAAAATAACCACATTTGATCAAGCAAGTTGAAAGGAGGAGTGATGCAGAGTGATGCACTTAACTGCACTTAAGGAACAATTAGCTGGGGCAGCAAAGAAATTGCTGAATGAAATGTGCTCAGTAAATGAGAATGATCGAGACTGGTACATATTTTAATTTCTACTCTGAGTATTTTAAAATATAAAGATATGGCTTTAATCAATGTGGCATTTTTATATTTTTATCTGTTTTAAATTACTTCCCAGAATAATCAGTCTTTTGAGTGGATACAGGGGATATAGACCAGGGAAGAGAATAGATGCCTCTACTCAGGCTTTACTTCAATTAAGTCCATTCCTACAGAGAAAACACACTAAAGCACTTTCTTAATTCCTCTAGTCTAAAGGTTCTCATTAGCTCCTCAGACTTAATCCAGGCTTTGACACGGACTTAAAATTTCAGCCTCAGTTTCCAAAGTGTTTTGGAGATTAATTAATATCACTTTGAAATCACTTTACTTCAATCATACGACATAAGGAACCTTACTATACGTCTATTTCAATAACACACATTACTGAAGTATGATGAAAGCATTAGAATTATATAAATTTGAGACAAGATTATGCATATATATATACACATAAGAAAAGATTCATAGACACTTGACTTGAGAAGTGTACAAGCAAGATTTGTCCTTTTTTTATAAACAATATTTTTTTGTATTCACAAGAAAAGCTTTTTGTTTCCCTATCTCATAATAGAGCTTTGTTTTTTCCATTGAAAGGCCCATTTCAAAGGCAAAATCTCTGCTGAGGGGCATAGCTGTAATATGTACACAGGTGTAATACACTTAGCAAGAAACTGGCAGGGAAGTGAAGGCTGTGAGAGACACTTGCTTTTTCCAAAAGTTTTTTACTAATCAACAGAATAACGTACACTTTATCAGCAAGTTCTCCAAGGAGGCACAAATCTCCCAGCCCCTTAACAGCCAGGTGGATGGTCCCAGGAAAACAACTTTCCTGCGTGTGAAAGCCTCTGTGTCTGTGCTTGTTCATGTACATTTTTGTCTCCCAGACAAACATTTATTGATTCCATTTAATCCCTGAGTTGCAAAGCTGCTACCTCTGAAAATGGCCAGTGGACAGCTTCATTCGCAAACTGGGGGTTCTGGGGACTGAGTGCATTATAGCAACTGCATAAATTTTTGCCTGTTTAGATTAAAAAAAAAGAGAATTTTCACAGAGTAGTCAAGGAGGCTATTTTGTCTTCACTGGTAACATTACACTTGCCTGCAATGACGAAGAAAACCCACATTCTCTTAAAATTTAAGTCTTCCCCTCCCACGTTACTTAGAATTACGATAATATGAAAAAAAAAATTGTTTAATCATCGTGGGCCATACTATATGCCAATTTTCTTGTTCAAAACATTCTCAAACTATCAATTCCACTGAAATAAAAAGGATTACTTGAATGAATAATTCCTCTCTATGGACTTTAGGTCTCTTCCCAGGAAACAACAAATATTTTACTTAGAACTGATCAAATTTTTTAATGTCAGCATGACCTATATGGAAACAGAGACTGTTATTTAAACTGTGCCCAGTCACGATGGTGTGGAGTTCAGGCATTACTTAAATGAGCAAGAGGGAATGCTAGAAAAGAGGAGCATATCTGACCAAACAATCCCAGGATTTTTATAGCCACCATTGCTGATGCAATGGTTGGTTTCACTAAAGCAAACAATGAACACAGTGACAAGAATGCAGAAGAATGTTTGGAGCTTCCCATGGAACATTTTCAATAGACTTTTGATCTTTCTTGAAGATGGTAGGAAAACTATAGACCTCTTTCTTGGAAAACTCTGTCTGTTTTCACTGAGACCTTGAAAATCTCTGGGTTTGGCAAAGTTGGGAGCATTAGTGTTAATGAGATGTCTGGGCAGTTTTAAACTGAGCAGTTAGGCTGCAAATTATTAAAAAGAAAAACAGTGGCCAGTGCATAGAAGTTTTTCAAATACAGTGGAGTTGAAGTATTAACAAAAATAGTGAGAACTATAAACAGGTGTTCCACATTGATTAGGCTTTTCTGATTCTATAATTTTCATAGACGGGTTAATTTTTAAATAAATAGGATAGGAAAACAGCATGGAATAGAACACAGTTAACTAGCTGTAGCAGATAACAAGCAGGACTTCGTTTAGAACCATCCTGCAGAACATAAAGGAAAAGAATTAAACTGAAAATCCCATATCTGTCTGAAAAATGTTTCACTCATTTAGTGTAAGTAAATTGGGATGTGGCAGAGGCAGCAATGGGTGTGCAAATGTGAGTGTGCATGTGTGTTGTGTGTGTACAAGAGCAGATGGGCATCTTTTCTCTTTTTCTCCTTGTCCATTATCTTAGCAGAAATTAATACCTTAATTTTTGCTCCTTTTAACAAGGAATTTCATTCTCATTTCTTCCACCTGCAATATATATCAGAGTACATCTTTAGGTATCCATCCATCATCATCCTGCACTGATAGCAGAGCCAGGAAACATCCAGGTAAGTCTTTGAGTGTTTTTCAAATCCAGTCAGCCTGGTTCAATAGTGCAGACTTATGGGCAAACATACAGATTTGTGTTGTCTAAAGTCTATCTAGAAGGTGCAACTGTCCTTCTATGACTGTAGCTTGTGCCAGTGAGCTTGGAAATCCCGGGATATTTCCTGGGCACACCCCACCATCCCTGCAGTCTCCCCCACTGCTGGGCAGGAGTTAGTCCTCTTCCATTAGCTAGCTCTTCTCTCAAGATCAAAGCACTGTGTAATGAACTGCACTTTGCTCTTTGTTTTTCAAGTTTTTCCTGTACTTCCATTTTGTACTTTTGGCATGTAAATGTCAGGCAGGTGTAATGGTGCTTGAGGGGTACGCGAAGCCAATATTCCAGCATTCCCATCAGCAAGGACCTCCTGCAGCAGAGAGGGAGGCGGTGCTGCCCTGGTGGCTCCAGTGCCTGGCATGGTGGCACGGCAGCAGGGCTGCATGGTGACGTGGTGGCAAGGTGGCACGGCGGATGGTGGCACGGTGGCACGTGGCACAGTGGCGCAGTGGCACCGTGGCCAGGGCTTCCCCAGAGCGGGAGCAGGCAGCCAGCCATGGCAGCAGATGGGGAGGAGAGGAGGCAGCCAAAAGACAAGACATGTATGAATGCAACCACTAAAATGTATCTCTCAGCTGGATTTCAAAGTGTTGACCTGTCTCTTTGAATCTTATAGTCCAGTATTGCCGAGCAGCATAGACATTTTATGTCTGTAGAAATTAATACTCCATTTTTGTATCAATAAAGGATAAACTTTAGATTTATCTGACATTTACAGGTTCTAGAAAGAGCTACAGGCAGTTGTTTTTATCTTATAAGCATATGTAAACATGACAGATACAAGAAAATGTGCAGGTTTAAAATAAGACTTGGCCCCTCCCCCTTTTATTTGTATTTAAGGGATTTATGCCCTTTACAACATTAATTAAACCCTATGTAACTTAAGGAATGCCATTTATAAATGATAGAAAACATACTGGCAAATATTTCAAGTCATTATATGAATCATTGATAAGCTTTATGGTGAAAACTTTTTGCCACCTCTGTTGAAAAAAGCTGAGGTAAAGAAGAAATAAGAAACAGTTGGCAATGATTTCTGAGAATAACTAATGACATGAAAAAATATCTCTGAAGAGAGTAAAAAGAATAGGACTGTTTATTTTAGAGAAAAGATAAATACAAGCAGGCCAGATAAAGCTTTATAAAATAATATATGGCATTAAGAGCAGAGAGTGGAGTATTCTGCTCCGGGTTTCTCATTACACAGACAAAGGGATATTCAGTTAAAAGATGAAATTTAAAGCTGAGGAAAGAATTATTTGTCTCCACAACAAAGAAGAATTATACCATGGAACTCTTTGCCAAAAGGCAGCACTGGTTTTAGCAGAATTAAAAACAAATAGAAAAAATCATATGGATGGTGAGAGTACCCAAAGTGATAGTGTTGAGGTGAAAATCATATATAAGTTTAATTTTAAATGCATTGCATTGGAGGAGAAAGAGTTGAAGAAAAAAAATCTATTTTGGGTAAGGCATCCTGAAAACATGCCTCCTGCACAGAATCTTCCTCTGAAATGGCAGACCTGTGGGAGTGAATGAGATACTAGTTGTATTCAACTTATCAATCATGTAATAATAAGCGGGAATAATAAAGGTTAAAATCACTTTCTCTGTTGTTTTTCAGTGTGTTTCCTTTGAAGTAATAAAGAACTATTTAAAAAGAATAACAGGCATTGTTTCACTTAGTTGAAGTCATAGACTGTCATCGGGAGATAAGTGACACAAAAAGAGTGGCAGAAATTCAAGATGAATGCCACAGCTTCACACTTGGAGGTAGGCACTGCTTCATGAAATGGGCTGGTTGACAAAAAAAATAAGTGATAATGATGGTGATGAGGCACTAGAAGAGGGCTGGTGGTGGCTGGGAGGCAGTGCCCGAGCTGTAAGGGATGCCCACATTTGCTGTAATTAATGGTATGAATCAAAGACTCACTCCATCATCAAACTCCTATGGAGAAGTATCAGTGCTACAGCTGCTTAGGCATGAAGGATAAAAGCGCCTGAACTAGACAGCTGAGGTGGACATTTACCAGTTTTAGTTACTGAAATTTAAATAACCAGTTAAAAACCAATAAAAGTAGAATATGTATTAAGATTCCATGTTCCTTTTCTCTTAAAAATTTAAAGTACGGCTATAAAGACAAACACAGGCTACTGCTGGATGTGGGCAGCCCCCTCTCCACCCCAGTGAGAGCTGTTGCATGCCCATCTATCTGAGGCTGCAGATCTGCCTTTCATCTCAGCAGACTCTGACTTTTCATGACGCCATGGCACAGAGGCGAACACAGATGCTTATCCCTGTGCCCCGTTTCAGGTTGTCTTCCTACAGTCCTTGTCCCTGAGGCACAGCTTCTCACGGGACTAGGGTTACGGAGGTGCTGAAGCGGGAGGAAGGGTCTCAAGCCTGTCTTTACGGAGGCGATAAGGAGAGTGAGCCTTGCTGCGGCCCCGGACGCCGCACAGCGAGAGCAGCCGCCCGCCAGGCTGAGCTGCGGGAGCCGCGGGTGCGCGGCCCCGGCCCCGGCCCCGCTGGCTCTGTGTCCCCGCCCGCACGGGGCTGCGGCTGCTGCCGCTGCCGGCAGCTCGTGAATACGGCTCGTTTTATCTCGGGTTCATCAAGCCCTCACAGCTGCCTTCGCAGTACGTTCAAATTTGGTATGAAGGCTGTATGTAACTCTAGAGCCACGATCACACACTAATATGCTAATAGGATTAGCGTTGCAGTTCTTGGGGAAGAAAATTATATCTTTAGATAAGAGGTTTCTTCTACTTTGAAGATTTTGAGCTCTGTACCCCAACACTGCTGTGGTTGGGGGTGGGGGAAATCCACTTTCTTTCTCCCATCTTTCTCTCTGCATGCTGTCCAATGATGTCCGAAGGCTTTCCTTCCACTTATTCCAGAGCTTTGCCACAGGGTGTTATGCTATTATCCTTCCACCACAGAAGGGGAAGCTAAGGAAGCAGGCTAGAAGTTTACAATAATTAATGCTGGGATTACTATCCCAAGTGTTGTTGCTGATTAGCTACAGATCTACCATGCTTGTGGTCACAGGCTGCCCGGCCAACAAGGTGATTTGAGTTGAGGAGGCTGTGCAGGAGCTGGGAGGGTGCCTGTGGCCGCTGCCCATGCAGGGGTGACAGTCCTTACTTGGAATTGTTCTGTATTTTGCTATGCATATCACCATGCCACACAGAACTGCTTTCACTTGACAAAGGTATACCTGGTGGGACGTGTACTACCAGGATATAAATAATCTTCAAGGATGTCTTGCAGGGGCATTTCACCTTAATTTCTTTCAGCAGAAAACAACTTTTTGACAACAAAATTGTCCTCAAATTTCCCAGTGTCCTTGAATTCAAGAAATTGTGACCATGGAATCCAAAGGATCTCCTGGTTCCCTCATCTCTTTAACAGTGCTTAGTGGAGAAACTTGCCAAATTAATTCTGCTGGATGCTTCTTTTCTCCCAAGTGGGGAAAAAAGTTCAAAAAATGTGTTGATTTCCAACTGAGGTCAAAAAACTTGTTGGCCACCAAGGCTTAAAGCAAGGCACATGCACGCAATGCTGGTTACAGTGCAGTGTTAATTTTTTTTCAGAGTCAACCGTTTAAAATATGTCATCAGGACAGAAAAAAATTTCAAATTCACCCATAAATGTTTGTTGCATAAAATCATTGGAAAGAGAGATGGGGAGCTTTCTAAAATTGCTCGTTATCCTTAGGTAATATAGCAGAAGGAAATGAGAAGGTTTGGACAAAATACCTTTTCCTAAGTGATATTTCTTTCAGGATGAAGAAACATGGGAAAGAAAAACCAAAATATTTTAGTTATAAATCCAACTGAAAACAGTGAGATATCATGCCCATCATTGTTTTTTAGGCAAAAATTGCTTTCAGGATTATATAGCTACAGTTTGTAACTAGGAAACCATCACCTGCCTTGGTCTTACGCTGCTTCCCCATCAGCCTGTCACAGCCTTGCCACAGCCTCACTTACTGCACCCACATTGTTTTGAAGAATTTACTGGTTCAGAGGGTAGTTCATAGGTACAAGAAAAAATGTTCCAACAGCAGAAATACTCTTAGTGAGATGACAATGTGCTATTTATTGTCTGGCAAACCATAGTGAAAGGAGAAAATAAATACCAGAGCAGACAATTGTAAACAGAACACTTTAAAGCAGTCTATCAATGTTTTATATTAAATCATCCATTAAAACTTCCACGCAGACAAGATGACTCTCTGCTTTGGAGAACTGCATGAAATAATATGTTAGAAGACACGAGTGTGTTTGTGATTTCTCTGAGTTTCATGATTGAGAAAATAATTATGAAATAATCCTGTGCAGGAAACAAAATACCACTAGTCATCTACACATATACACATGACTTTTAGAGAAAGGGAAAACTTACTGAAATGGTCTGACCTATCTCCTATGAAGCTGTTATGTTCCAACAGCTTTCCAGGATAGCCAATATAATGTTCCTAATATTTAATATAATTCTACCTTCATTTATGGCTCCCTGGTAGAATTGCACTCTACTTTAAATGAGCTCTTCCTAAGAGACAGACTCAAAGGGATTATATTTATGCACACAAGGCTTGAAATAAGACATATCCTAACCTTTAATTATGAATTACTCTCATGGTTTCTGAAAAGCAGCTGAAATCCTAGTGATGTTTTAAGAAGGTAAAATCCTGAGGCTTATTTAAGAGTGTTCTGTTACTTTAAATGTCATATTCTGAAAGCCCTTGTTAATAAAGACTGGCACAGGTCACACTGTCAAGGATAAACAATCATTCCTAAATCCTTTGTTTCAGGCTACAGTGAAACCTAATCCCCATGGTGTTCTTGACTGGCCATGCATGCATGTAGATATGCAACAATTTTATAGTACTAGTGCTTGCTTTCAAGCACGTTGCTCCTGACTGCAAGGCATTTGATTTCTGGTAATTAATCAGCTCATCATACATGCTGTGTTTCTCCCTCAGGCCCAACTCAAGTTAGTGATCCAAAACTGGCCCCAGGAAAAAAAGAAACCATTTATGTTCTTAGTGCACAGAATGAAACCCTGATAAACAGTGCTTGGCTAAACATTGAATTCAGATGACATTATTTATTTTTTTTACTAGATACCGGTCTGGGTATGGAGGTTGGGATTTTTTTTTTTTTTTTTTTGCAAGCTATAAGTCTGTTTTTCCTTTGTAACTTGTAAGTCTGTTTACCCTCTCTGCCCCTTTAGAATGTTAAAAAAGCCTGGAACTGCCAAATGTGCCCCTAAATGAGACATCAAGATCACTATATTATTTTTGAGGTTTTGTGCTTCAGCATCTGAGCTCACTGTCTGAAATATTAGTGTTCATTTTTTAAAAAACACTGTGTCACATGTTTATCTGTCATCCTTTATCTTATTGTTCTTTCATATTTGGCTTGTCTGTATAATAGCCTGGATAGTGTTAATTTTATCAGATCCAGGAAACAATTTCAGCTTGTGTTGGTAATTCTTCATGCCTAGAGATGTGGCAACTCTCATTCTTTTCAATTATGTACCAGTTGGCCTTAACTGCTGTTTGAAGAGTCACACATTGTTACTGAGGATCTACAAGAACATGTGAAAACTCAACAGGCAAGCTCTCACTTTTTATTTGTTATGATTGAAATAACAACCTGTGTGCTTACCAAGGCACCATGCTCAGCTGCTGAAGACTACTGGCTCCCACCTCTCCATCGGCTCGTGGATTATGGTACCACTCCTTGTTCTGCTAATGCATGAGGATTTTGAGTACTTGCTTTCTGCAGTGATGAGACAGACAACCCTGCCAGCATTCATTCTGGGCTGTATTTTTTTGGCACAAACTGCGCTCTTTATGCCGGTTCTTTTCCCTATGGCAAAGGCAAGAAACCGAAAGGAATTATTTCACCTAATAGCTCCTTACCCCACAGGGCTGTTCTGAGACTTAATTAATTAATGTTTGTAAAGTGTTTTGAGAGCCTGGGATAAAGAGGTGCTATATAAGCACTGATACAAGGACAAAATACTGTTATTATTAATTCCCAGTCTGATCCAAAGCCACCGAGTGAATCAGAAAATGGAACTGTAGCCACCTGTGCAAAAGTGGGGATAGTTTGTCCAGCATAAGGAGAAGCAATACAGTATATATTTATTTGCAAAGCATTATGTATAGGTATGTGTTTAAGCCATGGGTCAGTTTGACCAAGAATTCTTGCAAGACAGGAAAAAAAGAAAAGGATTTTGACCACTACTACTGTGCTGTTTTTAATTTCCGTCTTTTCTTGTTCTTAGCATACCATCCAGATAAGGAAAATAAACCACACTGGGCTACAGATTAAGTCAAATATCAAAATCATTGCATGCTGACCATGAAACCTCACTCATGCTGAACATTTGTGGGTTATCAGGATCAAAGAGCACTTCAATATTTATCAAAAAGCATGGCCCACCGTGGTTTAGTCTTCATTAACCTGGTGTGTATTTGAAGAACTCAATAGAGCTAATGCAGTCCAAGCTAAAGCTGACATTTTTTGACTTAGGAAAACATTTATCCTCTTGAAGAGATATGTATCAGTTTGTAAATGTTGTGAAAGGGCAGAGTAACCTAAGGCTCACATGTGCTATTGGGTTGTCTGAAAGCAATAAGCTTTAGGGAGCTGCATTATGCTTTGTGCATAGAGTCAAGAATGAACTTGTCATTTCTGTAATACCAGTAAAGCTTATTTCACGTATAATGGGACATCCCACTGTGCATAGATGATACAATTTTTCTAGCTGGATTCAAAAATATTAAAATGAAAAAGAGGTTAAATTAGGCTGTGAAAGCTTGGGTATGTGTGATACAAAGGGTGTGCAACCAGCGGTAGGGAGTTTTGGAACTACATGGCTTTACTCCCCCTGCTACTTTTGGCTGATTGGGTTTCATGTCTGAACAAGACCTCGAGGAGTTTAGCTCATATAAAAGACTCTGCCCCATACATAGAAAAGAATATGGATAGATGGGTGTTAGTTCTGATTCCCTGGCACTGCCTCTAGCTTTTTCAATCTGTTCTTACTGTGCAACTAATGCTCATATCCATGATGTTCATCTAGAAAAAGATCATTGAAAACTAGCCGTGCTAAAACAGTAAGTTGGTATTGCAAAATTAAAAGAAAAGAAGATATTTATGCATACTGATGACATAGGATACATATCTCTGTCAGGGAAAGAAATCAAAATGGAGATTACAGCACAGGACCTAGACTCCTGGCTCAGCTTTTCTGTGTTTCTTTTCATGACTTAAGGAAGTTGTTTCATTTCTCCAGGTCACAACAAGGTGTCGTGAATCTTTTTTTTTTATTTTCTCTGTACGAAATAGAAGGAAGAGAAGTAAACGAGACAAGGTATATGTGACTGAGAGGATCATGAGTGTCAGAATGGATAAAGAAGAATTGTGAGTTTGATGTTTAAAGAAAAATAAAAGCCAAATTCCGGTCAATGACTTCTTGCTAGTTGGAGTTCAAGCCTGAGAAATGTTTCAGGCAAAGGGAGTTAGGCAGTGTTTACTGCTGATTTGCTCCATACTCTTTCTGAACATCTGCAAATTTTCCTCTCACATAGAAAACCTTAATGGAATAAGAATGCTGGTGAGTCTTGTACAGCCATTCCACTGAAAGATGCATGTCTTTCTAGAGAGTCTTTTGAGTTAAACTGAATCATAGTTGGACCCAGAATTGGTAACGGATTCCTTCATTATCTCCTCCTGAGTCTCATAATTATTGCATTCTTGTGCTACTTCTACTGGGATAATACGGACATAAAGTACAGTAGTTGGAGAGCATGGTGATCACACGTGGAAAGGGAAGCATTGCTGTTTACCACTTAAGCATACTTTATATTTAACATGGTTTGACAATGGTTTCTGCATTTCATTTCCTAGCGGCTGAGTTTCTACTTTCAAATCCTAAAGGGAGATGGTTTAACCAGACACTGTCAGTAATCTGCAGCCTGCACAGATTTCCACATTTTGACTAGAGCCAGGTTCTCTGGAGCTGTGTAATCCTCTCATCCCACAAAGCTTGTATAGCTTCTGTCTGCCCTAACAGTTTGGCAGCATGTGCAAGTTCCACCAGACCACTTCACACCACGGCCATCAGTCATGTGCTGGGGTAATAAGGCAAAACAACAACTCCTCATCCACAGGCTTCCTGCTGTAAAGCTGCCTGTCAGCAGAGAGTGGCCTGGGCCACATGGAAGATGGGAAAACTCCATAATTCCACATATCATTGAGGAACGTGTCAGAGTGCTGGTTGAGACTGATCCAAAAAAACCCCCAAAAAACCTCTGGGCATTTTGTAACACCTGCAAAAGAAGCCTGTCAAGGGAAGAAGAGTGAATATCTGGATCTGCCTGTGTTTAAATGCAAATTAGAAGGAAAATACCAGCTGCAATGGGAACAGAACAGTGGCCTCTAAAGGTTCAGTGGTTCGGTTTGAATACCTCTCTTGTGTAACATTGGTGACTTACTTTTCAAAGAATCTGTGCACCTGTAGATCTTATTGTTCGCTACTGTTTGAATTGTTTATTCTTCTAAAAATTATTTTATGGTAGATGTAAATTGGGCCTTTCTACTGAGCTAAATAAGAAAAGGAAAAAAATAACACAAATTAGGTTGGGGAAAAAGGAAAAGAGTGTTACTGGAAATTTTTAGGCTCTTATTTTTTTCTGGTTTTGACATAGGGTTCAGCTGGGTTTTCCTTACCAAATTAATTCCTCCATTGCCACAGAAAAGACAGGAAATCTAAGCAGCTTCCCAAATTAATCAAGCAGAGGAGAAAGCACAATCAGAGCCTTATCTGAGTTTTCCCTCTGGCTTTTCCACCATACTATCCCTTTACTCCATAAACTTCAAGCAAGTTTAAAGGCTCTCCTGCAGCACAAGTACAAGTGGGTTGCCTAAGATAAGGGACACTGCATGAAATGGAGAACATGAAAGCAAGCATACATTGAAGCTGCTGTCTGCTCAGCCTTGGAACAGGGACATTGCAGAGCTCATCTGTGCATTAGTGGTGCCATTTAATGCAGTTCCTAACAAAAAGAGTTAATAAAATTCATGGCTGTAGCTGATTCACATTATAATGTGCTTCTAGAAAAAGCCTGTACCATTGCTCTGTGAACCTGTGCACAGAATAGTAATATGTACCGTAGGCAAACTACAGAATCTCAGGTTTCTATTGCTGCAGATAGGCAGACTCAGAGCTTACAAGTGAGTTGGAAAACCCTTGTGGATTGGCAGCAAGAGGCAACCTGAGGCAATCACAACCGAAGCTGTCCCCAAGCCTGGAGCCATGTGTTCTTAATACCTAACAACTGTGCCAGCAGGGTAAGTATTGAAGAGGAGGTACGGAACAACTGTTATTTACATCACTGGAAAATTGTTAAGAAATGGGATATTAGGTCAATGGAGTCTTGAAACACCTCATCAGCATTATCTGCTTCTATGCTCAGTTATTTTGCATGTGGTGGTCCACAATGGAACCTTTCAACGTTTACCTTTTGCTTAAGAGTTCACTTGCTGTGTTACTTACCAGAAGTGAGTTGATGGCACATGGCAATACTGCAGGAAGGGTAATTACATGCAAATAGATGCTGTGAGGCTGTTAAGAGCAGCCATTGTATACAAATAGTACAGTTTAATAGCTTACCCTACAAATCATTGCAGTTATTTTAAATCTGCCATTCTAGAGAGAAATATTATTTCTATAGGCTGGCTCTCATTCTAAAGCCTTTAAGGGGTATATTTGCTAAGAGCTACTTCCACTTCATTTATGTTATTAAATTAGGTTTCTCAAACAAATATTGTCAGTAGTATTAGTAAGCAGTTCCTGTTTTGTTTACTGAAGATGGAGCTGTGAAATCTCTGAATGAAAAATTTGAATGTTTTAATATATGCAAAAATTTGTACGACATAATCCATAGCATCAACTATTTTCTCTGCTGCTGTAGTGGTGTTTTTCCATAGCTTGATACTTTACACAAACAGAAAGATAAGAATCCAGAAGTCTCTAAGTACAGAAAGACTGCAAACCAACATATTTCACAGTTTACAAAACACATTGAAGATACACTTTGTTTAAGATATTTAGAAAGCAAGGTATTTAACTGCAAGATACATTAAGTAAGTGTTCAAAATATATGAAAGAGAATGGCAAAATGCTGGAATCTTTCAGATTCGGGGGACTGATAGGCTTTGTGCATGTCTGTGTGTGCATGCATGCCTGTGCTCGTGACGTCTTTTATTCAGCTGCCAATGTAATTAACACACCACCGTGGGAGAGGAGGGTGGGGCTTATTTTCCAAATCACAAACTCCTTGTTGTTGAGCCCAGGACTGCCTCATCTGGGTGTTTCTAAACATCTCATGCTGAATTATTTAGTTTGGCATAGATAAGTAAATAATGTGTAAAAAAAGGGGGTCTGACCCCACACCTCCCTCTTAGCTGAGCTCCAAATGTCAAGGCTATTGGGCTTGGACGGCAAGGATACATTGCATTGCCATACCCAAATCTTTTAAAATTTATTTTCTCCTAAGTGGCTCAGGGATCATTAATTGTGAATCAAAGTCTCCTTAGTGCATAAACTGTGTTTGAAAATGAAACTTGGGCTCCTAAGCTACTTGGAACCATTGGAAAACTTGATTCTTTTAAAGATTTATGCCTGTTCACCATATCCCACACATGGAGTCCCAGCACTGGAACTGTGAGTCAGAGAAATGGGGGTTTGCTGAGACATTTAATTGCTGGATCTCAGGTTACACGAAATAGGGTTGAAATCACAGTCCAAATGACACCTGTGACAAAACTCTCAACAGTTTTTGGATTTCATTGAAGGATGTGGGATGAAGTTACAAGGGAAAAAAACCAAGCTTTACAGAGAAATGCACAGACTGGAGCTAAATGCTTTCTTAGTGTAACACAAATAAATGAATTTGGCTCAAATAAAATGAATGTTGACAAGGGCTTGTAACACTGGCAGTAGAGGTGGTTGTTTTTTTTTTTTTTTTTGAGTAATAGTATATTAGTATTTTCTACAAAAACAGAGGAAGTAAGAGATCCAGGTCCCTTTCTTCCTGTCTCATGCAAATTGAATCTATATCTGTCATCGATCACTAGATGCTGGACTGGATAACAACTCTTGTTGGATTCTATTTAAAAGTGTGGGACAAAACACTGTGAAAATTCAATAAATGGGATCCACTTTTGAAATTAACATTAATTGAGACATAGTGGACAACAGAAATAAAGCCCAGTGGAGACTTTTACTTACTTGAAACAAATTCTCTGTTACAGAAATTGTTCATTTTCTTGATTTTCAGCCTTCTAAAATGGAGATGTCAATGGAAATCTGAAATACATTCATGGAATAAAACATGCATAAGTTTGTATTTTGTGAGTACAGTTTTGATGTGACAGAGCTGAAGAAACTGCTGCAAATCAATATAATACAGAATCTAAACAAGCAAATATTTTAAACAGCTGTGACTACTAATTTCCGAGTTAAACTGAAGAAAGAGACCTGAAGGTTATTCCCACTTGTAAACAATCTCCAACATAACTAGCAAATGAAGAATGTTTAATCTTTTCTCTCTTCACTGTGTGGTGGTGCCGACTAATCTGCCATTGATGTGTCATATTCGGCTCTCTGTCTGCTACAAAGTTTTTGCCACTGTCTTCTTGCTTAAAAGCCATACAGAAGTTTAAATATCAGTGCAAACAATGTTTAAATGTGCCCAGCTAATCACTGAAGGCATTGTCACAGAACAGAAGAGCAGTGCAGACATATCAGATGCTCTGGCAACAGTAGCATAATCCAGTCATTCATTAACATAAATTAAAGCTACAATGCTGCAGGCCTAAGAAATAAAGAACAAATTGGAAATGTGGAAGTTAAAAGAACCTGGTTTGGGAGGAACTTTCAAAGCATTGTCCTACACAAACCCTGTCTGCCTTAGCCAATGGACAGGGAATTTAATTTACTGAAAAATGGAGGCTTTGAAGATGCTGATTAACACAGAGTTCAGCCTGGTGTTACAGGCTAGCTAAATGACTAGATCAAACCTTTGTTTTGAGACTTAAATAATAATGAAATTGCACCTTTTTCCATCACCTGTTTTTTTTCTCAAAGAAAGAAGTTATCCTAGAAGTAACTAAGGCACTTCTCTGACTTTTGAAGCCTGTAAATTATACTCAGGCTATAGTTTTTCCTTCCTTTTCCTTCTAGTTGCTGTGAGTTTTCTGAAAGGCTGAGAAGTAGCTCAGAGTGATTGAAAGGCAAGATTTGCGTAAAGAATAGAAATACCTTTTCTCACAGTGCCACACATATTGGGGTTGGAGGTTTTCTCTCTGTCTAGATTGCACTGTATTTTCAGTCCTGCAAGAGCTGTGGCAGCACATTTTTGTAGCATGTGGAGTATGTTATGCAGGGGGATTCCACTGTCCCATGCAGAGACCTAAATTCTCTCTGCATCCTTGGGTCATAGGAAGTTTCCATTGTATCTGAAATTGAGACATTCTCTTGCAAGCATCAACATATCTGAAGCAAAAAATTCCAATTTAGACCAAATGACAGATGAAACATTTGCGTTTTGAAGAATAATTTGGCTGTATGGATTTCATACTCTTATGACGTATTTTATTTCGAAGATGCTTAATCAATTCATTGTGCTAAATTGTACCTTTAATTTTCAGGAAGAATCCAAGATTCCATTGTGTTATTATGCATAGCATCTAAATACATCAAAATGCCTACATTTAGTCTTTTTAATGCAAAGATGTATTTGATTAGCCAGAATAGCTCTCCCTCCTCTGTTTGCTGGTGTAGCAATATCTGTGTTTTCATCTATTTCTGATTTCAGTCTCCTTTTATTTGCAGCTCTTGCCACTCCAGTGAATCTATTACCTTCAAAAATGCTGTATTTGAAGTTATACAGAAAAATCATGTGTGTATGTAGTTTATAAAAATGTGATTAATATTAACCAGATGAGTAAAATTATTCATGGATTTTTTAGAGAAGTTTCAATGCTTCTCAATGGAACTTTGTAAATACATTAACCCCAGTGTCTGCATCTTAATATAATTTAAGTGTTAACTGAGTTTTATAAAACTTTCATTTTTCTTGAATATACCTTCTTTCATGTTGTAATTGCTTTTGAATTTAGCTGAATATTTTGAAGCCTCTCTCTAACTGTATACTGTCTCTTTTCCTTCCCATTGCTCATCTTGTTGGACCTTATGAATATTTGTACAGTGTCCTTCAGGTTGCATTCAATCAAATGTTTATCATGCTATTAATTTAATATTTTTTAATCTAGCACATATGCTTCAAGAGATTTCTCCAGCTGTTTTCACAATCTGAAAAAAAAATATCAAAATAAAAATAATCTATCTGGAAAAGCATCTTGGGTTTCAGAGCTTTCTGGTTGGGAATCACGGCTTCACTCTGTGCCGGACCAAGAAGGAGTACACCATGCACAGAAAGCCTATAATAGCCTCCCCCAGTGGTGCACAAGAGCTTTCTCCGCTCTTGTTACAGGATGTGCTAGATAACATTTGACTGCAGTAACTGGTTAGAAAGACTTGGCATTTTTCTACTCTCAAAGAGTAAGCTGAGCTTGACTCCAAAGAAAAACGGTCTAGAATCTGATGGTTCTGACTTCAGATGTGCCTTATAGAGAAGACAGAGGTTTCAAGAAGAAAGCATGGCATCCTCTGACTATGTGCTTGGGCAGAATTTCAGCTTTCGTGGCAGGAAAAAGAAGTACTGATAAAAAAAATTATTTCTAAAGGACTCTCTGTGTAATGGCTGCTTATGTGTTTGTCATCTAAATACTGATCTAACCTGGCTTGGCACAGGATATCATTTCAAAATGCCACCAGGTGCAAAATCATATATATATATATATATTTAGGAATAAATATAGTGATATAAATAGTGATAAAATTCAATGTGCTTAAGAGTCTAGTGCAAGATAAAATCTGCATAAAAACACTTAGGCATGGGATTTATTAATGATTATTCCAAGCATGTATTAACCACAGAAACAACACCATGAGCTACTCACTACAAAATGAAGAAGCAATCTAAAAGAAAATGTAATTATATGAATTATTAATAATGATAATGGATTTCACACAGATCTCTCCTTTTCCCTGTCTCTTTGCCTTACAAAGGAATAGTTTCATAGCTTGCGACAGCTTGAGGCTGACCAGCTCCACGTACACAACTTTTATGCAGTTAAACATTTCAATTGCCCTGTCATTTCTTCTAGATGCTCAGCTGCCTAGGATTCCTATTTGCAGGCTTTAGCCCATAATTTAGATCTTGAATATCTAACAGTGATGCATTCCACAGACTTTTTCCCTAAAGATGTGGGATAAATTTTTTTCCTAGGCTTATAATTTTCCTGGAGCAAGACATCACTATTTCAAGAGGAAGGCAATAAAACATTTCTGAACACTAGAAACAGCAGTCTCCCCTGTAATAGATTCTTATTTATTTTTAACTGAATCAATAGCTGTTTGCAGGAACTTGCACACTGCAGTCTGTAAGTAAGGTAAGATTGAGAGTATGCAGCTGTGTCATGATTCAGGTAGTGTAATCTGATTGAAGTCTGTGGCTACTTTCTATGAAATCCACAGTGCCAGCTCTTTCAGCAGGTTCATGAGCCTGACCTCTTTCCAGATGGCTCCATATATGCCTCATGAAATCCATCAATACAGTAAACTTCCTTTGCCTAACCTCTGCATTGATTGAAGTTAAGTACTACATTTGCTAGTAGAGCTCAATGAAGCTAATCATCACACAAGTGCAGCTCAATGTTTCCTATTCAAGAGACTTCAAAATACCTGAATATCATAATAATTGGTCTGCACTTGAGTATATTTCTATCTTCATTTTAGAAGAGGATGAAGCATGCCCTTTTATACTCAGGTAACTGTCATCATACACAAGTAAATAACAAAAGATTTATACTAACCCATTGTTTTCTGTTATGAAGAGGATGTTTGAACTAAATGTCTCCAAATCTCAGTCTAACTTTCCCCTCCAGCTACTCCACAACACACAGTTTCTTTGGCATGAGTAGTAATCAATTGTCTGAAAATTACTAACTTTTAGTCCCCCTCCCCCCCCCCCCNCCAAAACTGGAGTATTATCTCTGACTGGAACTTGACTTTAATTAGAATTTTGACTGGCATTAGAATTTAAAAGACAGAAAGGCACAGTGCTGGCAACTTACAAGGTTTTTGCTTTCGGGAGAGCAGTCACATTATTCATTCCTGTTCTAATAAGATATTCCCTTGAGAAGGGTTGGGGTATATGTAAACCTAAATAAAATTCTGTTACTGAAAGGAACTTCCTAAATATGTACATCTCTCAATGGCATAATTTTTATGTATTTTGATTTATATTAGGAGGAAAGACCTACATATTGAATGCTTTTAGAGTTTTATTACTTATGATGCAATAGATGTATATGAGCTTTGCAATGGAATTGCTAAAAGGATGTTCATAGCATAGAAGATAGCAGAAAATAAATGACTTATAGCACTGGTTTGTACCTTGCTTGGAGATAACCAAAGGAGTCTTATGGGCACCCCTCACGCATATTCAGCGTTGTATGAAATGATGTAATGTCTGGGAGAGTCTGTCAAGGGGGCAAATGTTAAAATCAAAGCTGTGCTCAGGAAAGCAGCACAGAACAAACTTACAGGATTCAAAACTTCGGTGAGCTATGGAGGAAGATATCACCACAGGCCTTCTAGTCTCTATCTTCCTTCTGTGAAAAGTGAATGAAGAACACTGCAAATATCCTAAGCTCAATTTTATTGTATTTATCTGTTTAAACACCTCCAGCAGCAGTTCAAATCCTGATGAAAATGAGTCTTCTTTGAAGGGACCTGTCCTTTATTCAGTGCCATTTGTCTTTTTAAGTACTTTCTAAATCAAAGGTACAAACCCTGATATTTTTGAATAGTCAAATTCATGTTTGTGAAGTGATATTTCATACATTTCTCTATCTAATCTATAGCATAAACGTGTGTGCACAGAAGTGGGGAATGCGCTCAACACTAATTCAAAGACTGGCACAGCCACTGCCCCAGGTGTGGCACAGGCTTTGCTGTCACTGCTGACTGCTTCATGCTCCTGGAGAAAGAAGGGTGTTTTCCAATGAGACACAACACATGCTTCAGGTTACTCACATGGCATGAGATCAATGAGCAAAAACTACAAGTACCTAATTGAAGATGTTTCAGGATGTCTGAAATGAAAAGAAATGCTTTATCAGAAGGGAAGAAATATTTAGAATGTTTTCATGAAGGCAAAAGACAAATATAAATAAGCTAAATTTAAAAATAATATTATGTCATAGTAACTTTTTTCTAATGAAAGAGTGATGAAAAGGTATTGCAGCGGGATCCTTTTCTGGCAAATCCCTTATATTTTGTTATCTTTGGAATCTGCTTCCTTCCTTGCTCTGGCAGAAGCAGGGTGTTGACTTCTAGGAAGTGTTAAAAAGTCTTTTTTTTCTACTTTTTTTTTTCAAGAATAAATAAGACCATAGCTCAAATTGCAGGAAAAATGTAGTTTCCTTTTCTTTTTGGATATTTTTTTGGTTGGTTGGTTGGTTTGGTTTTGTTAGGTGATTTTAATTATAGGTTATTTTGTATTAAGTAAGTCTTTTTCTATTTACGTATGAATTCAGATATTGCAACTTATGAATGGAAAAAATGAACCAATTTATCAGCAAAAGGAAGGATAACCCAGGGAGATAATTCCTTTTACATAATGCTAATGACGCTTCAAATAATAATAAAAAAGCCAAAACATACAAAGTACAAAGGCTCTTTATTAGCAAAGAAATAAATTTTTGTGGTACTGTGTCAGCAACATATCTGCAGCATCATTCTTGGTGAAGAACTTTTCAATAATAAACCACTCTGTCTCTTCTGGGTAATGGCTTTCTCACATAAAAATCCTCTTTCATATTTCAACCACCTGCAATCCAGTACCAGATTAATACCATGGTATCTGTCATCACAGTTATTTGCTCCAGCGTCAGCTGTTTCACCAGCAGTTCAGAGCCACAGCCTGTCACTTACTGCCTCTGCCGATACTTGGAGTGAGCCTGGTCCCAGAGCAACTCAAAGGCAACAAAAGTACATAGGAGTTCCAGAAATTAAAACAAATTAAGAAAAAAAATAGCCCCGACACGAATAAAGCTACTCATAAAAGCTCTGCCAAACTTCTCTGAAAACAAAAGTTTACTTAGTTTCACTTGGAGCAAACTCGAGAATGTAATAAGTGGGAAGAAGAAGGGAAAACTGTAGTGGTGGTCATGCTGCACTACTCCACTTCCTAAACTGGCAACAGAACTTAATTAGAATTCTGTGTTAGAGCACATGGATTTGACACCCCCATTACAACAAAAGTGCTGCGGCACTAAGCTTTTCTTACATCCACTATATTGTATTAGAAAAATTAACATGAATATTTCAGAAACGAGCAATAATAAAAACTGAAGAGTAATATAACTATAAGCAAAAATTAGCCAAAGAACAGGAAAGAAAGGAAAATGCTTTAATTCAGCACTTTCAGATATTCAGAATTCTTTTAAAGTGAAAATATTTTTAACAAGTTACTCTGAATGATAAAACCAGTTTCCATATTCCCACAAAATTTTGAAATTTAAGTGAGGCTCCATTATTACACAACAAAATCTAAGTTAAACAAAAGTAAGGATTGCAATTGATTTCAAAGTCAAACACATGACTTGTCTGTGTACATCAAGAGTATACACTTGTCTGTGTGCATCAAAATGTCTGTGTACATTTTTTTTACAAAAAAAAATAAAATTCTGTGATTAAAATATTGCAATGATTTAATCAGATTTACCTTGTGTAATAGCTTAAACATCAGTGCACTCTGACAGTGCTGTTCTTTCACTCACTGAATTCCAAAGCAGCACATAGAGGTAAACCTAGATCTGTTTCTTCCCTTTGGCCTAGAGGAGAACCTCCATCAAGCAGAGTCAGATGGGCTTGTGCCATCCAGTGTCAGAGCCTTAAACCTGTCCCACAGGGTGCAACGGCCCAGGGAAAGGCTGGTCAGTTCATTAGCAATGAAGAGACCAGAGACATCCACCAGGGAAGGAAGATATCCCAGACATGGCAGAGGTGTACTTGTTGCAGAACTTAGGTTACAACTTTAATTCCATTTCTGACATAACCTCCTTCCCAGCCTTCAGCCTCTAGTTCTCCTCACCTTACTGTCACATTTCTGAATATCAGGATCCAAAAGCTGCCATATAGGTGTATATAAAATGTGTGGATTAATATGCCATATAATGGACAGAAAAAAGAACTCCCTAATCACCTGGGTTGAGTGAATGAAGGAAGACATATTTGCCTGCCATCTATTAATGTAAATGGTGCAGCTAATTTAACAGTATTAGACCTGAATCATCATGCTATTATTCCAGTTTTACATCACTGTGAAACTGGAAGTGAATCATTAATATCAATGAAATTATACCAGTGTCAGCCATGGAGTAATCTGCAGAGGGGATCAGGTTCATTAATTTTAATAATTTATGATGCAGTGTAGGCTACACAATTTTACTAAATCTACTTTTATTTAATGTGACTTACTGATCCTTGCGTGTATTACAAATCATCCAATGCATTTGATATGTCTATTATAAGCATTTTCTGAGGAAGCATGACTTTTTAGCAGAGTGTGCTAACTTACGAATTTATCAGGGAAGACTGTTGACGTGATCACTGAAATGTTCTCCAAAGTGATAGATTCTGTGCAATGAAGGTATGTTTTGGGATATCACCTTACTCAGAGCAGTCTCTGCTTCACTTTCCATCTTGCTTGGTGCTGTTAACATGAGCACATGAGAGGGCAGAAGCTGAGGAGCCAGAGCTCTATGACCATGATTCATCAGGAGAACATCTACAGAGTAGCTAAAAGACTATGACCTTAATCTGTTGTATATCTGTTGTAAAAAATCAGAAAATTTAGCTTCAGCTTCCTTCCAGACATAGGAAGTACAGACCATATATGCACTGTTTAAGTTAAAACTTTTCTCTAATTCAGTGTTAACAGGTAGAACTACCAAAAAAAATGTGTATGAGAACCAAATCAATACCAACTGATCTTTCAAGGCTATGGAAACTTTAACTTACTTCCCTTCACAGCATATTGAAGATACTCATGCCCTGTACATCCTGGTATCCTGAGAATGGATTTGAAGGCATAATCTTCTGATCTTAAAAATACTGTTAGTTGCCATGCAGTAAGTAGGTAGCAAATACAGAAAGTGCACCTGAGAGATTAGAGTCTGGAGAGAATACCTGCTGTGAACTGGGGGTCCTTCCAGCCCTGGGGAAGGCTCCTGTCCTTGTAGCTGAACCATCAGAAGAGATGGATGTGTGTCTGTGCTGCTGCCTCTCCAGTGCACAGCTGGGTGCCCAAATGCACATCCATCCTCATCAGTTGTTGAAGCTAATACAAAATAAGCTCAGGCATGCTTAATTATCAGCAGATGGCAGCTAACCTTTTATGTCTTGAAGCTACTGGTGCAGGAGAATATTTCCCCTGGACGCAAGCAGTCTATATTTCTGGATCTTTCTGGAACTCTCTTTCTGAGATCACATACAAAGCACTTAGCTGAAATTAGGCTGGTATTCATGTGGTTATCCCTCCACAGTTTTGGTATACTCAGACTTCAGTACTCTTTCAGTGTAATAGGTTTACCTCTGAGATTTTTACTTGTTATTTCAATGCCACTTCAGTAGACTTCTCAGATTAACAGGATAGTTACTGTCACTGTCTTGTTTATGCTGTGGAGTTTTTACAAACCCTGCTTTACACCCTTTCTGTGCTTTGGCTGATGCCTGCATTCATAGGGACAAAATAACATTTAGCAATATATCTTGCACCCTGGCATATTTAATTAGTGTGTCAAACTTGTGCTTGTACTTCTATTTCTATTTCTAAAGCAGAAGCACTTTGCTCATAGTTTGGTGTCAGAATGCATGAAACCTCCTTGGCATAATGTGAATTAGAACCAGCAGCAAAATGAATGAATGATTAGCATTGGGCATGGATCCAGTGTTTGACATTCCACTCATTAGAAAGTCTACTCTAATTAACTTAATTGGAATCTACTGGGTGTGCCATTGATGGATTTGCTTGTCACCACAATTTTGTTTTATGTTCCATCAAACTCATTGGTGAAAACATGATGTATGCTGAGATTACCTTGTAAAGACCTAGTTCTTCAGAGGGATCTGCAAATTGCAGCCTCTTGCTCCCACACAGGGGCTTAATGAAGTCAATGGGAAGCAGGGTGCATGCTAGTGAACTCCTTTGCATGATAATTATTTTCTCATAGTCCATATGAGTTACACATGACATATAACTTTGCATTTATCTAGCACCTGGGGATTTCAAATGATCTTCTAAACACTGAGGAATCAATTGAGCCACTTTTCCTGATGTTAAAAGCACATTTTCCTACAAGGGGTCACTGGAAGTACTCAATAAACTCATTGGGGTGACTCAATACATCATCAGAATCTGTCTGTAATTAAGTGAGCCTTGTAAAAACACTTATAAATAAAATTGCATGCATGTTCTGACTGGTATACTGGGAATCCAAGATTTCTATAACCATATAGTAAATGATTAGCAAAACCAGAATGAGACCAAGGATTTTGTTGAATGAAAACAGTCTCTGCAAGTTGCCACTTGAATGATTAGAACTACTAACTTACTTGAAGGATTTTATCCTTTTATCTATAATCCAGACACAGCCATCTCAGCTGAAGGTAGAGATTTCACAAAGAACTTTTGCTTTTCAATTTGAACGTGTACACTTGTGCTGACTTCTCATGTACTTTTTATGCATATGCATATGCATATTTCGTTAGATCAGGGCTCTCATAATGATGGGCAAATAATCTATTTCAGGTCTAGAAAATAGCATTGATATTAAATGTAAATGGGAGGTTGGATTTCCGTTACTCTTTTCTGGTCTAAGGCATAGAATCCTGCAAACAAAATGGAAGAAGACATATGTTAAGCTTTGAAAGCATGAAGAGGTTAAATGGAAACCAGTGGAAGGAAAATTTTCATAATGGGGTAGATATATAGACAAAGCTAAATCTCTTTTATTAATATAAAATCTGTGGTCTTACTTGGAATGAAACACATATCCCCAGAGAAGTTTAAAGAATACATGCAGCAAGGAAAATATCACTGTTGCCTCATGAATAATGGGGCTTCGATAGATATAATGACAATAAGTATATTTTAAGAAACAGTATTGTTTATTGTAGTCTGTTGAAAGATTAAAAGGATTTAACATTTCATTTACACTGTCTATTTTTTTTTCTTATGGCTTTTAAAAAACAGGCCTGTAAAATGTATTTTTTTTACAGAAATTTCATGAGAACAAAAATAATACTCTTGTCATCAGCTGTGATTATTAATATGGGACTATGGAAAATTTCTCTCTACCTAAAAATGAGTTCTGTGAAACTAATTTACATTTATTTAAAAGTATAGTGAAGATTTACAAGTATTGTGTTGAGTGAGAGGAGTTAGAGTATTGTCTGATGATGCAAATAGAAAGCAAGGTTGGAGTTTCTGCTGACCTTGGTGATTTATAAGCCACTCTTTGAGACTCTTTGAATGAAAAATAAGAAGAATTGCAATAATCACTGCAAAATAAAAATGGCTTCTCATTTAATCTGTGTCCAAATATATTTAAAAGAAGATAATGCAAGTGTTTATATAGTGCCTGCCTCTAGAATCCCTAAAGGATTGCAGTTTAAATGAATGTAAAAATGTCTTCTCAAAAAACTTACTAAATCTTCTCTTATACCGAGCATGTCTAACGCAGTTTGTGGTAGCAAGGGCACCACGTAGCCTGCAATGTTGGAGGATGCCTAATTTGATTAGAACGATAAGCTAGTTTTGCTGGAAAGTTAAGGTTGTGGTGGACTACGGTGAAAGCTCAAAACTAAATAGAAGGAAAGAAGCCAAAGTGCTTTCCAGTGCTTTTTATGTTCTGTTAAACATACAGTGAATATCCAGAATGCTCAAATTGATGAAAAAGTGAGTCACAATTTTGTGACAAGTATAGTTTTAATAACTGAAGTTGGTGGTTTGGTGTCTCATTAAAACAGCAGCTTCTTCTTAATGGCTTTCATCCATCAAACAAAATTTGACTTTTTAAGGTTCAGAGAAAATGAAGGTGGCTGAACTTAAGTTTTCATATGGGTCGTGCATCTTCCAGTGGTGACTCCCAACCTTTTAGTTCACTGACCATTTATGATGATAAATTTTTACTGGCAATTGAGAAACCAGACAAAAAGCAAATATAACCCATACACTGGCCTGGAAATGCAAATTCACAAAAATGTGTTAAATATAAAAGCATTGTGTTCTAAAAAGTCGTTTCCCAAGTCTATATTACAAGACTAAATAGAAAAAAAAAATCACAAAAAAAGAGTGTGAGTTTATCCCAAAAAGAAAAAAAAAAAAAAGAAAAAGAAAAAAGAAAGAAGGAGCCAATTAAGATAATTACCCTAGAAAACTACTTTTATTTTGCAAGTCTCTATCTGCAAGTCTCTCTGGAAGTCTGCGTCTTCTGAACTTAAATATGTTTTGCAATCTGTTTGTATGCTGTTTTTTTTTTTTTTACTTGGAGCATATTTGTAAGGAACACAAAGTTGCTTTTACTCTTTAATTTCTTGTTATACACAGCTTGTTTCTGAATGAAGTGTGAATTACAAAAGAGGCCTGGGTCTGGATCAGCTAAAGATCCATTGCAATGGTTTGCTTTTTGACCTTCTTAAGAGCTCCCACGTTTTTCAGTTTCTGAAGACTTTCTGCTCAGGAGGAGTTTTCTAGAAGGATATGGCTCATGTTCTCTCTGCCATCAAGAAGCAGATTTTCATTTTGCCTGGGCTCCTGAATGAACAGAGTCACCCGCTGTGGGGACACACATCTCTTCTCAGGGAAGACACCTCAATTTTTCAATAGGGATTTTCTCTGGAATTTTACTTCGGCTCCCATCAATACTGGATATTTTGAACTCACAGATCTACCAATGTACAAGTATTAAACAGGTAGTGCTACACAGAAAAGCAGGGTTTAGGAATTTGGGGGTTTTTTTGTTTGTTGGTTTGTTTTGTTTGGGTTTTTTTGTTTGTTTTGTTTTCTAATTATTCTATGAACATTTTAAGCTCAGAAATTGTCCTGAATCTTCCTAGAAGTACATTAGAAGTATTGACATTGTATACTTACACTGTGGTTACTTTAGGTTTTTCTCATCTAATGCCACTGTTAGAGAGACTGTTGAAATGGGCTACAATTTTGGGACAGCACAAACCTAGACGATGACCTTCAGTACCCCAGCACCGAGGTTGGTAGAGTTTATCTGTGCTTTGGCCAGAAAAAATTTAGACCATTTGTTAAGTGTTAGGTTGTCCACATAGTGTCAGTAGGTCTGGCAATCTCAGTGGCTTAAAAGGTACACAGGCAGCCAATCATGCTGATCAGGGAATGACCAGAAATAGCATGAGAGGTTTGGAGTACAATAAGGGTCTGTGCTCCTTATTGATAGCTCTTCCTACATTACTTTTTCCTATTTGTACTAAGAAGCACAAAGAAAAATGACAGAACCTCATCTGGCAATTTATATAAGGTATAAATGTATACAACATAGATAAATCTTAGTCTGGCTGTTAATTTAAGATAGATATATATATAAAAGATTTCTTTCAGTAGGTTAGTCATCTAAAAGACATTGTGTCCCCTTAAAGTTCCACATGGATATTTGTATTCCTACATCATGTTTCGTACATAGTGATTCAAGATTACCTGTAAATAAAATTTCTTTGAAAATTAACCTTCTGTTAACTTGTTAAGATCTAAAGATTAAACTACAATTAATAATTTGTGGTCATTATTCATTGAGCTCATACTTGTAATCCAGTTGTGGCGTCATTTTACTTGTCAGCAAGACGCAGTGGGAAAAATTATCTTGACAATTTACATATGCATAAATAACTGCAAATATATGCAATCCTTTTTTCTTAAAAAGCATTTCACAACCCTTTTTCTTCTCTTCCTAACCAGCCCCCCCCAAAAAAAAAGTAAGAAAGACTTATTCACAGATTCATAGAAAACTGTTACCAAGGTCACATGACTCAGAATTCAAAAGTTGGCCTTGAGCAGGGGTAGGGGTTTAAATAAGTTGGCTGATTACATCATTAAAAAATGCAGTTTTGCTGCGCCAGCACCTCATTCCAATCTCACAAATTCTGGCTTTAGAACACTGTAATTCTTGATTTATACTAGACTCATAAGATCTCCTGCATTCTGAACTTATGTCCATTTTAAAGATATCTTGTAACTAAGCTGCCACACAAATGGGACCATTTCTTTCCCCAAATGTCATAAATTCAATTTCTGCTGCTTTAGACAGCCTTTTTTTGAGAACATGGCTAGTAACCACTTTTATATTTTTTCAGTCTTTGCTTAATATGTTTTAAGTTAATGCATTCCAATTTAATTCACTTTTGATTGTAAAAGCTGCAATAATACATTTAAAATGTGTTAGATTTTACACAGACTTAGTAAACACAGACTTTTTTCACAGCTTAATAAACTTTTAACCTCTTAGTTAAAATAGGTATTGTCCAGTAGCAATCGTCTCTGTTCCATTGTCTAGGAGCACACCTGCATGGCTCAGTGGGGAATGAGAGGCAACCACTGGGGAGGTGAACTCCCCTTGATCTAATCCATGGGAAATCCATGTTCTAGAGTGGCTTCATTTGGGTCGACTGGCCCATTTCCACCATCCAAGGAGAAGGCAAAGCAAAACTTCCTCATCTGGGACAGGCGTGTTAAAGAGTTTGTGAGTGACATGACATTGATTTGTGGTTCCTAACACGTGCAACCAGTCTGCATTTTGTCAGCATCTCCAGTCAGTGTGTGCTATGTGCACCACAATCTAAAAAAGGGTAGACAGTAAGTGAAATTATCCTTGTAGGGTTACACCCAAAAAGAATATTACCAGGTTTTCTTCCAAACTGTAAGGCAATTTCTGCCAGGTTCAAACAGCTGAATAAATAGCTCCTGGCTTGTTGATATAACAGAGGAAAAAAAGCTCTAATTTATCAGAGTTTATCACATGCATTTATCCTTACTTATTCTTTCTTTTTTTTTTTTTTCCCCCAGGATAAGTATATAAGACTCTGCATGGTGAATTTATGCCTGTTTGTATGAAAATTGGATAAAAAACTGGGTCAAAATACTATTCTTAGCCACAGATGAAATGCTACTGACTTGCTGAAAATCCATTCTCATCTGTGTGTTCTTGTCCATCAGATTTTGAGCCTTGGTGCCAAGCAATTTAATGTAAGTTGCTCTACTAAAAACACCGTATCTTCTTAAAGTTGTCTGAAGCACATAACACTTGTACAGCAGAAGATGCATTATGCAGAGCACATAAAAAATTCTTGTGGAAAGGTCTGTTTATCTCATCAAAGTGAAATTATATCTGTGTAGACATAATGTATAGCAGAAATATATATATGTACATATATGTATGTATATACAGTATCATGTTGCATGTTAGAATGCACTTTACAAATTGCCCAGAATTCAAAAAATAATTTTCAGTGTGACATACTGCCAACAAAAACATGGTACCGTAGCTTGAGACTTGGTGTTATTTTGTTATTTCGGTTTTCTCTTCTCTTAATAATGAGAAAAACAATATTGATTTTGGATATAACCATGAAAGAATGATGATTAAGAATTACAGAAATCTTTTGTCCCGGCAAGGTCCTTATAGCTCTCATGAAATTTTGAACTAGTGTACTTTGTTACCTCATTAATATAGGCCAGCAGTAAATTGTGGGCTGGCACACTGCCCAGCATAGCACCATGATGAAGCCTCTACTTTCTAGTAAATTAGAACCCAGCTTTTTATATCTGAGGTACACACATTTATGGAGGCATTAGATATGAAGTAATCTTTCATTTGCCATTTGCTTTTCTACATGCCTGGCTTTAAACTAGGTCATGTAAAGGAAGTTATTTGTGGAATCAGGGAAACCTACACTAAATAGACCTGTAAGGTCCTTTCAACAGCAAGAAGGATTTGCTGAGATACATCTGAATGAACACCTGAAGAGGACCTTAGCTCTTACCAGGGTAATTATAAGACATGTGCATCAATATATGTGGGTTCACAGGACCATGCATCTTTTGTGCATGAGCACAGAACACATGACAGGACTGAATCCTGTTGAAGAAGCGGGACTAACCCTCTCGGCAGCAAAGAACATTAACAAAATTAAGCCACTGGAATGAAACAGGGAAAAATCACACCTTTAAAAATTGTTGGAAACACTTCGATCCATTACTTATTGTATTCTAATGATTACCAGCAATTTCTTAATCACAGTTTGTGTAATTACTTGCCATTTGCTTGTATTTAAAAAGAATTAGCTCAGATTGTTTCTAGCGAGTTATCAACATGGCTTAAAAAAAGTAGTTAAACAGACAGACTTACAGAGTTTGTGATAGATTGCCTTTCGTGATCAGTAGACGTGAAGATATTTCATAGCAGCCTGTTCACTTCAGGTAGTTATGCAACAAAAAGCCACAATTTCCAAAAATTGTTCTTTTCCTTAGATCTCTGCTGTATTTCAGTGGCCTTTTGGCTGTAATTTTCTCCTCAGTATAATCACTTTAATGTATATCTCTCAGGGGCATGAAGGGAAAGTAAGTGATAACATGGCTCCTGTAAATGTGCATTTGTGACTGGTAACAATCTAGGAAAGGCAATCCTGGAAAACTGGACTGTACGGAAGCTTCATTGGTTTCTAATATTTTTATATCTGTGTATTCTTCCTCTTAAATTAGTAAGGTGTGTTCTGCAGGTCTGTGCTTTTGCTTGGGCCTAGGCAATTACCAAAACCAGTCCTAACCCACAAAGATAATTCCCTAAGAAACATCTTGGCTTCTCAATGGAAGAGTAACCTCTGATAGACTTGATGCTTAAACCCACCAGTTGCTTCCACTTCACTGTCACTATGGAAAAGCAGAATGCTCCCAATGACTGATTCTTACCCACAGAACAAATGTTTTAATTAGCAGTGAATATTTCCTTCCCCATAGAGCCTGTGTTATACAATATCTCAGGTAGCTCTAAACTCCTGGAGGCTGAGACAGAAGGCCAGGGGACAGTTTTCACAGACTCTATGCTTTAACTCATCCGTGCAACACCAACTGTCACTGTCCCCAGCAGGACAGGCTTCCACGGGGTGAGCAAGCAGGAGGTCAGGGTTCGTGTGCTGTGTAATTGCAGACTGAGGCAGACACTGAACAATGCTTCGGTTTCTGAATGCACAAAACAGGCTTCCATTTTGGTGCCAGTGTTACTAAATCTGGAAATTAAGTATGGTAAACCCACAAATGGTGAAGTGAATACAATAAAATCAGTGAAACTACACCTGCTTATACCACCTTTGAGTTCGGCAGAGTGTAATTATTCCAAATATTATTGTAAAACCACTCTTTCATGTGTATGCCCAAAGATGGATGGATACAGATATAGACTCTTTGGGTGGCTGATAGAAGGGGCCTTCTTTAAGTGCTACAGGCATTTCATATACAAATATTTTCTATGGTTTCCCTCTTCAGACGGAATAATATTGCTTCAGCCAACATAAACACATGAACTCACCAATAGGTGGAAAATGGGAACTAAGATGTGAAAAAACCCTCTAAAAATTTTGACTCCAAGAATGAAATACTGAGATTTTTGCCTTAGATTAGACAAATAAACAATTCTGAAAACAGCCCATTACACATTAAGTCTAGGAAGAAGAACTTTTTATGGAGTTCTTGAAAGATTTTTGTGCCACCTCATAACTGTTAAGAGGCAAAAATCAGCCAGGGAGACTGCACCTGCAGGGGCACAGGAGAGTTTGGAGTTCAGCTGTCCTTCTCAGAGCTTTTCTCCCTCAGCGTTCTGAAACCTGGACTTCTCTCTTTGCAGGCTACATGCTGGGCAGAGGCAGCAGGGTCCGAGGGAGCTGAGATTCACACTTTGGGTGTGAATCACTATTTCTCCATAAATATTACTAGATAAAAAAAGAAGAAACGGGAATATTTCATAAGTAGAAATGTCAGTAGTTTGATTATAATGCAGATGACCAGGTCCAGAACTGTGCAGACCACTAATGTTTTATTGCTCTGAATTCATGGCTACTTATCAGAAACAGCCTTTAATTGACTTAAAAAAAGAAGGGTGGAGTGATGAGATATAGGGGTTATAAAAGGAGGACACTGTATATAGAATATCAAATTACCCAGGAATAGCCCACCTCTGCATTTCAAACATGAAAATCTCAAATTGTGGAAAAATATCTTTATAACACACCACATGAAAAATATGAGGCTGGGAAAAGGACAACACGTTGGTGGCATCATCTCCAGTGGGGTTTTACATTTCTTCCAATTAATTTGGGACCTGATTGCACTTAAGCTAATAAAATAACGAGCAAATAAATAGAGCTCTAAAGAAATGGATTATCAAAAGGAAGGTTTAAACAAAGAATATATATTATAGTGCTGAAAGCGAAACACAAAACCTCTTAAAGAAAGTGTGAAGTGTGTACCAAGAAAGGAACATTTGGATGATTTTTGAAAACATTTAGAAAAGCGATCAAGTAAAATGTACTTATTTACACAAGGCTGGAATACATGACCCTGTTTGATTTAATTTTCTTGGAGACTAAAGACTAAAGATGTACCTCTGGTTCTATCAAATTCATAAGTCTATGACTACTAAAAGTACACACTTAATGGAAAAAGCAGAACTAGGCAATGATTTTTGAGGGATCACTTATCTTTATCATGGAGTGCGTAATGACAGTTTATGATCACAAACCCTATTTATTCTGTGCTCTATACCAGCATTCAAAATGTTAAAAAGCAACAATAACACAGCACAAGAATATAGAGAGTGAATAATCTACTCTGAAGGATTGATTGAAATAAACTTTGCAAAAACAAAGAAAATTATAATTTCTAGAAAATGTCAGTTGATTTGAAAGAGAAGAGAGGTGACAAGAGTGCTTAGAGAAAGAGTTTGGCAGTTAAGAGTGCAATTGTTCAAGCTAATAAAAGTATTAAGAACTAAGACTGCAAAAGAGTTGAGCAAAGTAGAACATGCACCTACTCCAGAGTTTGTCATGAATATTAGTATTCAGCTGTGCTAGGCTATATGAGACGGTGATAAATCAAGCAAGATTTGGAAAAGCCTCTGAAATCTTTATGTGAATCTCTGAGAATATAAAGCAGTGCTGGTCTTGCAAGGAGGGACAAATGCTCAGCTGGGGAGTATTCTACAGTACATATGGGAAAGATATATGTTGAACACAAATTCTTAGAACCATTGCTTTACATTTTTTATTTAAAGCAAATTAAATAGTTTTCAGAAAGCTAATCTTATAAGAAGGCAGGAACGAGAAAATTTCTTCCTAATCATTTGTATATGTGTAAGAGGCAGAAAAAATAAAATCTGGCTCCACAGGAGTGACCATAATCTGCAGTTAGCCTTTGTCCTGTGCAGCGTCGCCTGGTCTGACAAAGCCAGCACCAACGCGTGACGCTCAGCAAAACTTTCCAGGCTTTACCTGACTTTGTTTTAATACACAGCAGAGATTCTAAAAGAAGCCGTAATTCCGGGTTTGACAATTAATGCCACTAAGATTTGGCTTGAGTTTTCACCCCCAGGAGCAATATCCCCAGGCAGTCGTGTTCATTC
This sequence comes from Edolisoma coerulescens, assembly GCA_013397115.1. Taxonomy (NCBI): domain Eukaryota; kingdom Metazoa; phylum Chordata; class Aves; order Passeriformes; family Campephagidae; genus Edolisoma; species Edolisoma coerulescens. The sequence continues at coordinate 1,671,316 of VWZW01004607.1, forward strand.
TCTTCCCAGCCCTGCCATGAGCAGAAGAGGGGCTGAGGTTCCCTGGAGCCTGGGGCTGCCCAAGCCCTGCAGGGCTGGGAGAACTGAGGGCCCTGCTCCACGTGTGCTCTTTGCTCCATCTGTGTCCAGGCAGCAGGGGAACTTCTTAGTGACACTGCCAACTTAAACTGTTTGAGAAGTGTTAGCCTCAAGCTGAAAGTCTCAATACCTATGGCATTTAATGTAAATTTTATTCACGGTGTGTTAGATACCAAATAAAATATCTGATCAAGGATTAAGTTTCAAGGAGGTGGAATCCACCATATTACTTATAATCTGTAAGATGGAGGAGATAATTTGAAGAGGGTATTTGAAGAGGACAGCTGACTTCTTTTGTGAGAATAACTGTGGAAAATCTTATTTTTATTATTTACTGCAATTGAATATCACAATGGTATTTAATATGCTGTAATATCAGCATTTCTGCATTATTTCATGTTATGGAAGAGATATAAATACATTTTTCCCCTCACCTTTATCATCCAGGCAAAATCCTGCTGCCAAACAATAGGGGAAAATTTGGCATATTCCAGGTCCAGGGTGTCATGGCACACTGTTGCCACTTTGAAATATATTTTCAAGACAGGGCAGATTTGAGGCAAAAAAAAAAAAGTGAGAAAATACTGGATACAATTAAAGGAACTGTATATTTTTCTTTGTAATTTATTAGTTGCTCCAAATGGAAAGATTTCCTTTGAGAAAGTCTGGAAATGAAACCATCCCAATTACAGAATGTCAGTTAGATATTAGGGATAAAAGCGCATAGTCATGAGCACAATGAATAGAAATGGAATTTATTATCTGTCTTTTGTTTTTTTAGTTCTGGAAAGACAAATGGAATTTTGTACCAAATGAACAGTTTCACCAATCAGTAGTGTAATTTAATAAATTTTATCTAACAGTCTATGTCTTATTTAAAAGGTATTTTATTTCACTTCTGCTATTCAAACAAACAAAAAGACATGAATGCTCTGACAAGCACACTGTATTTCCCTGTGCAGAGAGCAAAATACGTACATTTATTTCAGTATTGTGGTAGCACTGAGAAGCTTGACTCATGGAACCCACTATGACAGCGATGTAAAGTGATGCTTACTCGAGATTAAAGAAGAGAAGACTCACAAAAAGCAAAAGTAAAGTCTTCAGCAGAAAGCAGAATAGGTATGTGCTAAGGTTTTCTAAGAAAGCAAGCTGTCACTAAAATTGAAGACCAAGATACAATATGTATTTTCATAGTTGAGGTCCAACCAGGACCAAATAGAGATAGAAAAGAATATAGGATTAGTTAAAAAAATATCTCCACCTTTCTTTCTAGTACAGAGAGTGTTTTCCTGCACCTAGGGTAGGTACTATTTCTCTTTGGACCAGCCAAATGAAACATGCTGTATTACCAACAAAGTGACAATGTATATTATGAATAGTTTGGCTAAAATAAGAAGTGATCTGAGCCTTTGGCCATCCTTCAAACCAAATTGAACTCAAACCTTTGACATTTCAGTTACATTGTCTTCTGCCTCATCCTACATTTCTCATGGTATAGTGTCATGCTGAAATGCCCAGAGGTCTGATATTCAAAAAGGGCAGCTATAGGCACCTTGCCACTTCCTGCTGGACTATGGATTTGTCAGAGAAAGAAAGTTAGAGCTGTGGGGAGGGGGCATTTTCTCCTTCAAGGCAAATGTTGGGAGGGGGAGGGCAGGCCCTTTTTCCGTGATGCATGATAACCTCCAAGGAGAGCATTGATGATGGATGACTGCCAAACTTCCAAGAAAGAATGTTGTTATGCCCTAAAGAAAGAACAATAACATGCTCAACCCGAATTCAGAGACAGTTCACTTAGTTTGGATATGACAGACCTAATAAAGATTCTAGTAATAAAACTACCAATACGTTTTCTATATTCAATTCGATCTAGCTGGAAGAAAATCAACAAAATATTGCTCAATCATTTCCCCCTGGATTTGAAAAATTCAGTCATTAAATTTCCTTTCCCAGATGAACCCAAGACATTTATAGTTGGATCTAACAAAACAGAAACTGATCTGTAGCTTGCAGTAATGTATCTTTTTAAGCTCATGAGAAGTATTGACTGGAAAGACACCAGGTATTCTGTGATTAAAAGTGTATTAATCATTTACTGAAGATTATTGAATGATTCAAGATGAATTGTCTGTTTATATCATTGATGCCAGTATGATTAATTCAAATCTCCTGCTAGGTTTAAGAGGACAGAATTAGAGATATAACTACAAGAACCCTCTTGATCCACAGTTAGTATGTCAACAGCTGTTGCATCCTTTAGCTAAATGAGTGGTGGAAAGTATTTCAGTAATTTCTGGGTTCTTTTCCCAACAATAATGGAGTTATTATAAATTGTTAAAGATGCGACAGATGGGAAATCTTTAATATTTGTGATGCACACACACATACACACACACACATGCACACACACACATGCACACACACACTTTTCTGAGTAGAAGGACTCTCCAGACTGACAGTGAAGTACTGTAGGTCTTCTGCAGGTGCTGTTACAAAATCATTAGGATGCACACATGTGGAAAAGAAATGCTTTATCTTTATGACTATTTAGACACTAACAGCCAAAATTTCATCTTAAATCAAAGAGAAAGACAGCACAAACTCAGAGTGGGTCAGTTAAAAACTGCAGGTGGATCTTTACAAAGTTTCCATACCCATATGTTGATTAAGTTCAGATCTAAAGGCTTTTTTTCTTTTTATACTTCCTGAATCAAAAATTTAGAACAGACTGGCAGCTAAAGTATGTCACAAAATCTGAATTCTGCTTCTTTCTCTCATCAATCTTCCTGTGCAACTTAAAGCACACAGTTTAACAATTAGTGTCTCTTTTCTGTAGCCTCTAACATGAGGACTTTAAAGCACTAGGTGTACAAAAGTAGGGTAAGATAAATTGCTGATACTTGTAAAAGATTTGGAAACTTCAGCAATGAGCCCTTAGAGAAGTACAAAGTATTGGTGGCTATGTGATAACTTAAGGAGAAGGTCACACTCCCAGTGAAGTGGCAAAATTGTTGATGATTAAATACTCATTTATTTATTTCTTTCCCTGTGGGATTTAGACTCATTAGGAGAATAAATTGAGTTTATTGTAAAAGCCCCCCTATATTTACAAACTTTGCATTTTACATAAATTGAAATGTTTTCATGGAGAAAATTGAACATTCTTGCAGAAGTATAAAATTAAAGTCAAACACATGATTGACTTTTGAAAGCATTGTTTTATATGTGATGTTACTATCACTGCTTCTCCACATTCTTGAGTGTTGCATTTGTACATAAATTTAAAATTCATTTATTAATAATTTTCATTTATTGTCAAAATGAGTATTGATTTACTTCTGAAATTTAGTTTATTTCACATTACTGCTAACATCAAACAAGATAACAGGATGCTATTGGCATTGCTGAAAGCCAAATGTAGGATTATGCCTGTTTATTATCTTGAGCAGCCATGCAAGCTAAGCTGCAATGAGTCCTACACATGGAGCAATATTCATATATTAAATCTGACGTGCAGTCCAGATAGCACAGGAAAAAAAATCACTTTATCCTGATTTACACTGGTTTATGTGTTCTTTCTGCCCATATTTTTCTGCCTTCCACTCAAAATTTTGCAAACCATTTGGAAGAACGTGTTCACTATCAGGTGACCACGAAAAAGTAAGGGACAGCTTCTGAATGTGCCCCAACTGGGAGAACTTTTTGGGATCCTGTCTGACATAAAGTCACATGTTGAAGAGACAGATGATGGCTTCTAGGGTTCATGTTTTGCCACCACATCCAATAGCCACCATTATCATTGGCAGAAACTGCTGCAATGACCGGCGTGAAGGAAATTTCTATCCTCTGGCAGTTTCAAAGGGCAAGGCAGCACTCATGCACTGTGCGTTGCAAAACACAGTATAAGCAAATTAATTTTCTCTGTGGAACTATAAACCAAAAAACCTACTTAGTACAAACTTAGGATCAATGTTTTGAAACAAAAGCAAATTGATTTCCATCGCTAGTTCAGTATTTTAATGCTTGTAATGTAAGAGATAAACAGCAGAGTTGTTTCAGGTTGTTTATTTCTATGTATTCCAATTTCAGTGAAAATACATTCTACTTCTGTTCATTGCTGATACAAAACCTGCAGTGCAATGTACAAAGAACAGGGTCAACTTAAACAAGCTAAAAAATAGGACATGTGACAAGTGCTCTGTATTTCAGACAGTGTTTTGAAAGGGATGAAGCTCTCTTAAGCTAAGCCCTGAATTTAAACTGAAGGCAACAACTCCTGTTAATATGCACCACCCTGGTATTACTTTTGCTCTGCTAATATTCTTCTGCAGCATTTTATAGTGACAGGAATGTATTGCAGGGGTCAGCACTGTGGTTATCTTGAGCTCATTCAAATGACTCCTGGGTATATGTATATTAGAGCAGAGCTTTCCAAAAGGTTCTTTTGAAATTCTTTTCTAAAGGATTATAATTTCACTATTTCGTTATATTAGACACAGGAAAATGTCACATAGAATTTACTGTTATCAATATGTGCAGTAAATCTTCTCATGTTCTCACTTAATCATTTGTATATTTTAGAAAATTAATTTAATCAAATGTTCATTAGCAGTGATAATTAATTATAGCAAAGTTCATCAGACAACATATACGTGTTGCCAAATGATCACCATGATGTTCTTTTGACAGAGTTGTTATAGCACAAATGTTCACACATTTTTATGCAGACATTTTACTAGCACATGACAAAATGGCTATAAATCTGCATTTAAAGCTCTATAAATTACAGATGCAGTAGATATTATTGAAATATATTTTACTTTCATTAATTACATCATTTTGAATTATAAATGCATAATCAAATACTATATGCATTATGTCCATAGTGAAAAATTGATTAATGTTACTTATTTCTAAGAATATCCTACAAATTGCCCAGAGGCATCATATGTTTACTAATCTCTCAGTAAATTGAAAATTCACTCTTTTTCAGAAAGTCTGCATATTTTATGAGGAGTGGCATGACTTGAAATTCTTGCTGCCTGTAAAAGAGGGATAGCTTTTTATTTAGGGCACATGGCTTGGGGGAAGCATATTCAGTCACTTTGCCACAGATTTCCTGTGACTTTGGGTAACTCATCCTGTCTGTCAATGGTTCATTCTTTTATTTATAAAATAGCGACGAGAGTGTCCCCTCTGAATTACTGTTTGCTTTACCCATTTGCATTTTGGGGCAGGAAGGGGGGGAACATCATTGTGTTTTTCTCCAAGGCTTAACAAAATGAGGCCCTATTCTTGGTTCAGGCTTTTAGATACTGCCATGCTATATTGTAATAATATAATTATTATTGCTCTGACAAAACCATTAATTTAATTGCCCTTTCTGATTCTTGAAAGCACTGCTGGCTCCCGAGTATTCCATGCTCTAATCAGGTAGATGAAAACAGAAAAGAATGCTCAAAATAAATCCCTGCTAAAACTGTGAGGAGTTGTCTGCTTCCCTTTCCTCAGTATTCAATGACTCCATATGTCTCTGGGTGAAAAATCTCGCTTGTGCAGTCAAAGCCTTGGTTTTCTTTGAGCTATTCAAGAATATTTCTTCATGGTATATTAAAATTTGTTGGAGGATAGTGACAGTGGGCAACTAATGCAGCTGTCAAGAGTGTTTATGAATAATTAGTGGCAACTAATAATCTGGGAGACAGCACTGTTTGTTTGGACCTTTTTCAAAAGCTGATGAAAGATGAATATCCCTGAGATATTATAAAAAAGTTCCAGAAATACAAGCAAGGCCATCTCAAGTTGTCTATACCCAAAATTACCAGAGGAGTGAAAGACGTATGCATGGGCTCGTAACCCAAGTGATTGCCCTGAGTTTGGCTGATCTCATTTTTTAGAGCTAAATCTCTGTGTGGACTTGGAGCTGGGAAACCCCATGTAGCAAATTTGCCTAAGTATTTGTTGAAACACAGCCAAAGAAATTGAGTATATTTGGCTTAAACCTGTACTCCTCCTTCACAGTATTGTGACAGGTTCATCTGTACTTAGATTCTGGCACTGTTAGAACTGGAAATTTAATATATGAGTTTCCTTTAGCTCACCCCCCAGGAGGCAAAGATACATCACGGCTCTTCAGCGAACATTTTGTTGTATTGGAAAACTCTGCAATGCCCAGACACAACATGGAAAAATTAGACTAAGGAGGGTCCTTTGGCTCTGTACATTTTCTTGCTTTTTTTTGTTGGTATGACTCAGAACCATTGAGCATAGTTTTCTTTTTGAGATGTTTTACAGTCCTGCAATGTTGTTTTTCACAGTGGAGTCAGTGTATGGGAGAGCAAGCCAAAAACAGCAATTAGCTACTTAGCCTGTCCAGTTCTTACTCCAACTGGAGTGTTAGATCAGCCTTTCAAACAATGGTGACAACATCTCTATTAAAGTTGGGGCCTGGTTCAGTAAAAACAGGTCACAGGCATCTGTGTTAAGTCATCTTGCTAAGTCTTTCCCTTTTTATTACACTTCTCGTATCATCCCACTGTCAACACGGAGCAAACCAGCAGATTCCAGGTGCGGTCCTGGGAAACCTGCCCACTTTTGCTCACCACAGTGACAGCTTATAAGGACAAATCTGGTTGGTTTTTATTTTTTTGTTGTTGCTGTTTTTTTTTTCTTTAAAAAAAGCCCAAATGAAAATTTATGATGGGGGTTTTATTAAAATGTCAAGCATTCCTTTAAAATTAACTCAGGGAAAAAACCTACCGTTTCAGAGCTCTCAAAAGAGTGGATAAAGCTCACAAATTGGATATTGTTCTTTTCAGGTTATCAGACAGAAATCTATTCTGTCTCTCTGGCAAAGGAATTTAACATTGATAGTTCTTGTTAATTGCTATCATCTTTCATTAGGATTTTTCTGTCAGCATGTGTTGTTCAGTAACTCTATAGACCAACTGTGTTTCTACTCTGAAACACTAAATTGATACAAATGCTAATTTTTTTCCAAAGGATTTCAGTTTTGGCTTGGAACTTTGGGAGGACAGAGAGGAAAAACAAGTGACTGAGTAGGAAAATGAAGAGATTAGATCTGAAGTCTCCTAAATGACAATACCAGGCACGCATATTTGCATAATGCAGAGTCTAAGACCTTCCTTTTATGTTGCTGTACAGAATCAGATAAGGAAAGATACTGTGCAATACTTGAGATCCAACTGTCTCGGGTGCAGACTGAGCCTGGTTAACTCAGCTTTTAAAAAAAACATATCTGTGCAAGGCTGAAAGTAAAATGTTCACTTGGTTTATTGGGTCTTGTCCTGACAGACAAGCAAAAGGTTGCACATTTGGCAGAGCAAAACCAGAGTTAAACGTGGTTGTATATCACTTTCTTCTGGCTGAAGACAACCTATGCTGCTCCCCCCGAGCAGGAGGCCCTGTGTTACTGAAAACTCTTTTGATGTATTTCAGGAGCATCTGGTTGCCAGTTACTGGCTGAAGATAATGATCGGTTCCATTCTCACCTGTTCCTCTTCCGTATCCCTGAGGTTTCTGGTTTGTCCAATTACGAGGCTTTGCCCTGTCCCCCATGGGCAGAGGATAAAGAAGCAGCCCTTCTGCTGGGGAATTAACTTAGGCCACCAGTTTGTCTGGCTGCATCTTGGCTGGATGTAGGTTGTTAAAAAGGAGCAACTCCTTCCACCTTTGTTTTGATTAGAGAAATCTCATGTCTGATCACCAAGAATCCTAGTGGAAAAATGTTGTCTTATGTGAGAGGACAGGGAAAGTAAACTTGGGGGAGATAAAGAAATAAAAAATACTAATCAACCAGTAAACATAACTTTGCTTCAAATTTACAATACAGTATACATTTTCCCAAAATTTCCTCTCTTTTTTTTCTGTTTTTTTCAATTTATTTTTTTTTAAATATTAAGATTCCTTCATGTAGTTTTGAGGGTAAAGGCAATTTATTTTAATAGGAAACTGTGATTTGTGGAAGGAAACAAGAACAAGTATGGGTTAGAAATAATACAAAGTTCAACAATACAAAGTTCATGCTATTAGCTGCCAGCCTATTTACAGACTGAGCAGTTCTGGTACAGGTTGCTTTCAGTTAAATTGAGCATATCATGATAAAATTTAATATCCTAACCCATGGTTTCAAAGGAGCCTTGATGTCAGCAGGTACTAAGAATAATTTGTGCTAGTGGTACACAAAAACTTGTGAGTGCCTGGTAACTCTTGGAAACGCCTCTTATTCCCATCACTAGTCTCTTCTAGGAATACACCTCTCTAGAAACTGTGGGTTATATGTTACCCATGTTCCTGTAAATATCTCATTTCTATCTGTGAGCTGGAGCTTTTTGAGCATAATTCCATACTATATGTTTTGTACAGTGACAGAACTTGTAAACAGCTCTCTGCGTCTAATAAATGAGTTAAACTCCTAATGAGTATTGCAGCAATGAATCCATAGAGAAAGAAATGTCTTATTTATATTGTTACCAAATTAAGAACATCATCAAAAAAACAGTTAAGTAAGGTGTGTAAAAACTAAAATTATTATCATCAATCACTTCCATATGATGGCAAATATATAGAGCATAGAGAAACCCTCATCTGCCCTAGAGACAAACCTCACAGAGACAGGTGCTAATAATGAGAGGTATGCCAAGATTATTTTTCAGGGAAAACAAGATAGGAACTTCTGTGAGAAAATAAGTTTTATGAAGGGATTAGAAGATGATAAAAGGTGGGTGTGGGGAGAACATCAGTGAGTTCACTGTAGCCTCAAGAAGGGGCATTAGAGAATGCAATAAAGAATGCTGTAACAAACAGGAATGAAGAAAGAGTGGAAAAAAAATCCAGAAATGAAACCAAAGAGACAGCTTTATTGTATGATTTATAATGAAGTTTTGTGGAACTTCAAACAGGATATGGTCTTGAATTTGATACTGTTAAAAAAAAATAAAAGGGAAATTGAGAAAAAGATTCAAGAAGTGATTTGATAAGATTGAGGCAGAATAGCTGGAGATGATTCAATCAGTAGTGTTCTATACAGACACTTCCAGGAACAGGGAGACGGGGGAACAGAGAAGGCTGGTGAAGAAGGTTTTATTAAGTCATATCAGTCAAGTTGAGACAAGACAGGATGAGACCACCAAATTTTTATCAGTTGACATTCCGAGGTGAGAATGAGAGTCACTCATGCTGGACAAGACAAAATGCCAAAGTTATTCCAGCCAAATTTATTGCAGCTTCCACAAGAGCTTTTTCTTTATTCAGTATCTCATCCGAGGAAAAAGGTTCATTAAATGCATTCACCAATATCTGCACAGCTAATGAAAATGCTGTGTTTTCTAGAAAGGCTTTGTAGGAATGTGCACAGCATCAGATCATTCCTTCCCTTGAGAAGGGAGGATTTAGTAAATAGCAGAGAGGCAAATCTTGTATAGCAGGCTTAATCGTCCAGGTTTTCTTATTTTCTGTCTCTGGCCATAGAGGTTTTTGGGGGTGTTTCCTTTTTTTTTTTTTTTAAATTTTTTTTGTTGCCTTTTTTTTTTGTGCTGTTGTTGTTGTTTCCTCCTCCTCTTCTCCCCACAGGGAGTAGGAAAGAAAATACGTGTATACTCGCTTGAGTCAGGTTTTGAGCCAAGTCCTTTCTGACCTTTGTATTCATGGGAGCTACTTATGCTTACAAGGAGGCTGGATATAATGGTCATGGGTTCAGTGAAGAGAGAACTTCATACCACATTATTTTATAATGCATATTTTCTTTCATAATCACAGTGAAATATTTGAAATAAAAAGGTTGAGCTAGGTCTTATGAGTCATAACCACAGTGCAGAGCAGCCTACACATGTGCAGGGCTTGTAGTTTTAAAAGTTATTGCTTCACCTCTAATTTTGAGGTCATATATATGACTTTCCCACTTCTTTGTTGAAAATGTGCACTTGTGTAATGCAGAGGCCTATGCCTGGTGCTTGTGAGAAGTGCCAGAATGGCAGTTCCACAGGGCAAAAGTAGGGCAGTTCTGCGCAGAAAGAACAACTTGGGAAGCAACGTAAAATCTTCCCATGGCCTCCCCGTATGTTCCAGTTGAAGGTAGATCTAATCTAATACCTCCAAGGAGAACCTGTAGAGGTCAGAGGGACAATTTGAGGGGCACCCCTCACCTCCCTGCTGGGGCTGAGAGAGTGGCAGCACCAGGCATTGCTGCACTGGACCCTGCTCTGCCTTTGCTGCAGCTCACAAATTTTACCAGCTTGCTGCACTCCTGGCAGAAGCCACAAAGCATCCTTACTTTCCTGAGATATTCAGCATTTATTCCACAAAATTCTGAAAAGGAAATGAGAGCAGGAACAATACTGAAAGGACATCCAAGAAACCAAAACATTTTTGTGACCTTTTTCTTTTCCCCTGTAACTTTTTTTTTTGTAATGCCAAACATGGTGACATTATGTTCACATCAAGCATGTGCTGTAAAATTGCACTTGTCAAGCATTTAGTTTGGCAGAAATGCAGAGGAGGAGATGCTGAGCCAAGAAATGTTTCTCTTTTTCTCCCTCATAAAATGGAGAGCTCAAGAACAAATGAGAGTCTGTTCACTGTGTTAAATTAATGTGTGAGGGACTGTTAGTTTTTCCAGTACATACTTTCATTTTCAGATGGTTTTAAGTTAGCGGCAGACATTCAATAGGGACTGAAATCCCTTAAGAAAAGGGCACTGAAGATATGATACAACCTCTGATAGCACATTACTTTATGGAGTGAGCTTGCATCTTTCTGATTTCTTGACCAGCATCAGACTGCAAGTTTTTGGGAGCAAGAACAGTCTCTTCACTCCGTTGGAGCTCATGGCCCATTCTAATCCAGGAATTAACTCCATCCAAACCAGAAGCAAAAAGACAGTATAGCAATGTGACAGTAAGGTTAGAAGCTGTGTAACAAATCACTCGTAGTACCATGCAATATTTACATATATCAGATAGCTCCTTTCCTCTACTGTTTTTTGCAAACACTTAACCAAATTTTGCAACTCTATGTGATGTGAATGGCTGTTACAACCAAAAAAAAAAAAGGCACATAACATGAACATGTGTTAATCAATGGCTGCAGAGGACAAAAGGAGCAGTGGTAAATCATCTCACTCTCCTGCAGCTGGAGGAATTGTACCTGCCTCTCAGGGACCCTCAACAGGGCTTGCTGCTGCCAGCCAGATGTGGCCAGGCTGTTTCAGCCATACAGGAGTTAACACAATCCTAAGGTACATCCTGACTGGACGAATCAGCAAATCCTGACAAGAGAAACTCCCTGAGAAGTTCAAATAAATATAATTTTAATAGTGTTGTTCCTGACAATACCAGCAAACTGCAACTCTGAGATAGCTGTGTACTCTGTGGACATGTGTGGTGTGGGCTTTTCACTGCAAGTAGTTACAAGATTTTTCATGGAGCTGCATTACACTCATGATGAGTATCCGTGACATATATTACAGTATTATTTTCCTTTAGGGACAACCTGTTCTCTCTTCTGGTTTGTCTTACAGGCTTAACAATACATAAGTTTACCCACCTGAGTATTCCATTTAAACACATTCATAATTTTCCAAATATTTTGTATTATTTATACGAGATTATAGCATCTGAGCAAAAAAAAATCACAATAGCAGTTTCTAGCTGGGTGAGAAGAATTTAAAGCACATTTATCTTGAAAGAGTGTGAGGAAAGCACACATTACTGTTAAAAAGTAATAATTAAACATCCTCTGTCCTATCTGGAAGTACAGACCCATTATAAATAAAGATAAACAAGTGCAATAGAAAACCCTGAAACATTTATTCTTTTTAATGGACTTTTAAGTCAGTTTCTCTAGTTGTTGATGAATGCAATTAAATTAAATTAAATTACAAGAAATGTCAAGAAGAAAACAAATTTATAATTAACAAAGCCCACCATAAATTTGCAATTGCTTGTCCATATGAAGGTCTTGGAGAAAGTTCATTTCAGCAAGGATAGAATTGACACTATTGGAGCTTTAGCAGGGACAATTATTATCATTGCAAATTACTTAAACTATTAAACTGAGAATAATTCAGAAATATCATTAGCAGTCAAATTACTTTAAAAAACTTGTTTTCTTTCTCCTTTGTTTAATTTAAACTTAATGTCTGCTTATTCTCACACAAGCAGAAAATGCTGATAAATAATTCCAGAGCATGCCTAAACATCTCCCTTCACAGCTAGCTTCTAATTTGATCTCAGGAGACCTTTCTTGGTAGCTGAATAAAATATTTTCATTTATTCTAGAAGAGCCTACATCACCATACGTTTCTAATCTCATGTTGCTTGGTAATGCTGCTAGATGAGGTCCTCAGCAAATCATTAAACTTGTTCAATAACAACATTACAAAACACAAGAGATTTACCCTAAGTGAAACAAAGAAGTTTTTCAAACACGAGGAAAAAAAAACCCCAACAAAAACCTTTAATAAGCGACTTGAGTATCTAGGGTAGTTTCAGATATTATTTAACATTTTAAACTTCCTGGTGTGCACAGCACAAGACTAAGGAGACTTCATTGCAGCGTCAAAGTGGTTTGAAGCAGCCATGCTTTCACACTGCAGAAAATACCAGTGATATTGTTTTTCTGATACGATCAAATGTTTTGTCTTGGTCAGCTCACTGTGCCCATTACATGTTCCCTGCATTTGAACAAAACATGGTCTTTTGAAATCTAAGTATTCCACCTCCCAATCTGATCTTCCTAACAACTATGCTTCCTGATGATATGATAATGTAAATGACTTTGCTATGGAATTCATGAATCATCAAGATATGATTTGAAGAGAGGAAATTAAACACTTGATTCAATTAATCATTCTTATTAAACTAGAAATTCATGATTTGCACTCTTAATAAATATGATGTGAGATTTCATATGCATTAATCACATGAGATTAATACCCATTATTATTCTTTATATTAAATAACACTGGATTCAAGTGATCTGGACACCAGCATCCCGATCAGGGAGGGATGGAGAGTACTGTGGAAGTGGTACACTCTCCCAGAGGATAAAAGACCCTCATTGCTTGACAGATCATCCATCTTCTTTCTTGGCTTTATTGTATTTCTTCCATATTGATGGAATGGCTTTCTCTCTGGGAAGTTTGTTGGGTCAAGTGCTAAAAATCAAACCCAAGTTCCCTTATGCAACAGTAAGGAATGAAAGTGCAGTGGAGCAAAGACCAGCTGTGATTCTGGATTAATTGAGGTCTGCTAAGGTTCTAATCACCTGAGATCAGAGATTTTTAGGTTAAAAATACCATTATTGCTATTATTATTATTATTGTTGTTGTTGTTGTTGTTATTTGCACTGCTTTTGTAGCGATTACTTCGTTTAATATTTATATTATTGGTTGAAGATAGGCAACATTCAGTTCATTTCTTCTATTTTTTCCTTAAGAATGCTATTCAATATTATTTTGTTTACTCATAGAAATGCACACTTTGTCCATCAATTCATGAATCCACCTGCCAACCTATCCATCAATTCCTCTGTAATTCATACCTATAAATATGTGTATAAATTATTTGGTCAACTGTTTTCCATCTCTGAATAGCTGACTCAGTAGTACAGAGCCATTATTATGCATGTACCTTTGCAATATATATACACGTATGCAAACGTACACATTTTTAAACGCATTTAGAGAATTGCAAGGGCGTAGAGTAGATAACTATATCTAGACATTTATCAGTTTCCTGAGGTATAAAACAACTGGCATAGCTTGGTATGTGTCAGACACATGTGAGTCACAGCTAATAGCACATTTATCGTCCGGTTGTCAAGGCAGGACCACAGAAATCCCCTGGGAAAATATCCTCTTTCCCTGGTAACCATGAAAGGGCCCAAGTCCTCATTTGCTTGCCTTGTTAGAGCTGCATACACCTAACTTTGTGTAAGGTTACAAAGAACATTCTTTTCAGGTAAAACTTTGAACATAGCTAATTTTACCTTCATTAGGATAAAGCATGTCATATAAGGGAACTATCTAAAACTTATGAGCCTTCAGAATTGCCCTTGAAGTAAAAGCCTGTTGAAAGAGACAAACTATTTTCTCTATGACTTTTTCTGAGACGTTTTAAGAAACCATATTTGGTAAAATAATTTCAGTCTAGGCTTACCTGGTAGTTTCTTATGAAAAGAAACTGCCAACATAATCCTGTATTATTCCTTGCTTTTGATCGAGATAAATTATTAGTACAAAAAGTACTTGTGGAATGGGAAGTATTTTAAACTATATTAAATATTGAGAGTTTTAAAGATTTTTCATGGAGCTACTGATATTTTAAAAATTCATCATAACATCAATGATCTTATTAAAGTGATTTTTAAAATGGTTTTGATATGCTTAGAATCTTGAGAAATCAAAAAATATATTAATGCAATGAAATAGAAAAAGGACAATTATTTCTAATTCTTGCAAAAGACTTACATGCAATATGTTGGTGTATTCCATAAGGATTAGCATGTCCAGGAAGAGACATGTCAGTGAAGAGCAAAATATCCTCTGTGATGGTGCACTCTTTTCTTCTATTTTGCATAAACCCATTTACCTTGATATTTATTTCTAGTTTCTTAGGAAAATCTCTGGATTGAGAGAAATCACCATTTTTGTATACCCATAATAAGCTCTTTTCCACCATGACTATTTCTTTGGTTTGGCTTTTTCTCCTTTTCCAAAGGACAGTGAAATTGCTATATGTGACGAAACACAGTTATGTTTTGATAACATGTTAGGAAGACATAAAGAATTTCCCCAGCTCTGTCAGAATAGTTAATCTATTAAAAAGATGCCTGGTAAAGATGTCTGCATAAGGTATTGAATCATGAAATAGAATTTTTCTTTGAAGTATCTGCATTTGTTTGAACTTTTTATGCCTTTATTTCTGCCTGCAGTCTCTGCCGGGTGAGTATATTCCTTAGATGCCTTTTGCTTTGTTTTATTACGAAAGGAATGTGGTTGATGCTAGTGAACACGAGCACTGACTGTGAGGAAGTGCAGCTTTCTGGTTGTTTCTGCTGTGTCTGGGTTTGTCATAGCATCTCTGCATGACTTAATGGTGATGGCCATCACGTATAAAAAATGCCAATCACAGACTACCATCGTGCAGCTGCTACAGAGTTACCATAAAACGTAGCATCTCTCTGCTCCCTCAAGTAGCTGACAATTAAAATGGACAAAAAACAATGAAATTTATATTACTCCCATTTTTGTCTTTTCTATGCAATATTTTGTACATGCCTTTTCTCCAGGGAGATTTTCAGGACTCAACATAATGTGACCATTAAAGGAAAAAAAAATTATTGAGTGAAGGGATATTAAATGATGGGCTAATAACACACATGATATCACTATATTTAGAATCTCTTGCTAATTATTGTAGTTCTTGCATTTTGTTTGGTATGGTATGTCAAAAGGTCTGAGTGAATTTTACTTCATGGAATGTTTATTGAGCAACTAACATGCCTTTCTCTTTGCAAACTAATTAACTTTGTTCTTTCTGATTTGTTTTCTTTTATGTAAAGTGTAATAATCTGAAACTGCTTTACAGCAGTTCTGTCCTTTACCGTGCCATTACTTTGCACTTAAAATAAAACTGGCTAGTTAAGCTTTTGTTCATATGCATGTCTTTTTCACTTTCTGCTTTAATTTAAAGGATATTCTGCAAGGTAAAAGTGACGAGGGTGTCATAGATGGAGATTCCCTGTAGTCTAAACTGGCAGTTTTGCTGAGCTCTAGGTACAAGTCACCTCGGAGCAATTTGGAGGGGGGTTTTGTTTTTATGTTGCCTGTAACACAGCCTGCCTAAGAGCAATTTGAGGCAGGAGGGTGGGCACCTGGCAACTTTTATCTTGGAGGTGACAACGCAGAAGCTGCTAATTAGTGAATGCTGTTTTTATCAACTTGATGTAGAATTCCAGCCTTGCATGTGAAAAGTGCACAAACTTTATTTGTGCCAAATTGGCCTTCGTGTGAGGATTGGGTGGATCCAATTAATGTCAAACAGCCCTGTGTGCTGTGTTTCTGTAAACTAGATTGTGATACACTTACATGTGGCATCCTTTCCAGATGCCGGTGCTCAACTGTGAGTAGGGCTGAGATAAGGAACACAGAGAATTTCTTTCATTTGAACAAGGTAGAAGACTGAACTTCTGAACTAGATCACAAACTACTACAGCCACCTTTTTACATTCCTCTGTATGTGCCGTGAGGTCTCAGCCAGCTGCTCTACCCCATTCGGTTTGTGCTGACCAGTTATCCAGTAGATGTTTTAATACAACTCACTTTAAAAATAACAGATATTTGCCTCATTTCTGTAAATCAGGATTATTTTTGAAAGTGTAACAGATAGCCTGCTACTCAAAAGTTTGACAAGCACCCATTTTCTTCATGTTTTCCACAAAACACAAAATGTAGCACCAACTGTTGTATCACTTCTTTTTTCACAATCCTAATAGAAGAAAAGGGATTTTTTCTCTTGTTTTGCTTTACATTGGATAAAAAGAGCTGGGCTAGAAGAATGTGATGCTGAGATCATCATTCAATGTGAACCAAGATGAATAGTACCAGTGTGATGTATGGGCTCAAATTGTAAACAGAAGTTGACAGAACAAGCACAGGGAATTTGAGACGGAATCTGAACAGAAGTACAGATTAATGTGAACAAATCCGATCACCCGCAGAGGCTGAGGTGAAGCTTTAGATGGTTTTTAATTGTTTAATGAATGTTGTGTATGCTGAGAGACTTACAAAAACAAAGAGAAGGTGGCACACCCGGTCAAGACGATAATTTGGATTTGGAATGGGGCTGTGGGCTGTGTGGTTAAGAGATACAGAGAAACAGGTGAGAAATTCCTGCTGCACAGAATCATTCCATACATGACTCTAGATCCAGGATTTGAGCAAACATCACAATTATTTTTTTCCTGCTATCTCTATGTATGATTGGATTTGGATACTTTCCTGTGAAATCTTTTTAACTGCAGCATATTTCACATAATGTTGATTATGCATAGTATTTTATGGGAGTTTTGTGCCATATGCATTGTATTCAGCCTTCAGTGAACCATTACTAATATTTAGGGGATAAAAAACTTGCCTTTGGTTTCAGTAAGACCTGGGTCTTTTCCTGGACCTAGGACCTTCATGCCTTCACTTGTAGGACCAGATACAGAATAAGGACTAAATAAAACTGGTTTCCCTAACACTTGCTTCACTCCCTGTTCAGAAAGCAGGTTCTGCTAATGCATCATGGAAGTGCAGTGCTGTACAGCTGGGCTTCCAGGGCTTGTCAGCTCAGACACAGCCTCTTGGGAGATATCAGAGCGTGTTGTAGTATGAGGATTTGGAGAAGGATTTAGAGGAGGGCAGGAAAAGTTGGAAGCACATTGATTTTCAACACTGAAGTGTTACAGTAAAGTGAAACATGTTCAGTACCTGACCTGTGGCCCTGAGTCAGAACTCCGTGCAATGGTGCATATTAAAGTGAGAAGTGTGTGGTGCATATCTGAGTGCCAGAATTAGAAAATTTCACTTTGTCAGTATGGGCTGCATGTGGGTAAGTAAGACCTAGCCAGAAAATAAAGCTATTTCTGAACAGTGGTTGCTTTCTCAAGGTTGTGGTAAGCTGCACAACAGTGAGTTGTTAGTGTAGGTTGGGGCAGGCTGGTGTTGATTCACGTGTCTTTGTACTATGCTTCATTGTGCAACGGAGGCAAGCCCTACATCAGCAAAAGAAACTGATAGGGTTAATAGAAGCAAAATTTCCTTTTCAGATTAATATATTTCAAATAAACCAACAATTATAGTAGGTATCTAATATTTGCTACCTCGCATGACTTGTGTTTTGTTTTTTAGCATTTAGACATATGTTATAAGGTGCTAAATGCTGTATTCAAATTCATCAGGAGAAACAAAAATAAAGAAAGCCAGATAGACCAAGTCTGTTTCTGTTGATCATGATTTATCTGTCTTTCAGTAAGCCCTTTGGTAGAGCTGGGGATAATCCATTACCTCTACACTTTTCTGAACATCTGAAGTCCTGAAGTGACTGAATTTTGAAAAATGAATGATGGGAAATGTGTGACTTACATCCTGTATGAACCTTAAAATCATTACACATGCCAGTATATAAAATGAAGGTACTTACCTCCACTGTTATGTTTACTTTTGGTTACCCGATCCTTAAAATGGATATAGGAAGAAAAATACCAGAGAAGAAGAGCTAAAAGAAAAGGTTTCTTATAAGAAGAGATTAGAACAATTGCACCTATTTAGTTGAGAAAGGAGGTAGAAGAGAGGAGACATCATGAAGAGATATGAAATAATGAAGTAAAATAAAATTGTGCTGATACTACAAATTGACTTCTTGGACTTTTTTTCTTCAATTTTGCTTCTGAAAATCAGTTATCTTAATACTAATAATGCAAAATGATAGCCATTTGCTCTCTCCAGAAACACCCAGAGGTTAGCAGTGCATGTCATCTGTATATGCATGTAGCAGAACATACATGCAAAATATCTAATGTAATATGAAAATTTACCATCTTAGTTATACTTATAAAATAAAGGTCTGTCCTCAGTTTAAAGGAATTGATGTCTTAGTTGGGAAACTACAACAAAAACCCCATAATGAACATGCATGTTCTAATGAATGAAGAGCTTACAAAACACTCTGTAATAATTCTGTGTTCACTGAATGTATGCAAGTTTTTACACTTCCTATGCACTATTTTTGGGTGGAGATATAGGCTAAAATCCTACCTGGGTCAAACCTTCAGAAAACTGAGAAGGGTTATACTCTACCAGTTTAACATGTAGTGCAGTCACACTTAAAAATCATTTAAGTCAATATACTTCAGATCCTCGTGGGAGTAACAACAGCAACAACACAAGAGAGTTTTCATACAATGCCAATATTTAGCAGTGAACCCTGTGGATGAAATGATTGCTTGACTCGTAGGAGAATGAGGACTCCAAAAGACGGTAATCAAATCAAGCTTCCCTCTGGAAAGGGCATCAGGGAGTGAGCTATGCACAGGAGGGATCTGACAGGATCTGCAAAGATGATGACTTGCTGAAAAACTCCTCACTGACATCAGAGGATGACATGGATTATCCTGCCCTGTGCTTCACAAAAGGCTCTGCTGTTTCACCTACCTGAACAACAGGCGCTGCATTTCTTGTTTAGACAGTCAATATTCAATATGGATGTTTGGGTATTTTAACAATTGCTTCAGTCTTCATTTCACAGCTGATTTAAATCTATTCTGATAAGAATGAAGAGTTAAATGAAATACTGGGTCTTCTGGGCCCAGACAAAGACAGCTACTTTATCAAAACCACAAGGAAATCTAATCAATTTGGGCTACTTAGAAAATTGTGAAGAAGCTGGAGGTGAGAGAAAAATGTTATGATTTTCTGATGTATCTCTGGGACCAGTAAAAAGTTCTTTAACCAATTAGTAGGAATGTATTTGTGAATGGAAATAGCTAGATTATAAACGAATGTGAGAGATGACTTGCATGGAAGGCAACTGAACTGTGAGAGTTAATGTGCTTGCTCACTTGGTTCCACGAGTTTTGAGCATCTTCTGTCCTTGAGGTTCTGGGAAGAAGCTACTGGGACAGAATGGCTCTCAGCACTTGTATAGATTTGAGAACTATGAAGAAATCAGCATCTTTTTCATATGTGCCAAAGCAATTGTTTAAAATATATGCATTGTGTTAATTTTAGAACAAAATTCAGCATACACATGAACAACAGTGCCAACAAGAATGAACAAAATCTCTCAAAGCTGTATGAGAAATCATCTGCTTATTCCTCTCTTAAAAATGGGTCAGAAGATTTTCCAGAAAAAAATACATGTTTTTCATTAGTATTCTCGAATGTTCAAATCTTTATGCTTTTTTCTTTACTCCTGGAAAGCCATCAGACATATTTAACAACTTTTTCTTGGGAAAAATTCTGTAATTTTAGAAAAGCCTTTTCTTCTCTCTTTTTATTAGAAGTAGCCTGGGTACAACAGCTGCTACACAGTGGATGAGTTCAAAAGAAATATATTTAGTTGAATTCAGTACCTTAATCTAACTCAAATGACTTAGAGCAAAATATTACATGTGGTATCTTGCTTCATAGATCTTTGTTTGGAGAGCATCCACACATGTTGCTACTATTATCTTAAGTATGTTCTTGATAAGTGCTAATAGTGATATCTATGCCTCTCAAAAGAGAGATATATAGATGCAAACAGGTTTTCCCAGTATGTGTTTCATTGAAGGAGACTTAACAACCCTTTTTTACCTGACCTTTTAAAGTAGCATAGTGGGCAATAACCATTAACTGATCAAATATGAGAAATGGCAGGTGTGGAATAAGCACTGACAAGGAAATATTTCATCTCTTTAAGCTCATGAGCAATCATTGAAAAACCTTGGCTCCTATTAAGAGTACTTTTTTTTCTTCCAAATATTCAATAATGGTATGATGGGTTGCCTCATGAAGCATTACTTTACAAAGCTAAATTTAAAGCTAAAAGAGATCAAACAGGCTAAAGCATGGTATAAGTCTGAGAAATTCATCATTGTTGCTTACCCAGATAGTCTCATTTTCATCACAGAGTGCCAGGTCTCATTTAGTAATACATTTAATAATTCTAACAGCCCACTTATCTACTTTTCTTTTACATGTACTGCATAATCACTCTCAGATCATCATGTGTCACTGTAGATTGGTTTCCCTTCTGTTAATCCAAATAATTCAAGTTAACAGTGATTTTTTTTTTAATCGAGTTCTTTGTACTTAAAGACTCATACATCCCTCAAATCTTTGATTAGACAGACATGGTATTTTGTAAGAATTTTCTGGCAAAGAGAAACATGATATGGAGTCGAGATCAGAAACCACTGTGTAGGCTCGGGGTACTGATTCCTCTTTTGCAGTGTTACTTTGTAGTGTTTTACACTGGCAAACTCCACCAATGTCACTGCACTTACTCTTCATGACCAACTGCAAAAAGTTCTAGTGATGAGCAGTATCAGACTACTCCTTCCTCAGGGCAGACCTGGTCAGAGCAGAGTGCACCAAAATCAGTGCCTGTATCCAAAATTTTTACAGTGCCCTGGATGAGTTCTCCTGTTCCTAAATGCCATCAGTTACACTACAAAATTAGAAACAATCTCTATGTTAGTTTGGAATTTATGAGCATGTGTAGCTCTTGGGATTTGACTGTATTCTGTCTTTAATGTCTGTTTATAATGTTTTTAAATTATATTATGCAAGAAAAGCTTATTAAAAATTAGGCCTTCTTCATAGATTCTGACTCCAGCTGTTCTCTTTAAAGCAGCTGGTAAACTTCTGTAAATAGTCCACCAAAGATTAAACTTGACAAACACAGACTCTTGAGGTGGGAGGCATCATTTCAGAGATCAGAGTTCAGTCAACAACTAACCTTGCTAACAAAAAGAGGGATTGTATCAGGATCTGTGACTGGGGTACTGAGATGTGAGAGACACAGACCCAAGTCACTGTGGGGTTTTGCTGCCTCTGCACTTTGAGAGCAGCCTTTAGACTGCTGTAGGTTCAGTGGTTTCACCATTTAGCCCAGGAGTGCAAAACCGGGCTGCACAGACCTTGGACTTTCTTCCTCAGGGCGTTTACAAGGTAGAAAAATGTGACACAAACAGAACCTACAGGCAAGAAAACTTTTCAGCTGCTTTGCAAAAAATAAAACTGACTGCAGGGAAAGAACCTCAAAAGAATAAACTCCCAGACTTTGTCATACTTGGTGAATGTTGTCTGTCAACACTCTACCACATCTTTCATTATCTGCAAGTGTAAACTTGGCACACCTTCAGGTCAGGATCCCTGTGCACTTAAAATATGATAGTGTAAATTCAAATTGATTCTGCATTCTGCACAGAGGAGACGGGCCTTGCCAGAAGTAATATAAAGTAAAGGTCTTTGGGGTACCAGTTTAGGTTTGGGTTTGGCACCAGAAAGACCAGAGAAGTGGGTAGTAAAAATGAACAGTAACTTGAGGATATTTTAATAATAGCTGCTCTGTTTTCTTTCTTAGTGCACTTTTATTTTATTTGCACTTTTGTAGTTTCATCTTGATGACATGGCTATTATTTTATAGCAGTTTCAAGCAGTTAATTAATGAATTGCACACATGTGACATGACACCACCTTGCCCAATTATCTCTGGCATCTATTTTTATGGTACAAAGCACTGTTGCTTTGTGAATTGTTTTAGATTGTAAATTGGCACTGGAAACTGTTATTTTAATAGTCAAAACAATACAATAGTAATGCTTGATGGATGACATGCCTCAATGACAAATTGCCATGCATGATCTCATGAAATCCACAGAAGAACTTGGAGATACTGGTTAATACTGCTCTGTTCTTTAGATGTCAACCCCTCTGTTAAATCCACAACCTTTAAAAACAGATTTCCATATTGCTAGCAACCCATAAATAACTGAATTAGGAAGAGAATGTATAACATAATTTTGGACTGACTTTGCACTTTTGCTGGTAGTAGTAGACCAAAAATGTTATGTATGTACTGGAAATTAAACACAAAGTAAAGACAAAAATTTTAAGGCCAAGTTATTTCAGGCCCTGTATTTTCAGCCTAATAAAGGGAAATGCACTATACATGGGGGGAGCTCGAGCACAGATCATGTCCAAATGTCCCCCATCCCACTCCTCATGGATGAACTAGAGGGACAAGGGAAGTGTAGGTAAATCACTCTGCCTTCCCTTCTCTATTGCATCAGAGATAAGCTATGACTGGAAGATGTGGTGCACCCTCTCTAAAACTGAGATATCTCAGTAGTCCTTTGTATGTGTCGTGGTCATCACAGATGACTATACTGCCCTGTCAGGCTCATATATCAAACCAAAACTCAGTCCTTTCATGGGGTCTGAATTTGTTTTGAAATTCACCTTGCGTCCTATAGAAACACTTTTTTCTCCAGATTTCTTCCTTCAGAATTGCACAACTTATAGCCAAAAACCTTCCTCTAAAATAAAGGTGTAGCAGAAAATTTTCTCTGCTTTGGTAAGCCTGCTTGAAAACATTTCCAAAGATTTTGAACATCTGCCCAAAAGAAAGCACTTTCAAGCCATCTCACACTTGTTTGACCATAAGGAACCCTCGCTCTCAAATTCTGTATGATATCAATGAAGCGCATCACTTAAATCTTATTTTTTTTGTATGTGCTACATTACAAATATATTAGCCAGTTACTGTGAGTATACATAGAAATGTTCATTCATCTAAACATGATGAAAATATTTTCCCCATATTAAACATATTTTAATTTTGATATAGAAGTGCAAACTCTGTTCCTGCAACTTTACTCTACAAGCTGAGACATATGCTTAAAAATTAATTTCAAATATGTGCACAAAATGCTGATTATGTGTAAGAATGGAAATACATTACAGCTGAAGGATGAATTCCTCTCTTTGCACATAATGTAGAGGAAACGTTCTCTGTCTCTCACAAATGTCTCCTTCATGCACAAATATACACATTTATTAGAATACTTTCACATGCAAAGGATTCTGAGATAGAAAGAAATGACAATAATAATGTCTTCAGTTTAGAATGTGATCCTTTAATAGGAATTTATTGTTGTAATATGATTCTATACTTGAACATGCTGATGTAGCATAAAACACAATATTATAGATGCAAGCATCTACTCAGTAAAACTAGCAATAGGTAGAAAAAACCTTCTGTATTATGGTAGTAGTTTGGGGCTCATTTTGGATAAGAAATCAGAAGTTCAGATGCGTTCCTAAGTTGTCTGATTTTTCAACATCACAGGAGCTTCTGTAATTTATATCCATTAGCCTATCCAGACCATCTTCCCAGATCCATGACAGTCCTTCACTGCCATTTTCCATTTCACCAGACTTTGATGATCTTCTCTTACAGTTTTCTTCCTCTTTTAGGCTTCTTTTTTTACAGCTCCCATTACTGTAGTATCTGACAGTTCATATTCTCCACTGTACTCATCCATACAATACCCAAGTGTAACTGCATGAGAAGCAAGGGAAGTACAATTATCCCCATTTTATAGCTCAATAATTGCGAAAAAGAAAGACTCATACCCATGTTTGCCATGGTTTTTAGGGAGCCAATTCCCTTTGAAGTCAGTGAGAGTCAGACACCTAACAGGGACTGTGAAGGAAGGAGAGCTGGAACCAGACATTCAGCTAATGATCTGTTCATTAGGACATCCTTTCTTAGATCATTAATTCTTTAAACCAGATACTTTCTGCCCCCTTTTTATATGTGCCCATCACTCATAAAAAATAAGTATTTCTCACCTGCTTACCTTATATATATATGTGAGTATCTTCTGAACTAGAGTTAGTCCTTTTCAATATTTTCTGTGCCTTGGACTGCAATAGATTTTGGGATCCATGAGGTTATAAACAAAACTAAAATAATGGGGAAAGCAACTATGATGGAAATTCTAGAGTCCATCAAAGAGAAACTCCTATTTTTAATTACTCTTTTCAGGCAGGAGATTTTTAAAGTCAAAACCAAGGGAGCAATGGCCCCTGAAACTGGGAGTGGAAATCATATAGGTATTTGCAAAACTGAACGGATGAGAAATCACTTCAAAGAACTCTGGAGTATAATTCAAAGTACTCCATATTGTTCCTCTCTCTAGCAATGATTTAATTTTAATAAGTTGTTAAATTAATACTTTGTGAAGTTTAAGTCAGGCCAAATGAGAGGTGAAACAAACTCTAGAGGTGTGCATGCTGACCAGAAGAAAAAGAAAGTGAAACTTTTGAATAGAAGGATCTTCAAATTATTCTGTATTCCTAAACAATGGGTTACACAGATAAGTTATTTCAGTATAGTGCTAATTACACTATTCTTTGGAGAGTCCTTTAGGAATAAATAAACACATGTGTGACTGGAAGCATTTAGGGAAAAAAATCAGACTATTTTAATAGTTGTGTTTGTAATGCATCTGTTTTAAAATAGCAGAAATAATACTCTGTTCAGATGCAACACATCTGCTTGGACATCTCTGCTTTTCGGCTTGTTAAATCAATTCAGATGCTCTAAATTATGACCAACTATTGTGCTTGGAATCATCTGAGCAGGCCCCCTGGTATCTAAAAGCAGGAAGTCTGTTTCAGCCTTAGAGATTTTGGGTTTAGCTCAATATTATACTCAACCTACTCAGCCTCAACACAGAGGGGTTTGGGTTTTTTGTTTGGTTTTGTATTGTTTCATACTGTTTGTTTTAATTCTATTTCTCCCATTTGAAGAGACTTAGAACACTTTGCTTTTATTTTCATCACAAAATTATGTATAATAGTTAGCATCACTGCATGCTAATACCAGAGATGCTGAATGGACAACTTAGGAATAGAAAGCAGCATCGTGAGAAAAGTTTAATGAAAAAAAAACCAAACCCAAAAGCCCCCAACAAACTAAAACCACACCAAAACTGGTCAGGGCAGTGGTGCCTTTTTTCTCTCCCACACACTTTCAGTTTCAAAGAATAATGTACAGAGTTTAGATAAGAACTCAATTATCTTCCTGCTTGAGTCATGTTTATCCAAGTAAACATCAAATGCAGCACTGATGAAAATTAATCTTTCTATATTTGCTTAAACACCTTTGCAACCATTCAGACCAAGAAAGACAACTTCAGAGCTAAGGAAAAAGTTCCAGATAGGCATGAATTAAAATGGGCCAAATTATGAGATACTCTGAGTATAGACTTTTATCGCAGATGGATTATCCCATTGTTAGTTGCACGTTGAAAATGAGGAGTTAGTTATGGAGGGCTAGGAAAAATGTACATATCAAGTAGTACAGAATTAGACAAAGTTGTCAGTTAGTGCACACAGTGTCAAAAAAGTCTCACTTTGAACAAAGAAGTAGAAAGTGAGGACAGAGGAGAAAAAAAAATCAACTCCCTCTAAGTCTTTGGAAAAATGTTAGAAGTCATTGATTCAAGATTATTCAAGTTCATAAACAGAAGAGCTTAGATAAGACCAACCGGATAAAAACTGTGATATTTGTCATTTCTAATTCCAGTAATTAAGTGCTGTTCTAATTCTACTTGAGAAGGCCTCAGTGGGATTATAATAATGGCATAATGATGGAAACAAAGACAAAGAAAGGATCAGAACTACTACAAAAAGAAAGGATATTGAAAAATTCATGACATACAGGCAGTGATTGTCCTTAAAGGTTAACCTTTGCTGACAGTTGCTGTAACAAAGGTGTGCATGAAATGTTGTTCCCTATGTATTTTACAAAAAAAAAAACCAAACAAAAAAAGAAGAGGAAAGACAGAAAAAATTGTAATATATGACAGTGATATTTTCTGCAGTTGCTACTAATGACATTTTTAAAAACGATCGTAATTTCTTTTAGATGGTTGATTTCTAAGAAAAAATTTTTTTTGGTCAAAATACAGCAGTTTAGTGAGAATAAGCCTATCACCTTTGAAAAGCAGTGGAAGAGAGAGAGAGAAACAAAGAGAGAGGAAAAAAGATAAGTGACCCACCTCACAATTAACTCATTATTAGGACAAGCATCAGAGTCAGTATACTCAGTGTGACGTTCATGTCCTTACTGTAGGTAGAGTGCTTTAACTTGTCCATATTGCTTCACCCCAACAGGTCCAGGTTCATCTCAGGGAGGAATGGGGAATTTGAGAAATCTCAGAGCCTCTGGCAAGCAGAAAAATCATTTTCCTTGCCAAGTCTGGTGCAGAAAGGAATCAGACTTGTTTGTCTCCAAAGACCTCTGAAATGGAATTCCCCTCCCTTCACACCTTGAAAGTCACATTGCTTCCCACCACCATATTGCTGGGAAATCTTATTATATGTAAATTTCCATCATTCGTATTCCACTTTTCTTCCTTTCATTCCATCCAAGGTATTTTGTCATCTCTACATTGAACCATTATTCAATGTCCCATAGAGGGTATAACGCACAGTCCTTGTTAAGATACACATGTTCATGGAATAACCCAAAGCTCATTAAAAAGATAAACTTATATTAGAGTATTTGGTGCTATTCTCAGAGCATGCACAAAATGTGGAGCAAATATTGTTCTTATAATTGCATTTTAATTGAGCTGTATCTGGTATAAAGAGATAGTTGTATATGGACTGTCAACTTGAATAATATTTGG
Organism: Edolisoma coerulescens; assembly: GCA_013397115.1. Taxonomy (NCBI): domain Eukaryota; kingdom Metazoa; phylum Chordata; class Aves; order Passeriformes; family Campephagidae; genus Edolisoma; species Edolisoma coerulescens. The sequence goes on from VWZW01004607.1 coordinate 1,698,652, forward strand.
AGGTACATCTTTTAATTTTACTGCTTTTATTGTTCCTATTAGAGTTTGAGAGAATTTCCCCACAGCTGTTTTTATTTTGTGAAAATCATTCATCCCATGAGCATGACTGTAGCTGTGTGCAGTATACATAAATGCTTATGATCATTAAACACGCATAGTTAAGGACTGTTGTGTTTCCATACATGTTTCATTTCCTTGCTTTGTGTTTAACTTTTCAGTTACAGTCCGTATTGTTTCTATGTCTCAGCTGTAGCACAAAGGCAGCTCTATAATTAGCAAAGAGCTAAGTGCCATCCTCTTTTCTGCCCCTGCTATTGTTTAAAGCTTTTTGGATTTTTTAATAGGCTTACCAGTGATTTTTGGCTCAAAACCAAGAAGTCTTGCTTGCTCCTCATCACTTTCCCCAGGCAACTGAACCCTAGTGACAACAGTCCTGTTGCACTACTCCAGTTGGTGCATCACTCTCACACAAACTCTCTGACAGGTCTCCGATTCCTAAGCTGCCTTTGCTTCTTGCACACAGGCTCTGGTACTGTCACCTTTTTCTTCCTTTCACAGAATCCCCAGTATTTTTCTCTTTCCTCCTACTTCTCCCCTGACTAACTTCTCCCAGCTCTCCTGGCTTTTGTTCCAGTTCCTCTGCTCACATAAACACCCCGGGCTTCCTTCCTGCACTGCTTCTTTCTCCCAAACGATCCCAGTTATTCATCACTTCTTCCCAGGCTCTCACTTACTTGTCTCCCCTTTCTAGAATTCCTAACTGTTATTTGAAGATCCTCAGGCTGAAAATGATTTTGACATACAAAGAATCACATTTTCTAAGCAACAGCCAAGTTAGAGGAACTAAAGTTTATTTGGTTTCACATGAAACCCAGGTGAAACAGCAATTTTGTCATGATTTCAGTGCGGAACTAGAAAGCACTCCTAAAATTTTCCTTTAAGTGAGAGTAATGAAAAGAAGCAAACCTTTCTGTGAGTGCTGCCTGAATTGATACTGAATGCAGGTAATTTTGTTTTCTTTCAGATTTTGCAGAAAGATATTTTACACAGCTCTCCTTGGTTGTTTTCATGAACATAGTCATTCCAGCCTGAAGAAGCCACCTCCATGAAGCTTAAGCTTCACTAATTTAGCAATTAACATTTAACAGCCAGATTGTTTTCCTGAGCCCAAGGGCACCAGTGCAAGAAAATATCTTCTGATCTATAACCTTGTTGCAATCTCAGAGCTCCTAAAACCCAACTTTTTATTCTAATCATTTTTGCTGATGCAGGAGCCAGTCATAACTATAGTGCAAGTAGCAAAATGCTACACAATACTCTCTAGTCAGACAGCATTTATTGTGCTGTAATTTGTTCTAAGACAATAGGGAAGATGCAAATTCTAGAGAGGCGTATTAATCTGTAGGTCAAACAATAACAAAATATTGAAAAACTGTCTTAATGATTTTTTACATTGTGGCAGAAAAGCAGGTAATTCCACAGAGGGATGCTGGTGATCTCATAAACCAGGAGAATAAAGCTGAGAGGTTTATTAATGCCACCAAGGCACTGAAATAGAATTAGTTTTATATCATGTACAACTGTATATGTGTTTATTATTTATAACACATTCTTTTTTAAAGGGCTCCATTCTAAGCCCTCTTCTGATGCTTCATATCTTGCTTTTCCCCACTGGTTTTAAACAGCAATTGTATTCCAGATGCAGCTTTAAATGGTGCTGTGCTAGCTCCCACCTTTCACTTTTTATTACAAAATTTAGTCTATTATACCGGCAGTATTTTTCTTTGAAAAGTAAAAGTTCAAAACTGCTGACTTCTTAGGAGGTGTGTGGGAAGAGGCTGCTCTGTGCATGCCATATGGCGCTCAGCACCTGTAGGATCCGGCCCTAAGCCCCAGTAAATCCTGATTCCCGGGCAGCGAGCGCTGTGCAGGCAGAGGCAGCGCACGGCTCCCAGCCAGCCCGGCGGGGGAGATCCTCTCTGGCTTGAAGCAATCGGTGCTGGCACTGTGAGCACCCAAACAGCTGTCACTGCTGCTCTTTGCAGTCAGAATTCCACGGGGCCGTGCTGCCAAGTGCTCCACAGGGTGGGTGGGATACCAGGACTGTGTGAAGAGAGCCCAGTACTCCTAAGAGCATGGAGATTGGGTGTGTTTTTGATCCAATAATCCACCACTGAAAAGAAAGTGGTACAGAAGTGCCAGTGATGAAGTGGTAGGGACAGTCTTCAGCCATAGAAAAGTGGTGGCACATCCACGAGAAACAGCACTCTCCAGCCTAATGGCTCAGCACTGCTGTTAGTTCCCTTCACACTCGGCAGCAGAGCATCTCCAGCAGGACCCCCAGCACATCCATCTCATCCTGTCCGCAGCAGAACTGCTCATGGCAGTGAGAGGCAACCAATACGAGGGACACAGAGCGGTCCCTGCCTGCAGGGGTTACTGCTGTCAGCCTGACCCCACACCTCCCTCACTCTTCTGCAGCTGCTTGGTGCTTAGGGTGTCAATTCTGAGGGACCACTTCCTCTGTCATTCCTGCTAAATTAATTATGTATTGTCCAGTAGGCTGTTGCTGTAGCAAAGGTGATAACCTTCAAGCATTGTACTCCTAAACCCCGCTGCTGCCCTGCTCATGCAACAGCTCCCTCACTCCCCATTCCCAAACTATTGGAGGTCTAACACCTCACCTGGCCTCTGGCAGCTGAGCACCAACGAGCTTTGGAGCCTGATTTCATGGTATGGACAGGCTTACGCAGAAAACAAGGGTGCTAATTACTCATGGTAGTGCTGGTGCTTGATGGGAACACCTCTCCATAGCTCTGCCAGGTGGTGACTTCTGCCAGGGCCGGGGGTTGCAGACTGGAGGTGAAAGTGAGAATGAGGGGCTCTGTATTGAGCTGTCTAGTGAGCTCACAAAACATTTAGTCCTCTTGAGGTGAGGAGTTTAATGTCAAGCTTTTAGAGAGGAACTGATAAGGCTTACTAAGAAATTGTTGATCTTTTCAAAGTTGTTTACAGCGATAGCATATTTTCTCACAATTGTTTTAGTACCAGTACTAAGTCATCAAAGTTTTTAGAAGTACAATTGTTTGAAAAATATTTTCTCTACCAGTTGTACCATAAGTACAGAACACTATGATAACAAGATCCTGTTTATTTTAATATATAACAATTGTTCTATTCCTGTTTTTATTTTCCCCCTGCTTTTCAGCATAATCTGCTGAGGGGGTGTTGATCTGTGGTGAAAAAAACTATAACAAAGGTCTATGTACATATAGTAGCAATAATAAAAATCAGTGGGTCTTAATAGAAGCAGAAAGAACTTAAGATCTTTAGTGTGATCTGAAGCATCTATATTCAGTGTTTCTGTGGTAATTACCAAGGGAAGACTGTGCTGATCATCAGTTATTCTCTTAGTATTCCCTCATCTGTAGAATATATGAACCCGTAAAGAAAAAATTTGTTGGTTTTTTTTTTTTTCTAGGAAAATCGATGTCTTTTTCTGTGTCTCAATCTACATCTTAAATTGCACATTCAGCTGACAGCTGGCACATACAAACAAAGCACCAATTCACATCCTCATTGCTTAGCAAAGACATATTGCCCATGGAAAAACTAAGGAAGGATTTGCTAAGACAGCCAGCAGACCATAGTAGAACTTCCCAAAAGAGACTGGCCTGGCTGACTAACAGCAAATTTTTCTGTATTTCTATTGCCCCTAAATCTGCTGGGGGAAAGCAGTAAGAGCTGTGCATACATACAGGGCTTTCAAACACCTCTGCACAATGAGTCTTTGAACTGTGTTTCATACTGTTTCCCATCTCTGTAATGCCTCTTCCTCTCCTGTCATCCTTTTCCTACCTTTTCCAGACAGCTCATTTGTTATGCATCATGCTGCTGTGAGCTGGCCCTTTGCACTTCTTGAGTTAGGGCAGGATTTGTCCCAGATTCTGCTAGCATACCAGCAATGTTAATGTTTAGTCTCAAAGTTTTAAACGGCAATGGTTTCCTTTCTTTTTTTTTCTTCTTAACACCGTTGTCTGCTTATAAGAAATGCTAGCAAGGGAAAAAATAGTATGTGACCTATTAAAATGAAAGATTGCTCATTCTTGTAATTACAAGTAACAGGAAGCCTGGTAGTACCTTGTTTGTTAAATTCCTCTGACCTCTTCCAAAAAAAATTGTACAAAAAGTCACAGTTATTAGTACATCTAGAGCTAAGGTCCTGCTCTATGCACATGTGTTAGTCATTTACCAGGGTTTTTTTTCCCCCCTTCTTGCTAGAAGTGCAGTGAATTGATAGCTGGATATTCAAACACTGGTGGACAATCCCCTTTAGGCTCCCTCGGAAGAACTTGCTAATAACTAACTGCCTTTCCTCTCTGGCTCAGGTTCCCAGTTGCTGTAAGCTTATAAGGGGGCCCATTTCAACCCCATTTGATGAAAAGGAGCTGTGAAGGAGTCCCAGAGATGCAGAGTCCTGGGGCAACAGCAGTTTTAGGTCTAACTGTGGAAAGGGAGAAAGAGACTTAAAACTCCCCATGGTTTTCAGGGTGGGTTCCCTTGAGAAGGTTTAGTGTGAAAACACTGGATTGCCAGGGCTGTTTCAGACCACTTTGGAAGAGGCTAAGCCAGCACACTGTTCTGTCCCCAGGCCTTTGTCAGGGTCTGTCAGGTGTGAAGATTTAGCTCCTATTACAAGGAGTAAAGGGATCAGCTGCAAATAAAATTTATGCTGTGGATTAGACAAAAGCCCTGTTCCTTTGCTATGCACGCATCTATGCCAAAAGTCAAGTACCTCAGAGGACACCCCTCAGTGCTGCTCTGTGACTATAATGTTGTTCTTAAGCCCAAATTTGGAGTCTCCTCCAGTAATTTACTTTGCTCACTCTGAAGCACTGAAGCAGTTATGTAACATGGACTTTCAAATTTGAAGGATTGATCACTTGAAAATGGAAATTAGCATCATTTGACTCAAATTTATAAAAGCAAATGTCGTCATTACCACAGTTAAGAATCCAAAATATTAGGTAGTTGCAATCTGGGATTCTTTTTCCCCTGCAAAAGAAACTGTCAAACTCCTGTTCATATTTATAGTGCACCTTTTCACAAAGTTTTATGTTCTGGTTCTGAACTTCTGTTAATAGGGTCTTACATGCTGGGAATGCTTATCTGCAAAATCACAAGCTAACTTTTGGAAACCTAAGGGGAAAGAATAGCAGGGGCAAAAGAAAAGAAGCTGACTTTGTACTGAAAATGTAATTTGTTACGGCTATAAAACTAACTGAAATGAGGAAATAGAAATGAGAAAGGGAAATCAATGAAGTTACATAACTTGCATGCATAGAACATAAATGAACAAATAAGCTAGTGTTGTATACATCCTTTATTACCAACATGACTGCCTTCTGAATGTAGATAAGCACATTTAAAGCTGTTTTTAAAAAAATACATCAAAACTGCTTAGTCCTAAATGAAGCAGAAGTTGTAGTCCCTCAAGGTAGTTAGAAGGACTGTTTACTTATTGAAGTGACCTATATCTGTGTTAGTGAACTTCAATATCTTGAAAAGCAACTCATGTATGTATAGGCATAGGGAGCCAATGATCTTTATGTGTGGTGAAACTTGTGGATTTTTGTGCTTCCCTTCTAAGTTATCACATTATCACATCTGGAAACATCACCTGTATGGTTTTTTTCCTTTCCCCAAGAGAACTGTACTGTCATTTCTCAGATAAATTGTACCCATTCAAGTGACTGTTCATTGAAAAGAAATCCTTGGATAACGTGAATTGTCAGACAACTGTGTAAAATTTCATTAATGAGGCAAATATAGTGAGAAGGATCATAGATGGGACAGCTATTAGAGAGGAGAAAAAATGTAGAGCAAGTGCTGATAAAGTGAGGTCTCTGGAGTAAACTTTCCCTTACACACTGATAACCTGCAGTGCTACCGAATCACTGCTAATAGCTGACAGAAAGGTTCTATATGTGAAAATAGAGCAATAAATAACCTGAAGATGATTGGCCGGCAGTGCTTCCCTCATTGGTTTGAAACAACACTTGAACTGGGACTTGGGGAGGAGACTCAGCCTGGCTGTTTGTGCCACCACTTTGGATCCTCTCTTGGAAGTTGTCATTCGTATCACAAACAATCTTTTCTTCAAGTCACTTGCTGCATCCTCTTGGGTTCTTGTTGCTAATGGAGACAGAAATACCATTCTAGTCGGGATTTAATACATTTCACACGTAGATTCATCGTGTACTGCTTTTTTCATTTGAATCGGAATTTCAACATTTTTGTGACTTTTGACACATCGTCACTCATAATGGGGTCTTACTTACAGGGAATAATGAATATATTCTTGTGCCAAATTTGAGGATGTCTTGTTCACAAACACTATATGTGGTTTTCATACCACAATATCAAATGACTTCATGTAACGGGATGATTATGAATAGTCCTGTCATTCTCTAGCTTCTAATAACCTTCAAACCACTCATTATTTCTGGTCTCTCTCTGCCCACTGAAGTCACATTCAAATGTGCATCTAAATATTTTAGAATAAAGATGACAGCATTAAAGAAAAAAGTATTGGTGACAAATTTTCAGGCTCGGGCCTTCGTGTGGACCTAAATAAATGGCCTGACTGCAAGAAGCAATAAGCACTACTTTAAGCTTAATTCCCCTTTGTGGTTTCAACAGTAGGTGCTCTGGGTTCCTTATTCTGACCTCAAGTCTATGTTTATATATGGACGTGAAAATGTCTGTGTGAAGGCACATACATATATACTAGAAGAAATATCTCTGCCCCATGAATATGCCCACTGAGAAATCTAAATTAAACTAGTAGTGTTTTTAAATCAATTCGGGACCAAACTGCCATCCCAAGTCTCAAATTTCTTGTGGAAAGCTCATTTTGCATGACAAAAATAAGGCACCAAAGTGTAGTTTTCTTGGAATAAAGCAGGACACAGGCAAAATTCTCTATAGAAGGAAAAGGGAACATACATGGAAAGCTGAACATAAAGCCTACAGTACAGATGAGCCCAAGGAATTTATCCTCATTTGTGAACAGGGACAGATCCTTAGTGGGTGTAAATGGCAACAGTTGAATTGAGGAACTACTGAACCAGGGATTAATTAGGGCCAAGCAGATTCAGAGCAGTGTGGGAACTGCAGCTCACGGACACAGGCTCCATGTCTGGTCTGGAGATTTACAAAGCCTGAAGAGCCTTACAGGACATGCAGCTTCCTCCACATTGGTGAGTGCTTATGATCAGCCCCGTGGTAGCAGCAAGGCACTGTTTATGTAAGATCTCATGAGTGTGAATGAGATTTGCACTTCCAGCCCCAGGAATTTTTGGAAATATGTTTTGTTTTCCAGCAGGCTTCTGAACATCTGGAAATGCTGGCATTGTAGTGGCTCAGCATAAATCACAAATGACTGGAGGTGACTTTTTTACTCCTAAAACTGGTCCTTTTAAGCATTATTGCACAACAAAATGAAATGAACTCCTTTTCCTTTGCTGCACTAAGAGAAGGAGCACTTGGTCTCTAGGGAAATCCCTTCCATTTCTTTTTCCTAACTTCTGCCCATCAAATGAGGAGATAAAGAGAATTTCTTGGGCTGGTACAAATAAAGGCCAATTTTTGAATCTGTTCTGGTCAGGTAAAATTGCTTCTGCTGCTGCTGTTACCACTTCCATTCTTAATAACCATTCTGTGACCTTCACTCCCCATCAATCTATCCCTGAATAGTTATTCTATTTGCAGCTTTTCCTCTAGCTCCCTTGTCCCTTGAAAGACAGCTGTGAGGTTTTTCAAGCACTGACACAGTTTCCACTGCTTGGCTGATTTTGCCAGAGGTGTCAGGGTCTGCCTAACCCTCCCGAGGCAGCTCACTGGGCTGCTGCGCTCGGGCCGTGTTCTCACATCTGAAGAGCTGCGATGTGCCTGCATGTTACTGGCAGTGCCACCAAAGACTGCTACTGCACTGGGGCAAGTTCTCTTTTGGTAAATCTCTTTGCATTGTTTATCTTAGCAGACTGTGATAATCTTGTATTACCCTGAGAAAAGAAAGATGTCACAGAGGAAACAGTCACAGGTTGGAAATGAATAGCAAGTATTTCCAATTGTATTTTGCACTGGTATAAGAGGATGACTCAATTTCTCTATCACCCTTTCAAGCACTTGATATTCTGTTCTACAAGGAGAATCTAACTGAATAATAAAATGACCTCCAACCACTTAAAACCAGAGAAGGATATGAACCACATCTGTGGATCAGAAGCCTCCTGAGATTTGGAGCAATTCCAACCCTGGGTCCTGCACCTAGTGCTGCAGTCAGTCTTATCTCTCACTCACTGCTGTCAAGCATTTGCAGAATTGCTTTTCTAAATGTCTTAATCCTTCCACTTTTGCTGATTTGTAAATGATGCCAAACCTGGGTTTTGATAACAGGCACCTAGTAGTTCCCATATTTGCACATCTTAGCATATGTGGAAAGTTGCCTTCCTCCTTCTCACAGGGGACCTCAGCTGGCTTCCACAGAAAACTTAACTCAAAAGACAACTAAGAAAAATCCCATCCATATACTAAGATGGCTAATTAGTATTTGGTTTATAGTTACATGCTGACAATGATTAAACTAATTACAAGGCATACTGTGCTAAATTGCTAGCTCTTTGTGTACTTCTAGTGTAGCTGAGAACCAGAGAGGTTCTGGTTCAAACTCTGAGTGTGTTAAAAGGCTCTTGTTAAGTTCACTTGCAGAGCTATCAGTGTGTATGCACGCACACATAATGCACACGGCTGCCTGTGTGTGAGAGATCTGTATTCAGAGATAAACCAATACAAAATTCACTCTGTCAGTCAGAGAGAATGGATAGTGTTGTGCTCTGTTAAACAGTTGCTGTGTTCCTGTTGAGACTGCCTCAGTGATAAAAAAAGTGATTCCTTTGCCCAGAGCATGTCCTCTGCAGCCTCAAGCTATGACTAGACAGACCCAAACAAACTCATTCAGAAATGTAGGAAGATTTTCTGTCCATCAAGAGATAACATCACCCATGCTGTACAGATATGAAAAAACTTAATAATTTTCATTACAAGCTTGTTTAGCACACATTTTTTTTCTAAGTCACTTCCAATGGCTGGACAGGAGAAAAGATGTTGCTCTGGCAATGTCATCTTAGGTGCAGTTTGATGCTGAAGGCCACTAGCCAGGAGGAATTTTTGTATACTAGAAATACCAGCAAGAGCCTTTTTTAATCTCCCACCTCTTATGAGACTGGAAGAAATAATAGATAAAAGTACATAGGGTGGAGTTACACAGAAAAATAGCAGTCATGTAGAGTAAACAAGGACTAGAGGTAAAATCAGAACCAAAATGAGTCTCTCTTAATTTTACTTATCAGCTTAGGTTTTACAACATAGGTTATTGCACTTGTGGTTTTTATGTTTGTTAAATATATTTTTTGTCTTCAGCTGTGTGCTGCATTAGATGTTCTGTGATAAGTGTGATATTCTTATATTTAGCCTTTCTGGTGGTAAAACAGTTACATATATTATATTTAATAATTATTGGGATATATTTAATAGATTCCTGCTATCTCAAGTACATTAATATGCAATCATTAAAGCTAGCTATAACTGAGGAGCCATTGTTACTCATATAATGCTAATAAAAACCATAGAGAACCTTTTTAAAAACTGTCAAACAGGATAAGTCTCATTCATCCACAACTGTTTATAAAAGTAAAGAGGATGTCTCCCAGCTTTCAGGTTTATTCCACATTAAAGACAGGAATTATGTCCCAGGGAAGGGGATTACTGTCAAACTGAAGATAATCAACTGGTATGGGGGTATGGCTTAAACAAGTGTCCACACATGTGCTGAGATCTGAAGGCATTCTGTGTGCTGTGCCAAGAGGAGAAAGACCTAACACCTGTATGAGGCTCTGTGCTTGGGACAGAGGGACTTGTAAAACCACAGGTGTAGGAAGATGAACTTGTGTCCCTGAGAATGCCATGCACTGCTAGGAGACCAGGACTCTGCTCTCTTCATTTATTGCAGAATTTCAGAAATCTACCAGAGTTTTGAATAAACAAAAGAAATTTCTTACAATATTATAATTAATTTTCAAGTCCTACCAGGACTCTGGAAATCAGGAAGTGACTGTGACAACTGACAACACTCAAAAATTTACATTTGGGTTGTTTCAAGAAATATGGTGGGGTTTGTTTCATTTAAACTTTTCTGCCTTTACCTTGTTCCATTCAACTAGAGCAGAATGAAACCTTGAAAAAGCTTAAATTAGTTGTCTCTTACCTTTTGTATGCAGCATAAGGTCTGTCAATGCTCTAGTAAGGCAGGCCAGGCTCTCCTCTACATCAGGCTGATTCTAATAACTGAGCCTATTGGCATGTACCAGCCTTCTCACCGCGGTGAGTCACTGTTCCTCCTCTCATAGAGTGCAGTGCATTCAGTCTGATTTCTGTTTGCTAGACAAGTGCAATGTATGGGTATGAAAATTACCCGCTCTGAGTTGAATTCCAGATTGTATATTCCCACAGAGCGCTTCACAGCGTGGGAGGCCAGACTCAACAAATAGTCAGACGTTTACAAGCTGGTTCAAACCTTCAAACTTAGAACCCCTCAAACGAGGACTTTAAAAATGTAATAAAAATATAATTTAATTTGAATATCCATTATTTTTCTATTAGTAAAACTATAACAAGTCATTTCTTTGGCAAATTTAGAAAGTTGAACCAAACCAATGTCAGTATGGAGGAATATAATACAGAACAACCGACTGAGTAATTAAATGAGAAACTGAGCTCGTCCTTGAGAAACTACAAAGCACAAAGCTTGTAAGAATGATTATGTTATCAGAATTTTTAGACCATGAAAGGATCTAATTGCTCCAATAAATTGTGCTTGTTCTATTTGTTTGCATATTTTGAATCTTGCAGGAGTCCAATGTATATCCCACACCAGCACCACGCAGAGTGTTGAGAAACAACAGCTCCCCACTTGCTGATGCTGCAGGGGCAGATGGACTGAGAGTTGTTCCTGTTGGTCCAGTTGTTCAGTTCAGCTGAGGTAGTGAAGCTGAACACAGTGAAGGAAAGGGGTCCAAGTAAGTAGGTAGGATGTGTTTTATTAGTGGTCATGATCTCCTGAATTGGTCCCATTAGTGAACAGGTCATGATTACTGGGCAATGTGCCAGCTTCCCCCAGTGCTGAGTGGCAATTGGCAGCTCTGCATGCTCTCAAAATTGGCTCAGAGAGGACTGCATGCAACTACTCTAATTTGCAAGGTGGTATGAACAAAAAAGTAATGCCTCTCATCGACAAAAAAAGGGCAAAAATAATTGTTGTGTATAAAACATGTCATCTTCTTTCTGAACTAGTGGTGTGATCAAGTCAGAGGTGCACCCAGTTTACCTTCTTCTAGGGGCTTCCCTTCTCCTAAGCACTTTCCCAAAAGCACTGTCTGGATGGAAACAGAACAGACAGCAACTTATGGAAGAGACACATGAAAGCAACATACTAATAAATGCACCAGAAAATTCAGACCAGAAAACTCTGATAGTTTGGATATATTCAACTAAACTGCATTATCCAGCAGTATCACATCTGCAAGAAGGGGAATGTAAATTGTGAGAACCTATGTGTCATTGTTTTTCATTACTGACTTGCTAATTGTGTTTTAATGGTATTTTCTCAACAAAATCACCAAAAGTAGATCACATTTAGAATGGTAGATTCTGAACATCTGTGTTTTGCCAACAAAATCTGACCATTAGGGAACTACAGTTTCTTTGTATTTGCCGAGAAAATCATGACAACTCAAGCCAAGAATCAATTAAACTGAAGAGATTGTTCCATATTCTTCTTTTATGGGACAAGAACAGGTGTTTAATAATTTTACATAAATTATACAAATTCTAAAATATTGACAATATCTGAACATTTAGCATAGCAAGGGAGATGAATGAAAAGGTAAGTCAGTTGATGATATTTGTATTCCAACCAGTGCCTCTTTGGCACTTCTGAAATTATAGGTCTCTGAGGGTTTTTTGTTATATATCCTATTTTCATGGATTCATAAAGCACTCCAGAAAAAAATTCTGATTTGCATTTGGCAGGCAAAGATTTTAAACCAAGACTGGAATTTTTTTTATTAGGCTATGGGAAAAATGTCAGTTTAATTGTCTCTAAGTCATGTATGTATAAAAATGGAATGTATTACTTTCAGACACTATTTATGCTCAAAACCACTATGTTTTTTTAAGGGAAAACTTTACAAGTCATTAGTCTAAATTGTGAGTAGTCTCATTTGGGGAACTTGAGAAAAGAAATGTAGACATGTTCAATTTCTTACCTCTTTACAATGGTGTTAGATATGTAGGTAGACTCCATTCCTTCAACCAAATTTTTGGGGATGCAGTGCCTTGCTGTGCCATCACTTTTGTGAGGCAGCTCTCAATTTCATTCCTTTTACATGTTTCATGTGAATGGTTTAAGTTTGTTATACAATTTACAAGAAATTAATCATCTACCTTTCCACAAACCTTCCACATTCTTAAAGAGGTTGGCAGCTATGCCAAGAAAAGGGTTAAATTTATCAAGAAAAAAACCACTGCACATTGTGCAATACACATTCTATACTGAAGGTTAGGTTACCCTAAAAGGGAAGTGGTTGGTAGGTGTCCAGAAAATGTGCGCTCTGTTCTGTATCTTTCCTAAGAGCTGTTGAAGCGTCAGGCTTTGGAGGTGAAGTTTTTTACCCCATGATAAACTTGTAGTATTCATGGAAGACCTGAATTGTGCCATGGAATCCTGCTAGATTTTGCCAATTGCTTTCCATGTGTATTGGTTTAGGAAGCAGCATGCATCCCAAAGCGGCCAGAACAGCCAGATCCAAGTTAGACTGCTGCTCAAAAATTCCCTATGGAGCTGGAGGTTCCTGAATGTTGCAGTGTGTTACATACAATAATGCTAAATAAGATAGAAATATGATATGGAACAATTTCAGGTAGATGCATTGAAACAATGCTATTGTAAAGAAACATTCACATAGATTGAATACCAGGTTTGGTATGTCAGGATACTTCCTTCTCATAGGAGATTCCTCCAGCAGGGGAAAATCTGGGCCCTGTAGTTTATCCTACAAAAGTTTGGCAGTTTATTCTACAAAACTCTTTTGGATCAAGGAAAAAAATCATTGAGGTTCCAGGTCAGTCAGCACTCACCTGTTTCAGTGAGATCATGTGTGAGCTTTCACTCCTGTGGGTGTAACGTACGTGGAGTTGATCTTCATGTGAAGTGTTGCACGTATATCACAATGCAAGGGCTTCACACCACCCCTTTGCACTGCCAAAATTTCCTAGTAAAAAATTCCATAATACATTTCGCAAATTTACAAGTTAATGAAATGTCAGAAATTTCAATCTTTCCTATTGGTTCTTAGACCTTAATGTGAAATGAAAGTGCAGATTACAATTACCAAGAATATCACCATAAAAACTCTCAAGAAATGATCAAGCTCTGTTCTTTTTCTCCTGTGCTATTGCTCCCTTTATGCCTTTTGTATAAATATTCACACAACATTGATGTGGAGATTAAAAGAACCAGCTGCTTATGAGCAAACATTTGTGTTTGGAGGTCAGAGAGCAAACCAGGAAAATGAGTGTTAAAATTGATCTGACTGTTCACTGGCAAATCTTAAAAAATTGCTGTTATCAAATGTTTTTTCAGCAGTTCTACGTGAGCTGTGCTCAACCCACTCTTGCCAAAGGCTCAACACGCCAATAAGGAAGGCTGCCAGATGACTGCCCAGTTCAAGACACCCTACATTGGATGATTGAAGGGCATTTATGCTGATCTAAAAAATCTATTAGAACTTCCAATAATATTAATTAAGGAGATATGTTTCTGCAAAAATATGGAAATTTTCTGGAGTATAATAGAGTATATGTAGAGCAATGGGACTAAGAAATGCACAGCTTTTCTGCGGGTCCTAATGGCATTCTAATGGAGATTTCCTTGATTCCCTGACAACATATAGCTGACTTAGCAAATCCCTAATTGCAGGCCCTGAAGGCAAACTGTACTTTTCAGCTCTCTGTACTGGATATATATGTGCATATATAATTTAGTGATTCCCTCAGGATTTTAAAAAAGGGTAAGAGTAAATGTCATCTGAATACCAAAGGCAATAAAGGAATAGCTAGTTGGGTCCAGTGGCATTCAGTTCTCGCCATGATCCCCACACTCAATTTTATATTTTTAAGCTGAGATGAACTTTAATTCCTACTGCATTCTGGAATGTACTGTCATGAAATTATTGTGGTGTTGCATAGGACTCTGAAGGCTACTGAAAAATTATTTTGTTGTTCATCTCTAAAATTCCAGAAGCAATGAACACCATCGTTGTCCTTCCATTATCCACTTTTCTGTAGTTTTCCCCTATCATTAATTTTCTAGGTTCTGCTCTAAGTTCTCTTCTAGTTCTGTTTGAGTTTTCTTCTTTTCATGTTTGCTTCTCTGTCCATCACATCCAAGCAGTGCCATGTACAATCCCCGACAGTCTGTCTCTGGTGGCAACAGTAAAAATCTTCATGTATCCTGCATCTTTAGGAAAATAAGGATGTATTTTTGAGGTTCTTTTGTGCCTGAAGTGATTTCAGTGGGAATTAAATTTTAAGAGTAAGTATGTTATGTCCCAAAGTATATCTAGATAGTAAAAGTTTCAAGAAAATATTTACCAAATATTGGGAATGAGGCATATGGAAGAATTCAGGGAATGCTGTCTCTGTGGTGGGCAAGCCATGCACATTACTGTAGTTTGTCCCAAACATATATTTGTAAAAGCCTCCCACAGCATTTTATGTGCCATCGAATATTCCAGATGTAGCACTTTAAATCTGGGAAAAAAATATTTTAAAATTAATTATTTAGATTTTTATTTCTTGCAGAGGCTTAGTTTCATTTCCCCATTGCTTGGCAGGCCAGGTGCCTTAGTTATTATGAGCCTACCAGGGCATGGCTCAGAGGGAGATGTGAAAAATGACATGCTAATCCTTACCTCTTTGGGCATAAATTGTAGCAGTTTTAAAACCCGTTATTTTGGGACTTTCCAGTGCTAAAAGTGAGTACTGGAAATTAACTTTCTTTCTCAGTGGTATAGGGGTCATTTGAAAATCTGTGGCTTATGAAACCATGGCTTAGAGGCCATATAGAAAAAATTTCTGTCTGATTAGGATACTCATGGTTAAAAATCACAGGTGCATCCAGGGTGAAGAAGAAAATATTAATATTATTCTTGGATAGCAGAGAAAGTAATAACTTCCTTAAAATATGTTTTTTAGAAAACTAGCAGCTGTCCAAAAGTATTCCTGAAACTGGGAAATTAGAATAGGTCTTACAGGTTTTATGAAGATGAGCAGATTATCATCTGATAACTGTGGGACACATTCCTAATACTAATGGCTTGAAAACGGAAAAGAAATACTGAGGGGTAGTTCAGTAGCTGGAACTCATCTGTCCAGCCTTGGAAAAAGACCTACAATACAATGTAGGAAAAATCGCCTTTTAGCTTCTCTGAGTCCTCATTCCTTATGTGTTCACTATTGATATAATTTTCCAGAGACTGTTTTGGTTTTTTATGTGCTTCTTCATATTTTATACACGTTTTTATTAATGCATAAAAATATAGTGGCACAGCAGAAAGTGTGCAGGGACCTGCATTTGTAAGATCTCATCTGTCCTATCTTTCACTAAGGGCTTTTCAGTAAGTCTGTAAATATATAAGAATGACTTTTCTGGGCAGTAGGGTATCATACTTGTCTATTCAGTCGAAAATCTGATGAAAAAGCGCTTACAGGAGCCTATTTAACATATCAGATAATCTGAAGAATAAAAAAGAGTACTTTAAGAATACTTCTGTATTCTCTGCATGGAGGTACAATTAAAGCACTTATTAAGACTGCAGATTCTCTTTGCCATAGCTCAAACAATAATAATATTGACAGTCAGTCTTTAGCCTACAAACACTTATGTGATTACCCATATTTTGTATCATAGGGGTTAAGAAGTCTGATGGATTTATTTGGGCTCACAAGTTACCTGTGCCTTAGATCACAGTGGATTTTCAACATCTTCATTTTGAGGGTGCCTACGTTAAATACTCAGTGAAACCTCTTGGGCTGCTTCACGTGCTCCTATACTGTGTATCAGTGGATAACAAGCAACTGCACAAAAGCAGATACAAAAAAATGAATGAGAAATGTCCTGCTGCTCTAAACTCCTAAAAAGCCACTTCAGCAAGTCTCTCTGGTTAATTTTGACTGGGGTGTGTGTGGACATTCACACCATTTCCCTAGGTTTAGATAATTTTAAAACCTTTTCATGACAGAGGAAAAAAAGTAAGAGATAAAAAGTCAGTGTGTCCTCAAAGGGACTATATTTTGGTAAACAACTGAAGTTATGATATTTTGAGATCTTAGGTCTTACAGCTATCTAGGCATTATGATACCATACTGAGTAGTCAATTTGGTTTTATTGTCTCCCTTTATGAAACATGGTTTGTATGATGGGAATAAAATAGGAATATAGGATCGGATCCAAGTACTATGTCACCCAGAATACAGCAGTGGCCAAGAGCAGAGGCAGAGGAAAGTACAGGTTAGAAAATATGTCACAGACTAATTTGGCACCCATACAGATATTTTCTTGATTTCTAATAATTGTTTTCTATTTTACAGAATTCATTCACTAATTATAGTCATCATATTTGTGTTGCTATGTAGTTAGTCTGTTTGATGTTTTGCTGCACAAGCATTATGTTACATCCCAGATATTTACCTTAACTTTGTGTCCGTGTTCCTGGGCTACAGGTGGATTTCTTTGATTTTATTTTTTTTTCTTTTCTTGACATGCATTGTTCAAGTCTCTGCTAACTCATGTAGAAACTGCAAAACCAGGAACCTTCATCCCTTCCAAAATCATTAAATTTCATATGCCTTCATGGTATTTCATTATGAGAAATCTTTGTGGAGAAAATTGGCTTTCTACGTTAACTAAAAAGACTTATACAAGTCAAACTCAGTGTTTTTCCTCAGAAATGGTGACGTGTCTTTCCAAATTCTTATCTTCATTACCATGGAAACCCTACTTTCTCACAGTATTTGCAACATTAGATAAGAGTACATATTTGTTTTAGTATAGGCACACTCTCTATAGAGTCCATAATGCTACTGCAAGACCATCAAGTCAAAACTTGGAGATTTTGGAAGCTCAAGGAGGCTATTTCTCAGCAGATATATGAGCAAGTGGAGGCGGCATATGGGAACAAACAAGATTAGTCATCCAATCTACTCCTCCACACAGAGTATTAGTAAATAGAGTTGTGTGAATAATTGATTTTTTCACTTTGCTGGCTGAGCTGAACATTTAGAACAAAACATTTTTCCAAATTTCTCTTTGAAATGAAAAGCAGGGAAAATCATTCGAGTGTAGTATCTTTTTTAATTTGCATGTTTTAGTAAAAATTTTATCTTCTCATAAAATACTCTTCTGAAACAAAACATAAATTTTTGACTAATTACTATTTTTAGTTGAAACTACTAACTGACTCTGACATAAATTTCTTAAATAGTGTGGGCTAGGAAAAATCTGCATTATTCAGTGAGTAAAACCACTGATCAAATACTCCCCGCTCTAACATAAAATCTGAAACTTTCTAATTGCTTTCTTCCTTTAGCTATGTGCAGTGTAAAAGAGTGTTAATGAAGATGTTTGATATGGTGGAAACATAAACTTCATCACATTAATGCGCTGTATTTTACTTTTACAATACACTGTTGTTGCTAGGCAGGTGCAATTTGCCAGTATGAATCAGCTATTACTAACTATTACTTAAGAACCTATCCTGTCTTTGACCTTGTGCACATCAAGTCAGTTCTTCACACCTGTAGGAACACATATTTCATGATGAGATTTACCGGATGAACTCTATAAAAGGTTAGATTTACATAAAATATCCATCCATTCTTTAGGCAACTCTTAGCAGACAAAATTCCCCACGAACTTTATGCAGTTGTACATACAACGTTGCATCTCTATTTTTTCCCTGAAGAACTGTTTTCTATCAAATTTTATTTCAGTTGGGGAGGTGATGAGAATAAGTGGTTGTGACTGCTCACTGTAGTAGAGATATAAGATATAGGTATAAAAATATGTTCATCAGCTGATGTACAATAATACTCTCAAAAACAACGTTATTTACAGCTGGGTGTCAAAACCACTTTATAATAATTTTATATATCCTAATGTAGATTCCAGATTGATTGTCAATGTCACTATTATTCTTGTTGTTGTTGCTATTATTACTATTCTATGAGGCCCTAAAGGCAACAAATGAACATTTTGAGTTAGATTCGTTACAAATGGAAGTATCTGTCTCAAGAGCTCACAGTCTGAAGAATCTCAGAGTGATTTAGGATAGTACAAGGTTTAAAAACTACATAGGAGACAGAATTTAAAATGCCACAGTAGAGGCATAGTTTTTTCTCTAAGGAGCGTTATGTTTCTTTGCCAAAGGATTTACATTTAGTTTTGGCTAAATTTTTTCCCCTCAATTTTAGAAACAGTAAATAAAATCCACTATAATCTCATTGCCTCAAATTAAATATTAAGTTCTTGCATAACACTGACTCTTTCCTCTCTGATAATGATTTTAATTAAAATGTTTCAGGACTTTCTTTGGTTAAAGAACATTATTGAAAACTAAAGCAAAATCTAGTTGACATTTCAATGTAGATATACTTTCAGGAATTTCAATTCTTTGTTAAGATGTATTATTGCAGCTAGTCAGGGTTTAGTATAGAAATTTTTGATTTTTGCAATTTTGATGAAAGTCATTGAATATCATAGGTTCTCAAAGTGTTCTTTTAGTTTTCTTTGGATAATTTTGCAAGTTTAGAGAGACTACTTTAAACTTAGTTACTTTAGGAAAAAAAAAAAAAGAGTTGTTCTCAAAGGCTTTCCATCCTGGTTAAATTATTTTTGTAATATGTCAAAGCAATCCATGCCTTTGTCAAAATCAGGAGAAATGCTCCTGATCAAGAATTTCTCCCGGAATGTCATTTGCTTTGCAAGTTTCAATATTTCTGTTGCTGAAGAGTGAAGTTGTTCATGAAGGTCCATCACCACCAACCAATACAGAGAATGGTGGTGCCACAATCCCATATGATGCCTGGACAGCTGATGCCCCAAGATGATCAGGTGCTCAGGGACAACCCATCCCTTGTCTGCATCACTGCTCCACAGCCCATCCCTGACATTGTAGAGCCAGTGAAAGGCTCCAGGTGGGGACAACAGAAATCTAGTGCTGAATCCTTCAAAATGTGCAAGACTTTAAAATCCAGGCTTAGTTCAAGCACAAAGAAACCAAAGCCTATCTAGTATGGAAATTCCATGTCTGTACATGTTAATGTAAGCTGATGGAAAAAGTGAAGGACAAAATTTAACAGAGTAGAAAGAGGTTGTTTTTAGCCTTTACAGAACTGACCGTATGCAAATTAATGATAGACAGTAATGTGCATTTTATGCAAAACCAAAGCAGTTTAGGCAACCTTAGCATCAGAGAATAAGCCTTGGCAACTTCAGAAAAGAAATTCCACCATGTCATTCTGCTTACAAGCTAACAGCACAGTCTGATTTACTCCCTTGTAAACTGCTTCTCTTTTGTATGCAAATTCTTGAAACCATTTAAAACGTGGAGAAACTCAGACATTTGTTTTAAAGAGAGTTCAAGAAGACCAGATCTGGGAAGCAATGAGAAGCTTGTTTGTTGGGATTCTGGTTGATATGGTTTCAACACTTTGGCTTTCCTCATTAGCAAATGTTTATCTGATTAAATCATTAAATATAAAACAAGTTAAAAATTGAGTTAATTTCAGCACATTTAATTGAAAGTTTGGACTATGTAAAATAGGACAGGAAATATTTATTAGGAGTATTAAAGAGAGTGCTTGAAAAAAAGTCACGTAGATTTTGCAACATGATTTTCAAACAGCCTTACTAAATGGATCTATGTTGGTTTATGCAAGGCAAAATGCTGGATTGCTGTCTTTCATCCATCTTTTTAGAGGCCTCTTAAGAAACAAGTAAACAAAGAAACAATCAGATGCTTTCTCATTATAGCATTGTGCTACTATTATAATAGTTATGCTTGACAAGGCACTTCCATTATTGCTTTCTATTGTCAGCTGCCACTAACTTTCTGAAACAATTATTCTTGCAGCTGAAATTTCTCATGCTTGTTCTTACTCTCAGAGGTGGATTGTTTCGTAAAGTTTATAGAATTACTTTTGGCTGTTTTTCTGTAATATCAAAGCATGAAAAATTGGTATGTTTTACCAGTTATTGTATTTTTTCTTTATATCCTAAGTTCTTCTGGACAAGGATTTTATGTTCAGTATATTTTATTGCAATAGAAGCTAGACTGCAGCAATGATAGTATACAAATAAAAGCTAGCTAATTTTTCACAAGCTTTCTTTAATGATTTGGTAAGTCAAGCATATTTCTGTTTAACACTTCAGGGGCTATGGATTTTAAAAAGTGTTACTTTGTTTACAAAATTCCATGTTATAAGCAAATAAGAGTAATGGCCCAGATTCTCAGCTGAAAAGTACTTCATGAAACTCAGTGTGGACTAAGACTCTCTACACTTGTTATATTTATTCTCCCTGGGTCAAGGCTGTTCTCATGCGGTCAATTACCTGCCATTTCTGGTGATAACTGTGGATTCACAGTGTGAATGAACTTCTTTGTAAGCAGTGTTGTTGGAACTTCAGCTACGAGGTGGCCTAAAATATGTGTTTGAACTTTCCTGGATTTATAGCAGATGAAAATCTTGTCTTGTGCATGTCTAGCAAGCCTCACTCAGAAATCTCACACCTTCCCCTTCACTCATGCCTTTAAGCAGTGGAACAGTTTTTGTAGTCAGAAGCTTTCCATGCCCCTAAACTTGTCCCCCTGAAGCACTTTCTGCAGCCTTGGTTCTACTATATTGCTCAATTCCTTTCGGTTATCTACCTTACCATGACTTTTCCACGTCTCTCAGCTTTTTCTTTTCTGTCATTGCTCAGTTCTCTGAAATACAACTTGAGGTTTTTCAAGCCACTTCCTTTCCCATCCTCATTTTTTTTTGTCACTTCTCTTCTGAACTTTTTTTACTAATAATTTCTTCTTTACTAATAGCAGTTTCTTTTTCTTGCAGTTTAATCCATTTGCTACTACTAGGAGACTGTTATCTAATTTTTGTGATGCCTAGAAACTGTTTAATGCAAGTATGGACAGTAGAAACACATTTATTCTTCTGCCAAGGTTAGCTTCTTCATATTCAAGATGAGATCCATTTATTTTCCAGAGAACTGTCATTAGTCTCCTAGTAACTGTTTGCTCTTTGTTCCAAAAGGGAAAGTTAAAATCTATACATAGAAAGGTAGATGGTGTTTCTCCACTGGTACATTCTATGACTTCTTTATCTTCACTTTTCTTTTATTTCATTCTTTTATTTTTTGCTTTATATCCACAATCACTTGATGTGTCCCTTACCAACTTTTTAAATCACTGGCAAATTTCAAGCACATTTAGAAAAGAAATGAGAATCCAAAACTAAATACTTACAACTTCTATGACAACAAATAAACCAAGAGGGGTAAGAACTCTGTGTGGCTTTGCCTGAGTGGAAAGGTTGCAGTAGAAGACACATACAGAAAGAAATGTCTTTCAGGTCTGCTTTGGACAATAAGCTTAAATGTGAGCTCGCTCTTTGACATCATTATCAACCTTGAAAAGATTCAAATACTAGTAAACATCCAGTCCCATACCCATAGATCTTTCCAGATTTTTTCTACTGTATTTGAAACATTTCAAGATCTGCCCCTGCAAATTTAGCAAGGGGAATTGTTTGGATACAGTTGGGGTGGGACACCACTCTGAAGACAAACACATGTGAATTAGAGCTCAGACTGAGGTTGAAAATTTGCCTCTCCAGATGAAATTGAGGAGAATTTCAAGTGTGGAAGTCAATAAGAAGTTCATCACATGGAGCCATTATACTCTGTTTGAGTTGAGTGCTGTGAATGCAACAGAACATTCAAAAAGAACTCATCCACAGGTGTGGATGTGCGTGTAAGTTTCCCTGGAAGAGTATTCTTCATAATGTGAGATTGCTCGGGATCCAATTCCTTTAATGTCTCTTACCCTCACTTTTCGTGCAAAACACCTGCTAATAACACAGCAATAATATCACTCTCAAGGACACTGTCTGATTAAGGGTGAAGAACATGTATATATTTATGAGATGTAGACACCTTTTTATGTGATAGTGTTCCACCAGGGCTATATTCATCTCTATTAGCTTTGAAGGCTAATTCAGTAGCAATTTTTTCACCATTATGACTACTTCAAAGGTACCAGAAGTAGATGTTTTTAAGACAGAGATTTTTAAAGTAATTTAAGCACCTGTGTGGCATCATTAAAAACATTGTGAAACCCCTTTTTTCATAATTAATTAATTTCTGAATGCATTTAATGCAATATTTTGATGTTGACGGGTTGCATTGTTGGTGAATACCACTTTTCTTATCCTTTATTAGAGAAACATGCATCAGACTTGGAGGGCTTACACATGTGAGGGGAAGTACAGTATGGTTAGGGTGGAATAGCTATTCAGCAAAGGCTAGTCTTCTTTACCTTTTTGTGTGGATTTTAGAAGTGCATTACCCTAATCTGAAAAAAAGACACCTTTGCTTTGGAGTAATAAGGTCTGAATAAGGCATTATTTTTATCACACTCTAAATTTATACTGTAATGATTTTATATCAGCTTCTTTAGCATCCTTATGTATGCAAGCCCTGTATGGGAACATGTCTGTGGAAGCATGACTTTCTCTTTTTGTAGATAACAGCAAAACTGTGATTTGGGGAAATGAATTTAAATTAAAAATATTTGGAAGTATGTTTAAAAACTATCTATAAATAGAGTTTAAATAGTATGCTTTACAATTAACACTTCTAAAATATAAGCAATGATTCACCAATGGTATTATAATAATTGAAGCTAATATTGCTGCAGATAAGCAAAGAGAGAAAAATAAATCACTTTTTATTTTTTTTTAAGTGCTCTGTGACTGTCAAGAAACACCAGTGTTTGTGTAGGATTTCTGAAATAAATTTCCAGCTGGAATCTGCAATTTAGGCTCTTGTTTCTGCTTTAAGGCATTTTCTTTCAGTGCCCCTCATCTAAATTCCTGCCCTTCCTTCCACCACTTATTTACTATGACCTGGATTTTAATAGCGAGAGAACTATGACTGCACTGTTTCCAGATTACCTGAAACTGAGATCATGTTTAGTACCTAATAAATCCTCCTTCTCATTGCTAATATTGTGTGGCCACATGGTGCCTTAGAACATCTTAGTCAAAATACATAAAGGGTAAAAAAGTACAGATCTTTCCATCAAGGTTCACTACAAGAAAGGTCTTTGGCTTCTGAGTCTGTGAGCTGTTTGGCTTTCCTGTCCTGGAAGAACGTGCCCAGAGCAGGGAGGGTGCTGGCAGGAAGCAGCAGGAACAGAAACAATGGGCTGAAGCAGAGCTGGGAGGTTTGGTGCTGAAGGGCAAATGAACACAGAAAAATTAAAGGTCACTGTGATAGGATGGGACATTGGCACTCCAATTAACTAAATCTTCACATATATGGGATTTCCGGTTATTTGGCATTTCTGAGTGGAGGGACTTTTTCCAAAGACATGTAAACAGTGTTTCAGAGATGGATGCTATCAATGAAACCTGATTAAATATAAATGTATAGCATAACTTAAGGTAAGCATACTGGCTGAATTTCAGATATTTGTAAGACAGGAGTAAAGATGCACCTATGCAAAACTTTTCCTGGAATCTTTCAGCGGTAGATTCTGCACAGAATGTTTCATACACATGTCTGTGGATCTTCAAACAACAACCAAAAGTTCTCCACTATACATGCTGGGGCAGGAATGACACACATTGCCTTGATTTCTAGTGTTATGACTCTATTCAGATATTTTCACATTTATTACATTGTGTTACCATTGTTTTCATATTTCGAATATAAATTTCTATGCTCCAATTTTTAGTGAATATGAGGCACATTGAACTTCTTGTATAGGCTTTCATGAGGTAGGGACCATCAATATGTAGTGTTATTACTCAATCCTAAAAGCACACTAAATATGTCAGGGCAAAAAGCCCCTTTTTGTGTGCACTCTCTCAAGTTATTTTACATCTGTGCATGTTTGAATGTTGATGGGAGTAAGTTGTGACTCCTTGTTTCTGTTTAGTCTGGAGTAAACAAATTTCCTGCTTCGTGTTTTGCAAATACCACCAATCTATTTACATCAATCACGGTTAAGCAATTGGATACATGTGCATCTACATTACATTCTGCATACACTACAGTCATTAGAGAAATATTTTACCACAAAATAGAACAGATTACGAATGCTTTTTCATTAGAATCCCAAAGTGGGAATTTAGGCATAATTATGTTTTGTATGATCAGAAACACACAATTGTATCATTTAACTACAGTCTAAATTTTAAAGTGAAGGAAAAGCAGAGCTATCATAATTTATGATGTGAATATGAAGTAGTCAGCAAGTCCATACAAGTACACATAGCTAGGGCAAACAGCTACTTTTCATGCATGAGCCAAGAGTGGCAAGTATTGCTATACTCCAATACCATTTAGTTTACTCCTAAATTATTTCAGAATCACAGAATCATCAAGGTTGGAAGAGACCTTAAAGATCTTCAAATCCAACTGTCAACCACCACCCCCATTAGTTTTGATAAAAACTCAACACGTTTGAGCAGACAACTGAATTATTTTTCAAGCCCACATTAGAAGTGGCAAACAGTACATATGTTCTACATTTTAAAGTCAATCTTCTTGCTAATAATGAAACAAGTTAGTCTTGAAACATGACATGCAGTCTTTCATCAAAAGTGTGGGAGGTAAGTAAAGGAACCACAACTGCACAGAGGAAAATCTGTCATACTCAGTAATCCGAGACTATGTTTTCTAGCTACAAGTGTAGTAGAGAGATTAATTACTCTTCTGCTTCCTGAACTAATCAACCTAGAAGCGATTTCTTAGAACAGACAGTAGAAGAGAGTGATCCATTCAGCTTTCTTCCAGTAACCACGTCCAAAAATCTTGACTGTACAGTCAAAACTTGGCAAGAGGTGTAAAGGAATGGAAAACCACACAAGAGTATTGTGACATTTATTATACTTGAGAGAATACACAACCTCTATCTAAACCTCATTGAAGGGGAACAAATACTCTTTGCAATAATATGAACCAAGTTTCCCAAACATCAGGGTGTATAGAGATACAAACAAAGCCAACAAAATATCCCATGAAAAAGTGCATTAAATATTTCAGTTCAGGGCCTCATTTCAATTTCTATTCTGATTTTACAACAGGAAGAGTAAATGCCAATAACTGTACGAGTGAATAAAGTCATTTATTAAATGTACATGCATGTTCACATGGGAGTGGGGTATCTTGTCCAGTAAAGGAAATCAAATACCACTAGAAATTTATTACAAAAGTATTTATTGTGCTTCTGTCCACTGAGCTGTCTGAAGGTTTGAAAAATTATATTTTGTTAATAACTTTCCAAAGGTGCCTGAATCTTTTCATGTCATGTGAGCATTATGTATAGATGTAGGTCAAAATTTCCTTTATCATCACCAACACAGTGTTGAGTGTGAGTTGGCTGTTTGCCTGTGTTTTACATTACCTTCATTTCAATAGAATATGGTTTAATTCTGCAGTCAGATAGGGGAAGAAAAGCTGTGACCCTTG
Organism: Edolisoma coerulescens; assembly: GCA_013397115.1. Classification (NCBI taxonomy): domain Eukaryota; kingdom Metazoa; phylum Chordata; class Aves; order Passeriformes; family Campephagidae; genus Edolisoma; species Edolisoma coerulescens. Next base: position 1,724,585 of record VWZW01004607.1, read on the forward strand.
AGCCTCCAGTCCTGTTCTGCTGAAACATCCTTCTCTCGGCAGTTCTCATGTGCTCCGCCTGTTAACCCTGCCCGCAGGAACCCTGTGGGCGTGGCTGGAAGGATGGGCTCCTACATTTACCTCATGGCTTAGGCAAGAAGAGGGGTTTTCTCTTGGTTATCTGCCTTTGACATAGAAGAAAGACTGTGAGATTCTGTGGTCGATATTTCCAACATTCATCTCCTAACTCACATGATTACGGACTATTACTATTCAGTGAATGCAATCGTGAGGCTGTATGATGCACTGTTACCATTAATCTGTTAGATTAACATGTACTGAAAAGCATCTACATGACACAGGCAGGTCTTTCATTTAGAGAGACAGAATTCTAATTCCTACATAACGGGGTTTTTTTTAAATAAATTGAAGACAGAACCAGTTCTTCCCATGATTACATAAATTCCATGCAAGTGTATTACTGGAGGCCTTTGAAGCAGTGCTTTCAGATGATCAGCCTCATATCCTGACTGTTCCATGTCTTGAGGAAAGGAATCTGAAGAATTACAGAGATTGCAACGTCTTGAGTAAGTTGACTGCAAAATTCATTTCAAGACAAATTAAAGCACAGTTATTCTAAATTTCTAAATTTAGTGAGTTTAAATATGAGTTTTGCAATAAAAATAGGAACTCACCTTCAATTTTGATATTAAAAATCCAGAGTGCTAAGAAACATTTGATATTCATTCTTTATCTGTATTTTCTCACAAGATAGTGTGAAAATGTGCTATTTGCTAACATTAATTGTATAGACTTGAGCTGTCCTACAGCTTTAGGAGGCCTCTCCTCAGTAGCTAATGATCCTTGTCAGTCCCTTCCAACTCAGCATATTCTGTGATTCTTCTGTGAATTAAGTAAGTAAGTAAATAAATAAATCAGTCATTCTCTACTAGGGTCAGGTGCAATACACAAAAATACCTCTTTTACTTAAGGAAAATAAAAGCGGTGTAAAGATTAGATAAGCCTTGATAGGAAGGATCGTATCTTAGCATCAAAGATGACTTTTCCGTGACCAACCAGGGCTGTAGGACCATAGCAGCTCCAGGATACAAATACAGTATTAGCTTATCCAAATGATACATTTTTCCATTACCCTATAGTACAGTGGCTTTTTGGTCTGTATTTTGTAGAAGTTCTTGTGATGTTACTGCTTGTCTTGGGACTAGGTTTGATAGCTTGTGGACAGAACCAGTATTTAAGTTTTACTATATATGGTCCATTTTTGTCATACGAGACAACTCTGTGTCTTGCTCCTGTTTTTCTGATTATGTTTTATTTTTATTCTAGCATCAATAAATGCCTAGTATTCTGAATTGTCTTTAAGTCTTTTAGAGGTAAGTTAAGTAAGTTTACAGAAACAGGAGTATCAGAAATATTATGAAGGACTATTAAAAATCTCTGTGAATTACCAGCCTGTATATAAAAGGATGTAGGGCATTTTGGTGCTATGTCAAAAAGATGTATTACCCTTAGAAGCAATAATTCTTCTAACCACTTATACAAAATTTGTCTGGTTTTTTTTTGTTTTGTTTTGTTTTGTTTTTTAAATGCAAGCACCTGGGGAATATCAGAAGCAAAATACCTGAATTGAAAAATTGAAATCCTGGACGCACTATAGTTCACGTTATCATTGGTTCCAGCCTAGGATGGGAAATGTGTAACTGGGTTAAAATGTTTCTTGTCCCATTGAATAAATTGCCCTACTCTGAATGAAAGAAGAATACAAACAGAAATAAAAATGTTAAGGGTAATTTGATTACTAATGAGACAAAATGCTCCTGCCATCTGATGGTTCTGGGACCGTTTGGGTGGTCTTCAGCTTAGCCTTGGGTTTAGAACACCAAGTTATTTAAAAACTCATTATCATAACAGAGTGGGGTCCTTCGATGACAAAGAATCTAGACTGAATGACTAGAGATTTATACTACCTTAACTAGTGATTAATGAGAAGTCGGTGTCCGAGCTTAAAACTAAGACAAATCCTTAACTAAACAACAGGTTAGCTAACACACATCAGAAGAAAGAAGCTATGTGAGAGAACGAACTCATGCTTTCACTATGGCTGATTAACATGTATCCAGCTGATTGCCAAAATGTTTATTGGAAGGTTTCAGGAGTATTTCAATTCAGCCAAAGCCTTAAAGGGACAGATTTCCTTACAAAGATGATTGGAAGAATATTGGCATTTGACCATATATATCTTTCTATACTATTCAGGTACTTGCTGAATATCTAATATGCCTAACATACATTAAAATAGTATATATGTATGGCTTTAAAACCCTAGCATTTTAGAAACTGATTTATATATTTGTTGATTTTTCATTTTTCTTTTGCTCCGTCCAGCTTTGCCTGTGTCAGTTTATACAAATCAGGTTTCTCTTATTTTTCAGCAACAACAAAATCATTAGCAAGGCTTATAATATGAAGTTGTTTTCTGTTGCTGTCGTTATTGGTGATGAGGTATGAAACATTTCCAATGAACCTAAAATGCCAAGAGCAGCAAACAGCTTAGTTAGATTTTTTTTTCAAGCTAGACTACTGTAATTCTCTCTCAACTGCTGGTCTCCCCATGGGCAAATACAACACCTACTAGTTGTGCAAAATTCTGCCTTTTTTTTTTTTTTTCTCACAGAGAGTCTCACTGGAAATTATCACTTGCACATTTAATCTGCTCTGATTTATTCAAAGTCCATAATTTACAAACAGATTTTTACTAGCATATGCCTGAGGTCTGTTCCCAAAAATAGATAGCTGACCCTGCATTGTGAATATTGCATTTTATCCTCAGGTTACTTGTTCTCACATAGTCATTTTATTTTCTTCTTCCATTTGACTCCTCCGGGTTATCTCTGTTCCGCTGATGAAAGATGTAAAATAGATTGAAAACCATTAGAAGATAATGCCCAACCTTTCAATAAGAAATTTGTTCTTCAGTCTCAGAAACATGCTACATGTAGGTTGTAGTCATTGTAACTGCATTTGGGAATGCTTTTCAGTTGTTTCTAATTACTGTCCTAGGACCTTCTTCCAACACCACATTGAGCTAGGGATACAAACTAAGAATTAATTGCAATTATTATATGCCTGTTTAATTTTAAGCTTAAGGTAGATGTATTTGTATTGAATATTTGCATCATGTAGAGGCAGAGATTACTGGTTGCATAAAGTATCTGAAGAAGTTTAAAGGAGGTATCTTGGGAGCTGCCAGCAAGGTAGTTCTGCTGAGTACTCAGCTCTTGGAGGCCTGGGGAGACAGCTGTGGCACAGTCTGAGCTCTGGACTGATCCTAGTTACCTAGTTACCTAGTTACCACTGGGTAACCTGCTGGCTTGAAACCATCTCTGGCACATCTATATGAATTCTGCCTAGAAAAAGTGTGATGGAGACCCACCCTTGCTTTAGTATCAGCCAGGCTGAGTAAATGGTTTGAGCATGAGTTGGTGTTCTAACTCAGAAAGGAAAACAGGTTTGGTTGTCTTGTTCATTCACACGGAAGGAAATAATATTAAGGATATCATCCAAGTAGAAAGCTGGACTAGTGAATGATTTTAAAAACCATATTTTCTGTATAGATAGATTAAAAATGTCAAGTCTTGATCAGTTGCTTGGATATCTATGACTATATCCATGAGTCCAAGACATCATGTGTCAGGCTCAGATAAGAACACAAATTTTTTTAATTGGCTTGCATAGTTTAAATTTGAAACCTTTTTCTCCCTTTAATTCCAAGGGTAAAATACTTGCACTACTCCCAGAGGGTAAAAATCTCTGTAAAATTTGCAAACCTAAAGTAAATTTCAAACATATGTTTTCTGAACTCATTACACTGCTCTCTGGTAACCGGGCTCATAGCACATTTCTTTTTCAAACCAGACAAATGGGACTCCATTTATAAATATTTTGTTTGAGAGTGTAAATCTTGAAGATTAAAAAAAAAAAGAAAACCAAACCCACCAAAGGAAGTGTACAGACCAGTATTGTCCCAGCTGAGCTATAAAAAACAGTCCTTCAAATGTTTGACTCTGGAAATATGCACGTTTCTGCAAACCTCCCTTTCCTCGCCTGTTCTTTCCTTACCCCCTCCTCTCTGCTAGGTTTTATAAATCTAAAAGCCAAATATTCCATTTATGTAATGAGCTTCATATGCAAAAGGTAAGAAATTGCTCTTTGAGATATATAATTGATAAAAAAGTTCTTGAAAAAATGTGTTGGGGAAAAAATTAATGTGTTACCTGTTTTCTGTTTACTATTGGCATTTTGTGCCCTTTTCATTTTCACTGTATGTCCATTTCATCATTTATGACACAAAGAGATTGTTTTTTTACTCTGAAAAAAACCCCAACCAATGGGAGTGAGCTCATTTTGAAGTAATTGGTTAAAATCTAGTAATGAAAACAGGGAAATGGTTTTGATTTTCGTTATATTTAAGGTCATTCCCAGGTCATATTTGACACAGATTCAATGTTCATATAAATTTAATAAATTCTGCAAAGGAAATTCAAGTAACAGCTGTGAAAAAAATGTGATTAATAGGAGCCAAAATAAGTGTCACTTTGAAATTTGCCAACTGCTGATGGATAGTTAAATGAATAAAACTATAATGTCTCTACCAACTTTCAAGAGCAGAAAGCCCTGGGAAATCAGTCACTTAAGTGATAGAAACTTTGCATGCTAGCAAAGCTGTAGCAGTTACACTGTTCATTTTATATCAGATTTCTTACTCAGGATTTAAATCATACTGTGAGTTATTTCATCACGCTCCTGGTCTTTTGATAACAGTATAGTGATAAAGCTATGTTAAATAGTTCTTTTACGGCAGTAACTGATTCTCCAAAAATACTTCAAATACACTCCTTAACCTATGGATTCAAAGGAGGTATTAATCTTCTTGTAACACTATTCAGCCTTCATCTTAAAAAAAAAAAAAATCCCTTAAGCATGTTTTCTGCATTTCCAGGTGCCTCTGTGCTGTGATGTACTGGTGTCCAGGAACCAGAGGCAGGGACCCTGCCATAGTGGAATCCCCAACCTGGATGACAATGAGGAGCTGAGAGGCACGTGGTCCACCGCTGTTATAGGCACAATCATCACAAAGGTACTTAATATTGACCTGACTTGTATGAGAGAGAAATAACTGCTTTGGTATGATCTTTCATGTGCAACCGTATTTATATCTTTTTATTTGTATAAGTCTACCCTTCAAAAATGTTATATCAGTATATTTAAAACAGCAAGAGGTCTCCTCACCAGTTTAAGAGCTTTTCAGCTGTAGTTTAGGTGTAGTAAAATATTCTGAGCTGTTTAGGGTCAAAAGAAATTTCAAAGAGAAATTAGAAGAAATTTCAATGATTCAGAGGATTTGGACTGAAGAATTAATGCTCTAGTACTGTGGCCTCTACATAAATCCTCTGCAGAACCATTGCCTAAAAACATGTTAAATTGGTTGTAAGTGAATAGAAAAGCAGAAGCAAAAAGCAATGGTGAGTGGCTGAGGACATTCTTGCTGTAATAAAAATAGCATGTAGAGTAGTAAAATCTGTTTGAATTTAATTTCCTTGTGTTTTATTACTTTTGTGGTTATCAACTGTTATAAGCTGCTGGATACTATTTAGAAGTGCATCATGTGATTGACACTTGTCAAGATATTAAAAAACATTCAGCTGCAGATGAACTATCCTTAATTCCACTAATGTTAATAGATGTGTGTGCAAACTGTAGTGACCCCAGTATGCTTTTCTCAAAGAATCAATAATGTTACCAGAAGTACCCTCAGGGCCCCAACATGTGCTTATAATATGCATACTTCTAGCTAAAATCAGCATCTGAATTACTGAAATATGCTGCATTATATCCTCAGATAGTGTAAATCAGCATAACTCCACTAAAGTCAACCTAGGAAAGCTGATTTGCAGCAGTAGAAGACCCAGCTTGCTGCAGTTACCCTGTTGCATTCTGCTTATTAACCCATTGTTACAACATATTTTGTCTTTATCTTCAAAAACAGATTCCTCAGAGGGTGAATGGACTTGTACCCATGAAAAGGAAAATCAGAAAGCTTAAAGAGTAATTGACCGACTTCACAAGATGAATAAGAGAGGTCAGTAAGGCTCCATGAGTGGTAGCAGGCAGTACAGCCCAGCAGGAGAGGACTGGAGAACATAACTCCTGAATTTGTTTCAGCGAGCTGTTTTGGAGCAGTTCTAATCTGATATTGTGAACTGAGTGAGCATGTGAATCACACTCGTGCTATCTTGGATTATCTCTTCCAGCTGATTTGCCCTTGAAAGAAACCCAGTTTGTGCATTGTGAGGCTGCTCTGAGAAGTGAACCAAAGCGCTGTGGCTGGGGCTGAGGGAGATCTGTTCTTCCTAAGCTCTTGAACAAGTCAAACTAAAATGTCTGTGTAGACTCGCTCTAAACCTCCAGTCATTGCTTTTTTTTCCATTTTTCTTTATTCTCATGAATATTATATATTTATTATTATCTTGATTTAATAAAACACAATTGTACTACATTTAGAATGACAGCTGACTCCATCAGGGACTTGACCCTGTCCTCTTAGAATTGCAATATTCACCATGAAATAAATGGAAGCTTATATGACTCTGAAAGGAACCTAGGGCTACACAGAGGGATTGTTTGCTGCAGGAGCTTATATCAGTATGTTTGTGGCTTGACAGAATCTGTTCTTTTTACCTTATAGAAATACTAGCTGTCTTTGCTATACCATTTAAAAATGTGTTAACTGTGATCTGTCTCAGATATTATGAATATATGGATGAAGAGACTGGAATGTATGAAACCTTTCAGTGAAAGCCCACTCAACATGATAGAAAGAGCATTTGATAATTGGGAATAATATATAGTCATCTCCTTATAGTTTTCTCTAATTTGGGTTTCAGATCCTTGTAAAAAAATACCAGATGCTTAGCTGAAAAAGCTTTCTTTTTCTGCAAAGTAGGTACTGAACACAGTGTGTTCTTCAAGAGCTGCTTACCCCTCTTAGGAGAGCATCTTAGCAGTGGAATATATTGGTACGATTAAACTGTACCAACAGTGATGGCTGGGGACTATGTACATGTATTTGGAGTACCACTGGAGATGCTAGTCTGGAGAAGAACTGTGACACATGTACTCTTCTGGGCAAACCATCTGGGCATTTACCCAGCTGCTTCAGTGAGTTTAAGAGCTCATAGGAGGCTTGACACTGTTGTGGCCAGTAGTACAAGCACTACTAGCAAGATTATTTGCAATATCTTAATTAGTGTGATTACACTACTTCAGGCTTTCCAAAGTGACCTGTCCCACCTGACCTGCATCTGTACTGTTTGGAGTGGCCACAAAGTGATATAATTTATGCCCTGTCCAAGTCTTACCTCAGCATCTTATCTCAATATTTGCAGTGCTGACAGCATGAGACAGCCTTGTCCGTGGGCTGGCAAGACCTGTCTCCATGTTTGAGACTGTGGCTGAAGCTATCACACTCTTGAATACTGAATGCAGCATATCCATAACCTGTGCCTCTTTGGTTGTAGAAGAGAAAAGAGAAAAAACACCCCACTTTTTGTGTCATTTCACATGTCCAACTCATTATTATGAAATGGTGTCTCTTAACTAGTTTTGCTTTTTAAAACACAACCTGCTTGACAACTACTCATTTAATTTTCTGTGGAAGCCAAGGTAATAATGCTTTTGGCTCCTGTTATGCTGTACTCATCTGAAGTTATGCTATTGTAGAACTTCTTAAAAGTCTCCAAACTATGCAATACATGAACTAAGTGACTGCACGATAGTTGATTTTAAGATAAAATACACTCTGTTTTTATCTGCCTATGAAAAGTGCACTCAAATTTATTAGGAGAAACATCAAAGCAGAGATGGACTGAATTAGATTTTACATATCAATAGATATCAGCTAATAGCATTTTTCTTCAAACTATTTTCCTATTGAATTCAATGTCAATGGGATCAGGATTTGGTTGAATTTCCCTCTTTAATCTATTCATTGCAAATCATACAGATGACAAAGGAATTTGCATGTCCATGCACAGTAGCCCATGTTATAGTAGAAGACTGAACGATTGTTGCGTATTGGCTAAATGCATTGTCTGTGCGAGATCATGCCGAATGCAAAGTGAAAGTATAACTGAGAACACTGTGAATAGGATTTTCAAATGGCCAGTCACAATGTGGCTTCATCCTCCAACTTCAATTATATGGTGGTTTGAAATGTCATAGACATATAGTAAATGCAGTTAAATTTAAAAATGTAGCTCTTTACACAGACATAAATATGCATTTTATAAAGGCAATCATGTTTTGTCCTCTTTGGTCTCCTGACAATTATCTTGGAGATTCTGAAAGTTTCCCACGAAGCAGTGCTTCTCATAGGCTCTGAGTTTGCAAAGCATGCAGATGTTTTACTGAACTGAAGATTTCAGAGGAAACTTCAAGCTATTGGAATTGTGGTGGTCAGAGAGTGGTGAAAACAACAAAGGTTTTTCACATTGTAACCTTGATACAAAAGCTGCAGTGCAAGAACCTACACTTGTATCTAGGCATTTGAAGCTCATAAAAGGTATGAAAGAGTGACCTATGAAATAAGTGAACCAGTGTCCATGTGGTCTTGCCCAAGAGATGGCAGATTGCATGGGGTTTGTAGATCTAATTAGGGTGTAAGTAACTACTTGGGTCTGATATTGCCATCAGCATGTTTTATAATATAAGCATTTGTAAGTAACAAATGTTTTAGGTCCTATCAGGTTTAGATTTATCACCAGTCCCATTTTCTGCAGTGAAGGCTGTTGAGAGAACTGGTAAAGCTGCATTAATAGTGGTGCTTCATATTGAGTGCTCTTCCAAAGTCTCCTTTTGTCATACTTTAAAAATCATTCCCTTGTTTAACAAAAATAGTACCAGTGCTCTTTTATTCTGTTCAATTATGTGGAGCACATTTTTTTTTTCCCTCGTTTTTTTCAAGGGGGTTAATCTTCAGGGATGAAACAGATTACCAGCTTTTGAACCAATTTAAGTAGAATCTCCAGAAACAAAGCCAGGACAAATAATTATTGGCAGTTCGCAGAAGGTATTCTGTGCCCTCAGCTCTGCAGGATGCCATTAAAGTCAGTTCACTTGTCTTAATGGGAAACACCTGTAATCTGGAACACAAGAGGAAAAATCAAACTAACCGTGCTGGAGACATTGAAAATAAACTGAAAATAAAGTCTTCCCTCATGTCTCCCCCTTCTTCCTTCTTTCATCTGCACTCTTGAGTCCCCAGACTATCACCGGTATCCCTCCCTTCTTTTAAAACAGATATGAAAGCCTGTCTTGAAAATTATATTCCTTCGTAGACACTGAAGGATATGAAACAATTTCAGTTGCAATACTAAATCAGAAGAAAACTTACAACAAACAAAAACATGATTCATAAAGGTTCTATTTGAACTAGCTATTAAAGTGGATGCAAACCACCTGAAAATGTTTATCATAAATAATGGCTTAAATAATTAAAAATATATTGGTCTCTAAAATTGCAAGACTTTTTGCTTTTATATTGCTCTCTGTATGCTTCCAACAATGCATTTCTTTGGCTATTTTAACAGGTTACTGATAAATAATAGGCAAGAAATATGCCCTCAATATTCACACACAACACAAATGTATGTAATTTTCGTAATTTCCTTTGGAAAATCCAACTGCATAACAATCATATTTAAGTACAAATGTAGAGTTATGACACTGGATTGGAAATTAATTCACATAATGTCACAATTTGGATTAGAAAGGCTAGCAGAAATTCAGGAACAAATTTTAATCGAGGCAGTCCCTGGTGAAAAATGAACATGTAGGTTTTTTGGCTGTTTTTATTAATGTGTTCATGAAAAATGTTGATCTTTTCCCTCTCTCTATTACTTTTAATTTTATCTTTTCAACAGAAATATAAGGAAGAAGCAATCAGAGAGAATAAAATTTGGTTTTAAACATTTGCAGTTGCAGAGAAGAGGCCATGACACGGAAAGATGTTGAAAGAAGGCAATTCCTCAGTTCCAAATTTTTAGAGGTCTAAAAATACACCAGACTGTGAGAACTACCAGCTACATTTGCAATGTGGTACAAGTTTAAAAATGTCACAGCACATAAAAATACATCTTTTCTACCTTAAAGACTGGTAGATGTTGTGTTAGCTTCAGAGTAAAGCTACTGTGGTAACCTGAATACTTTGAATATGCATTCACAGCATAGAAATAATATGAAAACTGGCTTTCATCTGACTTTTCATGTATCCAGGAAACAGATTTATTCCACTTTTTTAAATACTGAAAGGCACTCTTTCTGCCTTCAAAAATTATTTTAATTAATCTTTCCCTATCCAAGGTGATGGTGCCATTGTATTGATAGCTTAAAAAACCCCAAACAATAAATCTGTAAGATAACCAGTGGCATGAACAAGGAAACTAATTCTTAAATACATAAAGATACCCAAATTCCAAAGAATATAGGGATCTCTGAAGGTATCCTGTGCAGCTGGAATGCCTTATAGTCAAAGGGATTTCCTTTTCGGTAATATTCACTGTACCTCATTGTTGAAAGAATTTTCCTTTTATTATAGGGCCACAAACAAAGGGGTCACTGTTCCACGTCGCTCTTTTATAGAGCTTTGTGCTTTTTTAGGTCAGAAGGCAGGCTGCAGTGTAGCTTGTTCATTGTCTGATACACCCCATCCTGTCCAGGGAGATGATGCCGGGATGTTCTAGGATACCCAACACTCTTACCTCCTCAGCCTCATGGTGTCTTGTACATCATGCCCTGAGGCTGTTTTGGCTTGCCTTTTCCTCCCTGTTCCCCCAGTCAGCACGACAGCTGAACTGGTTAACAGGATAACACTGCTGCCCATAACTAATCCAGAGAACCCCACTCAAATAGAGAAATGGGGCTTAAAGTGAATGGAACCATTCTCTGCATTGTGCAGCTCCCCCTCACTGCTTTCCCTCTTCATCCCATCTCTTCTGTGTCCCTTCCTACTCACAGTGACCTAACCTGGAACTGCAATGCCTTCAGGGAGAAGAGATGCAAAGTATCTTTCCCACCTTGGGTACCAGCAGCCTGATCTATAGGAATGTCACAAAAGTGCACTTCAAAGAGGTAAGGACGGTTCTGGGACAGCGCTCTGCACATGGTGGGCCAGCCTGAATGCAGTGACCAGCCAATTAACTGCATAGTCCGTGAGGATTTATATGGACCTTGGCAGAGAGTAGTAAGACAACTTTGGGAAGTGAGGAATGTGTCCTATAGAAATCTGTTCAACTCAGTAACATTTCAAGTCTTGCTGTGGTGCAGTTTGTCCTATTTCAGGCAAAACCCGATGTTGCTTTACAAGCCTTTGTGGAGGGCTGTGGCCGGTTGAGTTAGGTCTCCTAGCTCAGTGTCAACACTCCCTATTCCATTAGGTGTCCCATGTTCGCAATGTCCACATGGTCCAAGAGAAAAAACAAACATCTGGGACTGCTCCAAGGCCACAGAACACCAACATCTGGTCTCTGGGGGCTGCCTCGGGAATCAGATATTTGCTTTCACCTACTTCTGTAGGGAGGTTTTGTCTTGGACATTAAACAAAGTCTTTGCTAAGCAAAAAGTTAATGCTACTTGCATCCTGAAATGTTTCCTTAATGCTTAAAAATCACTTTCCCTCTAACATCAGCACATACACAAATCAGTTCTCCTGCTTGTAGGTGCCCTCCAGAGACATTGCCTTTGAGAAAACAGTCTCATGGATGGAGCCAACAAACTCCTAGAGAGCACCTTAATCTTAGGCACCATTCTATTCTGTGCATGTGTTCAGGTGCCTGGATCTAAAGGGCAAGCATGTTCTTTGTGCCCTTTGGGGCTTCCAAATATGGCCCAAAGGCCCTCGAGAAAATGGTGGGAAAAGGGTGTAACTTAGAAGCCAGATCCCTTGATGAAGTCCATCTCTACTACTAACACAGAGGATTATGACACTAAAATACACTCTTTTCAGCATGGTGTAGTGAGACCATTGTGTTTTGATGGATGTCCTGATTTCAGCCAGGACGGGGTTAGTTTTTTTCCAATAGTCAGGAGCCAGATGTTATTTGATACCACTTCATGTCATTGTCAGAGGCAGGGGAAAGAGACTCTCTCTCCCTGAGGAAAAGAGTGTTCCTTCTGGTGAAGAAAATGTGGCAGGCAGAGCCGTCCAGTATTTGTTCATTTTCGAGGTCTTTTCTGTGTAAATAATTTCTTTTTCTCATACCTTTTGTTACGAAGATTGTTGCTGTTACTGTTCATTTTCTTATCTCATTGTTGTTACCAGTAAATTATTCTTATCTCAACCCAGGATATTTGCCTTTTGTGCCTCCAGCTGGAAGTGGAGGGGCAAGTGACCAGCATGGTGGTTTTAGTGGGAGCACTAAATTGGAGTCCATTCCTAAACCAGGACAATGGGGCAGCCAAGTGAGGACAACACTGGGAGTATTTTATGAGGCACCTGCAAATACAGGGTAGGATAATGATCCTGGTGAAGTACACAGTATGGCTGTACCTGGATCAGCTGGGGACAAATTTGTGGCCCTTATTTTCAATGTTTCCTGGGACTGAGTCATGAAATTTCATTTCCAGCTTTATCTCTAACATGATCTCACAGGCAGGGAGATGCTTCTTGCTCCCTCCTGCAGATGGGGAACAAGAACAAAACTTGTTCATTTGAGAACCAGAGTGAGCTGTACATTCAGTTTTTGTCAGGTCATTTCAGTGCTACATGCCCTTTATTTTCTATAACCTCTCTCTTTTCTCCCAGGAAGTACAATAGTGTAGTGCCAAAGCCTGCACAATGCTGAGAATGCTGGAATGCTGCAGTGGGCGTTTCAGAAACCACACTATAACGCTCGTGTAGGACAAGCTGTTGCTGTAATGTAAGACCCTTCAATTCTTATTGATGGTTATGGTTTACTTTTGTAAATGGTCAACACCTTGTAAAACTACTCTCAGATCTGTAACACCTATTATGCCAGGGTCACCTTACCCTGCAGCTCTACTTTTTTTTTTTTAAGGAGGAGGGGAAAGGTGAAGAGAAAGAAAGGAACAGTGTTATAAGCAAGAGGAGGCTGGACTCGATCTGTCAGATCCTGCTACTTCTGAGCAATTAGAATTGAAAGTGTGAGGAGAGGCTTAGCTTTGACACAGATTAGGTTTATCACAATACGTTCACCAGAGCTGCACAGACAAGAATGCAGTGTGGAGGAGAGGACCATTGCATAAATTTTACCTGAATGTAAAGAGTTTTTATAAAGCTTTTATGAAAACTCTGGAGAAAATATTTAAGAAATCCTAATCCGTGTAATGGACTAACATAACATTTTGAATTAATTATCACTGTATAATATACGATAGGTGGCATAACTGCAATTAATTTCAAGATAGCTGAAATTTATCCTGCTCCAAAAAGTCTCACTGAACCATGGTCCACCTTTAAATCAATAACAAAGAGATATGGCCTTAACCCTGATTCCCCTCCCCATATGGTGCATGTTCACAACTTCTACAGAGGGCAATACAGGGCAGTAATTTGTGTAAATGAGCAGCCACGCTTAGCACCTCTGTGCATTTTAATCAGCTGAAACTGCCACCTAGCTTGTACATTTGGACAGAAAAGAGTTCTTAGCCAGAAAAAGGTAGCAGATCATGCCAGAAGGAGCTATTGTGTGTAAAAATATTTTAACTTCTATAGGAACTAAGAATAAACAGTGAATTTTCTAATTTGCACGAAGATTTTTTTCAAAATATAATGAAAAGGAAAACCAAAAGATTCATTTTATGAAAAATATTTTTGTTTGACTCAAACCTTCGATTTGGCCTTCAACATTTTGTGTTTCCTATTATGACGTAGTGAAAATGAAAACCAGAAATATTTCTCTCAAGAAAATAACGATCAGAAAATTTCAGGAACATTGAAGCTTATGTCACCACTTTTCTTTGCTCAAAAATTATCCCCTGTCAAGTTCAACCTATTTATGATAGGTGTTTTATTTGAGAAAGTCTAATCTACTGGCAGAGAAAGGTAATTGAGACACCATGCAAATTAATACTCAAAGCTAAAGACAACAAAAGAAAGCAAGTATTTAAAGCAGTAAAATCACAGCAACTTGAGTTTGACTTAGAAGTGGGTAAAATAAAATGCTTTTTGCTTTGATTTTCCCCTTGATATTCTGACCAGGATAGTGTACTGTGGTATTAGACATCTGGGTTAAACTCTAGAGCTTACTGGATTAGATCAAGGCTTTTTCTGTCATTTCAATCTTTTAAAAACACCACCAAACAGATATGGTAAAAGATTAGGGAACCTAGTTTATCTGTTAGAGTCTATCCTCTTTTGTTAAGATATCCTTATGCTTCAAAAGTTGAGCAGATATTTCTCAGAACTTAAAAAAGATTAATCTTATGGTATTTCTAATTGTGGTTTGTGATGTCCAACTAAAGAAATTATAAACCATAGAATTCTACTCAGCCAATCTGATCCAATCACAGGACACACTTTAATTTTCAACAGAGATGTTAAACTCTTGCTCTTCTTAGAAGCAGCATGTGCCAGCTTCAGGCAGAGATTTGAACATTGGCACTGATCCAGGAACAAAGAGGAACTTGAAATGAAGCTGCCACTGAAATACAGGCACAGCTTCTTCAGACGAGATGTCAGCAGCACTTGTTCTTATGTCTGATAATGAAGGTTTATTTTTTTCAAATGATGAATTACAGGACACATACTCATAACACATTTAACTCTTCCACGAGAGGCAGGTGCCTGAAACTGCCAGTGGAAAGAAAGTATTTAACTCAAGGCATAGCTGTGTTATTGGTAAACCACAACTTCTTGCATTGCCACTATAATATAAATTAAGTAGAAGCCTACCTTATAAACTCACACTATGACCCATACTTTATGTTCCTCTTATGTCTCTTGGGTCTTGATCACAATGAAACTTTCTCAGTCTAAAGCAATTTAATGCAAACATTCCTGGGGAAGGCTATAAAATGTGAGTTTTGCAGTCAGTCTTTTATGGGTATTTTGGATGAATATTGTATACCCAGTTGAAAAAAAAAAAGGATGACGAATGTAGACATTACGACATATGTGTGGGGTTTAGCTGAGTCTGTATTTGCACATGAATATTAACCCTGGTAATTGAGAAAACCTGTCTCTCCACACATCTTGTTCATTTCCACAAAAAGCATGTGCATATATTTAATAGAGAATTAATGTCTTGCCTTACATAATTACAAATTTTCTGGCTATGAGACTCCCCATGCTAGCTTCTCTGTGAGGGCAATGGACTCAACAGATGCCATGTTACACCTACTAGATGGGGATAATTCTTCTTGCTACTAAGCAATACTAACAATAACACATGGAGATGTAAGTTGTGAATTGAGTTCAGCAGACAGCATGGTTTCCGATTCTTAAGCATTTTGCAGCAAAACTAAAAAGCACCATCAAAGATGTTCACAAGTGGTATCATTGCAAATGTTTACAAAACATGAAAAGAATGGTAAAATATGTGCTTAAAAAATGTACTTGTTGAGATCTTGAGAGAAAGGCATGAAAACGCATGATGTTGAGACATAGACTTTGTTTCCTGCGCAGTGCACCAAGGCATTGCCTTTTTAATCAGTAATGGTGAATTCAACATCGTTGACAATATTTTTACAGGCCACAGGTCACATGATGTCCTGCCTTTTCTCTGATCGGCTTGTCTTTATGATTCTGCCCATATGATTTTGGGAGTATAAACTATAATAAAAATCAAAAATGAAGATACGATGTCTTTAATATTTTTTGTCTTGGACAGATCACAAAGTCTTTGATTTCCTTGCCTTCAGACATTATAAAAGGAAATTATCAATTGAAATGTGATAGAAAAACAACTTCTGAAAGTGTTTTTTAAAGTTTTAAAAGAACAGTATATGAAATTACAGCAGTAATAATAACAGAACACAAATGCTGCCATCCTCTACTGTCTCTGGCAAAGTGAAGGGCAGCTTCCCTCTGTGACACCTTTCAGTGCTGCAGCAATACACTACAAAAGTTTCTGTTTCAAAATCTTGATAAGAACCAATTCAATGAACAGCAGAAATAAATGAAGCTTATGAGGAAACATAATATTAGTCAATGGCCAGATACAAGGGTCTCTCCAGCTTCTGGTCACAGACAAATTCGTATTTCAATTTTCTGTTCTGCTTCCTCAATACAGTAGTAATCTTATCACTCCATTTACTCTTCACAGCTGGCCTGCAATTCTTGGTTGGTTTTCTGCTGCAATTTAACCTTCTTGTATGTGGCTGAGGTATTTACTAGAAATCAGAATGTGCCATTTACAGAACGCAGTGCTGTAACTTCAGGGCTGGTGTACTGTGTCTAGTCAGGCATATTTACCTTTAAGGGCTCCTTTCTTTCATTTGTGAGGCGCATTAAGGGAGGCAATATTTAGGAAAAAGGGCTCTGGTAGGATCAATGCCTGAGTGTGCTTGTCTTACTCTCCTCAGCAGAACCTTCTCTTATCCTAGCAATGAATTCGTTAAACTCTGCTCTTGGTATTTTCCAGGCCATCATCTAGTAGGATTGGAAATCCTCTCTTCCCACATAACTGCAGGCCAGTTAGAGATGATTATTTTGTCTTTCCCATACAAGAGCCCCCAAAAGTGTAAATTAGGTTCAGATTGCTAGTTGATACCTATCTGATGCATCAGATGAAGATATGAGTGCTCATTGACATCTTCTCTTCCTGAATAGTCTGGAAAAAGGATTTAGAATTACTTAAATTTATCAAAGAGGAGAGGCAGGAGTAATTTTTCTGCTCCTTTTGTACTCCTTTAAAAGAGAAGTTCTAAAAGAGCCAGAACTGGATTTGGAAGAGGGATTACTGGAAATCTCAGGCAATGAATAGAGGGCAGCAGGGAAGGCACCTCTCCACTATGATGCTCACTTCCAGATGAGTCCCAAGCCTGACATGTTTATGACCCAATTATACCACATTTATACAGCTCTTGTTCCTTGTCTGTGTGACACAGAGGCAGTGCAGTGCCTGTACTAAGAAAGCACAGTCCATTATGGCCAGATTCAAACACTCTGAAAAGTGATATAATACAACAAAGACTGCAGATCTCATGAGCTGGGGCAGTTATGTTGCAGCTGGCAATACTTCCAGCCTAATCCTCCTCTGCCTATGACATATCTCTTCATACTGTGCTTGAACATAGACATCTTATGCTGAATCGTTCATTTTGGCATAAAAGCTTAATTGTGCACATTGATTACAAAAATGCACGCAGTTTAACTGGGTGAGAGCTATAAGGTACAGACCTAGTCAAGTTTCAGGTCATAATGCACTCATTAATTGACAAAGTTAATGAAAAAGTCCAGTATAGATGGATAATTCCATACTTTTTCACTATAGATTTACCTTTAGAAAGTCAGAGGGCAGTAGTCTTCATAAAATTGTGCAACGATACAAATTGTTAGATGATATGACTATGGTAGCCATTGTATTCCTAAATGTTTAACTAAATCCTACCTGCACGAATAGTGGTTTGAAATACATAGGATCGGAGCAGTAGATTTGAAAAGCTGTTGATAAAATTCCCAATCCATCTACAGTCAACAAATGAAGATCAGTTGACTTCAATGGGAAAGAGACTAATTATTTTCTTCTAACAGAGGTTCAGACCCTTCACAGAGCTGAATGTCTTTTGTTCAGTGCATGGTGTCAGCTGAGGCTGTAAGAGCTCTGCAGAACAGGACCCTAAGAATGACAGTAACATGGCTTCCTCCAGTGCTGCCATAAGATTATTTATTTTAATCTGTAAAATCTTTAAAAAATTGTTGATGTCGCATATTATGAATAAAATAAAATTTATGTCTAGGCAGTCTTACAACTTAATAGCTCAGTGGGATGTAAAAATCCATGCGCCACAGTTTGCTTGAGTGAAGCAACCTGCTTCCTGAATGAGGTTGCCATAGCATTAAATGATGGGGTTTCTTGTAATGTCTGAAGAGACCTGGTTCCAAACTGTGTTTAGATTTAAATATGATATTCTAAGTCTAAGAGAAATGGACAATTGTAAGCATGTCTCTTCTGTTAAAGACAGAAAATAGACATAAAGTTATTTAGTAGCTCAGGGGGAAGACTTCAACAACTTTTAAAAAGTTAGAAGAATTTAAATGCTCTATAAAATTTTAATAGAGACTAATTTTAGGTATAAATATTATGATTTGATTTGTTAATTTTCCGGTTTACAGATCAGGTAATATGCAGGGTTGAGCAAAATTGTAAAGACTTTTGAAAAACATTTGCAATTTCATTTGACAAATTCATACCTGCAAAACCATCTTTCAACAAAATTCATGCAGTGAGGCCTCTGCACCAGAATTAAGTGGACATTTTTCTCTATTTGTTTGCAAATCAGTTGCCATTCAAGGACAGACCTAATTTCAATTGCAGCGTTTTTTCTTTTATATGTTAACATGACTTACATCAATTTCAGATATTTCACTGCTGTGTCCATTCAGCACTTGTTATTCAGCCAGAGGCTTAAAAGGACACCCAAGGTCTCAAGAACATCTTCGAGGTGCAGACTCCACTCTCACAGTAGATAGTTTTGGGCTGAGACAAGGTTTTGCTATACCCAGGGGCCTGTGGTTCAAACACTCTCCTGTTTGCTCAACTAATGAGGGCAAAACACTTTTATCAGGAACGAAATTTTTCTCTCTTGTGTAACTTGCCTCTGAAACAATGTACAACAAATGATGCAATCAAAACTAATACAACTATACATTTTATTAACACTGAAGTCTTCAGCACAGGATTCATGAAATAAAGTGAAATATACAGAAACATTATTAGCACAAGTAAGATGTAGGTCACGCTACAGGGTTGTTCTAGAGAAAGATTAATGAGCAGTTCGATTCTGGTACCTAGGTATATAAAGATCACTAGAGAGCTTTTGTCTGCCTCGATCCCAGAGTCTGCCTAGTCTCTAAATGATTAGTTGGCAACCATTCTTTGTTCTGATTCAAATTCAATGGACTAAAACCACAGTTGTACCATAGCTGAGCTGGGTACATTCAAGAAGAATGTGAGGAGACAAAAGCATCTTTAATCCACTGTTTCTTCGTGGTTGTGTAGTCTGAACTAGACCAGCAACTCCTCTGTGTTGTGAGGGCTTGCAATGACTCCCCAGTCTGGTGCCTTAATGGAAATGGCTCAGTGGAAAAGTTCCACAGTTTCCCTTTGCCCTCACCCAGTTAGGCTACGCAGGCAGGCAGTTGTGAGGAGCAGTCCTACTCTGCCTGAACAAGCTGGAAAGGGTCTTCCTGCCTAACCCCTGCTAAGCACTGATGCACTGCTTGGGCCAGGGCTGTCCTGGAAACCCCTGGTCCTGAGCTCCCATATTTTGCAGTGCAATACAAATATCCAACTACAACAGAAATCAGGTGTTCTGCAACCTCTGGCCTTTCAAGACAAAGATGGGGAACTGGAAGGACAACAATGCTAGGGATGAAGTCTGGAAGTCTGGAAAGGCAGAGGTGAGCACTTGCACTGATATTGGGCAAGGACTACGAAGCTGACAATAGTAAACACTGCTAAATTGAATTTTTGTTAAAAATGCTAAGAGTTTACAGTTTCAAAACTACTATTTATGATCATAATCTTAATACAAATCATATCCACTCTTTCTATGTGTGGCACTTACGTGTAAACCAGCAGATATTTTCTGATGAATGCAGTTTCCATAGACCCATATAAAGAGATTAGAATGAAGATATTATCAGATACTCTACAATTAAGGTACATATTGTACGTAAGTTCAGAAGATTGACATCATGTACAACACTTTAATACACAACTCTGTGAGGTGAAGTGGAGGCAGGTAGGCAGCAGTGACAACGAAGAATGATGCACCAGCACAACTCACAAAGTGGGGACCTCTTTGGAAGTGAGTTCAGCTTTCAGCATCCTCATCAGAAGCTGGTATTAGTGTCTGCTGAGCTTTCTAAGGGCAGCTATCAAACATACTTCTCGTCATTTTTATCCAAGCTGCAACATGACTGCGGGGCATGTCCCTTTTATTGTGCCTGGATCCTTTGCTGAGTTCCATGGCTGTAGCCTTTCCTTGAGTGTGAATGATTTGCCTTTCGTTCTCCAGTGAGCAAACCAGAGTAGACTTAGAGACTTGCTCACTTTACCAGTCATTTTGCAATTTCCACTCTACTGTAAAGAAGGATTTTGTGAAAAGATTTGGAGCAAGCACAGTTCTGAACACTTCTTTCAGTAGTTCATGTGATAAAATCACTGTCATTGAACAGTCCCATATAATAACAGAGTTTATTAATCATTATAGTATATTAGTCATATATTTAAATTTCATGGGACATTAAACAAAAAGCCACTCTGCATGAAACAGGCTTTTCAAAAATACTTCAGGGCATATGCAAGCCTTGGTGGAAAAAAAAATTCTTTCTGTTCAGATTCTACAGTTCAATGTACTATTTAATTGAATCAGTCAGTCAGAAATACCTTTCTCTAGACTCTTTGATCTACTAGGACAATACTTTGCCATATTAATTCACTTGTTAATCAAAACTCAATGTATCATAAACTCCAAAATAAATACTTTAAAAAAATCACATGGATCCTTATGGTCTATATGTTTGGTTTTTTGTTTTTTTTTTTTGTTGGGGGGAGGAAGAGAGGGATAGAAGAGTGCATGGAGTCATGGAATAAACTGTGTTGGAAGGGACCTCCAGAGGTCTTGTCCAACATTCTGCTTAAATCAGATTAGGTTGCTCAGGCGCTGTTCAGACCAGTTTTGAATATCTGCCAGGATGGGGATTCCACAGCCCCTCTGGATTCCTGTTCTGATTGTCCTTATAGTAAAATAATTTCGTCTTTACATGAGATTGGAATTTCCTGTGTTCCAACAGGTCTGCTGCCTCTTGATCTGTTATGCATTTCCAAAAAGCCTCTGTCCTGTCTTCTGCATCCCCTGCCATTATGTGGTCAAATAACTGGTGTCAGACCCCCCCTTTAGTGCTCCCTTTCTAACACTTATCCAGCACGGCAGCCCTTGCTGGGAATCACTCCAGTACATCAATACCTAAACTGGAGAGGAAAGACCAAAACCAAAGAGAGTAATCTTAGGAATCTCACAAGTGCTGAAAGGATAACTAAGGCTAGTGCAGACCTATTATTGCTATCTTGTTTGGGAACGGCTCACACATTTCTCCCTGCCGTTGCATCATGCCTCAGAGGTGTGCACTGAGTGCTAGTCCAGAAAGAAGATTGAGTTTTTCTCCTTAAGGAGAATTTCATGTTTCGTTGATGCTTCCTCATGGAGCAAGGTAAAGAAAGCACAGAAAACTATTTATAGATAGAAGCTAGTCCTTTGTCTCTTGTTTTTAACCTGCCCGCTGGGCATTTTACAAGCTTTTCATGGTTTGCAATTAGCTTAATATTTTATGAAAAATATTCAGCCTCTGAAAGGCTCCAGGGATTGAAACTTCTTACTTAAACAGCTGTGACACTCTGAGGACTTAGAAGACCAGTATAAGTTAAAGCCCATCCAATATAGGCCAGCAGAACAAACACAGTGCATTAGAGAAAAAAGTGCTCCAAGTCATGAAAGCCTTCTAAACGTGTAAGATGTAGATTTGCAGTCCTGAAGGTATTTTGACTGTGCCATGGGTCATGATGCTCAGGTAGCTAAGGCTTCTTGGTAGTGGAAGCAGACTTCAAATCCGTGCAGTCTGGAGGTGAGAGCTGTAATCACAAACCTGGTCATATGCTTAGAAAGTCAACAGGTTTATATAATTTCAAGTAGACATCACCTTAATCCTTTCTTCATGCCTCTGGCACAGAAATTGGTGTCAGCTACACTAGCTTAGTAGGCCAGGCAAATCAGTCTGACTTTTTTTATTTGCTCAGTTCTGACTCCCAAGCCTTTTCAACAGCCTCCCGTTTGGGCACTTTTTCTCTTTGTATGTGACCATTTACTTGTCTGCTGCCATTTTAGAGAATAGATTCCAAAAGACCTCTCTAACAATGCCAATGTAACAAGGTGCTTTACTGGGCAGATTTCTGGTTCCATTTTTGTAGTACTCTAACCATCCATCAACCTCATATTTTGTCCACCTGGGAGGCAAATTTTGTCTCATAAAAAAGCTTAGTGCTCTGCTTAGGCTTAAGTATAATTGTATTTAAAGATCTTGAAGGTTTCAGTTAGGAGAATGAACTTTTATATAATTTCATGATGCATTTTAGAAACCTCAGTGACTTTCTGTGGACAAATTTGATAATCAGAACTCCCTTCAAAAGGATTCAGAATTACAGCAAAAAAAAAGTAAAATGAGATTCCTTTTCATTAAAAGCTAAATTTTTACCTTCCTATCTGATTTCCTTAATGTGAAAATACAATCAAAGTGAACCGTTTGCCTATACAAATTAGTTTTAGCTGACTTTAAGTAAATCAGATAGGACATAATGTCTCTAATTGGCTATGTGGAGGCAATTTTACTCAATTCCATCAAATTCTAAGTATTTATCAATATATCTGGATAAACAACATTAAAATTTAATTAAATTTCAATTTTCAGATAAATGCTGACTTTTCAGTGAAGTATTTTATTCAAAATTCTTTCTGAAATTAAATATATAGAAAACAATTCTATATACCAACAGGCAGCTAGGTACATGTTCAAAAACTGCAGTTCTAGCTTGGCCTCTGAAATTATGCTTATTGAGCAGACTTGCAGTTTTTCAAGCTTGTAATTCACAGATTTGCAAATATTTATGCTATTAAAGATGTATAGATGTTTACTGGATTTTATAAAACCACCTAAGGAAGTCCAACCTAATCCTGTGATCTTCAATAGGAAATCCTATTTATGGACAATGCATGTTTGTCTTTATGTTCTTATAAGTTTAAACTCAAACTGTGTATAATTTAATTTTCCATTACAAATGATGAATGCCAAAACTTTGATAAGTATAAAAAGTACACTTGGAAAATAAATGTGATTTAGAACTTTGTATGCATTCCATCCAAAAATTTCTCTTTGTGAATGCATGAATGTGAAAAAATGGCATAGGTGCCAATTTGGATAGAACCAAAGCAAGTGAATATCTGATAATTCAATTTTGGAAATTTAACTGAACAAGATCTAATTTGTTCCGATAGAATAGTACATACATTTGTGTAGCAAATATTCCTGACCTGGACTTGTTCAAATCAAACCCACCGTTACTAGCAAAATTATTGGAAGGCTTTATATACTAAAATTCAGCAAAATTAATGAGATTTTATATACTATTGCAAAAACTAAAGGAAATAAAGTATTTGATTACCATAGATTGTTAGGGCCTTATCGGATCTTTACCCTGATTTCATAAGGTCTGTCTTCCAAAGAAGCTCTCAACTTAAGTGCCTCTTGAATGAGTTAATAAAGAAAGAAATTAAATAAAGGAGCACATATATTTCCCATTTACCCAATCACATGCAGATTGATAGAAGAACATAAGAATGTCCATATGGAGTCAGACCACACCTCTGTCAAGGCTAGGATTCTCTCTTCAGCACTTGCCAGTACCAGATGCCTAATGAAAGTGCATGAGAGCAGGACATGTAGATAGGGATATTATATGCTGGGATACTCTGCAGAATACTTTCCAGCCATCTGTGACTCAGGTAGTTCCTGAACTGCAGAAATGGTGTCTGCATTTAATTGTCCTAAGCAGATTTTCCTGTCATGAATTCATCTGCAACCATGCAAACTTCTCCATCTGCAATATCTTAGAGCAGCAGTGTCACAGCTTAATTGCATATTCTTTGCAGAAGCACCTCTTGTTTGTTCTGGACCTGCCACCTGCTAATTTTATCTATTGTAACTCACCCTCTTTTTTTTTTTTTTTNATCATTTACTAATTCACCATCTTCATGCTACTTGTGATTTCACTGATCTTTCTACAACCTTTCAGGCTAAGTGCTTCTAGTCTATTTAATCATGGCTCTTGCCTGCACAGAAGCTGTTCCACACCTTTGTTCATCCTTCTCACCTTCTTCTACACTGAGCTCCACTGTATGGCTTCTGAAGGTGGAAGAGGAGAAAAGAAAGCCTTACATGTTTAAGATGGTGCTTTATGTTTTATCTCTATTTCTTTCTAATAATCTCTAATATTTTGCTTGATTTTTTACTACTTTTTAAGAGGGCTAGCCTGATTTTAAAAGAATAGTTACATACGTTGTTGTACATATTCTCATTCCTGAAAGTAACTGTCACTTCAGAAATAGTTATTTCATAAGCACAATTAGGGGTTTCCGCCCCTGTGCTTCAATTTACATTTGTTTGCTTTAGTTTCATTTATTTGTTTTTAATCTTTTGACCCTTCATTAAATGAGAAACTTCTGAAGCTTTCCATGGTTGACTCTAACCTTTTCTGTCTTGAATATCTTTAGTCATCAGCAAAGTTGCTACCCCACTATTCCCCTCTTTTACAGACCATTTATGAACATACTAAACAGCATAAACTTCCACTTGGGAATACTCTTCTCACTCTGTATAAAAACTTAAATTTTAACCAGTTACTTATCTGTCTGAAAGTATGCCTTTGGTAGTTTAATTTCCTTAATAGCCTTTCTGAGATGCTGTTTCAAATACCCTTGGGATTTGTTCTGCCTTGTTCAGTTTCTTGTTAGTGTCTTATAAAGTATGATAATGTGAGTGTAAAATAGAGCTGGTGTATTCAGACTTTGCTGAGTGACTGAAGACATTGCCAACTTTGATCCAACTTACAAATTACATGAATGAGAAAAATTGCAAAATAGTGGCTTGCTCTTTTCCTTTGTGTAAAAACAAGTTGAGTATGTTTATGTTAGTCAAATACAAAACCTTGCATTACAAGTTAGTTTTTAGCTTAACACCTGTCAGAAGGGTATGTGTGATTGCCAAGCCCACAGGCTTGTATTTTGTACATTACAATTGAAAGGAAAATAGGATTCTTCTATTTTTTTCTTAGCTATTTCTAATCTTGATTGTATATTCTAATTAACCTCTCAATAGAGGAAATAAAATAGATGAAACATTTTCTCCACAGATGCACAGATTAAATTTGCTCTATGTAGACAGCATTCAGCTCCAGAGTCGATCTCCCCTGTGAGCTAAAAAACATGTATTGAAATGATAACTCGATGAATGTATTTATACTCATACAAAAATTGTAAAAATATGGTTATTAACGAAGTGTACGATTACATAGATAACTTGCAAAGAGATTACAATAGGCATATATTTTAAGGGTGTTAGTACTGTTAGTGCAGTTATGCTTTTGCATCAGTAAACGCAGAAACCTCATATTTACACACTTTGAGAAAGCCAGCCCCTTAAACAAAATAGGATACTTTGTATTTACCTGGAGCAACAGAGTTTATATGGGCAGTTGCTTTGGAAACTATTATTTAAAAATCTATTATGATAAGTTTATAAACTGCAGAATAGTTTGGCCATACCAAACCAAAACAATGCTGTCTTCAAGAACTGGGAAAACTCTCCCAGCTCCTTTGATTTAGCCCAATAATAGTCACTCTCACCTTGGATGAATCCAGACTCCATTTATCATGTTTTCAAATGCCTGTCTGTCAGTGCCTCTCACACTTTCAAATGTACAGTCTGCTTGTTTGTATGAAGCTTTCAGCGTGTGATTTGCACCAGATTTATGTTTAAAGCTTCACCTCTCCATTCATGTGTCAAATCCTAAATTAAGTCTCTCAGTTACTTCGTGGTAACTCGTTGGTGCAGTCATACTGTACATCAGCTAAGAGAGTTTCTCCCTTGTCAGATGCGTCAGCCAGACTTTGTATCCCTTCCGCAAACTGCTGCTCTGAAGTCTGTGCGTGACTCCCCAGACATGTGCAATACCAGTTTGCCCAGTCTCCCCTCAGAACAGGGAGATGCCCTAACTCCACCGGCATTTTGTCTTTTCTTGGAGAAGTGTTGGATAGGTGCCCAGATGGTCTTTTTATGTATGAATGTAAACAGAGTTTATAGGCAGTGAGATAGGAATGACAAAGCTGATTGTAATGACAGAAAATCCACTTAGAGAGAAAGTAAACCATGTAACTTGTGACTGATGAGGTGAGAATATTTTCACCAGTTATAAATTCAAGTTTGAAAGTTTTAGCATGAAGAGTTTTATCCTAACATAAATTGAATATAATATATTTACTCTGGATTTACACCAAGGCATGTGAGATTGGAATTTGACTCAGTATTTTTACTCGCACATCTGAGACAGGTTGCTTCTAACAATTAATTCAAATGCTTTCCATTTCAGTCCCAGTCTCCCACTCTGGCATGTCACAAGGAAGTCACAATTCTCGTACACTGAAGTAAATGTTCTGCAGCTGCCCAGCACAGAGCTACCACAGAGCAAGTATGGGCAGAACGGCTGGCACTCCTCTCCTGCAGAGCCCTTAAAGCTGGCACACCCACAAGTTATTCCTTGATAGAAATTGTAAAGGGGAATTATTAAAATTTAATTAACTGTATAGTAGTGGACAACATTCTGAAAGCTTTGAGCCTTCTCTTCACAAACTGTAGTACCAGCTTGTGGCAGAAGACAAGCAGTAGGTCCTGCCATAAAACATTCCTTCTTTTCTTTTCTTTGACTGCTTAATTACCAAAAGCCTGTGAATCTGTTTAAAATATAAGTAATTTAAAATAAAAGCTAATATACTTATGCAATTCAAAAGCAAAAAAAGGGGTCATTAGGTGGCCCAGTAACACCAGTAAATGTGGTGCATGAGGCTGTGGAAGTGTGGTGCACTTGTTTTCTGTGATTGAGAGACATACCCGTTTTGTTTTCTGACCTAGTGAAGTTGTTAAAGACACACATATTCTGCTGTCTCAGTAAGAGATATTCTTGTTTTCTTGCTTTATTTGATCTGGTATAAAAGTAATACTTTATTGAATGTGTAGATATATTTGATATTTTTTGATCTGAAAAACTTTTGATAAGAAATAAAAATACATGTTAAAAGAATTAGGATAAGAAATAGGCTGATTGATGCTGCTAGTGTTACAGTCATACATAATTTTTCCTGTCAGACAGTTGGCTTTTGCAGTCCAGTTAACTTAATGCAGCTTAAGCCTTCCAGTACATTTCTGAATTTAAGAGCCCCACATCCTGGAGTCATGTGAGAAACATCTTTCATTTACCAACAGAAAGTACAGTTAAAACCTTGCAGTATTACCAAAAAGCCTGCAAATATAAAATTAAAGTTTCAAAAACCAGAAGCCCCAGTTCTTAATGTAGACTCGATTATTCACTTTAATAAATATCTCAAGATCTTCGAGGACCTGGGTTTCAATTTGATTTGATTTGTTGCCACTGAAATCCTATGACATTCAGTGATACATCCGTGACTACTTTTGATTCAGATAAGAATTTTCAATTTGTTTTAAGAAAATTTAAAAAAAAAATCATAGTTTTAGAAATGAGAGGCATGGAACACATGATACCTGATAGCATCAATTTTTACTTACACTGGAAGATTTAGTCTTCCCAAAGCAAATGTGGTTTGGGCTTAAAGCTCAGAGGAGTAAATGAAAAATGATGAAAGGAAGAGTAAATGAACTAGAAACATTGATAAGATTAGGCAAATAAAATCTATCAGATCTATATTATAAGCACTCAGTTAAAGAAGGAAATGGAACTGGTTTCACAGGCTTCATCCCTCATTCTTCTTTGGTAGCCCTTATTATTTTTCCCAAATATTGGGTTTGATTTTCTTTGTATTCTCTGCTGATAAACACAGCGTTCTTGTACTCCTTACACAATCTTTGGTTTTATACATATGGTGAAAAGTTGTCACATTTGATTACTGGCAACTGAAAGGCATTTTATATGGTTTTAATGCTACTTTCCCCTTATTGATTCTAACACACCGTCCATGGCATTTAGAGGGAAAATAATTCTGAAAAATGCTGGCAAGCTTGAGCTATCCTATAGCTAAACTGCTTGGCAGAAAGAACCTCATATACCAGCTTTCCTCCTATAATCTCCATTTATTCGTTTCTTATATGTCTGCCTCTAGTTCAAATAACTCCACAGCCTTGTAAAATGGAAGTAAATGTCATACCTAAATGCATTGTTAGTACATTAAATCCTCATTTTAGAAGGGTCCTGAAGCACACATTTAAGTCTGAAATAATTTTTGCTATAGATGTGAGCTTTACTTTGAAAAGCCCATGAAGATCTTGAATAAACGTTTCCCAGTGCAGTAGAAACACTTTGTTCCACATACAATTAATGACATGAAATGTGTGCAACTTGGTTCCCCTGAGAGCAAACACAGTGACAATAGCAACAAGAGAGACCATGCTCCCTTTTGCTTCCAGTGCATCAGACAGCTGGGATGAGCTGCTTCACAAAATGAGGTAAAGCACAATAAATATTGTCTCCTGGAGACGGAGGACTGGCCTCTTGCAGCAGAAGCCAGCAGAGCTGGCAGCAGCGGTGTGGCCCTCCCAGAGAGACAGGCAGGGCACAGAGCATAAACCCAGGGCTGCTGCCACCACCTGGGTCACCCCTCCTGCCCCCCAACACTGTGGGATGTTGGGGCTGGGAAGAACGAGATTAGTTACAGCATCCAGCAGTTTCCTTTCCATCTAGGACTCTATATGTTTTTCCTTTGGCAATCCAAGATATGCATTTTGCTTGGAATTACAAGGTCTAAAATCCAGTTTAGCAGGAAAGTTTGAGAAAACAACATTTGACTGAACCTGTAGTTCTAAACAAAGAGCAGTACAAGAATTTTTGTTACATTTTTACATTATTTCAGATTTTTCCTATTTTATACATACATAACCCTCCAAAAAAATCCTTAAAATCAATTTTTTTAGCCAAATAGGAAAACAGTTTCAGAAATTCTGCTTGAAGAAAAAAATTTACAATTCAGTCTAAATACTGTTTTCTAAGGTCTATGTTATACCATCTCCAAGACTGTCATAAAGTGGAAGTTCTATGGCACATGCTGGGCTAGGAAGAGTGCAACTGTCTCAAATATATGAATGGTTTGTTGTACGGATCTCTTGGAAGGCTTGAATTTCAGACTCAAATAATCAATGGGCATGAATCAGAGTTTGCAAGCTTTGGGCTCTGAAGTGAGCTGATAAACTACTGATGTTGCTCACCCTTCACAACTGTATGGTTTATAGTATAGACTTATAGACCTCAGGTGGTCAATGTTTTTCTGAACAGGAAACTGCAAAATAATTCAATTGCATGAGAGGAATGTAACATAATTCCTGTAATCCACAAGCCTTATTGTTGCTTGATGATCTTTTTTAATCACTTTAATCTTTTCATAATCTACCTCTGTTTTCAAATTCAAGAGAAATTAAGAGTAGCAATAAGAACTAATTGGTAACTACCCTGTTGCAAACACCCACAGCATTCATTTTACTACCAAATTCTAGCTATTTATCTTAAGAGTAATAGTTACTAATATTTGTAAATCCACCTTTAACCCTAAGAGTATGGAGTGAATGAATAAATAAGCAAGCTCTGAGAATATATACTGTCTATTTTGTGCCTATAATTAGTGGGTTCATCAGAAATCTGTGGAAGAACTGTCTAACATCAAAGCTAACTGCAGCCAAATCAACTGGAATTTTTCTACTGATTCCCTTGAGCTTTGGACTCAGACCCTAAATTCTTACAACT
This sequence comes from Edolisoma coerulescens, assembly GCA_013397115.1. Lineage (NCBI taxonomy): Eukaryota > Metazoa > Chordata > Aves > Passeriformes > Campephagidae > Edolisoma > Edolisoma coerulescens. Next base: position 1,754,416 of record VWZW01004607.1, read on the forward strand.
CAGGAGGAAAACAAAATAGTGTGGAGTGGTTTCCACAAATATTGTTTTAACAGAACTTCAAGATTTCCTTTTTAAACTCAGCTTTGGTGAGGAAAGTGAGAAGAAGAAATAGCATCTGCATGGAGTGCAAGTTGGCAAGGATTCCAGTCTGCCACTTTCCAAATTGTTTTAGAAATGTTTGGCACGTCTCTGTCACAAATTACAGCTGATTATAATTTCACAGTATGTGCAAGCAGATGGAGGAGATGAATTGGGGAAGAGTTTCACCCCAGACAAATTAATTATTAGTAAGTATTTTCAGAGCAGAAGTTAAATATTAAAACTGTGGTTTGAAATAAAGAATTATGGGATGCCCAAGTAATCTACAACTTTGAATCAAACATTTTATGGACAATTTGACACCTGGTTAGAATAATTTAACATTTTCACAGATGAAAGTATATCTCATACTAAAGGAGAATGTATTTCAGACACTTTTAACCACTGGCCCTTTTTTTCAAGCTATCTGTTAAATCAACACATTCATGGGCAGTTAAAACTAGAAAACATTCTTTGCAGGGCTGACATGGAAATCTTTGAAGCATTCTTTTCCACTTGTGGGAAAATACCATTTAACAGAAAGCTTCAGAACCCTGCTTTCATGGTCACTCTTTTATTTTCTGTGTAATTCAAAGTTCAATGTATAAATCACTACCTGTTATCTATCCATACTTTTAAAAGCCAAGGTAAAGACACTAGAAGGAAAAGGATGTTGGAAATGAGAGGACGACAATGGAGAAGCAAGCCAAACGCCTCTGTTTGACAAGTTGTGTGACTGAATGGGTGGGTGTTATCTTGCTCTCTTTCCTATTCAGGAACTTATGATCCTCCTGTTCACTCAGGTCCTTGTAAAAATGGTGCTGTTGAGGACTTTCATGATCCTCTTTCTGTGGCCCTAATTTTCTGTGTGGGTTAGAAAAGTGTAATCTTCTGCAGACATACATGGAATTCTGCAGTTGGTAATTTCTGCATATCTTATAAAGAGATTTTCTTGGCAAGAAAGATTTGGCCTGACTAAAGTACCCAACTATAATATTCAACTGATATTCAAAAAATATTTGAAATAAGCAATGGTTACATAGTTTCTTGAGAATCCCTTGCACAAGGAAAGTATTTGATTTGAACAGAAAATTAGAGGTGAAATGACACTATTTCTTTGAATGAACAATACTGGACTTATTTTTCTTATTTAACTTTTTTTTTTTAACAGGATTTTATTTAAAAGAGGAAATTAAGAGTTTTAAGATTAATTATTTGCAGTTATTATGTGGAAGCTACAGTTTATTAAGTAATATTTGTGGAAGGAACTTGAAGTGGAAAGGAATAGATGAGAAATTTTTTTTGTATTTGGATATAAAATCTCTCATGTCATGGCAAAAAAGAGAGCAATATGCTTATCCTCATATGCATGTATTTATCACTAGCCTAGTTCAAGATTTTGCTTATGATGAAATACAACTTTAAGTATTTTCACTAATTGAATTTTTTTTTTTCAAGTGTTTGACACAATCTGAACTATTTTATAAAGGAAAGTGCTTCTTTGATGTGCTCCCAATTTTCCCTGGAAAACCAGCTGATCACCTGATGGTGCTTATGTGGTGTAGTATTTGTAGGGAATCAAATACAATACATATTCAATGACTCTTGCTGACCTCTGAACAAAAGCTTTACTGGATCTTTAAGATTATGTCAAAAACACAACATGATAAATATTTTAAAAACTTTATAGTGTGCTACAGGCTCATATGAATATAAAAATGTGTTGAATTAACTACAGCAGTGTATCCTGCCGATTTTTTTTTCAAATTAAAATCTTTGCTGCTCTAGATGTTTAAACATTGTGAAAATGCTAAAAGATATCAGCAGGCTCTAGAAAGGAACAATTTTCTAAATCAGTTTGTTCTTTGACGTTGAATGGTATCTTGCACACACATGCTGCGTTATTGGCAGTATCCTGCCATTCTCTAAAACTCAGTTTCATGGAAATCTGTAATTATGGAGTGGAACTTTAGTAAGGGTAACAAGTATTCTTCAGAGCTGCAGCTAGGTTTCTTTAGTCTTGCAGAATTTAAAACATTTTGGGGGTTAAAGCTAGTCTAGACAACTACAGACAAAATGACAGGCTAAAATCCTGCTGGCATCCTTGTGAGTGGGGAGTCTCCAATGAACTTCAGCTCAGCCATTTCATCCAACACTCATTCAATCAGTGAGAGGTTTCTGAGCTTAGGAAAGTTTCTGAGCTACCTGTACAATTTGAGTTTAGTAAATGGCAGTAAGGAAACAACAATTTACCCAATTATTTTTTTTTTATTTTTACACAATTTCAAGTCAGTGAATGTCGCAGTGACTATGATTAATGTGTTGCCATGTATAAACTGTGGAATATGAGTAAAGACTCTTGAAGTTGCTTACACTGGAGCATGTCATATCCTTCTTGATGTTTTATTATGCTATATCCTTTTAGACCCGCAAACACATTCGTAAGTGTGCCCATAGAATAAACAACATCATGACCCGCCACAATGGATATCTGATTGTATAATAAAGCAATCTTTCACACTAACACTGACTTTCCCACAGTTACCTACATTAGTTGTTGCAGAAAATATTGATTTACCATGTATTACTCTTACTATTATATTAGCATAATAAAATAATAAAAAAAGTTACAAGAAATCTGTAGGAACAGAAGATAGGCATTTATTTCATCCTCCTTCTTACCATTTTATTGTACACATGTAAAAGGTGTACTTGAGTATTCAAATGTATATCTCACGAACAAGTGTCTGATTTTATATATTTATGTGTTTATTCAATTTTTATTATTTCTCAGTAATTGTCCAGAAAATGTAAAAATAATAATAGTGACATATAGAAGTAACTCTGAATTAAGTATTTCAATTAATAGGACTACTGCATACTAACTTTTTTCCTGAAAGTGTCTTATATTGAAAACAACTTTAATTAACACGTCATAGAACAGACCAGTCTCTTCCAATAAATGAATTTATTGCACACAAAGACTACATGTTTAAGTGACATCTCCTGTATGTAAATTAGATACAAACCATGAGCTAAATGTGTTAAATACTACAGATTTCATACATAGCAGAAATAAATATGCAAATCACATAAAAATAAATTCAAATCTTTGTTGCAAACACCCTGGAGAAAACTTTAACAAATCATAACTGTCAAAGGGATGGATGATGAAAGTTTTTGTCATGCAAAAGGATACAAATCACTCTTCTGTTGTAAGCATCGCTCTATTATTTTCACGGTTGTAGGCACATCATCAACTTTAATGATAAAAGCCTTCCACAAAAATAATTCTTAAGCCTCGGGAACAAACACCTCTTTGGCACCCTGAGAGCATGTTCCACAAACATCATCAATCTCCTTCTGAGTATGATTTACAGCCTTTCCCTTTGGCCGGCTCAAACTGTCCATGTGCGGCCCAGCAGCGTCACATTGGGATTCTCCTCTGCTTTGTCCTCCAAGCCTACGCTGCTCGATTGACGTGCTCATGGTCAGCTTTCCAAACACATTTGGAAAATAAGAGAAGGAAGTCTGAGCACAAACGCTTCCATGTGGACACATCAGAAATGTACATGTCTGATGAGACCAAAAGGGAAAGAATGCGTATCTAAATTCAAATTAACAGGTTGAGTCCCCAGTTCCAGCCAGATTTATCACATGTAGCCAGAAGGGATGTTTTAAAAGAAGATGCAATTCTCTCCCTGTCTGTGTGGCTCCTCCATTTTACTTAATTGCCTGCATCTACTAAGGGGCAGTTCATGCACCAAGAGAGCCAAAACACAGACCATCTTTCAGTGAGATTCATTTTCATCTGTGACATGACTTTTGTGCCAGGTGCTGCGCATGTATTGTGAGAAAGGTTGATGAAGGCAGCTGTACTCCAGCTGAGACTCCCCTGAAGAAGATTTAAGTATTCTTTATCTTCCTTTGTTTTGCTAAACTGAAGGAGAGGGATGTACTATGATTGCTGACTTCTGCAGAAACAGCCCTGATTTTTCCATTCTTTGTACCAGCCCTGTGGGTAAGTATATGTTCATTTAAGGCAGTACAGATGATCGGAAAATCGGAATCATTGTATGTGTTGATGAGAGACAGCAGGATATAATAACAACTTAAGTCAGTGAAATTTAGCATCTGGGAGTACAGCTCCCTCTTCATGACTGAACTGTCTGAAGTTCACTTGTGGACTGCAGGTGTCTGATAAATGAACTCTTTCTGGCAGCTTTCCTTGAGTTTCAGGAATAGAGTCCATGAACTCAAGTTGAAGACTTCTAGTGTTCTTTAGAAACTCTTACGCCATGCACTCACTAAAGCAGATGTACATTCATTAATAATTGTTGCCTCACTTAAGCCATTCTCAGGGAGAGAAAGTCTATATCCTTATCAGGAAAACATGTAAACATTATGATTAGTTGTAAACTCAGACAGGGCTTTAATATGTCTACATTGAGTGAAACAGTAGATACTTATGAGTCCAGTGATATTTATAGAGGAAACAAAGCGAAAGAGAAGGACCTAGCAAAAGAAATGTAAAAGTGAATTCATAAGATCTTTGGGACATTTTTACAAAGGCTGAAAAACGAGGTGGATTAAATTTCCTGAACAAAATATTACAGAGTGCTTCTATGATGAAGGACTTGCTTATGCAAGGAAATATTTAAATCATCTCTCTTTCGATGTTTAGACTTAAAGGTACTTTTATGGAAAGTTCAGGGCAGGTCTGAAATGTCTTTGGAAGCCTTAACTACAAATGTAACCATCTAAGTTAGAGACTTCAATACAAACAGGGCTCACACGCATCTTTAAGAACTATTAGCTAGCACTGACCTGTAACTATATTTGGGAGGCTGTACTGTTCCAAGAAAAGCAGTGGGAACTGGAAAGTTGGCAAATAAGAGAAGGAAGTTTTAGTATAAACTCTTCCATGCGGACACATCAGAAATTTACACCTCAGATAAGAGAAAAAGGGAAGGAATGTGTATCTAAATTCTCCAGAGTCTCCAAAGTAGGCAATCTCTCACAAAGCTGTTGGGTACAAAGTGAGGTTGATGTCATTAGGCCACCTTTTGCCAGGACGTGTCATGCCCTGGATGCTGGGCAAACAGAAATGCTCTGGTGCTGAGTGGCTGGCTGCCTCAACATCCTCTGGTGTTAAGCACCTTATTCTATTCCTTTGTGAATTGTAATCCTTACCTTTACCACTTTTATCTGTATAAGGGGGATAATATTTCTTTAACACCCAGCCGTTCTGTAGAAAGAAATATATATTAACTTTTGCTATCTCTGGAAGTTGTATGAAGATGGAATGCTCTAAAAATACTAATGTGAATCTGCTAAGCAAGTGAATGCTCCAGTCCATGGCTGATGATTTATTTCAGGCGATTCAATCATGAAGCCAGGTACTGATTGCATTTTTAATAAGGCTGGCAGAAAGTTTCAGTGTTTCACTGAACTGAATAATTTTTGAGTGCTTTACAGAGCAAGTTTTAACTTTGCCTGCAATTTTAAAATATTAAAACTTAAATGTTAGAACTTGTAAGATCATTATGACAGATGTATTATTTTGTCACAGGGAAACTCATTTTCATCTTATCTCCTGATTATGTTATATATTTCAACACAAAATAGTGCTACTTAATATGGTACTATCACCTTGCATTTCTGGAAACTTCAGATGACTTTTTGAACGCTAAAAATCATTCTTTATGCATTAAAATTGCTATTGCAGCTATTAGAGGAAATTTGTTTTTATTCTGTGTCCTGCAGTTAAATTCATATTTATTTTGGAGCACTTAGTTACGGATCAAGTTACCAATTAGCTTTTTAAAAAATAAAAAATAGTTGAAACTTTACCATCACTGCTTCATTCCAGTGAATGGAATTTTGTGCAGCATGGGGGCAGTGCATAATTAAAAGAAATTTAATAAATTTCATGTCAAACACTTAAAATAGCTTACTTCATCTTGAAGAAGTAAAAGGACTATAAAATGCCATTCCATTTTACCTACAGTCCATGACATCAGTTGTGGGAAGTGGGGAAATAAGTGCAGGACCAGTAATTTAAGTAAAAGAATTGAATATGTCTTGAAAATTATGGGAGCTGTGATGACCTCATGGCTTTTGGAAAGCTCTTGCCTCGACGCAGTTTCTGTTATCAAGCCAATACATCTCATGGGGTTTTAATGTGAGGCTGAATCAAATAAATTCTTTCTGTTCAGCTGCTTAATTTCATTATCATGTATATTTTAAAAGCACAGAATAAAATTCTGAAGGCTTTGATGTGTAGAGTATGCCAAACATTTGAAACATTTATTAATTTTATGAGGCATAATAAAATATAATGATAGGAAATCTAAAATTTTCCGTACAACTGTGGAGCCAAATAAATTTCTAGATGTGACAGCATCCTTTAAGAGACAGTTTTTGCAATAATTGAGGTGCTGTGTGTTTCTTTGAATTTCACTATCTGATGATAACTAGGAGTTGTATACCTTATTTCAGAATTCAATTAGGTACCATTATAAGATCTGATTTCCTTGGTTGTTCGTTTGTTTGGGGGTTTTGGTTTGGTTTTTTCGCTGTTGTTGGGTTTTTATTTTGTTTGGGTTTTTTTTAACCTAATTGTCAGTCAATGTGTTACAGCAAGACTAGCTTTCTTTTGGCTCTCATGGCTATACACTGTTGGGAAAAAATAAAAGAACTACGCTTCATCATCCTGTCAGGGAGGTTTCTTAACAAATTACCTTTACCCTCAAAAGAAAACAGAAAAAGACTTTTGTAGCTTTAACAATTCTCATAGTTCTTATCTTATTTTCTTGGCCATTCAGGGGAAAAAAAAATACAATCTTCTAGATCTCAGAGATAATAAAATAAATATCTTTAAGTTTCTATGAAATCTAGATACTTAATAAAAGCATGAACCTTTAATTATTATTTAAACATTATGTTTTTTTCCTATAATATTGTGTTTTCAAAACACATTCTTTGTTGACCAGTTATTTTTAAAGACTAAATAATAGTAAATTGCAATACGAAGTAGCACAAAGTAGTACACCCTTTCTTTCTTTGTATGCTTGTTCATTAAATACTTGATAATCATCCAAGGTTTGTGCCTTAGTCTGGATGAAATTCACTGCAGGAAAATACCATAAGGTATTTAGATTTTACTTAATCTTTCTCTTTTTGAGTGTCATATAAAGGAAAGGTCTAACTTTCAACAAAGACATTATTTGATATCGTATACGATACCAGAGGCCAGGGCCGGTTCCTGGAGGTCTGGAGGTTGCTGGTACCGGGGAGCAGCAGTGCCTTTGTCAGCAGTCCCTGTCAGGCGCTGAATAACCCGTTCACCCAAAGCACACCTGCATTCCTGAGCCACAAAGAGCCTGGGAGCTGCCTCCAGCTTGTGTCCCATTGTGTTCATCCCCACATAGTGGAACCAGTTTGCTGTGCCCGTGTGGGATATTGGGACTTCGTTTTTCGGTTTACATCTTTTTGTAAACTCAGTGTTTTCAGCAGGCATCTTACATTTCAAATTTATGTTGGGGTCTTATAAATCAGCTGAAGAATGAATGTGTGGTCCTTCCGTACCATAAATTAAATTAATCTGTAATTTGTGTGGGATGTTTTGCTAGTAACAGGTGGATATACTTAAAACAGAATTGAGAAATTTCAAAATATGCAAGAAAAACAAACCCCAGCAATTTTGCTGAGTTTCTAGAGCATAGTAAAAGCATACTGTTCAATGTTGTTTATTTTTTCATGTAAGAATAACATAATTTACTACAGGGATCCAAACAAACTCATTTAAGTAAAGTTGAGAGTTTTAACTTTTCTAGCGCATCACCAAGAAAATTGTATGAAGTACACAGAAATAAAAGAGAAATGCATAAGTTATTCTGAAATCATCTTCTGAGTTATTATTTTAAGCAGACCTGCATCATATATGCAGAAAAAATAGTTTATCAGCTGCCTGGGTCTGAGTCAGTAACAGTGCGGCAATGCCCTTCTTGCCATTGCTGTTCTGTGCTGCTTAAGTGTCTCTGAGCCTGCTTTGAACAATGAAGTTTGCAGGGAAAACCTTGAAGAGACTCGAGATGTCACTTTACAAAGGCGCCCTTAACCGCTTTGTAGACCCCATCCATCCACAAAAAGAAGTTGTTGCTAAACTTTGAGAATGGAAAGATCAGTGAATAAATCCATTGTTAATTTTAAAAGCAATTTCAAATGCCTTTACAGTTAAGCCATTCAATTTCCATTGGTTTAAGTTTAATCATTTTTCATTAATGTAAGCTAATTTGCAAGCTAATCTAATAAAGTAGCATGAAACATGAGCAGCAATGTATTGAAATGAAGGAAGTTCAGCTGCTTGCAGCTCATTAAGGTTCTTGAAGTTTAGAAGACTAATTACTGACTAAGAATGATTTTGTTTACCTCTACATTTTGAGAGTTCCTGTTTTATCCCACAGTTTAAGACTCATGGGCCAAATCATCAGTAGGTATAATTTGGTAGAGCTCTAATAAAGTCAACAGGTCAATTTACAGCAGTTGAGAATTTAGTTTTTTATTGCTGTTGTTTTTCCCCAATTAAAAAAAAAAAAAAAAAAAAGAGTCAACCAGTAAAAATATTCACAAGAAATGTTTCAGCACAAACATTAGTTTGCCATAGTGCCTCATCTTGTGCTTCCTAGAATCTGTGGAGCATTTCCCATTGATTTCAATGGGACAAGCTTTAGACTCAGAAATTCTTCCCATAAGAACAGGAGAGTTGTTCTGGTTTCCTGTAAAGCTGCAACTTCTCTTAATTAATGTATATCTGAAACAGAACCCAAATTTTATAAAGGAATCTGCCAGTCCTAACTCGCCAATTGCTAAGGAGAGGCACTTCATCATGGTCCTCAGTGAGCTAATTACTCTTGCTGATAAAGGGGCATAAAACAATCTGAAGTTTTTCTCTTCACATTTCAGTTATTTTGCCAACTAGATTGAGCAGTTTGTTATTTCCCAGATTTCTGTTCTACTAGTGGATCCCTCAGGTTATCGTAAAATTAATCCTGTTTTTCTGTCATACCATTCTGATCAAACATGAAGGTTAATTGTAGTCTCACTCTGCTTCTGTTGTTTATTCACTTATAGATGTCCATGGTCACATGGTCAGGAAATCAGACAGTATGCTTATGTTCATCCAGTTACTGAGCCTGTTTTTAAGGCATTTCCAAAATTGTCACTCCTGTGAATGCTGAATTTTTACATGTTCAAGGGCATACTCTTCACTCATGCCCAGTTTAGCTGGTGATCCAGGTCATTCTGCACCAGACAATTTCTCCTCCTTACTTGCAATGATTTTAATTACTTTTTTTCTTGTTAAATAACACAGAAATAAGAACTATCCCAAAGTACTGCATGTGTTATGAAATAGCTAGTTTGGTATGAAATCTTGACATTTAAACATAAATGTGGCAGCTGTGTGGTTGTATAAAGTATTGTAAATACTAAAATCTTAAAATATAATCAACCATCCCATAGTGCACTACTTAAAAAATTTTAAAACTCATCCCAAGCTCACTACAATCAAAATGAATCATCTGATTAGCATTAATGTAACAATAAGCATTTCTGATTATCTTCTTTAATAACATAGGAAATGTTTCAACCTTCAGCAGGAGAAAAACAAATGCCCTTTTCTCACTTGTGCTTCCTGTCTCTCAAGCCTCTCTCAGCAGCATCCTGTGTGAGTTTCACCCACTTTTTCAGAGGATGGAAGAGATGGATGAAGCTTGTGCCTTAGGGATAGCTTTAAACCTGATCCTGACACAGTTTCTGTTTGCTGGTTTGACCTTGCTGAACGACCGAGGGCCTTAGGGACCGCACTGGGATGGAGACTGCCTCAGTACCACTGGCTCTGTTTATCTGTCTAGATCAGTGCACAAATCTAACAGGATGATTTTGCCCTTAAAGGGCCACAAATACTGCTGTGTAGGCAAGCTGAGAGCCTCCTCCTGTCCAGGAATGCTACTGAGCCAAACGCTGGTCTTGCAGTGCACTTGGCAAAGAGCAGTGGGCAGCCTTATCCCAAGTGACATTCCAGCAAGGCAAATACAGCAGTTAATCAAGCATTGCTGTCTGTGGGAGAGGCAGATTGGAAAATCTGTCTTATCACGATTTTTCATAGTTACAGAATCTGCAGGACTGAAGGCATGATAACAGTAATTCTAGTTCATGAATTGGATGTGAAATTGAGAATTCAAACCTGAGAGCAAGATGAGTGGGATTTAAGGCAAAAATGAGACTATTGAATTTTAAGATAATGACTTAATTAGGAGTAAATTAGGATCAAAATAGGATTATTTGAATAGCCGATAAAGTAAAGCAAATAGAATATATATGTTGTTATGAATTTCTGTCATCATCATCAAAAAAGACAGCTGTGTTTTCTGCTACTCACACAGATATAAAAAATGTTGACTTTTGCTAACTTCTTTCTTTCTTTCGGGGAAGTGTAGTATGTGGCCACAGCAAAATCTCATGTGTAGAAATTTCTGTGGAAAAGTGTTTTGTGAGCAATGCAACCAATGTGGCTGCACTTAAAGATTTGCGCTCATGCCTGTACTTGAGCTGCAAACAGAATAAGGCAGTTTCTTCATGTCAGAATATGGAAAGAAAATAAAAAGTTAGCTGTCACAGGGCTAACTTACTTGGCATTGTTCTAACTTCAAAGAGGGCACAAAGAAGTGGTAGTTTGGCAACACTATTAAGTATGTAACAGGCTGCTGCAGGGGAGTGTAGCTCTCCCTTTTTCTGTGAAAGAAATCCCTATGCAAGTGCTGTTTTCATGAAGAAAGGTTAATCCAGCATTGTGGACTAGGAGTTTAGACAGAAACAAGCAAAGGAAAATTCTACTGCTAAATTCTACGGCTGGGAAATCATTCCCATTATAGTTCCCATAGCATAAATGGAGTCTAGAAACATTCATTCAACTTTTAAATTGCAAAGCAGGATTACAAACTGAGTTAAAATGATTTTCTAGAAAAAACCTTTTATAAAAATTCAAGTCACTGAATATGAATAATTGCAGATGCAGACATTCACACTAGAAAACTACTTCTGTATTACAGGGGTATGAGAAAATTGCTATTTTTGTAAGAGAATGGCAATTATTAAATCACTAGGAACTGTTTAAATGCATTGGATTGTGGACATGACCATTAGCAGCATGAACAGGTAATAGATATTTTCTTTCTTCTTCTAAAAATCTAATTGCTCTCTGCTATATCAAGAGGAAATTCAGTATACTGAGGGATTCTCTGAGGTCACTTTCTGGGTTTTCAATAATTTTCTTAGTGGAATTATCTGCTGAATACTTTGAAATTCAGCTGAATGGGAACTGGTCATCTATTTCATAAAATTTTTAAGAGTTTAAAAATATTGAAAATTACCAAATGCTTATGAATTTCTGTCTGAAAACAAAAAAATTATTTATTGAAAGTATTTTCAAGATAAAGATACGCATCTATTCCTGGAGTAGCTAAAGCGGGGTTTTATCAAGGTATTTCAAGTAAGCTTTTCTTAATGGAGATTTAGAACTTGACTGCTAACATTTTTATTTCAATAAAACATCTTGAAATAAATACATATTACATCTTTTTTTTTTTTAAATAATATTGGAAAATTATGAGTGAATGACTGCATGAAGAGAGCCAAAGCATTGATATCACAAACACTGTGGCCTGAGGCTCAATTTATAGAACACAAGAAGTAAGGTTTGTCAAACTGAAGCATGCAAGCAACATGCTTTTCTTGTGCAGGACAGTGTCAAGGCCTGTCAATGGGCTTTGACACACTCGAGTACTCTGAGGCCATGAGAAAACTGGAGGGGGAAAAAGCTTTATTAGAATAGTGGGAATGGTCATAAACTTGGGAAATAAACCAAGAGGATATACATACTTATTTACATGCTACAAGCAAAGTACTTTCCCTCATCTTCCCCGTTTCTCTCCCAGTAGCGTGTTTTTCCATTGCTCACAGCAGGTCCCATAGATAAGGATAAGGTGCTATGGTGGCTTAGAGCTCTAAGAAACAATAGAAGTTAATAATTATTTCTTACCAGATCTGTCACCAGTGGCAAGGACATAATTGGTATGACTCCTGTAAGACAGCATTACCCCTAGACCTGCTATTGTCTTCTGCCCTACCCTGAAAGGACAGGAGAGACCAGGGCCACAGAGGTACTGCTATTTTATGAACACCTTGAGTATGTCACGCTGTCCCCAGTGATACTCATGCCTCTAATAGTCAAACAGGGCCAGAGCACTCTTCCACAGTGTTTCATGACTACCACTCTCCCCAACACATTTCTGGCCCCTCACTTCTCACCATTTCCCAGATGTGCTCAGGCTCAGTTTGGATTGTAGGGGGGACCAGCAAGCATCATATAAACAGGTTTCTCACCCTCCTCCTCAGAGCGGAAAGCTCAGTATGGATCAGCTTTTAGAGAATCAGGCAACATTTCTTCACCCAGGGTTCTGATGCTATTTATAGGGTTTTGCATGTGTAGGTTAAAACAATCAGCATAGGAGCAATCTAGAAAAGCTGCAAAATGTGCCTAATTTCAGGCTTTTGGGTGATTGCAATGCTTGAGCAGAGTCCTTGCTATGTGGAGAAGAGCCATCTGTCCCAAACTGACTGTCTACTTCCTGGTCTCTTGGTGTCCACACTTGAAAAGGGTGACCTCTCAAACCTTTGGTGGAGGACGTAAAGGTAGGTGGTCAATGCAAATTGAATTCTCTACAACTTTCCCCCTTAGCTCCTAGACACAGAGCTCACAGACCTCACACATATGGACACTCCCGCATTCAAGTGTTGGTAGAACAGTTAGATGTTCCAACTGTGGATAAATAAATTATTGCTCAAGAGTAAATTTCTGCCTGCTCCTCTACAGTCTTTGGAAACCCAGGAATTTATGAGGGGATGCATTTAGCAGCACCGAAAGCATTACTTGATGAGCTTCACTGTCATCAGCAGATGTCACTGCAGCCATTAGTAACTAATGAATTGTTTAAGAAGATATAATGACTAATTTGTCTGGTCAAAAAGGCATAAACACAACCTTTGAAAACTGCATTCTATTAAGTCAAGAGAAAAATTGAGTTCATTGTCCTTTAATTTTCAAATGGGATGAGATCCAAATCTGTTACAGTTCTGAGACAAATTGCCTGGCAAATTTGTGGCATCTTGTGAGATGCTAATGAGAAAAGGGTTGTGAAATACTTAGGATATTCCAATGAATCAGGTAAAGAAGCCAGAATAGAAAGGTTCATATAATCTTAATATGAATAAGTTGGCCCCCAAAGGACCACTGAATAAGATATGTTTATCTTTCTGCTCTGCCCCCAGTGATTTTTAACAATGAGCACTTCCACTGAAGACTTCTGTCCTTTTCTATACGCTTTTGAGTGGCCAAAAAATATTTAATGACTGTGAATGTTACTGGGTCCTCACTGAGGAAAAGGTTCCCACCTTTTCACAAAAAATAGACAATAGATATAAATATGAAGCCCTTTCTCTACATATAAAGAAACTAGGATCCATTTCCTTCTGATATAATTCATTAGTAATAGTATTAGTGGTCATTGTCTGCAATCTTGAAAAATAACCAAAATAAACATAACTAAAAACCACCAGGATTTATATTCCTAACAGATTTAACATCATTAGCAAGAAACCAGGACACAACATTCAATTTTTACTTTTCCAGGTAAAATACTAACTAAGAGCCTGTACTCTAAAGTGGGAGGTGAGCTATTAAGAGAAGGAGAGGGTGTGGTGAATGTGTTCAAATATTTCAACAAAAATGTTCTCATATTAAAGATTCCTCAGGCATGAAAATGAAGCAATTAGTTCTTATTTTCTATTAAGTTAGTCAGACTGTGCTGTCAAAAAATAACAGTACGAAGAAAAATTATCTGCCATGCAGCAGCAAAAAAAAGGTAAGAATGGAAGGGTCAGCGAATCATATAGTCTAAATCAGCCTTGTGCTACTAAAATTGGTGGAGCTGGGCAAGTTCACAGTGGTGGATGATGTTGTTTCTTGTCTGTGTGTGCCAGGAAAGCACCACTTAGAGGTACAGAGATGGCTGCAGAAGGGGTAAAATTAATTGAGAAAATTGTGAATTGATGCATAAAAAGGAAGTAAGAAAGATGCTTTTCTTTGCTAAATATTTACTTTTATATTTAAGGTCGATCAAGGCACTGAAATATTTGTACACAATTCCTTGGGTTGGTTTTTTTTTTTTTTTTTTTTCACTGTTATGCTTTTCAACAGTTGAATGAAAAGAAAAATGAAGATCAAGCTGAGTCTTTGTGAAGACTTGCACAGCATTCTTGTTGGGTTGCATTAAATATTCCTGGCAAGTTACCGTTCCTACTCTACGTGAAAGTGTAATACAACATGCTGATTGCAAGCCAAGGGTGACCAAATCTGGAGTTGTGTCACCAGCGACAGAACATATATTGGTTCTGTGTTACTCATGATGGGAAAAAACTCCAACAACCATACTTCAGGAACAACCTTAAAAATGATGTTTTTTATTTAAACAATGAAATTACAGGGATGAAGTAACTTCATATCATGTAACATGAACTATGTGCAAAGGGGCACCACCTGGAATGGAATTTCTCTGTGACAGCCTACAAGACTCCGAAGTTAAGGAGACAGTAACAGGGACAGATCTCAGGTATTACAGCATATAAATGAGGGAAAAGACACAGAAAACAATTTCTAACAAGTGAAGAAACTCTGTTGGAGGAAGATTTTCTCCTCACTGGCAACTGCTAGATTGCTTTGGAAAGTTGTGATGAATTAAGTGCCACTGTGGTTTGGATTGTATCTTAAATCACATTTTAAAAATATTTCACAATTGAGAAATATTATTTATAAACACCATTTTTATTAACAGAACTGCTCTTGAGGCTATAAAATTTTTAAAAGGAGACTTTAGAGAAAGGTTATGCTCCTTTGACAGACAAAAAATAGGTCCTTTTAGATTTATTTACAATAAACTTACTTTGGGTTACGTTCTGCTTATCTGTTGAGAGTGGATTATATGGGAGAGAAATAAAGTCTATTAGGTCTTCTTGCCCTCTTGTATTTCCATTATCTACACAGGCAGTAAAAACCCTGCAAGGATTTTATGCAATTTTTTCATATGAATCAAGGGGACATTACTTTTAAATTTCTCATGTCCTCCTGAAAATCTGTTGGCCCTGGACACGAGAAAATATTTTTATTAATGAGCTATGTGCTCTTTAAACTCTAAGATTTTAGTTTATACACTCTAGTATCAAGCATTTGAAATACTTGTCATAATTGTCATTTGAAATACTTGAAATACATTTCAAACAGATTATCAGGAAACTAATTAATTTAATAAATGCCCTAGAATCACAAAACGGAGTGAACGGCATCTCAAGTCTCCTTTCACTCTTCCAGGCAATATCAATAAATGTGTCAATATTGAGATGATGATTAATCCTGCTAGTCTTTCCTTAAAAACTTATTATATTGGAAGCTGTATTGCATCTCAAACTAATCCAATCACTGTACCTCACTGTTGTAAGAAAATTGGACACCATGTACTTGTGCTGCTAAGAGCAGGTGAATCCTTGCTCTGTACTGCAATGGAATGTGGCTGCTATGTACTGTTCAGTAAGATTTCCATGCTGATTTGTTTAATACAACTAACATGTTAGCACTAGCATGATGAGAATATATTAGAATAATTATGGTCACATCAGCTGCAGTAACCACTTAGCAGGTGGACCTTACTCACTTCAGTCCACTGTGGTTTTAGTCAGAAAATCAGAGAGATGGCAAGTGGCTATTGGCACTAATCTGGTGATCCAGTAACAAATTTCCTCAAATACCACCAGTCGGTCTGTAGGATGGGCTCTGAAGGAGAGGAACCTTGGCCAGGGCAAAGCAATGGCATATAGTAGCAAACTAAGCTGGCCCATCAGGCAGCATGGTGTAGCTCCTCTGATGCAGCCACTTTTATTTGAGGACCACATCAGTTTCCACTGTGAATAATATTGTTGGGCTTTCCTTCTTTCCTCTTCCAGACAGCAGAAAACTTTCAGAAAGGCAGAGAGGCACCATGTTAATTTTCAGGAATTACTGCTCGCACTTAGTAATCAATGTATTCAACCTATATAGTTTCAAAATGACTAGGATAATATTACTTTGTCTTTTTTTTTTTCCCCCCTCTGGACAGCACCCTCCATGTGACTGAATCATTAAGAGATCTCTGTGATGTTTGTAATATCTGTCATGCAAAACAAGTTTTAGTGCTCAGCATTATTCTCACAGGACTTGTTCTCTTAGGCACTAGAAATAGTTATTTTAAAATTCTTCTGTTTAAGTGCTTCTTTAGAGCTCCACCAAATATATTGGGGGGGAGGTGGAAGGGACCTGTATCATTTATTTGGTTTACCAATGGTCACAGCTGTGCTAATACAGCAGAATATTAATCTGTATTTTTACACTCAGAAAGGATTTTGGAAGAGCAAGTTGCTTCTGAAAAGGGCATATGAAACAAATATTAGCTGTAAATAAATAAAAAGTGGAGAAGCCTTCTAGGAAGTATTTGTGTATGTAAATGCACTCACTCATACAGAGTAGGAAGCCATCCATGCTGTATTTATCCAGAGAAATCTATGCCGTGCTAACCAAGTTCTTATTGAAAGATTTCATGTGTTTATTTCTCTTTGTTCTAATACAAGAGCTTAGAGGCCATGGAAAATACATTTGATTTTTTCAATTCCAGCAGCTTTTATTAAATTAGGAAGTTTCAGAAAGCTGTCAGGGGCTTGGTTGCTTGTTTTGTTCACAGCGTAGTGTAACAGAGGGCCCTTTCTCAGGTTCAGTGGGGAGATTGCTCTCTTAAATGAACAAATGGAAATTCAATATATAAAACCTTGTCATTTTATTTGTAAATTGATATCTGCAAGGCTTATGCTCATCTGACACCAAAGAGAAGTTGCTTTTCTGAAATCACCAACATAAGGAAACGCGATGGTATTCCTATAACTAAAAAGTTAAGTAGATATTGCCTGTGAAATAAGACCAAACATTTTCAGAATTAGAAAGCAGAGACTTGTAAAAAATCTTTCTCTGTTTTAAATATTGGTTAACCAAACTATTTTATCTCATAATTTTTTTTATTTACAAAATACGTTATTCAGAAAATATTTCCTGACTTCTGGGAATAACATTTACACAGAAAAACTGAACTTGTTTTCTAAATGACATGTAAAAATTAGTCACATTGTGCTGGATTTTTTTCCCCCAGAGGAAAATCAATGCAATTCTTCCTGTGCTTGAAAGGATTATTTACTTAAATGTTTGTTCACTTTCAGCACTGTGCAACACTATGCATCTAAGAAAAAAGGTCAGATGCAGATCTGGATCACAGATTCCAGTGAAACTCAATATAATAACAACACATTGTGATGACATTTATGCTGTGAGGGTATTGTATAATGACTCTAGGTCCAACAAAATTAATTTGCAAATGTAAGGGCAGAGTTTGACAGGCTATAACACAGCTGTTTCAGACAGTGTGGCATTTTGATGTGAGATATTCCTTGTGGATAGTCTGATGGGAAGAACAAGGCTGCTAGAGAAACTTGATAGAAGTTTTACTGAATTTATTTCATCATACCTAAGAATCAATTGATATAACTTGAACGGTAATCTGCCTTTATTTCCACTCATCCAATGAAACTTTCTTTACCAGGGTCATTTCTAATTGTAGGACCTTGTAGAAGAAAATAAATGCTTTGGAGCACAGCTGGGGTTTCATTAATATCTGCAGTGTGATGGAAAGGGTGGAAAATAGGGCAAATGATGGCCCTATCCCCACCTTTTCTGACAGGACTTGTACAACAGGATGATTATTTGAGACAAGTAAAATTATACTGGTCTAAACATAGGATCTTTGCTCTAGTTTTTGACAGATAAGGCAACAAACTTTCTTTGAACTGCTGAGGAAGTGCCAAGATATAACCCTGTTAATTCCCTAGCTGATGGGAAGACATATCAACACAAAAGAGAGATTAGTTTGGATAATGGGAAATAATTTATATGAGATTGTTCAATAGTAGTACAAAAGAAATCAGATTAAGTTATATCAGTATTATAGGTTCTTATTTAAAAACTTTTTCCTAGTTCTTAATATCTTTAGTTTCTCCTTCATATTGTTTTCTTGAACATGATCGTATTTGATTAGACATTGCTGCATTTTATTTGGTACTTGTGTGGACATCCTTTTTACATTTAATTTTATTTACTGAAGTATACAAGCCCAGTATAATATGTGTAAAAGGGTACTTCATCAACTATATAAATCATACTTTATCTGTAACATTCCTGTGTTAAAGCTGAATTGGTCTATCTGTCTATCATAACTCCTGATTTGAGAGGTTTAAATATTTCAGCTCTTCCTCTCTAGGCATAGCCAGCACATATTTTATTTTACTGTATCTCCAACTACCTAATTCTCCAGCCAAGGTACTATAGCTCAGAAGCAACAAGCTATCAACCCACTCTTGTCATTTCAATTTTTCACACATTTTCTTAGGCTATATGTTCTGTATCTCGGTGAACTCTTATCTCCCTGGTCCACTGCCATAGCTTTGTGGTATATAACAAAGCTTCATCTCTGAAATGTCAAAAAATAATGAAAATAGGAAAATCACAAAAGAGAAATTGGCCACAGCCAATTCTGTGGATCCAAAGCTCTTAGACTTCTGCTCATCAGCAAACCTTAAGTGAGGCAGATTTTTCCATCACCTGCACTGCAGCTCTGCTGTCACTTGCCAGTCAGGTACTACCCAGCAATGAGCACTTCTGGAAGAATTTTTCTGTGCCGGTACTCTCTATCAGCTGGAAAAAAGACTGCACATCAACAAGGCATCACTCTTTTTTTTATCTTTTACACAAATTTTTTGAAAGTACAGACAAAGTTACAGGAGAAGGTGACATAAGAACATGTAGTACTTATAAAAGAAGGACTGTAGGTGGGATTAAGAGATTTATATGGAGCTTGAAAATTTCTCAGGAAGGTCATTTTTGGTGTAATCCTCACTTTCATTATTACATTTCATCAAAATTTCAATCATCAATTCCTTTTAAAAGGTGATATGTTCCTTCCACTTGGAGATGTGATTCTTCCCCTGGGATGAACTGATGACTAGCCATTTCATCAGTAATAAACAAAAAATCTTCAGTATCTCTTGACATTAAAACAAATCAGTGTTAAGGGAAAAAAAAAATGCAAGAAGGGAGAACAATGGATGATGTTGTTCCCATTTAGTAGATAGATTGAAACTGAAAAGCTGCAGAAAGAAAGGAAGGACTAAAATATATTGCCCACCCTAAAGGCTGAAAAGAGTGAAGAAATATAGGCCCATTCTAGGAGAATGAGGGAAAGTAATAATTTTCTTCATAAAAATAAAGCAGCATTTATCTGCAGAGTGATGTGAGACATTTGACCATTATCTTATCAGAGCAGCAAGGCAGTTATCAATGTGGCAAAAGATCTAATTGTGAGAATTCTTCTGAAATTAAAAAAAGAAAAATATCAGGAATAAAAACAATACTGCTAAAAGGCATCAGTACTCCCCTTCATATGCATCTATGCAGGTCTTTCCATGCAGTTCTAAACATGACTTATACTTTAGGAAAAAAACCCAAACAAATCACTGTAAATTTTGAATAAAATTATGGATGATGCAATGAAAACACATTAAATTCACTGTAACATCCTTACAGCTTTATGGATATGAAACTGGCTGTTCTGTGCCTTTCCCTCTCCGATGCCACATGTCATCAGGATCAATTAATGATTTTAGATGGACCACACACTCACACACTCGTGCATTTTGGGCAACCTGAGCTTCCAGCTACAGTGCCATGTAGATTGTGGCTTACTCCCAAATCTCTGACCCATGTTGCTGCAATTTCAGTGAATGCTGCCAGAATTATTGGACGGACAATGTGAAGTGCATGTTCTCAGTACACAAGTGTCTGCCAAAATAAGAGCAGTTAAATGGAATTTATTCCGTCCTTTCAAGTGTAACAGAAGCCAATAAAACCTGAAAAATTTAGTTAGTTAATGCAGCACCAGAAATAGCAATTTTACTGAATCAGAGACAAAAAAGAAAACCACTAAAAAAAAAAAAAAAAAAATTATTGAACTGGCAGAGCTACAGAATAGAAAACCTGGACAGTCAACATCTTTGTATTTTGAGTACATTAATGCATGAATAATAATCAAAGGATCAACTGACTATTTGTGGAAGAATAAAATGAATGACACCAAATTAAAGTGCCAGCAACTACACATAAATGACCCCTCTTCACCACGGCACGATGAAAAAGATTAAAATTATACCATGCAAGGTGCTTTGGTGACCAGCTCTTGAAGCTGAAAGCTAAAAAACATTTAAGCAGAGATTACCACTGATGTTTTGTGGTTGGAGTATCAGAGAGATTTACTTTCTTTACCAGCCTTATCTAGGATCATCTCCTTCCTGAAGTGGAAAGCAATGAAATGCTGGGTAAACACATAGAGGGTTTGGGGTTTTTTTCAGTTAAACATTTACTTTGCCCTTTTTTTGAGGGTTTCAATAGATTCAGTATGATATTGAAAAGCGTGAGTCTGGGTCTTGTGTGCATATATAGGAAAATTTGAATCCTGAGTCATACCTTACTTGAAAATGCTCTTTGGAAGCTTCATATATATTCATTTAATCTTCTCTTCCTGTCTGCTTTAGTCCTCTCTCTCCTGGGTCTCTGCATCTGATTACAAATCCATTTTCTCCCCAAAACACCAAATCCTATTTAGAACATATTCAGGACACAGCTCCTGAGTTTGAAGCAATCTGTCATTTTTATGAGGAGTTTTGACTGATTTTTATGGGAAGCCTAAGGGACAAATGGCATGCAGCATGCCAGAGTGGAGTGATTAGCCTGCCAAACTTGGAATCTCTAGCAAACACCCATTGCTGTTCTAATTAACTTACTACATTCACCATTTGCATAAATAAATTGCTTAATTGATGCTTCCTGAATGGCATGACTTAGCACAAATTTTGTGAGACCAAAAATATCCACAAAGGTCTAGCAAATTGTTTAGCTTTTATGAAAAACTTCTTCCTTTCATGGAACCGTCATTCATAAATTGTTTAGCAGTGTTACTTTATTTTTATGTAAGATCTTTTTTTGGTTGAATGATGAGTTTTCTAAATAAGGTATAAATGCCATGCCTTTCAAAATTTGTTTTTGTAATGAACAGGTCAGTGGTTCTTTAAGTACCCAGCCAAGATATGGCATTCACATCTCGTTAGTGAGTATCTTTCTAAGACTTCACAGGAATCTCTTAAAGAATTTAATGGACACTAAAAAGAGATGCAGCTGATTTTCTGTACTTTTCATGAGAAACAGAAAGACAAGGGAATTATCAAGTCTACAAAAACAACATTAGAAGGTAAATTTTAGTGGAACAACCATAAATAGAGTACAACATAATTGGGAAAGGAAAATCTCATTTGTGAAAATCACATTGCATCCACCCTGCTAAGACTAATACTATAAAAGAAACTGCAGCATGAAAAAAAAAAGGATAAAAATAGTGAGGGTAAAGTTTCGAAAATATCCTGGGCACACCCTGTCTTTCTCCATATTTCTTTTGCTCTGGGAATAGCTTATACTACAAAAGTAACACATCCTGAAGTAATTGCTCACTTACAATTAAGAACAAAGCAGCTGGGGAAAGAATCCTTTAGTCACAGGAGAAATCAAGATGAGTAAATGCAATAAAATAAAATATCCCCATGCCTGAAAATAGGTTTCATAAAAGCTAGAGAAATGAGGAGATTAAACTCAACTTCCACGCTTAACCATCTGCAAGCAATTTCGTATATGTGGGTGACTTCACCATTCTGTACCTAACCTGGCAAGATCAGACCAGAATGACTTCTCTTCCAAAACCCAGATAAACAGATCATAATATTTCAGAGTGTTTCATCAATGCAAAAGGATGACTTAAATTACAGTGATTTTAGATGAAGTAAATGGTACGAGATACCTCCAAACTCAGTGTATGAAGAAATGTAACTCACACTCTTTATTTATTCCTCCAGGATAACGCTGATGGGTGAAGTTCAGGGTTAAAGTGTTTTGTGTAAGCCGTTTCCCACTGAACAGAAGTGTCTGTGTCACTCATCTGCTTGGTGGAAAAACTGTGCTATGACATTCACAGCTCTTGAGCAAACAGAAAAACTTTAAATTGTGGACATTTTTGGAGTGTGATGAAGCAATTTCCCAGTCCAGGAAAGCTTTGTCATCTATCTTCCATATCTGAAACTTCTCACCCCAGCCTTTGTTGCCCTCTAGAAGCCTTTGAAGTAAGATCGGAATCAAATCTTGATAGCTGATGCTGTATCAAGGCATTATTCAAATATGGCAAAGACAATATAAATTGTTGTGCCGAATTTCATACAGAGCAGTACTCAGTTTGGGATCAGTACATGGTTTGATACCAGCCCTATGCAAATCCAAAAGGAATAACAAGTTTGGGAACTTCATGAGTGTCTATTGCCTGATTCAGGGATGCAGAAATGCGATTGCTAATTGAACATTGAATTGGAGTGCCACAAACTGCTGGTCTTCCTTACAGAGGAAAGATATTTTTTATTACGCCATAAAATCATACAGAGAAAAAAACCCAAATAGGGGACAAAATGCAGCAGAAATATAAACATATCATAAGACACAAGTTGAGGTCAGGAGCTTTTCTCACACTACCAAAAGATGTATTTCCTTGAAACTCTTATTGGAAAGACTTTTCAGTTCAAGGTCTACAGCTTTACACAAGACAAAAAAATTTAATTTTTAAAAATTAAACATTAATGTACTATAAGACTTCCTGCCATTAGTCAAAAGTAAATTGGAATCTTGAGAGGGAATTGTCTGGGTTTTTAATATCAAATGCTGATTTTATCTGATTATAAAACATGTTGAACACAAAGTATAGTTAAAAATTCTCCTAAGAAACAAAAGCTAGAACTAATTAACATGATTGTCTACTACATGGGGATAGAAATTCCCACTGGATACGATAGCAGTTACAAATTTATTTCATTCTGAAGTGAAACAAAAAAATAAATCTCAACATTTTCTGCACCTTTTTCTACTGTATATCAGAGCTCGAGTGTAGCTCTTCAGAATTTTGAAACGCCGTTGGCATTCTCCTCGTTTTCTTTTAGTTTATACTGACACCACCAAGCACCAGGAGCTGTTCAGGCTCCAGCACAGGCCCTCACCACAGACAAGTGTCCCCTGCCTGCAGAGTGACAGAGTGTGGGTGGCACTACGTGCTGCCACCACATGCCCGGGGGGACTGCGTGCCCAGAGCCCTGCCGTGCTGCGGCCCCCTCCAGCTCAGGCATTGCTTCAGGAAAGATCCCTTGCAGACACACACCTGTCCCCAAACCCAGTCCAACGACCTGCCTGAATGACGGCCCCCATGGGAGGTGATCTCACCCAGGGACAGGATTTAGTCACTGGAACATGCCCAGTGGATAGCAATGGATAGACTCCTGCTCCTTTGATGATCACTGCACCAAGCACCAAGTGAATATTTTAGCCAAGTTTGTGAAATTCCCTTATGGATGCTGCGGTGAAGTCACTGGAGCCTGTGGAGTTCCGCTGGGCCAGCATGCACAGCTGGGCCAGCAGGAAGGTCCCTGACTGCTCTGATCTCACACCTCCCTCTCACCCACCTGTAGACCCTTGATGACTCTCCAGTCTCTCTTTTGGTTCTTATAATGGATTTAATAAAGGAAGTGCTGACACAATCTTCGCTACGGCAGCATGAGTCCTCCCCTCCAATAAGGGGGCAAGTACGAATATAAAAATGGCTTTCTTTGTTCAAAACAGAACAAACCAGATGGTTTCCCAGACTATAGTGCCTGAAAACTCTTTCACTGATTCCAGTGTGTACAGTATAATAAAAATGTTCAGGGGCCTCTAACTTTGTACAAGGTATTTTATTGTCTTTGTTCACTGGTCTGGATATTTGCCATGACAGTAATTGAACCGTGAAAAACATATATTTCTTTAAAGCATATTATAGTGCAGTTTTTAAGGAATTGCTAGTAGAGTGCAATGTAAAGGATTTGCATTATTTAATGCTTTGGGATAATTAGCACAGTTGAATAAATAAAACTGTTTTATATATAAAATGTGTATGGTATTCAGCACTATCATTTCTCTGAACAACATTAAACATAACCAACATTTTCTAAACTAGAAAAAGTTTTTCTCTAAAGAATGGATTTCTATGCATCTGAATATTTTTACTAACGCTTGCAAACCATATACTGAATAGTCGCAGCAGAAAAAAAAATACTTTCTACTAATTATATTCCTGAAGGTTAGATACCACATCGGGATTAAGCTGATAAAGAATTATCGGTATCAAAAAAACTGTAAAGGAAACCCTGTTCAACAGAAAGTCCAAAGGCATTCTTGTAAACTTTTACCCAGAGAAACCACATCACTGAAGCTGTTTAACTAGGGAATGCTGTGAGTAATCACCATATTGGCCCCGGATACACATTTTCTTCCCCAAAACAGTAATAAGGAAGAAAAGATAAACACCTCAGTGGAGCAAGGGGAAGCTTTTAGCAATCCCAGGTGTGCAGAGTTTATAAGTAAGAACAGAAGAAAAAAAGGGAAAGTGTGAGTAACTATCACTTTACTCTTTTAAAATTAAATTAGGCGATGTATCAGTGGAGTTTAGGGAATAGGAACAATTTTGAGGAATGCGCAAAACCACAAGATTTCTTCAATCTGTAATTTCTATGGAACAGTAAAGTATGTGTTAGAAAATCTATCATTCTGCATTAAATGTTTCCTCATTTGCCCTGTCACCACCTCATCCTCATCAGCACTGTTTCCCAACATTCAGGCGCTTAGGCACAGGCAGGGACAAGACTGTGGCATGTACTCGTGTGAGTCAGGACGTGCCATCTTGACAATGTCATGTTTTTATTTCTCTAGAGAAAACAAATTGAAATTCAGCCTTAAAGCTTACATGACAAGACAGACCACCATGGAACTGTGTTTGAAGATCCAAACAGCAAAATTAACATATATTTCATACAGGACAGGATTTTTCAGGCAGGCAGCAGCTTTACAGTATTTATGTTAGAGTCTGAGTTAAGCAAACTTTTGGTAAACCAGCTGCCCCCTCCGCTGCAGCCTTTCTCACTGTAGCTATCTGAATGTCTTCCACCCCTACATTTACATCCCCTATGGAGACTGGTCCTTCTGGATGTGTCACCATGGCTTGCATGGGGTCACCAGGCTGAAGGGATGAACCAAAATTGATCTGTAAAGCAACTGCCTCAGAAAAACCACTGAGGCATACTGATAACCCCTCACCTCCTCCCAGTGCTCAAAGTGCTCTGCGAGCTGGAGAGACGGAGGGTTTTACAGGCTGCTATGGAAGGCTTTTTACAGGTGAGGTTTTGATAGTAACCACTATCAAACCACTGCTTCTAATTTACCATAATCTGTCAGTCCGTTGGGTTTCTGCTGCTGGTGGAAGGGGGAAGAGAGAAACGGAGTTTTAGGTCTATTTTAGCAGGCAGTTAAAGCTTAGAGACACATAATACAGACCTTGTAGTTACCTTATTAATGATTCAAAGAAGAAAAAGCTGTAACTAACATGTTTGAGGAATCTTTGTATTAATTTTGAAAACCTGTAGGACCAGCTTCAGAGAGGTCTGCATTACTCTTTTTGAGAGAATACATTGTGCACAGGCTTTTGGGGTGTTTTATTATACTGATACAGATAAATACTAGGGAAAGAGAGAATTTTGTCTATTCTTCCCCTATTAAAGACAGGAAAATGCAGTTCTCCTTAGGTTCAAAAGTTTAAGGAACAGTCGAAAGCTTGTTGAAGAAATGGATTAATCCTGCTAGTTTTCTATCAGGACCTACAACTTTCAGGAAATTGTCTGCGCAGGTATGTCTTTCAATTTTATTTGTGCATAGTACAAAGTTCATGTTAATCAATTATACATTTAAGTTTACTGTTAATAATGAATAATTTGTCTGATCCATGGATAAGGAAGAGAGCTGGAAGCTTGCTACATCTGAACAGCCTTCTGAGCTTGGCCATTTTTCTGTGTATGTGAAGTCAAGAAAAAATTTCTAAAGTTAAAGTGCTGGCCATGATTAGTGCATCTTAATGTTCTCCACAAATGCTGTCAGATTCTACGGGAAAGCCCTGTAAAGTATAACAGAAAATATTTCAGCCAGGATTTCAACCACCCAAGGGATTTAAGTAAAGAAAAATGCACTGCATTACTACAGCTTATTGCAGTCAGCTTAAAAAATACGAAAAAGGCATAGTTTTCTTTGAAATTCTAAAAATTAGGCGTAAATCCTATAGAAGCCTAATATTTTTCATAAGACCTTTTGGTTTCATTCATCAATTCCTACAAGTTTTTTTTTGCTGCAGAGATATTCTCACCTGAGGCATCTTAGGTATTAATAAGTTCTGCACTGTCCAAAGTTTTCCCTTTGCTCAAACACTCCAAATTACTAGTTTTCCACTGTGAGTTAGGATATATCTGTCTCAACCAAGATGAAAATGAAATGTTATACATATTTAGGTTCAGTCAAATGATTTATTCCAGCTGAATCTTTCAGAAATGATTTCCCAGGTTGAACACCTTAGATCTTGGTAGCCAAAACCACCGCCCTCCACACTGGCGACCAATCTAAAGCAAGTCAATTTTTTTTTGTTTACAGTCATTGATAGAGACATACCAAGGGTCTGGCCTTCATAATTAGATGAGGAGCCTTGGAATGTCATCAGAACAGTGGCCAAGTGTAATTAATGGGCATTGTCTGGCTCCATAAAAATTTTCCATGCTTGCAGATGTTCCACACTTTGTCTCTCTGTCAGACGTGAGCATCATAATCTTGAAATGATGTACTTGATTTTAGGGTCTGACTAAACTGAGATGTAGACACGTGGCCTCAGTGTTCCCAGGCAGCTCCTGGTGGAGAGGAAGGTGCTGTCTGCCCCGGAGCCAAGGAACCCACTGACCCCTCACGGGCCATTTGTGTCGGCACTTCATTGCCTTTCTTGTTAGAAATTCCGCCAGACGAGAGGCAGGACATCAAAGTACCTTGTGCCCACCCTGGCTGGCTGAGTGGCAGCTCCTCATTACCAGCAGCAGCTCCAACACTAACACACTCTGTGAGGGTGAGTTTTAAATTCTTTGGAGATCTATCTCCAATTATACAATTATCTAATCAAAACATCTTCATTTTTATGTCCATGTGTGATAAGTCTTTCAGAACTCCACAGGTGACAAATTTATACTTTTCAGAGAATAAACTCCTAGAAATAAAGCAATTTTTATTGCAGATTAAATAGGATTTTTATCTCACGCCATTTAAAAGAAGTTTTTGCTGCTAATTTTCTTCTTAGTTACAAAAGGTCATTCTCTGAATGAAGGGTGACACAGTTGTTTAGACAGTGCAAATGAGAGCTCTGGAAGAAGAGTTAATATTTGACAATGTGCAGGAGGCATTGATCAGTGTATTTTTGAATCTTTAATTCTGTAAAATTGGACAATTAATGTCGTGAGTCTTCGTCTCCAGCATGCAACTTCTGGGTTTGTTTGCAACAGATTTGGATTGCATTTGAACTCTCACGTAAGAGGGATGAGTCCTCTTCATATATACTTGTATATTTTACATAATTAACCAAAAACCTTTCTAATGCCATTTGAGATAGTATATTTAAAAAAAAAAATAATCAAGTGAACCTGATTGACATGAGGCTGTATCCGTAGGAACTGATTTCCACCTGAAGCACTGGAATAAAATAACCACAGAAGGGAAGCCTGAAGCAATACCTACACAGGCTTTCCTTACAAATGCTTTCATACTGCCTTGAGGGGCAAGGCTTGAACCTGAACCACTCTGTCTTGTACTTCACTTTCTTTCTTAGACAGCAGCTATCTGACCCAAGTCGGGACTAGAAGGTAAAGATGAGCAAAACAACTGCTCTGGGAATTCATTCCCGTGTGGCATGTACTCACCCTGCTCTTCCTGCAGAAGCGCTGGACCCCAGCCACATCCCAAGACAGGTAATAGCTGGCTGGACAGGACACTAGGGGCCAGAATTCAGCTGTATTTAGAATGAAAAGTAGATGTTTCATAAACCTCACTTGACACATATCTACATTGGTAGCACCTGCATTCATAAGGTCACTGCCTGGATGTTTGGTAAATGCTGCCAAACACCCATTCCTAGAGACATTTTGTATCTGTTTCCAGCTTTCTTTTCTTATTTTCTCTATATCTCATTTTAGATTAATAATTAAGTCCCTCATGTTCATTAACATTATGATCAATACATTTTATATCAGCAGTCCTTTTAATCTAAAAATTCTGACTTTTCTAAGCAAGCTCCCCTGTCTCAGGAACAAGATGGAAAAAAAACTGCTCCAATAATTGTTAAAAAGAAAAATAAATTTAGTTTTTTAATTTTTTTACAAACCCCCTAATTTTAGTATACTGTGTCAGAATAAAAGCTACTTCAGCAAAATTGCATATCTTCACTTAAAACCAGGTTTTTTGGCTATCAGCATTTACCTAGAAGGTCTGAAACCCTGTGGAATTATATCAAGAAGGCTACTAGTCATCCTACTGTCAATTTTAGCTGACATATTAATCCATCTCTCCCTTGGCTGCACTACGGTACAGCAACTGCACTGTATTAATCAGGTGGATAGAACTGAACTTTTTTCTTTTTTTTTTTTTTCAAGTAGAGAGTGTGGGAAAATGCACTTGTCCAAACTTAGCTGCAAAGAGTCTAATTCAATCTGAATGGACATCAAACTGTGCTTTCTGGAAAATATTAATTCATTTAAAATATCTATCCTATAGTTTGTTTCACAATAAAGAGAAAATTAAGAGAAAGTATTGACAATGTTTTTCTGATTAATATTCTCAAGACATGACCTACTTCTCGTGGTGGTTTATTAGGAAGAGGATAGCTTAGTAAATCTTTGAACTGACTTTACATATTTACAGATTTCCTTCTACTATGTGTAATTTGAGTACCATGCCCTAAGACATGGAGGAAGGANAAGGAAGGAAGGAAGGAAGGAAGGAAGGAAGGAAGGGAGGGCGAAATGCAAAGAAAAAGCTGTGTTTACATAGAAAGCAATTTCCATCTACAGCCAAAGTCTTACTATTCAGTTTAACTCAAATAAATTCAATGTGTATTGCAAAGTCTTTGAAATAAACAAAAGAAACCCCACAATTTTTCATGTTTGCAAATGACTAACATTATGTTTACCAAATATGATTTATTTCTGCTGGTATAAACAGATATTAGAATATTCTATTTCCCCTGAGACCTGTGAGGCCTTTTTTGTAACAAATAATTTCTTTATCTCTGCATTTTAAATTCCCAAAATTTTGTGTGTTCTTAATAATATCATGGTAAGATTTTAGGAAACTTTTAAATGAAAGTTCTAATAAAGACATTTAAAATCCATATATTCAGTGAAGCACAGTTTCTTTCAAATTCTCAGCCTACCAGAGTAAATCTTACCCTATTCCCTTGTTCATCCAGCCTGTAGCTCCAAAATAAATACCACAGTAATGGATTTTTAGCACCCAAAGGGCTTTGGGCTTTGGGCAACCTGGGGCTAATAACTTACAGTGCCAATAGCAATCTTGGTATGCAGTAAAGAGAAAGGCAGTAAAAAAAATAAAATATAGTATTGAGAATGTTGTTTGCTCTACAGAATCCTCTCTACCTGTAAAATATTTCAGGCGCTCTTCCAAGGCAGACTTCCCAACACTGCAGGGACAGTGAAGAGGAGGGCTGCTTCTCTAAATGATCACTTGTTTTTCTGTTCTATATCTAGTTGTAGATGATTTCTGTGCAGTTTAGAGCTGACATTAAGACTCCCTTCAACAAACCTGGGTAATGTGAGCCACATTTCTTCATTCCAATCACTTCTTTGGGGGTTTACCAAAGTAATTTGGAGTAGTGCTTCTTATTAATATATCACAGCCTGTCAAAGAACTGGCCTAGAGGGAAGCTGTGCTGCTTTCTAAGAATTTTCTTCCTTAGCTATAATAGAGGAAGGAAGAGTGACACTGATGGCCAGATGTCTGGAATGAGAGCCTGCATTGTTCTTGACTTCCTTGCAAGTGTAGAGATATGTGAAGAGACCCGAGCAGAAATGCTAAATATGCATGCTCAGATGGTGCCAAACATTCTGGGAAAAGTCAAGCAAGCATGTGTGGCACCTCGCTGCCTTGGAGTTCAGGGGAGTTTTCCAGACTGAAGGGCAGAGCTGGCAGGCTTCGAGCTGCAGAGCCTGATCAGTGTGCAGTGGTACACGTGGGCAACCCCTGGGTGCTCCCTGGGCTCCTGCAGCCCTCACTCTCCTCAGCCTTCACTGTACATGTTGTCACAACAGTCCCAGAGAGTAGGGACATGCAATTAAATTTGTTCTGCAAACAGAAACCAAGTCACAAGCAGATGACTGAACTCTAGGTTTCAGGTGCTTAGGATTTTGCCAAGTGTCCTGGAGGAAAGCTGAGCCTGAGACTGGAATTAAACTTCGCTCTTTCATGCCATCAATCACTGCTCACAGTAGTAAATCTTGTCTCTCATTCAGCATTCAGAAATAGAAAGACTTCTGAAAATGTGCATTCAAATACCTCTTCACATTTAATCATGATTGTGATTCTTACCCATTTTTGATAAATATTCATGTCAATATACTTTTGTTCACATAAGTTACTAATCTTCCAAAAGTATCTGCATTTAGAGTGAGAGAGGTTATTGGTACACAAAGGGGAGTTGAAATTTCTGATTAGCATTTACTTGTTATTCTTTTTCTTTCAAAATATTTTTCTTGGCACTGTAAGGGAAAAGATGTTTAGCAAATTCTAACTGCATCTATATTCTGTTAAATGCATGTTCAGTTTCTGTAATAAACATTCTTAAAACCCTTTGAAGTTTGATTTCAAAACCAAATGGAATTGCTGAATTATTTTTTCTATGCATACTGCAGGAACATAAATCTTTTGTGAAAACAGTTTTCAATGCCATGGTAATTCTTCTACATGGAGTGTCAGGGCATGTTAGGTATACCTAAAGCATTATAATTGCAATTTTGCTAGGATGCAAAATGTCAAGACATATTAGATGTTCTAAACAGCACTGCAAGTATACCTGCTATAATTCTTCTTCAGCAAGTGGTTAAACAAAATTAAGCAAATTATATTTCAGCAAGGAATATGAGGGTCAAAAGGTTAAGGACTACTGCGAACTGAACTCTTCCTGATGAGTAAAATACATTTTACTGCTAGAAGTAATTTCACCAATTTTTTAGTGAGGACCTTGGCAACAACAGGGCTCCAAAGGAGCATCTTGCTAGAAAGAACAGACCAAAGCAGTAAAACAAAAATTTATCTTTTCTGCAGTCTATTTCCCTCTTTTATTATCTCTTAATTCTGGTGTCTGTTGAGACTTTCCTTGCAAGTTTTTCCTTTGTGTCTCTCAGGATATGAAGTTTCTAAGCTCCGTTCAACAGAAAACTTGATTTATGACTCAAATCAGTAAAAACTAAATCACTGCTAAATAAAGGATTTTAATGATTACTTGTAAGATTCATCCAAGCCCCTGATTAACAGTTTACAAAACCTTAATTTGGATATTAGTGCACAAAGAACATTTTAGTGGAGCATGATTTTCAGTATCTTAAAATGACCCTTAAAATATCTAACCTCACTGGAAAAAAAAGGAAATTAATTTTTTAAAAAGTTTAAATGCTAAATTTATATTTTTAAAATTTGTTCCACTATATTATTAAAATGAAAACAGCTACTGTTAATTTTCTTTCTTGCATTTTCAGTGTGAACACAGTCAAATCTAGGCTTACTTTATTATTCCATTAATTATTGAAATATATATATTAGCACAGTAGCCTTTCTTCAAAAGGCAATTCAAGGATGATGTATTTTGTAAATTGACAATGAAAGGGAGTAAATTTGACTAGCATAAAAAAATGTAGCACAAACAAAGCACTTAACAGTTGTATTAAGCAGTACTTCAGCAAAAAATATTTTTTTCATCAGTAATGCTTTGGGGAATATGAGTGAGATTTTCCCTCAGTGAATGTGTACTGTCCTAGGAGTTGGTAGCATTCATTCTTTACAGCTTTTTGGAATGCAATAGTAGCAATTTTCTCAAGAATTAAAAATGGATGGAACAACAGACCTAAATCAAATAAAACCCATTGAATCCAGTAAGTTATGTGGCCTGTAATATCTTTAGAAATAACCCAATATTCAATGTCTCTCATATATCCAAAAAGGTCATGAAAACAGTCATGTAAATGAACAACAAGAACTTTCAAAACTATGCTTTGTAGAAGCACTTTCCTATTTTATTAGAGCTATCTGAAAGTTTCATTTTACACTTCTGTGCTTAATGAGAAAAATTTTAAAATTGTATAGAACGGCCTTTGCCAGTACAGTGCTGAAACCACGGCAGCTCCAAAATATGTATTCCCTTCATACAAAAGCCAATGTTTTTCAAAAGGTGAGCAGACAGAGAACTGGGAGTTTGTCTGAATCCAGGAAAGTTCCAACTGACTGATTGAATGACTTCCTCGATATCAATAAAATTCTCTAAAACTGCAGGAGGAACCCTGTTATAACTCAGAAATCACTAACCAAGAGAGTTTCTCAGCCTCCTTATTTGTGAACCCCACTATTTTTTTAGGCCAGAGAGGTTCCGGTAAGTTTTTATAAGTGTGAGATAAATATAAAATAATAAGGTGTGAAACAAGAAACTAATGCAGGGTCTATGAGTTTAATGGAACAATCATCCAGCACAGTGATTAGGAAGGGGAAAATCATTGAAACCATCAGTCCAGAGCATAACAGCAGTACAAAAGGCAAATAGGGCAGAGGATTGTTAGGTGACACACAGAATTTAAAGCAGCAGAGGTTTTTACAGCATACGTTTACTTTGTCATAATTGGAAGCAGTATTAAACTGCCCAGGTGGCAGATAACTGTGAACAGTCTAAAACATTTTGTCAGAGAAAGTGGAAAAGAATAACATTATTTTGGGTGAGAGACACCTTTTTCCCATTGCACAGTACCTAATACGATAAAACCCGGGAATGTTACGCTCTACTCTCTCACAAATCATTAAGATGATTAAAGTTAAAGAGTTTACTGAAAAATGATTAAAAATTTAAGAACACAATTACAGAAAATGTTTGAAATTGGTTTTGGGGTTTTTCTTCAAAAATATTTTATACAAGTGTGTGTTCAAATACTGTAGCATCCCACAAACTCCATAGCAAAATCCCTCATCTGGGAAAGTCAGTGAGAATTTTGCCAATGAGTCAGATCAAGACCTTGATGCAGAGAGGTCAGCACTGTTCTGAGAGAATCCTCTGAACAACTAACACTAATTAAATTGCATTATAATGGATGTTATTGCAGCGATTTCTGACCTTCACTGGAGTTGTTTCCAATTCATACCAGTAAGGTCAATTTTTCCTATCCAAAAGCAAGAATGAAGCAGAGATTCAGAAGTAATACTGGAGTATGAGAAGGTGCTTGATTTGATATCAATTTAACCAAGAAAAGGAGATAATTAGGCTTCACGGGTCAGAGAGTATGAAACAGCAATTTTTGTCTTCACTGCAGAGGTAGACTTGTCAGAAAATCCAAGCTACTGCAGCATTTTCTTTTCCATTTGCAGGGTGCTCCTCACAGAAGGCCAGACACAGCTGAGATGGACCTGCTGAGCCCGGCTTGAGCAGGTTTCCAGCAAAGTCTCTAAAATGTCACTTTGCCTCACCTACTTTTAACTTTTCCTCTGAGACTCTTCACACTATCTAGTCACAGTTCATCACTGAACTACCCTGGGCGCTTATCCTTGGATATCTGTATAATAGCAGTGCTCTATCAGATGTCTTTTGAAACTTCACACTAGTATAACCTCTCTTTTGCAAACCAAGCCAATTATTTTTTCTCATGACTGAGAAGCAAAATAGGCTTTTGGAAACAATGAAGCGAATAATGACAGAATAATAAACTAAAGATATATGCGCTAATTTAAAAACCTTATTTACAATTTCTCATGACCTTACATTAATTGAATGAGTCTCATTCACAGTCTTGTATTCTATGATGATTTTGGATATTGCTACTTCCATTAGGTTAAAAGAAAATTAAAATATAGTGTTGGTTTGGGAAAAGTAGGAAATACTAAAGCGGACATTTCAAAAGGAACAAAAACACTGAAGGTGCTACAGCCCCGAAATTTTGGTCCAGCACGTATTTTTTTCTGCAAACTCTCTTTGAACAGGCCTTCCATGAAGGAAATGTACTATTTTGCCTCTGAAATAGAGCGATGCCTGTCATTTACTGTTAACTCCGCAAACAAAAGAAAAGAAGTACAAATAATGTACTTTATAAAAAAATGAACTCTGGTAAATATTCAGTAGAATATTTAAATTTAAATAGTCTTCATGTTTAATCCTTAAATAGAAGGCTGAACTAATACTAATGTAGTAATGAACCAATCCATAATTCACACACTTAAAAGAAAATTCCATGCAGTCAGCCTCTGAAACTCATGTGTCAGTGCACACAGTTCTAATTAATAAAATTGATAAAAAGAGCCCCAAATTTTCTAAGCTTTATCACAGGTAGTGTAAGAGTGTTTAACACCTGAAAATGCTACCTCAATACACTACCCAAGGTAGAAACTAATTCAGTTAAATTATCTGCTTTTTAAGGAATAATAGAAATGTCAATCATAAATTCTAGCAGAAGGAGGTTCTTAGACTATCCGCCTCATTTATTTGTGATTTTTTTTATTTTGAAAGTTGGCGTGTATCTATAAAAAATATTATTAATTTAAGAAAGAATTTTCCAGTTTTTTTAAGCAAATATTTTTGTACTTATGGTTTATGAAATCTCCATAAAAGTATGGAATCCGTGAATAAATTTGTTTGAAGTTTGTCTTTCTGGAAAATTTAGAAGAAAGCTCTAAGGTTATCAAATATGACAAATTTTGTAATTCTTATTCAAAGAAATAACATTAGGAATCCAGAAAAGACTCTTTTGGGAAATGGGTTATGCTAGATATATTTTACTCAGATCTTATATCAGAAGGAAAAAAATATTTCCAAAACACTTGTTTAACCTTTCATAAAATCCAAAAACAAATCACAGGACCCTTAAGAGAAAAAAAAAAGAAAATAATCCTTTGCAGAAAAACATTTACTGAACACCTACCAGTGCTCAGGGTTTTCTTCTGTGTAAATTTAAATATGTACAGCCCAGAATTTGATTCAAGCTTTTTTTTTTTTTTTTTTTGACAAGGAGATGTACATTGAAGGGTGAATAATGTTTCTGACCTAGAAAGAGAAAGTCACATGCAGTTCACTATGAATAAAGAACACTCTGTGAAAAGTATTATTCAAATGCAAAACAGAGCAAACCATCTGAATATAACCTAAGCAAAAGTATCCTCAATTATAACCGTTTTTTTTTGTTGGTGAGGTGTTTTTGTGGGTTTATTTGTTGGTTGGTTTTTGTAGCCCACCATCTTGTTCTGGTTCTGTGTGGTTACTGTGAGGGACAGAGAGTGACGTACCTCAAGCAGAAGGCAAAACATCTCCGAACAACAGATTTGCTTTTTGTTTATTAGAACTCCAGGATTCCTATGACCTTCAAGATCACAGAGTAGTTGAAATAAGAAAATTGCCAGTAGCTATGTAATCCATACCAGAGCAAGCAGGACTGCAGACGTCTAGTGACACTCAGTTGCTGTATATTATCAAAGGCAGGTGTTTCATTTTCTCTGCTCTGCTGCAACTTTTGATTGCTCTATCAGGTATTGCTTTTTTCTTTTTTTCCTGCTTTGTTCCTTTGAGGGGATCTAGCAAGAAGGGTGGGACTCAGAAAGGGAGGAGAACAGATGCTTTCAGCCTCTGCTGCTCTGAGCAACTTCTGAACATTCAGTGGACTAGTTGTTCAAGCAGAATGAATAGAGCTTGATTTAGTATTCCATATCCTGTGTGGAAGCTGAAAAAAATTTTGACTCCTTCTCCTTATACATCTTGCAAGTTGATTGATTCACGCTTCAACATTTTTCTTCTAAAAAGTCCTAAAAATTCCTATCTACAGATTTGAGCATAGCAAGTAATGAGATCCTGCCAGACAGTGTAGGTGGTTTAGTAAAGCAGCTTAGCAGACTGACCAATTAAATTGCACCCATAATTAAATGACGTTTTATTTGACTCCTATGGACAAGAGATCCATCTTTAGACATGTATATCTGGAAAGACCTCCCCTCTACCCCTCCACTGAAAAAAAACCCCAGCAAACATCTCCACACTACTACATCACTATCTAGATCTATGCTGTGCAAATTACTGACTAAAAAACTAGTTTTGTAAACCAATGTATTAATTAATTGCTTGGAGAAATTCTGAACTATAAAAATAGAAACATGTAAAGGGGTTTTTAAAGTCATTATCTTGAAAAATATTCATCTGATTGAATTAATAAAATTCTTACACGCAATAAACAGGGGAGTAATGCATTTATGGCAAAGATGAGAAGATGTATTTCATCTAAGAAACTGGTGAAATTCATACAATTCAAACCAGTAAAATTCTTAGTTCTATGGAGTGTGTCTGACAGTAAGATTTTAAAAAGATCTAAGTGTTTGACCTTTTTTTGATAAGTAGAGTATTTCAAATGAGCACATCTGGTTTATGTTCCTAAACCTCTAGCCTTTAAAAGTTCTGTTCCCAATTCACACAAAATACTATTCAGGATTGCTTGACATGGTGACCTTCCCTGTAGGTGGCTGGTTGAATAAACTGATTAAATAGATTCAGGAATTTAGCATATATACAGCAAGTTAACACTTGTATCCTGGAACCATTAGTAAACATACTTACTGCTTCTCTATGCTTTCTGCTACAGATATGGAATTGAAATGGGAATTTTAAAAATCCACTTTATAGAAATAAAGAAAACATTTCTTAATTTTCATGTCAAAGAAGTTTTCATTATGTTGTCACATTTTCTTAGATATAAAGCATCACAAATCAGAAAAAGTCAAGTAATTACATTAAACATGTAATAACATTAAATGTTATTATGGTTTCACACAGATTGAGGCACTGAAGGGTGGATAGGATAGGTACAAAAATTCAAGTGGTCAGCAAATATTTAAAAAACCTCTTTTATTAGTTAAAAATTAAATAGTGTATGGACTGGAGAGGTTTCATTTTTTTCCCCACTACATTAATAGCAGGTTCATTGTTATTTGTGTAGAGTGTAATTCTTTTTGACTTTGCTTTCCATTTGCCTTGAGGACAAGCCAGTTTAAAACTGTTCAGCACACTGCACCATGCATAACAGGTAATCTGTCTAATTAAGGCCTGTAAGGATGTTCAAAGTAAAATATTGAAGAGCTTCCATAACCTCACTTTCACCCTCCCTGTGTACCACAGCTTCTGAGACTCAGAGATACCCTAGCCATTAACTCAAGTGTTTACACTCTAAACTCAAATTCTTCTTTGCCAGAATGGTTCATTTCACATTTTACAAGTCTGTTTTCTCATTTACAGGCAGAAAGCAATTTATCAAATTTTTATATTACATTTCTCAGCTTGTTTCAATATTGGATGATATAATATGTGCCTGGAAATTCAAAATGCAAAGGCATACTGTGAATTTATCCAGGGACCTAATAAGATTTATATCCACCTTTTTTTGTGTGTGTGTTCATTTGATGCATTTCAATGAATTATTAATTATGACCAACAATAAAATATTATTTTGCTCTGATGCACAGCAAAAGGAAAGATACCCAAGAGAAAACCATCTGACAGCTCGAAGTAGACATGGCCAAAGGATGCTCACAAGTTTCTCATCAAGTATTGCATGACATGCATCTGCCCATCAAATGAACCAGACTGACTGAGCCTTTCCGAACATACAGATGTAATCTTTGGGGAGGTAAAGTCAAGATTTATTACATATTGGGAAGCATTGATTTGATTTTTTTTTTATAAACAGCCAAAGCTATGATAGTGAACATCAAAAGATTTCATTCTATTCTCCAAACCTATTTTTAAAGGTTGACATATGGGATGGAAATATATGGAAGGCTGCATGTTCTGAAGCTGACAGAAGTCAGATTCAAAGCTGCATGTAATAACTTTTTACTTAGGAGATTTAAATCATACTTAAACACAGTGTTATGTAACTGCTCTAAATATGTTATTATCTGCTGAGGAATTTGTTTTCATTTTGCTTTTATTACATTTTCCTAACTGATCTTTGCTCTGACACAAGCTTTCAGAATATTCTCAGTACATATGCCACACCTTATTGTCATTTAAGCTACACATCTTGGTTTTTAACATAATGAAAAAATACAGTTCATGATATCTTTCAGCAACATACTATTAGCATTCTTTCTGCATTACTTACTAATGAATGTCATATAGCAAAAATCCTTCACGACTTCCTTTACTTTCAAGGTCATTATAAGAAGTGTTTTTGAAACTGCAATGAACAAATGTGAAAAGCAAATGAAGTTTCTCTCCCTTACAGCTATCTAGAGAGTCAAAGAACATATAAAATATTCAGAGAAAATGTCAAGTTAAAACACTTTGGGTCTGAAAGCAATAAAGTGGGACTAAAATTATTTCTGATTTCCTTTTAAATAGAGTATTCAGATTTGTTTTGGTCTTTGTCATGCTATAAACAAGAAACTTACGCAAGATAGCACTGTGCCCTACACATTAAGCTTCACTTTCAAGACGACTATTTTTTCTTTATAGACTCTTCAATTTAACTTTAAGCCTATCAGAAATATATTCGATGTGCTAAATAGACCTAATTGAAGAATATAGCATGCATTTCACAAATTCCTGGAAAATCGCTCTTTATCATATAAGAAATGAAATGTTTCATGCTTAGAAAGGATTACTAAGAATGATAAGAAATCTACTTTGAAAAAATCATACCAAAAGCTGGCTTAATGCTTATTTGAAGGAAAAGTGAGTGCTAATGGATTTTGACAGGCTGATCCTGCCTATAATAGCATCAAGCATACCAAATTCTTTTTCACACCACACTGTCCCCAAGGGATCATCAACCTATAGATTAAAAGCCCTGACCTTTGACCTTCCTATAGTTAACTATCTGTCAGCTGATTGTTAGCAAGGCTACCAGCAGGCATTGCTTCTCTGTTTATATTAATTACAAATACCAGTTTTAGGTAAGACAAATTCACAATAGACATCCTCTAAGTTCTGAAGCTTCCCTTGAAATTTCTTTTTCAGCTGCTACTGTCTATTAAAAAAATAAGGATCTGATCTGATCTGCTATCTGCTCTTTCTCCTGTTATGTCTTTCCACTTTCTTCATTAATGATTAACTTTCTTAACAAAGCTGAGTTTCACAACACTTTTTCCTGCTAAACCTTGATCAGTTCACAGGAATTCCTTATGAAAAACAATTCCATTTTAATTTTTTATTTTACATTATTTTAAGGGATCATTGGCAAGTTGATGCTCTCAAGTGCTAACTGGAGGTGAGTTAAGTGTTCATTTATATCCTCCTTGTTCTTTGAACAATTTGAATTAGAAAATTAATCAGGAACAGCTCAGCTATATCTCATGCTTACATGTTTTATAGGCAGTAACAGATTTAATATGAAATATTTCTTCTGGAGAGCAGGGAGTAAAGTCTTGCCATGTAACCCGAGCACCTCACAGTTGTCTGCTACCTTCAGAGCTCAAGCCCAGGTGGCATTGCAGAGTACAAACACGCTTTTGGGTCAGGGATTTGTTATGGGCTTCCTGTGTGGCAGGAGAGAAAACCTCTACATGAGTGTCCTTTACTCCTTCTCTTCCTCAGAGCCCAAATCCGCAGCGGCTCAGGAGCCCTGTGCTTACAGATCCATTGTGGTGCCCCTCTGCAGCCTCAAGGAGGGAGGGGAGCTGCTGGCTCCTTCACCAGTGAGTGCAAGAGGTTAGTTGGTGAAGTTACAGCAAAAGGAAGACCTGTACCTCTGCTCTGTCCTTCAAGGAAGTGATGGGAAAGGACTAATTACAGCAGCAAGATGTGGGATGTTGCACAGGTGAAGTTTCTGTGTCTCTCAAATGCCTGTGTTGTGTCAGGCACAATCTGTTTGATTCTTGGTGAGATTAGATAGATTTTTCCATTTCACTGAAACTTGAAAAAAAGAAGACTAAATTATACTAGACACAGCCAATACATGCAGATCCTGCCCCATAGTAAAACAATAAGCTCAAAAATAAATAAAACCTTTATCCTTATAATCTTCTCAGAAGTCATAACCAAGTTTTCCATATCCCAATTTTCGATATGTTAAAAGTTTTCTATGTTTCCTCTTCCTTTCCAGGGAGAAAATGCTCAGAAGAAATGACCTTCTATTATGGTAAATTGAGATCTAGTGACTAATGGCTAATTGTTATTGCAATTCTTGACCTGATCTGTAGTGCTGGAAACCAAAATCTCAGTCTCCAGAGTGTAACCAGATACACCAGACAGCCCCAGAGTTTATATAGCCAGTGTATTAACAACTGAGCAACTTCAAAATTGTTGCTTTAATGAAAAACCTCAGATCTAATAAATTCCAGTGCTAAAACTGGGTGAACACTCAATTGTTTTCATTTGGACTGACAGAATTGAAAATAAGACATTTCTCCTCTATTAGTTTATTCAGGGTGAAGAATACCATTAGAAAATTAGAGGAAACCTTCTCATTGGTTATTTTTTCAACAGCTTCAAGCTGTTAACAGTTACATTGTCCCCAGGTATGGGGTGGTGCATGTTATGGCTAAATGATTAGTTTAGAGGCTCTTGACATACAGACTTTTTCTGTTCCCCAGTATCAGCTGTGAAAATGTATTTCCAAGCAATTAAACCTCATCTCCTGCTGGCTTGGGAGCCAGGAACCTTCAAATTTCAATTCAAATTCTTCAACACCTACTACTGCTGAAAAAAATATAACTCGGTTAGTTAGAGTCACAAAGAAATCTATTGATATATGTTTGAGTGTCTTTTAAAGGGGAAAATGAAAGCCCTGGGAGGAAAAGTTGCTAACATTGTAAGTAAAGCAGATGACAAAACATATTCACTTTAATTTGTGCAGTTTTGGACCTTGCAGCACACATACATATCAGCATTCACAACCGAAAGAAAGGGGTTGCAGTACTAAAGGGTAGGAAGGAAGAATTAATTTCTGACTCTCCCCTCCTTACCTCCAGTCTTAAAGACTATTTAGTCTCTGACTATATAATTTTTAAAGGAAACACCACTGTACGCAAATTTTGGTTAGTAGCTCAGATGCGAAATGCAGAACTAACCACACGGTTATTGTATGGCATAGGTCACCTAACATGGCACGTGGCACAGGTGACCTACATGACAGCTTGGTTTGTCTGTGGAGAGGAGAGTGTCAGACAGCCCAAAGGGAGGAGGACACAAAGCATCACTTTCACCAAAGATTGCCAGCTCCTCTATGCAGGTGCTGGGGAAATGAGTACTGAAGTTCAATTTAATTTTTAACTATATTTAAAGTATATTCATGGCCCATTACGAAGGCCAGATTGTAGGAACACAAGCGAGAATAAGGATATGCCAGCAACATCTCTCTATATTGCTCTGTTTGCCACTGGATCTATTGGATGATGCTTTGCAATGTGTTTTAATTCTTGCATGTGTTTCTTCTGTATTCCCGTGCCTTTTATACTAAAGATACAAACAAATGGAAGAAAGAGGAAAAAACCCCTTGAATATATTGGCTATACGTCAGATGGAAAAAATGGCAAGAGCTTTCCATCAGATGTTGTCACAGCAAGGACCAAGTGTTTGCTTTGGGCAGATGCAGCTGCTGCCTCCAATATTCTCTTTATTGTTGCTTGTAACATGTAGTTACACTTTTCAGCTTG
Organism: Edolisoma coerulescens; assembly: GCA_013397115.1. Classification (NCBI taxonomy): domain Eukaryota; kingdom Metazoa; phylum Chordata; class Aves; order Passeriformes; family Campephagidae; genus Edolisoma; species Edolisoma coerulescens. The sequence goes on from VWZW01004607.1 coordinate 1,796,651, forward strand.
CATAAAGCATAATCAATCATGTCGACCAATATTTAGCCCAAGTGTGATATAATTCAGGGCAGTTTGGTGTGGAGAGGTTTAGTAATTTATTTGTAAGGTACAAGCTACTTGAATAAATGAAATACAACAAGAAAGAGCTAATGTAGTTCATGTGTGTTTTGTAAGAACTCAGCTCAGGCCAGATGCATACTGAGTTCTGGGGGGGACATTTTGGTAAGAATGAAGGTCCTTGTTTTGTCTCTTTCATTGAGAAGGGAGGAGGCAACTTTGTGATTCTACCTAATATTAGCAAAATTTACTGGATATTTCTTGTTTCCCAGCATCTGTGTTTTTGGCTCTGACGGAAGTACCAAACCCCACTAATTATATAATTAGCTGATATTGCAGTGCTTCATTGATGCAATGAGGGAACAATTAAATGTAATGTTAAAGAAGTAGCCTTAGTGGCTGGGGCACAAAAGCACCCACCCAGCTGGGTGGTCACTGCATCCCTGCTGGATCTTTGGGCTGGGGGTCAGGGACAGGGATACTGGCTGGATGTCTTTTTGTCAGCAATAGTCATCTTACCTGCTAGATTCATCAGCGAGATTTAGCAATATGAAGTAAAAGCCTTTTAATTAACATTTCTGCTCTCATTAAAATCACCGAAAACTTGGACTTCCTACATGGAACTGATATCAGGCTTTAATTGCAATTAACATATTAGTACCCCCCTATGTGTTCTTAAACTGCAATAATTTCCATACTTTTATCATACTAATAAGCTGGCCAATGACTTCCTGCAATATAATTGAATTGAATATTTGTAGTTAAAGTTTTTTATAGTTTCTAAAGGGTGTAACTTGGTAGCATGTTCATTCCATACTAGTGGAAGAGTGATATTTTACTCCTTCAGACTCTATTTAATACTTTTTCTGATTTTCACAGATGTCAAAAGTAAGTAATAATTAGAATTGGATGAATACAGCAAACATATTTATATGAATATTCTTTTGATTTTAAATGAATTAATTTAAATTGTGTACACACTGCTTTTGTGATTACTTTCACAAATATTATAGTTAATGAATTTGTGGAAAAGAACATACAGAAAATGAGGTACTTAAATACGCCTATTGTACAAATATTTTTTCATATAAAGTGTTAAGTATTTGGCTCTAAAGTTTCGTAGATAATGTTATCTAACCAGGGAATAAGAATATACTTTGACCTTCATGACAAATCTCATTGTGATAGATGTATGCTGGCTGTTCCCAATCAGCCTTTTCTGATTTTTGCCTAGAAGCTAGGAGTAGAGTTTCTCCATTATTTTTCTAGATACAAACATGCAAGCAAGATAGACAAAACAGAAATCTTTTGCATGAGGGAAAAAAAAAAATTAAATAGAGTTCTGAAAGCAGATTACTCTCTTCCACAATTTGCTAATTTTTTTATTCTTCTGCAGTGGTTTACAGACACAAAACTCCTCAGGATCTCCTATGGGTCTTCAGGAGAAGAATTTTCCTGCCCAGTGTTTCCTGGCTGTCATTCACACACTTTCCAGAAGTTTCTCCCATTTAAACAAACGGGTCAGCTCTCAGGTGAGTTGAAGTTTCTGCCTCCAGCAAGATATCTGGAGTGCCAGGATGACACGAGCAGATGACCTTTCTCGTCAGTGCTTAATTCTTTTTTTTTAATAAGACTGATGACAGGCAGTAATCAGGCAGCAAAGTGAAAGCAAATGATTTAGATGACTCTACCATCCGTCATCATAACACATCAATAGGAGCTCAATTCTGCTGCCAAGCAAGTTGATTATTTCCTTCCCATACTCCTTTACCCTATTTGGAAGGGAAGGCTTCTCTCTTCTTGGTGGCCCATCTTTCACAACCTTTGCCATTTTTTTTGTTTAATTCCATGTTGTTTTGACAACTCTTTAGACAGCCTCTGCTGCCAGTCTTTATAATGTCTTATGTTTGTTATGAACCCTATGGCCTTGAGGAGACCAGCCTGATGTCTCTGACATTCCTTGGATTTTTCTTTATTTGTTTTTGTTCCGGCCATGTATTCTTTTTTTCCTTCTAGTTTTCCTGTCTTCTTTCCTGTCTTTCTCTTTACAGACTCTTTTAAAATTATATTTTTCCTCTGGAAAAGCTAAATACTTTCTGCAGAGGGGTGTTTACATAGATTTTATGTTTAAACAAGGGAGTTTTGATGTCATACAGAAAAACTCCAAGTACATGGTAAATGTAGATAATTTAGCTTTGTAGACAAGATATTTCTCTAGTTTGAATATTACAAAATCATGCCCAGCTTTCACTTTTCTGGCTTGAAGGCGACTCTTGTTTTGCTAACGATGCTGCCAAAATGCATAAAATATCAAACATTTTTAACGTCTATTCCAAACTCTGTAGCTGGAATGATTGATGATATATAATCAAGGGGCTAGAATTTTCTAAAATTGACTATCTCGTGTATCTCTGAGACAGTTATAGTGACAATTTATCAACACAAAATAGGAAAGTTTCAATAGGGAAATAATGCATTCAGGTTTCACTGAAGAAAGTCCAATATTGACTAAGAGTTTATAGTTTGAATATAATCTGGTGTATTCTTTCGTCTGGATGAAAAAGAAACAAGGAAGGAAAGGGATGGGGAATAAGAAACGGTCACAGGGACAATCCTGAGAAATAATTGTTTTCATTACATTTAATTACAGCTGCAGAAACACATTTAACAATGAAAATTGTTAAATATAGCATGAGATGAGATATATTAATGTTGAAAAAGACTGACAGTCTGGAAATATGTTTTTACTGAGAGAGAATAAAATTGGGTCACATCTTCTCAAACCAATTAGGTCCATGACTTTCATTCAAGCTGCTCTGTAGGCAAAAAATCACAGCTAATTTTTGTGAGTAGTGTTAATGCCTACATCTTGCATATATATCATGGTGTATGCAGTGACCCATGAACTAAAAGGTAGCACAGAAGTAGATGTTCAGATTTACATTGTCAGCAGGAATTGGAATAGTTACAGTACCTTGGATTTGCCTATGCATTCATTTATGGCTCACTCAAAACCTAACTCAAGTACAGCCTATTGTAGCTTTTCAACTCCATGAAAATGAAGGATGCACTTGGAATGTACCTGCTTGAATTCCTGATCTACATTCCCTCCTCACTCCAGTGATGTAGTCTGCATAAACTAAAATGTGAATTTCCATAATAAGTCTTCAATATGCTTTCAGTTATGAGGGAGGAAGACAGGCAGATTAACAATTATTTCAAAGCTGCATTAAAGTGAATTATAACAGTGAAAGTTTGTGGTTTGTGACCCATACTGAATTCTTCCTACTTTTGAAAAGTCATGTAAAGGAAAAGGTTTTCATCAGCAGATACTACTCACGCTGAGCAGTGCATTTCTCTTTGACTTGCCAGAGAATACAGCACTGAGAGCATCCTCATGTGAAGTAACTTATTATAACTCAAAAATGGAACAAGCAACCTTAACTTCAGCTATCCTCTCTGCATTTGTGAGCTACTGCTGATTATCAAGTGTGCTATAAATTCACATTTCCCCTAACCAGCTAAACTATTGCATACAGACAAGCCTTGAAATGTTACCATGCATGATGTAAGGACCTGGCAAATCTTCATAACCTCTTTAAGGCTTTTTTGCCTTTTTATCATGTGACATTTAACAATAATTGCTTAATCATTCCTAACTCTTTGATATTTATTGCAGGAATATTAGTTCTCATAGACTCATTTGATGTTAATATGGCTGCAATAGAACTTTAGTAGAATTTCCACTGAAATTCAGAATTGATTATCTGGTCCATTACTTTGAAGTGACTACTCTGTTATATAGAACCAATTCTTACAGCTTTTATCTGAACAAAACTTAATGAACTTCCGTAGAGTAAATAAGCCACATTCATATTGGCCCCAGTTTGGCTGAAAGTGGGAGAAAGTGACCCAATGAGTGGCAAAAATGCGACTTCTAAGGCAATTATAAATGATTCCAGTTTCTGAAGTCAGCTCCCCAAAGAATGTGCTACCTTTCAGATGCTGTAGTCATTTGTAACTATGCTCAAGAGGAAGGAGAGAAGTGTAGACAAAGTGAAGTCATTTATATAATAGAGGAGGGATTACTATTTGAGGTGGTGTCCTTTTTTTCAGAAAAAAAATTCTTGATTGGACTTTAAATTCAACTACAGCCAAAAAATGCAAAGTTATTAAATAAAAGGTTACCAATCAGTCCTTCAAATCTCCATGGAAAAAACAAAAAATATCTAAAGACCACAGCAAGTGATCTACTTATTCAGACACTGTCTGCTGACCTTCTTAACAGACTAGAAACTCACAGATATTGATTACTGTTTTAAGAAAAGTGCCTTAAAAATCCTTTTGTATTTTAAAACATTTGTTGTCTTGGGCTGCATTCAAAATATTATGAATGGACAGTGGTTGGTTTTGGAATATAATTTTCATTGTATTATTCTGACAGAGCTTTTTAGCTTCTTAATAAAGTTATTTAATCTGCATTTATAGTGCAGGAGTCTGTCCATTATTTAATAAAATAAGCAGGGGTTATAACTGATTTACTTAATCATATTACCAGGAACAGAATCATATCATAGATCTTTGTAAGGTGTGAACGGATACATTACTTGGGGGTCTCTGTATAATGGAGTGTGAATTATTTTTCCTCCAGTGAACCTTTTGCATGCAGTAACTCATCCTCTGAACCAGTACACTGAATGAAGAAAACTTCTATTTTCATAAATGAGGACCTATAATATGGTCCCTATTTTACTGGACACTGACAAATGTATTTTAGATACAGCTAACAGGGCTGGATTAAAGGAAAATGAAGAGGGTTAGTTGAAGTATATTCCCGAACACCTGAAGAGTATTCTTATGTCCTGCAAAGTGTGCAGACTATTCTTGCAATTTATAACAAGACAATTTGAGTTTTCTGGTGTAAATAAGTCTTCAGAGTAAGAGAAAGATCTCATCTTGGAGCTGTTTCAGAGAAGAAAATTTTCAGCTTTGAACAAAATCAACACGGTTTGCAATAAATGAGGCTAAAAAATCAGCTGGAAATTGAAGAAGAATAGAAAAAAATTTAGCGAAACCCAGGCAAAGCACCAAGATTATATATATTTGTAGTTTAAATATTCGAAAGCATTATTTTTTTTCAAAAACTAAATTACTTATCCAGTCAAAACCTAGTTTTCATTAGAAAAAGTCTGAATATAAATTCCCTTAGAAGACTTAAAATTTGCACCTATGTATCTGTAGAGCGAAAATTTAGACATTAAGCTTTGAAGAGCAGGAGGAAGATTTTTGTTCTGCCACAAATCACAATGGGCTTTCACACAGCTAAGGCTGTATCTCTCTTGACATTAGTCTTTATGGATACTGAAGAAGTTGTCTCATAAACGGCAAAAATACTCCGTGTTTGCTCATTCTGGTATGATACAGACGTAATTTTATCAGTAATTAATTAAAACCTTAAAAGAAAGCAGCCGTTTGTTACCAAGATGATTGTTGAGATGGTTTGTAAAGAGCATGAGTCAATTGATTCTCTGTAGGATAATCTAGATATCCAGACAAGATCTCCTTAAAAAGCCTGCATTAATCAAAGATCTACCATAACAGTAGTTAATGAACTTCCATAGAGTAAATAAGTCCCATTCATATTGGCCCCAGTTAGGCTAAAAGTGGCAGAAGAGTGACCCAAAGAGTGGTACCCATCCTGGCACATTACTGTACTTCTCCCACAGTTTGATGAATATGGGTTACAGTTGTGAAAGAATTTTAGAACCTCTGAATTGGTGAGTACCTCAGAGTTTGTGAAGACTGTTAGGGCTGTTTATGTATCTCCCTGGCAAGAGATGGTGAAGCCTTGTTAAACTCTGATGAACATTACTCAGGCAGGTGCATTCAAAGGAGAGAGGATGTTCATAGGATATTGAAAAGTGAAATATTCCTAAACAGAAAAGCAAAACAAACAAAAAGTATTTGTGAGTGTCAGAACCTGAGAATTCTAAGATCCTAAGAAATATGGTCAAAGTGGAACAAAAAAGTTTTGGAGCAACTGGCGGAAGCAATGGATGACATCGAGTGGAGCAGAGCTTCTACCCGGACAGACAGACCCTCCCAGATCACCTGAGTGGCAGGAAAAAGCTTGGATCTGGTGCCAAGAGGGAATGAAGGTCACAAGAAGACAAACAGGTAATTTGTAGAGCACTTTTGTCAAGAATACCTAAAAATGCTAAGAAAATGCAGACAGATATTTAGGCAGGATATTTAAATTGCAAAAAAAATCACTTATGAAGAGTTTGGGGGCAACGTGTTATGGGTTGTAGCAAGCTGGTCTGGGTAAATTTCCAGTGAAGGTGGAAGAATGCAGGTCTGAGGAAGAGATTATCACTGCTTCACTGAGTAATAAAAAAGTGGGTGTATCTCATTGGGTGACTCAGTTTCCCTGTCATAAGACAAGTTCTAATAATTTCAGCCATCTTAATGAAATATTTTGAAATATATGAACAAAGATAGCTATCAAAGAGCTAGCTATCATTAAGAATGATGAGCTCAGCTAAAAATTATTTTTGGTTTAATAATTTATTCCAAACTTATTGAAATAAATGTTTTTTATTTCAACAACAGACAAAACATGTCATACTGTGTTCATAAATCAAGTACTGTGTTTAGGTTTTCTAAAAGCTCTAGTTAAGTGAGGACAGAGTTTGTGTGCTCTGCAGATGTATGTGATCATAATATTTACTGGTGATATAAGCTTGGCTTTGATTCTCTGCATTAACTTTATCAATGCAAGATAACAAATGGCTGAAGGTAACTGAAAGCTCACTAGGAAGGCAATGCTCTGTGTGTGTGCCTTCTGATTGACCTCATAAACAATCAGTATTTCTCCCTGGCTGAAGCATTCTCTGAGGCTGCTAATCATCAGAAAAGAATTACTATACTTTCATTTCCAACTCAGACAATCTATAAATTAAGGCAGAACTGATTCTCACACCATCAATGGATATAAAAGCCGTTTAAAGAATGTATGTTCATTACCTGACTGCCACATCATCTTGTGTGGCAATTTAGTCCACCCACCTGCACCAGTGGGAATGTGCTCGTTAGTTAATATAGATTAGGTCTCCTGTTTTCTGAGGGAAGATATAAAACTCTTTCCTCTTCCTTTTCAGTAGTCCCAGAGGCATCTGTACAGGAGATCCTCATCAGCACAGGCACAGCTGGGGCAGTGCTGACAGATAGCTGGGAGCAGTAAGGAGCTTTGGAAGCAGCACAGAGCCCGGAGTTCCTGAGGCCAGAGGGGCCAGAATGTGGCAGCTGGAGAGTGAATTTATTGTGGTCTGGGTGACCGCAGTCTCCCCTCTGTGCCATCAGCAGAGTGACATGGGATAAAGTCCATCAAGAAAACCCCTAGGGTTTCCCTCTGCTCCTGAGGCTTTTTTAGCCCATGCTAAAGGTCTGTGGGCATCAGGCAGACTCCCCAGACTGTTGACATGTGTTGTATGGCTTGGTCTTCATGAAAGTTATGCAGACAGAGAGTAGCTATCCTTGAGATCTCTCAGATTTTAAACAGACCCATTCCTTTCAATAATCAATTAGGATAAATTTTATCAAGACATAGCAGGAAGGAGTTAAGCGAATTAGAAGTATTCCCAAGATTTTACTTCTGTTCAACTATAATTAAAATCAAACAATGGTGCAAAAATAGTTTGGGAATATCATACAATGTAGCTCTATAAAATCCCAGGAGGAAGTTATAAATGCTTCCAGCAAACAAAATAAAAAGAAACATTAGTCAGTTGCAAGCCTCATTTCCTCAACGATGGGAAGTAACAATGCCATAAATCATGAGTTACCTGAAGTCATAGGAACTTTTGTGCCATGGGCCTTTTGATAATCTTTACATTTACCATCGTGGGAATATTTGTTGAATAAATATTTACTAGACCAAACACACTATTTCAGTACAACAGACATTTTTTGTAAACAGCACTGAAAAATGATGTATGCATGCTAGGGACTCTCAGCAACTATCACTTATTATCAGACTGACTGAACAATTCTTTAATAAAGGATGTGTGAGGAAATATACCTCCTAATAAGACAAGAAGGTCATTACAATGACTTAAAATTCAATTTAATGCTTTGAATTGGAAATACACTTCATGTTTGTATAACTTCTTGTGTTCTGTTCTGAAGGTGGCAAAAAAAGGGGGGACACTGAGCATGAGTCTCAGCCAGCCCAGGCTTCACCATGCACAGCACTGGAGTGCTTTGGTCTGAAAATGTGACAAGGACAGGACTGCAGTCATGGATACATTTTGCAAGCCATGGGATCAAGTTATTTTGTTCTGACACTAATGTACTTAATACTGTTTCAGTCTAAGCACAAATATCCACAATTATTTGTGCCTTCTTAAATTTCACACAACTTCCCCAACGTGGGTGAGCTTTTCTAAGTTCTTTTTTGAAGGAAAACCAGCTAAAAGAGCAGTGTCAGGTTTACGTGAATAAAGAGTTCTGGACTGGAGTCATGGCAATAATTACAAGAAATTTTTATAGATTTCTTTTATGCCAAATAATTCGCTTTATATTTTATGCCCACTTGCCAATACAAACAGAAACAGAGCAATTCCTAGTGTGAAAATACTGCTATTCTATGGAAAACAGCTTTCATTGCTATGTGAAAAACTGAAAGGTAAAGACTAGAATGAGAAAATATTTGGCTCTCTGCAAGGCTGGTGCTTAAAATGTAATTATCCATTACTTCTGAAGGTAATGGGAATTTCTCTGAGTTTGACTTCAGGGTTAGTGTATTAACTCTGAGTGTGGGGAAGCAGAAGAGGAAGGTGACATGGGCTCGGGGGGTCCCCTCCACAGAGCCCACAACACCCTGCAGCAGCAGCCTGGTCCCAGCACACGGGGAGAACCTGCTGGGGGCAACAAAGGGCCCTCAACGTGTCTGAGGTGCTCAAGGACACTGGTTCGGGGACAAGTCCTGCCACTCAGAGCCAGCTCTGCTCACCTTGCCATGGATTATTAGACCAATATCTGAATCTTTAACCTGTTTTAAAAATCAGGAGATATTGATCAGAAGGTGTATGCTATATGGCATCAATAAATACAATTTTCACACATACTGCTAATGAGTAAGTAAAATAAATTAGTAGGTTAAAATCAGCTCAGATAAATCCACAGACAGAATGCCTTTTGGGAGGTGATTGATTTTATTCCTGCATTTTCCACCTGGAGCTGTGTGACTCATAGACCCGAAAAAATTATGAGTAAAAAATGAGGTCTTTTTCATTTGGAGTATATTGCAGAGTATGTTTTGGGGCATTCCTCTAGTATTTCTAAAGTCCAGTCTTTAAAATGTCATTCTTCAGGATGACCTATAGATGGAGAATTCTGTGATATTTTGGGGTTCTGTTGGAACCAAAATTGTGTCTTATATATATATATGAACACTGTTCATTCCGTGTTTCACTTTAATCTGCCCAAGGGATCTATTAACAAGACTCAGTTACCCTGCCTTTGGGGCGGGTTGTAACAGAAGGATAATTGTTATAGGTGACAAAGTAAGCTAATGTCGTGAGAAGAGCCATAATTAGCAAGCAAATATTTCTTATACATTGGAACTGTATAAGCTGAACTGCAGAAGTATCTAAACTGTAGCTAAGTCAGACATTTGCAAAACTCCAGTGAAATAAAGCAAGTGATTTTTAAACTTTTCTAGGCAACAGTGAGGAGCGTGTGATATTTCTTTAATAAATGGATCCTTTTTTTAAAGGATTCAGATGAAGAGACATCACAAAACCAAAGAGAACTAAGGTAAAGCATTAATGAACATGAAAAAAACACTTCATAATGCCAGTGTTCAGGATTTGACAGAAAGTGGATAAAATCTATCAGAGATTAAAACAGACACAGAGTTGAAATACCAGATTGCCTGTGGCAAACTCTGGAAGCAGGCTTGTTCACATGGAATGGGAATATAACATGAAGGTATGACAGGCCATGTTTTATTGGTCCATTAATACATGCCTCAGGTATGTTTTCAGGCAGGAGGCCACAGGCTATTAATTGATATACTTTGCAGTGTTTAAGCCCTGAAACACCAAAAGCCATTCTGTGATCAATCAGAGAAAATCAATCACAAAAATTCCATTTTAGGAAGATGTGACATATTCTAAAATAAAAAATAAATAAGAAACAGAGAGAGATGACCATCTGCTTTCTTCTGCCTGAGGAGTTATTAAGGACTCTGAAAAAGCTGGAGTTCCTCAAACACAATAAACCATGCAGGAAATAAAATAAAATAAAGATATATAAATCAAAATTTTCTTGACCTACATTTTATTAAGTTCAGGTAATCTTCAAAGACCCAGGCTGAGTTTAAGTCATTTCATTATATTCCTTATTTCTCTTAAAAATGTTACAAGTATTACCTGTGTGTTGATGTCTAAAATGCAAAATTGCAAGGCTACTGTATCCACACCATTCTGAGGTTTTGCACTTTTAGTGGGAACAGTGTCTTGTAATTTATAGAAGCAGTTCATCACAATACAGCTGAAAAATAATTATGAGAGCTGAGTCATGTTATGTGGGAAAATCAGCTGCAGTTTTCAAAAGAAGTAACAACCTCCCATGCCCAGCAATCCCACTTGGCAGAGTCAGGGTTGGCTGAGGAAGTTTTTGCCAGAGTAGCTGCCTGTTGAACCCGCACATCAATGACTGAATGCCTTGGTAGCAGATCTTCTTTTTCCTGTTTTATTCTTCTGCTGAGAATTTTCATCTTAGAACATTTAATTTTGCATATTTTTCCTTCATTATAGTTCAGAGGTTTTGTTTTCCTTCCACGCAAATGAGAAATTACTTTCTTCTCATTGCCTTAGTGCCTTTTCTCTGTGAAATTCAAATAAAATGATTGTTCTGCTTGCAACATTTGTGGCTTACAGGACCATCCTGGAGTTCAAAGGCTTTACATAAGAACCATCTCTAAAGAGTAAAATCCTTTCAAGGGATCGAAAAATGTTATTCTCAGGATATAAGAATAAGGAGAAAGACTCAGAGGTTCAGGGTGAAAGAACTGGAAAAGGAAAGGATGATGAAACTACTATGGACAGCATTAGATAAGAAACTTTACAAAAGATGTAGCAAATATGAGCAATAAATAGGAAAGATCTAGTTAGCAGGAGCTGCCCAAGGAGAAGTGTGTAAATCGAGCAGATTCTCCAGGGGGAATAAAATGAGGAAAAAATAATTCTACAGATTAAGGAGGTAAAAGAACCCTTAATAAAATGCAAAACTTGAAAGATGGTCTCTGATCCTGCGGCCAGCCACACTGCTCTTGGTTAGCTCATAGTCTGTGAAAGTAAAAGCTGGAACAACAACAAAAAGATATTTGAAAATCCTCTGGGGAGCGTAAACTCTTATGTCTGTCCATAGCAGTTGTCACTTGCACTGGAGAGAACCATTGTTCAAGTGCATCCTTTGCTTGCATTTCCATATAGCTGTGTGTGCTTAGCTCTACATGCTTTCTAAGGTTTTTCTTCTTCCCCTTTAAATCACTATTTCAATCATGTTTTCTCTTCCAAATGTATTGTGGCATGTATTCTTCTCAGGTTAATTATTTTCTACAGACTTCTTTTCTATATATTTAATGTTTCATGATTTGCCTTTCTATTTTTCCCTCTGTCCTTATGGATGTTTGTATTTTGGTGTCTTTTAGTGTAAAGCAGAAAAGGCATTTATATACCGCATGTTTCTTTAGTTAAGACTGGAGTCACCACCTATTTTCACAGTTCCAAACTAAGCATTTCCTCTCAATTCATCATCTTGCATTCATTCAAGTATAGCTCTTTGTTTAGTTCTTCAGTCCATTTAAAATTAAAGCAAATCTTTCAACCAAGAAAGTTTAGATTAATTTTGAATGTAGAAATTTGTAAAACACTGTATTCAATTATTTACATTATGCTTGCAATGTTTCCCTCATTCTCTAATCTGGAAATCTTATCTATTCCAGCAATCAGGTTTCTCAGGCAAGTACCTTCTATACTCATAGTTAGTATAAGCTCATTTTCCCTTTTTCCTCCCCTTTCCACCACCCCTCATTTTAATTTCATTGTCTTCCTTTGGCTAAGGTATATAATTTCTGGTGCACATATTGCATATGTAATTTAGTAATTATATCTTGAACTAAATACTTTTAGTTTTCATTTTCTTGAAGTCCCAAACTGACAATGCTTTTTTTATTATTTCCTTTGGTTTTCTAGTTCTTGAAACCTAACTTAATACAATACATCATTGAATAGAAGCTCTCTGGCACTGTAGATACTCCTGGTTTATAAAAACTCAACTACATTACAAATTTATATATTTATTTATTTATTTCCTGTAGAAAAGATCATACCATCTTTTCTTTCGTTGTTCAGAGAAATTAAAAGGCGAAATTAAATGGTTCCATTTAGCTTTAAACGATTTTACTTTGGTTGATTTTTTAAAAGACAAAATGTTTAATCAAACTTTTACTCAATATTTTTCATGCTTTTAAATACTTAAACAGTTTCTAATCTTACTGCCCCAAAACTAATCATTTAGCAGTGGACATCCAATTTATTTCTTAATTTTATATTATAGCATGTAAATTTTCTTATGTTTTATGTGATGGGGATAGTCAAAGCTTAACTACAGCTGAAGTTTGACACACTATTTCAGTTCAAATAATCTGAAAATATTTGAGACAAATATTAATTCAATAAATGAAAGTCTTATCAGTACCTTTGCCAATATATAATATATAGGATGAGATACATGCAAAGATTAGGTGACCAAAGACTGTATGAGTCTGCATGAAGGGCTATGAGACAAATCAGTGAGAAATTTACTATTAAAAAAATAAATACCTCTATTTCTAAGTGATATCTTTTCACTACGTGACACAAATAATTTTCTTGTTTGATGTATTGTACCTTTTTTTCCCTTGCTTGAACTGATAGTTGATACTACATTCTATTTTAAGCTGTGATATTATTTCCCAGTACAGCCTAGCAATGCTTCTTCTTCAGAATATGCCGCTCCCTGCATGGTCGCATTGGTAAATAGATTCCTAATTACTTTTAAATGGCAAAAGATCATTTAGGGAACAGATAAAATCAATATATGTCATACAAAGGAGCTATCCTTGAAATAATTACAAGAAAAATAATTATTAGTAATCTGATGGCTTAGTTGCTGCATGTAGTTTATTGTGATCTTATAACAAGAACAATTAAATCAACAGAAGCCCCCTACTGATTTTTGCCTACCATTTTACTGGGTTCTATATGATGAGTGAAAATTGAATGTCTATTATCCCCTGGAAAGACAGCCTTTAAAACTTCCAAGGATAAATGTAATATGCTCATGGTTATCACAAAACAATAGATCATATACAACTCAAACAGGCAAAACCTCAACAACTCTGTATTAGTGAGGTGCATCACAAAGGCATTAAACAAGACAGCTTTATGGGTTTGAGAGAAACTTTTCTTCCAAAGTCATTAATTATCCTGAAGGGTTATGCAAGTATCATTTCAACTTGAAATATCTTTGAGCTTTCCAGTATCTTCCATTATCACCTTGATTTTAGGCTAGTTTGTTTATCTTTTTAACATGTATGGGAGTATGTTGGTGGAAAACCTGTCAGCACAGATGTACTTTCTAAAAGTAAGAGCTGCAGCAGATTACTGAAGCACATTTTAAGCCCTTGATCCAGCCAAAGTGACATTCAACAGCTGTTAGGTTGCAGATGTTCCACACACATTTCCTGGTCAGCAGATAAAAAGATTGTTCTCCATCCCAAGGAGGAAGCACCAGCTTCCTAATACCTGTTACAGTAAAGCTCATTATGTCTCAATATCTCCTCAGAGTAGCTCAAGGACATACATTGCAGCAAACTGTGTGATCCAGATAATTAAGGATAACTTGGCAGCAGTTCATCTCCTGGAGGGTGGACTGAGAAATATCTGTGTTGTGAGAGCTCCTAGCAATTAAGGAGTTTAGGATTTAAAGTCTTGCATAGATAACCTGATTCTTTTCACTTTATTCCGCCCTGCATGAATACTTCAGATCTTGAGTTCTTCTTTGCCGTTGGTCTGGTCATTTAGTCAGTGCAGGGCAGAATTTGGTGTCAAATAGAGGCAAATAAGAAAAGCAGCCTTGCACTGCTGGCTGGTGTGCACTGTAGGGCAGGGGAGAAGCTTTTCCTCTACCTTGTATTATAAGTGGTAGCTCTATTTTCCTGACTGTAGCCTGACCACCCAGGGAAGCTTTGATGAATAGTGTTCCTGTATATAGTTGTATCTGGAAAATTAAATAGACTCCTTTATAAACCAGCTGAATGTCCAACCAGCTACAGACCATGAGCAAAGCAGGTTTTTAAAGAGAGCTGTTTTTCTTTAGTGACAAACTTGAGATCACTCTGCTAACCTATAAGCCTTAAGGTGTATAATAAAAATGACAGCTCATTTTGTACAATATCAATCAGGAATCCCAAACATATTTTCCCTTTGTTGTGACTGTTACTAAATTAAATAGACTACTTAAAGCAATGGTACTATCTTAAGTTCAAGTACCCGTTTGGAAGTGATGCTGTGCGAATAATTAAGTATAAATTAAAAATAAGTTGTATGGAAACTATTTTTCAGAACTAGATTGAAGTGATAAATTAATAAAGAACTCTGGATGATCCCCAAAAAACACAGCTGATGCATGAGACAGAGCTCAGGTGAGGCTCTTATGTACAGAGCTGCAGAGAAGATGTGGCAGCCGAACAGACTTCTTATCAGTCCCTGATGTTGATGAGAGAATCCTTCAGAGCAGGAGCAATCTGATATAAAAAGGATTAATTCATGAGTAATCCAGGGGATGATACAGGATTTTTGAATGGAGATACTCTAATTTCTGGTAGATGACCACTAAGTCTCCCTGAGGTGAAATGTCTTAATACACCAGAAACTTACTAAATGCTATTAACCTGTTTATAAAACAGCATTTAAGCTTTCTACTCTCAGCCCGTCTTTTGCTTATAACTGTTATGTAGTGCATCTATTTATTTTGATGATCAAAATACAAATACTTGAGAAGCTCAGTGCAGTTGCAGAGACCTTTTATTAAGCTTAAACTTGCAACACAAAAATTAAATTAAACTCCTTAAATCCAATGCCAGATGAACATACAATCACATCCTAATCCAACTCTATAATTTAATTATATTCTATTAACTATCTCCATCCAACTCTTATTTTGTCCAAGATGTCACATGCACCCTCAATAACAGCTGCATAACTCAAAACAGGTATGAAGATATCTCACCATCAGAGAAAAAGGATGTTGAGATAAAAGCTGCTCCCAGTAAGAAGAAGTGAAGGAAATTGATATGATATTTCCACCCCTGGATATCAAGCTTATTTCACTACTCACAGTTTCCCACTAAAAACTTCTGCTACCAAATGTCATGCTGCTTTAATGTGACATAAATCATTCACTGGCTAATAAAAAACCGATTTATTCTCAATTCTCCAGACCTTGCCATTACTATCAGAACATCCTTCAGTAGATGCTAATGTTGCAAATACTTAATACACGTATATAAACATATGCACGGAGAAGTACATACATTCTGGAGGATATAATTTCGCAGAATCACAGAATGGGTCAGGTTGGAAGGGACCACAGTGGGTCCTACCTCCTGCTCCAGCAGGGTCATCCCAGAGCACATGGCACAGGATAGCATCCAGACGGTCCTGGAATATGTCCAGTGAGGGAGATTCTACAACCTCTCTGGGCAACCTATTCCAGTGCTCAGTCCAGCACTGTGTCTTGCTTTGCCAATAGTGGAGTGGTGTGGTGCAACACAAATGAGCAGCGGATAATCAGTCAGTGAATTAACACAGCAGCTCAGTTCTCCTGGACTTAAACCATTCTCCTCTTAAAAAAACAAACCAAAAAAGCCCCAAAAACCCAAAACCAAAACAAACCAGAAAAGTAAACCCTGCCCAAGAGTCAAACTACATTTTTCCATCAGTCCAGTCTGCTGGCTTTAACTCTTCTTGTTGCAATGTGTCACTCCAATTACATTCAACACTAGAGTTATTTAAACAACAGACTGCAACATAGCAAAGTATCAATAATTTCAGCAATATCAATCATTTTGAATAAAAGATTAAATATTTCTCTAGATTCCTGATTATTTCAAAAAACTGTGACTGTGCAAGTGACACAAGCTTTGTTAATAGTCCCTTTGGAATGGAGTCCAATGAATATTTGCATACAAACATAGTAATTCAGAAAGCACTATATAACCACATTAAACAACTCATCCAATTTGGATGGGCAAAGTTAATTCAAGCTAAGGAACATAAAGCACTTTTAAGTATCTAAAAGAGAGAATTGATCAGCAGAGCTGAACACATCTCGCATTTATCAATAGCACATTGCTTTCTGAGGTTGAATGTTTGGGAAATGGAGTAGTCATTTTATTAATTAGATCCAGTTCCTCTTCATGGCCATTGATTATCCTTTACTTAGGAAGAGAAAACACTAGGTTGTTACAAAAGAAATTCAGCAAGGAAATATCTCAATTTTATATGTATATAATCAATTACTCTGCGTACTTTTTCCCTTGGACCTTCCACTTAATCTTATTTATACTCTTGTGGTGTTGTGCCTTGCTCTCAGATACCACACAATCAGATTTCAGCATATATTTACCAACAAACCTCCCTTTAATCAAATTTGTCGTGTGCACAAGTCCTCAGAAGATATTACTAGTAATAAATGCTCTGCTTCCAGTTAGATTAGTTTTGTACAGTATGTAATAAACTGAGTTTATTGTGACTAGAAAAGTAGCTTTACTAGAATTTTCAGTTTCAATGTCTTATCTCATTCATCAGACTCTTACTGACAAAAGAAGAGGGGACAAAGTAATCAGGAAATCTTGAGGCACTTTCATTGTCACATGTTTCTGTCAGTCAAGGTAATCCTGTAGATAAGCAGGACAATAAGAATAGGTACAATTTCTTTGTTCACTACTAAAATCCACATTTTAGACAGCCCTCAGCACGGGTGGTACCATGCCAATTTTTGATTCCAGTCCCCACATGAACAACATAATTGTGCTAGCTTTTCTACTTCCATTTTTTTTGTAGTTTTATCTATCATTCTAACACGGGCAGTCCACATAAATAAATTGGGCCATGGGTGTGGGAACCAAGTATGGTTTCTCCTGTTAAGAGCTTATTTTCCCTTGTGATTTCCCTATGGAGGCACTATTAAAAATATTCATGTGCCTTCGTGTACCCAGCCATGCTAGAAAATATGCAATATCTCTGTTTTTAAAATTGTTGTCTCCATTTCATTAATTGCACTCTCTACAATTAACGCTAGTAAAACCAATATAGATTAAGCCTTAACAGAAACCTCTTTCCCATAAAGAGAAAGGTCTTTTTCTGTCATTTGCTAACACTAGCCTTTTGTAAGGAGTGGGAATATTTTTTGACATCCAAGTCTGAGTGGTGAATTTGATTTTTACTTTGAAAATCACTAGCAGTTTCAAACATGTTAAAATTTTAATAGAGAAAACTAGAGAAACTACGAGGATAGAAGGAAAGCAATTAGAAAATATCTCACTTAGCTGCTTTTCTTCTGCTACACAACTTATAAATTTGCTCAAGTTGAAAACTGATACCAGCTCCCCTGAATGGAAAGATGTCTATATAAAAATCACTTCTTGTAACACCTATTCAAAAGTTTTGAACAGGGGATTTTCATTTTTTAACAGCTGTTTTACTGAAAATATATTACATCTATTATATTTACAGAAAACCAAATATTTTAAAATCAATATTTATAACACTTTTAATATTTATGGTACCGAGATTTTGTGAGCTGAAAGTCAAACAATTTAAAGTATATTCACTCTTGAAATATTAAATACATAAGAAGATTTGTAGTGAGGTTTCAGTTCTTTATGCATAGTTCAAGTATGAAATTGATGTAAAATCAGTGTGATGATTGACATTTTCTGTAGATTTGTTCCACAGCATTTAGCTATCTTTCATCTTATTTGTGTGTTAAACCTAAACATAAGGCTGAAAAACATGCAGAGGATATTAAACGGTGACTACCACTCCTGTCAGTGGAGAAATATTAAATGAAAAAAAAGGTAGAAAGAGAAAGTAAATAAAATCATTTTGCAACCCATTAAAATTAAATAATTATAATTTTTTCTCCTTGGTGCTTTCTGAATGCAATATAATTCAAAAATGATAGGTCATGAAATTTCATAAAATGCTTTGATTTTATTCCGTGTGGTTGTTGGTTAGAATCCATAAACCCAAATCAAGAGGCACTATCCTCTTTGCTTCCAGTCTCAGCAAAGACAATTTCTAAGTAATCTCTTAAATCAGATTGAGACATTGCAAAGTATTTTTCTTCTCCCTGTCCTGCAGTTCTTTTGTAGACAAACAAAGATATTCTTTCTCTTCAGATATCAATATAGCATCTTTCAGGGTGATTACATTTTATTAAAAAGTAATTAAAATAAAAAACAGAAAACTGTATGTTTAATGAAGTAGGGAATAAATGTTTTAATGATGATTTACATTTCTCATGTACATTTTAGCTAGAATAATCTGAGAGTAGTTTAAACTATGCTTTTTTACATACTGGGATTTGCACACTAATGCATTGATTATGATTCCATAACTGAAGGCTAGAATTTATCCTCTTCCTTATGTATTAATTATATTGTGTGTCATCCCTAATCTTGCAGAATTTATTCTTAGACTAGAGAATGAGACAATGTATTTGAAATGGATTTTTCTGAATATTTTTGTGAACCTCAGCCTTTTCTATTACTGTCAGTAATAGATTTTTTTTTTTTAAAAAATCAATTAAGCTAAGCTATTAAAGTGATGATTGGTTTGTTTGTTATGCTTGTGTTTAGGACAGGGCAGTTCTTCAAGGCATTTTTAGGAGGCCGACCTTGTGATAACAGAAGATGATGCTTTTTTACTCTAATTTCATGCTGCCGTATTAGAGTAGAATGGAGCCAATGTTGGGAAGATTTCTTACTGTTTGAGTACAACAATTAAAAGAACATTTACCACTAGGAAGTTTTTCCTAACATCTAACTTAAATGTGCATTGCTGCAGTTCAAGTCCATTACTTTCCACTTTATTCTCTAAGAAGTGGAACTGTTTATTCCATTTTTTTTTGTGCAATGTTTTTTTTCTACGCCTGAGGGCCACTCTGTATATCCTTCAACAAAGTTATTTCAGCTATTCATAAGGACTCAGCTTTTTTGTTTCTCTCTTCTTCAGTTCCTTGAACTTCCTTGAACTGGCCACACGTTTCTCCAGCTGAGGTGATCCTGGTTCTGAGTATAGATGGTGCACTGCCTTGAGCATCCTACAGGTAAAGTCCCAGTCAACAACTCTGCCAAAAACTTCATTGATTGGCTTGGTTTGGTTTGGTTTGGTTTGGTTTGGTTCAGCAGAACCATCTGTTAAAATCTCTGAGTGGTTCCACCAGGCTGTAAGGATTAGAGGCGTGAGGCATAGAAAATGGACAATGGCAAGAGAAATTACCATGTTAAAAATAAAAAGTCAAATTTGATTTAAAATATGGCATGCAACCTGCACACTCCTTTGGGAAAAGAAAACATCTTATATTGATTTGGCATCTGCTGCTCTTTTTAAATCCCAGGTATGAGATATCAGCTTTGATAAAGAATGATATTTTGTCTGATGTTTAACCAGTGATAAATGATAAACCTCAGTGGTTTTTTTCTGCATATTTTTTTCCTAATTCACTGTTCCATTCTTGCCCACGTTTACACTGCTGCACCTGTCCCCATTGCTCTTCTGTTTCATTTCTTTCAGACCATTTTTTCAACTTGTCCACACAGCATTGAATTTTAAAGCTCACGTATTTTAATTTCCTTCAATGCCACTAGGTAGCTGCAATCTCCTGGGTCCTAAATGAAAATATTGAACAAAACTACACATCCACTTTGCAAGTGAACCATTGATAATTGGACCTTTAGTACATTTTTTCAGTCTTAAAACAGTGAATGAAAACATATGAAAAAATGGGTCATTTAGGTACACTAGGGCTATTTGCTTGAACAGTTAACATTTGGCAAGACCAATTACCAGTTTCCAAGGTCTTTAGCCAAATCTATGGTGCACAGCTAAACCTGGTGGCTACACAATGTAATATGGTTTTATTTCAGAACGCAGGAATAGGTTTTAATTTTAACATAACAGAACAATAGCTTCTCTTGCAAGCCAAGATGGCTTTTCTCCAACAGTGAATCAACCCTATCTAGACATTTAGGAATTGGCGAAGAAACAAAGGAAAAAAAAATCTTTATTTTGCTTATGTCTGTAGGAGACTCTGTGTGTATGTGTGTGCGAGTATGTGTGACTATTTGGTGAAATTGTCATCTAAAACATTTAAAATTAAATGGCTGCTCTGCATTTCAGCATGTATGCTTGACATATTAAAAAAGTGGGTGTGAGAACATTCTCTGTACTGTTGTGAACGGTACAATTACCCAGTGTTTCAATGCCTCAGCTTGTTGTTTTCTGTTTCTTGTTCTTTTTTCTGCCTCAGTTTCTCTCACACAAATTCACACACTCTTACACACTCTTACACACTCACACTCACTCTAACACACTCTAACACACTTTTACACACTCTTACACATTCACACTAAGACGTGCACACAGTTACACGTGTGTGTGTGTGTGTGTGTGTGCTTGCTTTTCATTAGTGACACTCCTTTTGACTCTCCTTTTTGTTGAATAATTCATTGCAGCTGACATTCCAATTAGTAAACAATAAATTCAGTCCAAGAGAGAAAAATAAATTACATTTTCTGTACCATTCACATCTCTTTGCAAACCAGCAATAAGTCATCACTTAAGACACTGCTCTGGAAAAGATGCCCTAGGATGATGGATCACATTGCTAATCTGAGTGAGCAAACTGCAGTCACTCTTTTAATATGTGGAACCCAACTTTGTACAAAACCCACACTTTTGAATTAGTGACTGACAGAATGAATGCAAATGCATAGAATACCTTACAAGGAGGTGTTTTTCTAAATTCGATTGAATTATGCAGAAAATTACAGCTGAGAAGCTGGCTGGGTAAACAGATCACAAATCCGAGTCAGTATTTTCACTTATTAAATCGGTTTGCAACTTTCCCAGATCATTCTAGACCTTTTAAAAAACTTTCCAGATAAAATAAAAAGTAATTTCACCTCCTAAACCAGACTTGGTTCTATCATTGGTTTAATTTGAAAATGTATTTTTTTTTCAAAATATTACATTTCAGACTATCTCTGTGTACTAAAATATGGCATTCATCTAAGCTGCCCCTTAGCTATTGCAGTTGCAAATAGCATAATTTTCTGCCACATTTCAGTGTGTTTGTAATGATAAGACTGATCCAAATGGGAATGAATGCACTACCTGGATGTCTTTCCAAAGAAGGAACAATGAAAAAATAGAATGGACCATGCATAAGGAAGAGATCCCACTACTCTCACACATGAGTGACATTTCTGCCTTCAAGTTCTCTTTCCTACTGCTCCTTGTTCCTCTAGACCAACCAATCTATAGTTTCATTTTATTTCATTTCCCTGCCAGGTAAGCCTTAGGGGAAAGAATTGCTGCCTTTTTTCCTGTGCTCTCTTTCCACTGAGCTCATTGCCTTTGAATATAGGGGGGGAACAGCACTGAAAACATAGGATAAGACAAACGCCCTTCATTTATCTTGAAAAAGCTTGTCTTTAGCCATCAGATACAGACTGTTGTGGATGATATTGTTCTGACAACTTGAAACATTGACCTGTGTTTCTATAGTCAAAACAATTTGGAAAACCAAAATCACATTTTGCTCAGTTCAGTGCAATAAAGTTATCTCCTGCAATAAAGATATCTCCTCATTTCAGGCTGATTACTAAAGTTTTACCATCTTAAAAAAAATTACTATTTTTTTCTTCTTGTAGGCCCAGCTACATATCTTTGGACCTTTGCAAGTAAACGAATTTCTTTTAATTTTGGCTGAAAAACTGTATACGGGGATATGGACTGTACTCAAAGTTGCCACAGTCGTAAAGTGCTGTATCTCATACCATGGCTCAGCATGGCTCTGCTGGTCCTCAGTCACACCAGGCTCTGCAGCTTGAATTACCTCCTTGATAGCACGCTTTTAAGGGGCTGGACACATAGGATTTTAACACCCCTGATATTTGGTTCTCCTCATTCATTTCCCCTTTATCTAATGTAAGATGGATTTGTTCCAGTCTTTTTTACAGCAAATGCATAGAAAATGTCTGGAAAATGGCAATTCCAGACCTGCACTGTGCTGGAGTCAGAGGTACTGGACATTAAAAAATAGCCTATGTGGAAGGCAATGCTTTCCTCAATCATGCCACTGCTTCTGACCAGGCTGGCACCTACTGAAGAGATGATTTCTTAACATTACTAAGAAGCTAGGAAGTGCCACTTTCTATTAAGCAATTCATTTTACTAAGCCTGAATTGAAACATCAGTTTTCCAGTAAGTTCTGTGTTGTTAGAGGCACTGAAAGATTTAATTTTACCAAGCAGAAAAAAAAGACACTCAAGTGAACTGTTTTCAATGCTAATTTGAAATTAAAAGGTGGAAGTTATCCCCTACACAGTCACAGCTCTGTCCTGAGTGTATTCCCTGCTCTTTCTCTTGTTATTCCCCACTGAATTGGATAGAATTGTGCAGTTGAGAATTCGGTAAAATAAAAGATAAGGACTGTGTAAAAATCAATAGCCACCTTAGTTAAAACTTATATGAATCAGTTTTATTTAAAAGTTGCCTTTTCATTTGTTTTTTCACATCATTTAATTTGGCATTATAGAAAACTTCTTTTGAATGCAAATTAGGTGAAAAATGCTTTCTACTTTAAATCCCTTGACTCTGCTCATCTTCATCATGACTTTATCCTGTTAAAAAAAACTCTGCACACTACATTATTGCTTAATTATCCCACATTGCACTTTCATTGACAATCAAAAACTCAAAACTGCTGACATTAACTTACTAATAAGCATGAAACCTCTTCTGTCCATTATGTGTGGAACAAAATTCATATCATATGGGCAGTATTGCTTGGATATTGTTGTCATATTTTAGTACTTGAAAAACAACCCAAACAATGAAAACCCAAACTTCAAAATTTAGTCATAACTTGTTCTTGCACTTTCCAGAAAAAAAAAAAAAATAGGATGCCATCAAATATTGGACTCAAAAGTAACTGTGGGTCCAGCTGAAGCCATGGAACTACTATCAAGAATAAAACACCTAAAAGTCAATCCTCTCAACAAACACATTAATCACAAACACGGAGTATTCTTAAAGGATTAGAGGACAGACCTGCAATATAAAAATTTGTACTTCCTCACAAATTATATGTGCATGTGTATTTATATATAGGTGTTTCTTACTGGAAAAAAAAATATTTCAAGTGTCTCAATTTATTCAATGGTGTCTATAAACATCTTGTGTTGCAGTTCTAAAAATATTAATTTATTATATGATCAAGCATAAATCTGAGCTATGCTACTGGCTTACCTAAAAGTAAGTTAGTTTGCTCATGACTTTTCAATTTTGACACTAATTAAAAAGCATAGCATTCAAAACTAATCTTGGTTAAAATTTGGTGTCCTAAACCAGTCCCTTCACAGGCCTAAAGTAGACATTATATTTCTTATGGGTAATAAAGACTTTCTTATGAATCACTAGGCTGAAAATATGGCTCACAACAGCTTAAAAAGGCTTCAAATAAATTTGATTGTTGCTGTATCCTACTGTTTGTCCCTTTCATAACTTAAATTCAACAATAACAAAAACAAGTCTGATTTTTGACGTGATTACATGTGTTACTAACATAACTATAATAAAAAAGAGCATCCATGATCTCCCTCCCCTTCAAATTAACACTAATAATAATTTGCTTTATGGGAAAATCTGTTGAATCTGTGGAGTCTAATAGAATTGCTGCAGGATGACCCCAAGCATTAATCACATGCTTTACTCAGTAAAATATTAGAGATGTTGTTTAGAGATCAGAAATGAACACACACTGTGTAGAGTGTTGTACAGCCTGTAAGAATTAATCCTTTACTTTTTTATTTTCTTTTTTTAACTGAGCACTTGCAAATAGTTTTCTACTTTTTGCTTTAACTGAGCACTTGCAAGTGCTGCTGATACACAGCCACAGTAAAACAGGAATTTTGAAATTATAGATTTTGCCATTGAGGTATTTTTGCTATTTGCACCTAATTAATTAGTAATAGATGTGGAAGCAGCATTCTGACCTAGTTATAAATCTCCATAGGTACATGTATATTTATAGAATTCCTCATTGGACTAGATCATTAGACAGTGAGCAATAAATGAACTTTAAATGATTTAGTGGTGTTAGTTTCTCGTCAACTTCCACAAATACCTCTGCTGAGCAGAAATATTTATAACACAAGAACAAAAAGTTAAGTAGAACTATCCTACAACATGTCCTGGTTTTAAATTTTGCACACCCTATTGACATTTTGAACTTGCAGCTCAATATGCTATCCAGTGAACTTTTACCTGTGATGAGACTACTATTGATCCAAACAACATCTAAAGCTGTTCTGATCTTTAAAAAGTCTTCTTTTTTTGTATTTACTTTTCCTTCTTTAACACATATTAAATCCTTTTGTATTGTCTGATGCACTAAACTCACCTAACTATAATACCAGTCTTAGGATGGAGAATGCTTTTCAGATATACTAACTGTTTAAATTTATGAGCACAGCTGGTGTTCCTTTCTTATTGCTTTACAGTGCTTTCTTGTGGATTTTTCCCTGATAATATCTCATCCTTACACATCAGAAAGAAACCTGAATGTTAATCACAAGACTACAGAGAAAGACGCCTCCATGTTAGAAGCCTGTGACTTCACAAGGGTAAATCTCTTCAGCTGAATTGTGTATGTACATGCATATCTATACAATTTTCTCTTGCAAACACCTGCAAACAGTTGAGTTTAATTAAACTGCAGCTGTTGCTGACTGAGAACAGAGATTTTCCAACAAATGTGCTAACCTTACATTGTCTTTCTCTGCACAT
This sequence comes from Edolisoma coerulescens, assembly GCA_013397115.1. Classification (NCBI taxonomy): domain Eukaryota; kingdom Metazoa; phylum Chordata; class Aves; order Passeriformes; family Campephagidae; genus Edolisoma; species Edolisoma coerulescens. Next base: position 1,821,892 of record VWZW01004607.1, read on the forward strand.
TTTTTTTTACTCCCAATTATCTGTTAACATTTTTCTTTAATGGTAGAAACATTTTGAAATATATGCTGTGTAATTAAAGACTAAAAATCAAAGTGCTGTCTAAAGTGGTGGGCATGCGATGCAAGTAATGGTGCTCCCTAGACGAGGAGCTTAGAGACTAATGTATATGCAAATAATATCAGTTTACTGAGCACCTTGAAAGCCAAATTGCTCATCAGTAGACGTTTGGGGAAATGAAGAATATTCATAGATAATGTAATGCAAGCCCCTGAGTTATATGCCATCTTGGAATAGGATAAACTAGTAATTAGGCCATTTCCTAATAAGAGGAAAGATAAAAAAAGAAGAAATAGAACTAAGAACAGAAATAGACAATACTGATGCTGGAGACAAAAGGTGGCTGAAATTTATTCACTCCTATATTGTGCAAACAAAAATTTAAAGCCAGCTTGTCTATATTGACAGGTAAGGACCATCAATAACCAAGGAAATGTAAAGCTGCTTCCAGCCATTCACCATCTACAGTTACCTCTCTGGGAAGCCTTATTGCTGGTAAACTTAGGAAAAGAGAATTCCCCATCAGCTGTTACATTTAATTGGCAGTAATTGGCAGTAATCAAAAACTATTTTATACCCTATATTCCAAATTATCTCGCTTGGAAATCACCACTTGCAGCCCAGATGCATTCTTTCATCAATTTTGATAAATCATGATTCTTCAAACTTTGAGTAGTTACATGTATTATGGAGATGTTTAACGTCCAAAACAATCAGGAGCTGCTAATACATGAACTGGGAAGATACACAGAACCTGAGAAGCAGTGCAACTTAGAATCTCAAAATTAATTTTGATTTTTTTGATAGGAAACTCCATTTAAGTTTCTGATACATTTCAATAGATAACAAATTGACATATGGAAATATATTACTACCTTAGGAGATTAATAAAAAAACACAGTTTTTTAAAAAATAGTATGATTTATTGCAAGACCAGAGAACTACTTTTCTCACTATATTTTAGCTCTTAGACTTATTTGTCAGTAGATCATATGAGAAAATAAAGAAATACTTGATGTTCAGCTATTTCCGTGGCAGGCTCTCTCTTGCCATTTTATAAAGATGTACTACTGCTTCACTGACATATCTATAAAAGCAGACTGTATAATTAGAACCTTCCAATGAGTCCTCCGTATCAATTCATACCATCTACCATGGGGTGCATTTTCATCAAACTGTGTGTGTATCTCTCTGGTACTGAGAGAAAAGAACACGTTTGTAATTTGCATCAGATAAAAGGAGCCTATTCTAGAGAGCAATGGTAGATCAGCATAATCTGTTATATCTAAAACAGTATTTATGACTGCTGCAAGAGCTCCTGGTTAACATAAATTAATGCTTCCTGTCTCTTCTAGCAATCTGTCAGATGCAGAAGTCAGATCCACGACTGCCTGAGGAAGAGCACGGGAACTGAAATCCCGCAGTGCAGGTCTCCTAATCCCCATAACACCACCATCACTCCCTTCGCTGAAATGTAGCAGGAGAAGAAATTATTTCAGCCAGTGTGATGGAGCAAAAGATTGTTTCCAGGAAGTTTTCCTAAACTTGTAAAATTGCTCAAGCCCAAATGGGGATTCTGCAAAACCCTCCTCTTTCTGGGCTGGAGGTTAAGCTCCCTGTGGATGTTTAGAGGTGGCTGGTGTTCCAGGAGGAGCAGGAACCTCGCAAAGTGCATTTGAAGCTCTCCTCTACTAAAACATTAGCCTGAGCTAGTGTTATTCATATACAAAACACCATATTTCTATACTTTTCTTTCTCTGAAGTCTTTCAAAATCATGGGGGTTTTTGTCTCTCTGTCAGTGTGTCAGTGTCATAACCACTGGACTACAGGCAGGTGGACAGGCGTATTTAGTTGGCATCTGCCTAAACCACTCTGCTTAAGGGATTTTGAGATTTGCTGCTTCACAGTCAGGGCGAGACTGTCTAATTTAGAAGCTGCATCACACCCTGGAGGGGTGCTCGCCCCAGAGCTGTAATGTGAAATACATAATCAGCCCAATTAAGGCACAGTCCCCAAGAAAGGGCGGAGGAAAATTTAACCTTCAGAGTGAGAAAGGAGCTAAACAAGATTCTTCTCCATAGTCAGAACCAGTCTGCAGGACGAGGCTACTGCATGCTAGAGGAGTGCTCAGCACCAGGTATGAGCTGCAGGATGAATAGTGCATCTGAATATATGAAGAAATCACTAAAAAACCTTCAAAAGAAGAAAATTTGTATCTTGAAACTTTGAATAAATAGTTCAAATAGAACAAATAGAAGCATGCGGAGGACGAAAATATTTATAGAATAAACATGAATTAGCTACAACTTCCCAGTGCCTTCCTCTTCATTCTGGGTGTCTGGGATGGACTGAAATTCCATTTTAATGCACCTAAGTCTCTCTTTGGTAGTGGTCCTAATCATACTTTAAAAGAACCTATCTGTACTGTACTAGTTTCTACAGTTACACTCCTTTTCATGTCATAATTTACAATTAACTAAAACATTCATTTATTCAGTATAGAAATTTAAAAACATCTAGAAATATCAACATTTACACACAGAGCTACATTTCTGTAACTTTTTTTTCTGAATTAGAATCATAGAATCTCCTGAGTTGGAAGGGACCCATAAGGATCACCAAAGTCCAATTCCTGGCCCTGCACAGGGCACCCCAAGAGTCACACCATTTTCCTGAGATCATTGTCCAAATTCTCCTTGAACTCCGGCGGCTTGATGCTATGACCACTGCCCTGGGGAGCTGTAGCAGTGCCCGGCCGCCCTCTGGGTGAAGAACCCCTTCCCTGCTATCCAACCTACACCTCCCCTGACTCAGCTCCAGGCCATTCCCTCGGGCCCTGTCACTGTCACCGCAGAGCAGAGATCAGAGCCTGCCCCTCCTCTTCCCCTCACGAGGAAGCTGTAACTGCAGTGAGGTCTCCCCTCAGTCTCCTCCAGGCTGAACAGGCCAGGTGAACTCAGCTGCTCCTTTTATGTCTTCCTCTCCGGACCCTTCATCATCTTCGGAGCCCTCCTTTGCACACTTCCTAATGGCTTTATATCTTTCTTATATTGTGGTGCTCAAAACTGCCCCGAGGACTCAAGGTGAGGCCACACCAAACCTTTTAAGCACCCGACTGTCTTTAAGCACCAGCTTTCCTTTGAGGCCATACAACCACCTGCTTAATTCTCACTGAATCAAGTAGAAGCTCTGAACATGCCCAGATACTTTGCAGAAGTTTTGAGATTACATAATTCCTTTAGTGCATTGAAAAATTAGAGACTCAAAATAATTATTACCTTAGTGTTCAGAGCAGCAGTGCTTACTGTGCTCAAGGGGGTAAGACATGGCTGTTCCTACAAGCAGTTTGTCCTTTGAGGTTTTCTCTTGCACTTGTCAGTGATTTAGCTCTCTAGTACAGTGTGCAGGAGCACGTTCTGTGGTTCTTATTAGAATCCCGTTTCCCCTTATCTCAGGGATGAACTCTCAGAAGAAAGATTTTTTTTTTTTAGCTGAAATACTCCAAATCAGGACTCTTCCCTTAGCTTAAGCTTGATTCGGACCAAAAAAAAAAATTAAATTGGTTTCTACATAATGAGTCTGTTCTTTGGCACATGGAGGCTTCATACTGAGGTTTTTGTGCACGTTAATCCAACACACATTTTAGGTGAAGTAATCTTTAATTTGCAAATTGTATTAACCAAATACTTTAATAAGGGCAGACCATGAAATAACATTAGAAAAGAGATTGGCTGGTCATTCTCAGGTTTTGACACATGTTTTTACCTTTTCCTTCTTTGATCTATTATAATTTACCTAATAAGCCAAGCTCATGGAGTATTTTTTTTCAGAAACACTAGACGCTTCAAGTTTTACATATTTTACATCTAGCTTTTGCTAGCTAGGGAGCTCATTAGCAGTTACTTCTTGTGGTGAATAAAATGCCACCTAAGAGTATAAGACCTCCCTAATTCACAAGTTCACATTCTTTTAAGAGGTCGCTTAACCTTTAAGTCAACTGCAGCATATTAAAATTAAGCTGTTTTCAGCAGATAACAGATTATTCGGTTGTGTTGGAATTTCCAGGTTATGCAGTTTCACTGGAATGCAACTGTTCAAAATATTACCAGACATGACATTCCAATAGTTAAAAGTCTGTGCAAATACTCCAAAACATAATAGTTAAATGTGTTTTGAATGAGATGCAATCTTTGAAGGGAAATACCTCATCATTGTTTTGACTACTGTAATGCAAATAATCAGCATAATATCTGGAATTAATAATAGTATTCCAGACAGCAAAAGAAATGAGCAGGAATTGCTTTTGTTTTTAATTCACAAACGTAATTTGTGAAAGGTGGCAGACTGACAAGTCTGGGAACCTAACAGCGGAACAGCTAATGGAAATGCGAGTTCTCTAAATGACTGAATAAATCTTTGTGAAAAATTTCTTTGGCAGGGCAAAAATCCCAAGATTTGAAGTTTTCCTGCAAGTTAGAAAGGATTGATAATACTGGGTTTGAGTTGTTCACAGAAATATTTGGCAAACTTTTCCTTTTAATGTGTAAATTTCTGTCTATGAAAAAGTTGTGTATACCAGGCACTTGAGTTGTTTTGTTCTCTGGGAAGCTCTATATGATAGAAAAACTTCTATTTCCTTGACTGGTCTTCTGACACCCAATATAGGTATTTTCTACTTAATTTGTTAAAAGTATTGCCACTAGAGTTTAACTAAGCTTTCACTCTTGCTAAGTATTTTGTCTCATCTTCATGCCAGTGGAAAGAGTCCTACTATCCTCATATATTTGAAGATTAGTTACATGATTGTATGAATTTTTGTGTACTTGATTTTTTAAAATTATGTTACTTGTGGTTACTTAGATATTTTCCAAAATGAACCTGTGCAGTCACATTTTTTGTCTTGCAAGTGAAGTGAAATTCCAGTGCTTTAAAAGAGAAATCAATAACCGATGTAAACTCACACAAACAGATGCAAACCATCACATACACATTTTTCTTTTTATTTCAAAATTTTAGTACTGGTAAGTATTAAATTTGAAACTAGTGCTCTTCAAAATGTTGTATGATGGCCATTTCCACAATGGTTTCCAAACCTGTTTAGTTTGCACTTTGATCACATTCATGCTAGCTACAGTGGTGAGTTGTAATGTCAAAAACCTGTCTTCTGAGAAGCTGTGTGGGTTACATTTACAGCAGATACCACAAGATTTTCAGACAAAAGGGAATAAATATATCTATCCATATTTCTAGTGTGAAAATTTGTGATGGTATCCAGAAATAGCTGGAATTAGTAAATTTGGACTGTGATGTAATTTTGAATGAAGTATGAAATAATCTTAATACTTTTTCCCTTTCAATGCTTTAATTGCATCAGGCAGTTTAAACAGCACTTAATGATGGTGATTAACTCTTTTGTGCTGCATTTCTTTTTAAAAAAATGATATAGCATAGCAACAGAAGCGAACATTTTTCCTAAGCCTAATGAGAATGTTTTTGCTCATGTTTGAAAGTTTCTGCTTTTTAACTGAAATAAAAACTGAGCCATAGACAATAGCACTAAAATCACTTTTCATTCAGTGTACTTCAGCAATAAATGTAAATATCACTGTCACTGCATAAGTCTTGTGAGAGAAATTTGACCTTAGATTTAGCACCCATAAATTTGGCGTCATTGCTCCCTTCAGACGAATGTCAATTTTGTGATAATGAAAAACATTACACTAATAGAACATTATTTAGTGCACCTGTTGACCTTTTTTTTCAAAAAAACATACAAATTTATTTTAGAAAGAAAATAAGGATTTTTTTCACATAAATATTTTTAATACTTAAATACAGTTTTACATTATTATGCACTTGAAAACTGAACAAAGTGGAATTCTTGACGATTTCAGGGGAAGTAATTAAATTCAGAAAAGTTACTGGTAAATGACAGCATGGTTATAAATAAAATTTTTGCTCACTAGTGAATACGGACATTTAGGACAAACTAGGAAAGATTACAGGATTACTTCCATGTTAAGAGACTCTTTCTGTGAGGAAATAACAGTTCTGATGACTTGGTGAGAACTGAAATAGAAAATGTGAGAGAGGCAAGTCAGTTGTGGGCCTCCTAGATACAAATCTCTCTGCCTCATCATTTGATGATTTTACAAAGCAACTGGGGAGCTAGAAATCAACAAATTGGCAGCCTTAGCTATATGTTTCCTTAAGCATACTGCTTCCCAATGGTCTTATAAAAAGAAAACAACTAATGTAGAAATTATTCACTTGAAAAAGTACTTAGACCAAGGCTCTAACTGCAGTCTCAGATAGAAGGCAAGAGAGGAGGCTGCCTCTTCGTAGGTGTAAACAAGGACTGGGGAAGGAGGGAAATTTGGGGTTCCTCATCAAGTTGGTACTTACTGAACTGAGCAAAGAGAATGCAGTTAAGATCACTCAGACCTCATGCCTGAATTAGCATTTTATTTCAGAATCTCAAAACAAATTTACCAGCCGTCTTGACTATATCACATTAAATAATCTGGAGGCAAACACTAGGCAATATTTTTGCCCTGAAAATGTATCCAATATCATGTGTCCCTGACTTGAAAGAGATTTTTTTCCAGGTGAATAACATGCATAATTTTGGTTATCTGCTCTAAAAATTCACCCGTGGACAAGGTGTGTAGTATTTTCTGCTCCTGCTCTCTCATCAGTTGCAGACATAGTGGAGGTGGACCAAGAGAGCTGAAGTTTCTATCCTATAGAAAAGTATGCATATAGAGAAGTCAGGACTTTATTGTCTGACTTAGCATAAAAACCAGCTGAAAGGATTGAAAGGTTTGTCAAGTAGCAGTAGCTGTTCAAAATGAAGAAAAAACCCAAAATATTTTCCTTTTTGTAACTAAGTACCTTGGTTCAGCATAAGTTTTGTACACCAGACTATATTTCACTAGCTAGAACCATAAGCACAACACTATATAATGTTAGAATGTATTAACAATAGTTAGATTGCTTACATATATCTTAATAACCTTGAAAAAAATCTTTACTTCTAAAACAACTTAATTGATTTTTTGCTTTTCTGTAGATAAATGTTTGTCCAGTCTCAATACATCTCCTATTACAACTCATTGCATATACATCATATATTTTTGTTGCTCTCCTTTAGTTCAAAATATATTAATTACTACCAGCACATTAACAGGGTTGCTTGCAAAAAGCTCATTTTGCTGTCATTATCACACACTACAGTTATGAGGATCTAGGAAGATTGCAGAATAGCAAATCACTTCCAGTTGTACGAAGTGTAATCTTGCAAAACTGCAGCTATGATCTTTGGGAAAGCCTCATGTTTTCCTCAATAGAAAAGACCTTCAGATATGAAATAGTGAACCTTGCTATGAAGTTTGGTTGGATTTGCAGGTACATATAGGAATGCAGACATCTGGAAATCTGAGGATACTTTAGATGAGTCTGACACCACTTTCCCTGGCTCATGCAATACCAGACTGTAATAATACTTGACCATAATGCTCTTAAACCTACTTACCTTTCAGAGTATTAATGGGGATGCGCAGCATGGACAGTATCTGACAATTATCATTCCATGTGTTGACAGGAAATTGCCATTCAAGATTCTCTGTTTGTTGGTTTCTCTGCCACTTATTTTTTAGTGGATCTTGGGAAGACATGTAAACTGAGCATGACTGATTTCAGTTTACACATTCCTGTCTTTTTTTCGGCCACCAAAGCTTATAAAATGTTCTGTAATCCTGGATAGGAAAATGCTGTAGAAGTACAAGGTAGAATACTGTGTGTAGTTCAGGTGGGATTTGTGAGCTTGTGCACTTATAGTCCTAATGTCAGCAGTTCATTTCTTCCCTGTGAAGACAATGTTCTAAGGACTTTTGATATGCAGGTGTTTGACATGCAACATACATTTCTGCTTTGGTCAAAGAGGAATGTTTCCTCAGTTCCCTCGTTTAGCCTTTACTTTTAAAAGCTTGGGTTAATACAGTGTCTCCAATATCCTTCTAAAGAAAATAAATTTTCTGTCTCCAGAGTAGCCTAATGATCATCTAAAAACATCAATTCACTTTTCTTTTTGTTTAACTTTCCCTTGTCATAGAAACTTGTATCCAGTGAGTTTTCAATTCAAACATACAATATACTTTAAAATGTCAGTAAATCCAGAAGAATAATAAAATGTCTAAGTATTTTTGATCTGCTCTAATTTCAGGATTAGGTTAGGTTCTTTCTAATGAGGTAGAAGCTACTAGAAGCCACTGCAAGCACTGGTTTCCAGGGTTTTTTGTTTTTCAAGGAAGCAGAGATAATATGTGCATTTGTTTCTACTCTTGGAAATTCCTGTTCTACAACAGGGACTCCCAACAACCTTTTCTGAATCTATTGTAGTTGGAATATCTTTCTCAAGGATATCATATCTGCCATTCTGTTCTCCTTTAAACCACATAATTCCCTAGTCCGGGTTCTGTCTGCACCATACAAAAACCTTAGCAAAGGAAGAGTCTGAAGTCTTTTCTCTCCAATCTTACAGCAAAACATCTTCATTTACTTCTTTATAATACAATTTTACAAATTTTACAAAACTTCCCTAAGTTTGGCTTTTTCCTTATTTTGGTGGTGGGTTTTTGTGGGGTTTTTCTGGGTTTTGTTTTGTTTTGTTTTTTTTAGCAGGAAATTAACCTATTAAAAATCTAAATCTCATAAACTAAGACTGGCCTATTCTGCTGTGGTTTATTTCCAAGAATTTCTGCCATGGTGTACCACCAGGATACATTTGTTTTGCTACAAACAGGTGGGAAGTCCAAGTATGGTAGCTGGGATGTCATAGAAAATGATGATCTTAAAATGCCAGCAAAGTGGATATATGCTGTGATATTTAGTCATGTTGTAATAATATTGGTAATAGTTTTCCTTATGATTTTAATCTTCAGAATGAGACACCACAGTTAAAGATGAAAATTGTTTACAGTGTTGGCCCAAGAAACACCATCAATTTTGAGCACACGGAGTAAGGCTAACAGCTTTCCTCTTTTTTTTTTTTTTTTAAGTCTAACTGTCCATTGATTACCTTAAAGGTTATGGGTATTATATATACATGAAATATTGTGAGTGGTATTATGGATAGTGAATCAGCCTGAAGAGGTTTGGGGAAGTCAGAGGAGTAGCTGGCCATCTCAAGGACATCCATTTTCTGAAGGATATGAGTGCCAGTATAGCTTACAGTTATTTTTCTCAGAATACTTGATGCATAAAAATTTTCATGTCAGTTTCCATAAAATACAAACAAATAGCTAAGTAGATAAATAGGCTATTGTCATATGAGTAGCAGTCCCAAATACTTGGGGTTATGCATTACTATGTGTCTCGGGGTGACCGAGACACTACGACAATGCCAGGTGATCCAATGATAGTCTCGTGTGCTGAGAAATGAAATGAAGCAGTGATTGCTAAAAATGAGTGATCTGGGTTTTTTTGGGGGGGAGGAAAAAGTACTTTGGAAGTCAAAAGTCAGCACAGCTTAAAGTCATATAGCATTTTTTTCTTAGACAAATTAAAATGAAGACTATTTCCCAAGGACCTTTATAGTTTTCTCAGTAGGATCTAAAATGCTAGCAACTTGTCTTAGCACAGAATATAATGTTAGGCCTGATTCAGTGAACAATGAATAAATACTACCAAATACTACCAAAAGGACCTCAGCCACCATTAATTTCAGTTGGTATTTTTTCAAATCTTCCTGGTGCTACATATTTCAGGCTTGTGACACAGCTACCTACAATGCTTTTCAGCACAAGAAGGAAGTTAAAGCCTTTTCAGATTCTATATTCACAAAGGGTTTAATGTATTACTGTAATGTTAGTGACCAAGCCCAAAATAGATCTTTATAGGCCTTTTTTGTTTCCTCCTCATCTGGAAACACTTAACTTCCCCAAGTGAAAAAATTTCTAAGTCACATTTGTTAGAGTTCACACTTCTGCTATAACATATAAAATCAACAATGGGTGGAAATCATTGCTCTGCAAACTTCCTGCTGGCCAGACTGTCATTAGCTAACCCCAAACATGTTTACTCTTTTCTCTGCACTTAGACAGTTCCTGAATTAAAATATACAGGTCAAACTACCACATAGTCAGTAAAATCTTGATAGTGAGGAGCCCTCCTAGATCATTAAAAGCAAACAAACATCACTTACATCAAAATCAAAGCATTCCTCTGGTTATCTTAGCTATAAGAACATCTGCCGAAGTAAACCAATAACAACCTGAAAACACCAGGCACTACTAAAAAAAAGTAGAAGAGCTCCCACTCCACCCCTGCCAAGAGCCTAATAGTTGGAAGTTAGAGTAGGTGGCTTCTGTAGACCCAGGTTCATTACCCTGCCTGTTTCAGTCTGACAAAGGGATTTAAGTCCAGTTTGTCACCCTCCTGAGAGCCTGCTGTAACCATTAGGCAATAGCACAGTCCAAGGTAAATCTTTCACTCCCTCCAGCTGACACTGTTCCATTTGGTATAAATAATTAAATGAAGGAGGACTTGAATTTGACTTTCCCACATGATTGCTCTAACCACCAGGCTATAGAGTCAATCTCTCTTCCCTTTTTTTTTCACCCAGCTTAATTAAAATTTAATTGTTTACAAAAAGTGAAACAGTTTTAATAGGAGAGAAATTCTGAGAGACACAATTCCCAGTGAAGCAATACCTGGGAGACTTTCCTGAGAAATGGGAGGTCTACCACCACCTCCTAGTTTCAAATCAAGGAATAAAACCTGCCTTGTGGGGTAGGCAAGAGCCCCTTCTTTGAAAAGTGAAGCATTGCACCTCAGTATTCATCATGTTTTTGTGAGAAATGAGCAGCATGGCTTAGACACCAAACTGTAGGAAATGGCCTTCAATTTCAAATCCTAACTGGAGTAAAGGGGAGTGCAGACTCATGGTGGGGCATCATATCTATTTTCAGAGCTACCTATCACTTATTTTTCCTGGTTTGCTCTTCGCCTTGTGCATACCTTATCTTCAGGCACATAATGCAGGACATGCTCATAAAGCATGCAGGCACCTAAGCCAGAGTGCCTGATTCTGTGAGGAGCGGTGATGCTTGTGAGGCACAGAACCAGGGCAGACACAACCATTTCTGATTTATAAATACGTCTTCAACATATTTACACTGAAAAATCCTTTGAATTTTTATTCCTTAAAGTGTTCCTCAAATTAGGTTTGAATCCTGGGGCAGAGGGCAATACCAGTGGGAGTAAAACTGTTTTATGTGATATTTTCCAATTTAGATTGATTGTTCTGTGGGACACTTTAGTAGAGCTGCTATTGTCAGCTGTTCAGGAGTGGATGTTTTTGAGATATGGGAAATAAACCCCTGAAAGCTTGCAAACACTTTGTTGTTTGCCCCTTAGGTGCATCTGGCAGAGAGACTGCTGCTGCTGACACGAACTCTCAGGTCTGATCTCACTGCTCCCAGGATGAAACAGTTAGGTAAATCTGATGTGAGGGATCAGGAGTCAGCTTGAAGCACAAGGAGAAATTGTCTTCTTTTTTGTGAAATATTTCTATGAAGTGAGACCAGAAAAGTAACCTCACAGGGACTGGATGGTATTTTTACAGTAAGGACTGGTGAGCTGTCTTTCCCCCTCCCACCATTTTCATCCTTTCTTTCTTCTCTTTGACAAGGTCTGTAAATATGTCAACTAATCTCAGAAAGTAGCGCACAGAAGACTCATTAAAAAAGGTCAGAAGGTCCACACAACACTTTTATGTTAATATTATTCACATGCTTCATTTTCTTCAAGCTATTTCCTAAATCCTCCTTTGAATGTTCTCTTTTCTCATTCTTTCTCTAAGCCAAAAGGTACACAGTAACTCAGGTATTTAAAATACAAGAAAAATGTGCATGGTATCATTTACATGATTTGGAAAGACTGCTGGCCTGTGAAGTATAATAGAGTGAGTGCTGGGGAAAAAAAAAAAAAAATTCCAACCAAAAAAAGAACAACAACGACAATAAAAACCACAAAACAAACAAACAAACAAAACCCCAACCCACCCCCGCAAAACCCATAACAAAAAAAACCCGAAAACCCCAGGAAAAAAAAAAGAAAAAAACCCCAAAAACAAAAGACAAAACCCCAAACAAATAAAAAAAAACCCTAAAAAACCTCCAAACCACAAAAGGACATATGTTGTGACATTTAATCCAACTGATGCTTTTTCTTTAGTTCAAGTCTGGCCATCAGTTAGTTCACAGGAGGGCATGCTCTGTACAAAATCCTAATCCAGCCATTTTAGGAAGCCTTATCTTCATCCCTGCATTTGACCTTAGTCCAGTTGCACAAGTTCTTCCTCAAATTTTCATATATTTTTGAGCCTACCAAAGAAAAACCTCAAACCTCACAAGAACCCAACATATGAGAATATAATTTCTGTATTAAGCTTTCTTGCTCAATCCTTTCAGGTTTACTGTACTGAAAGAGACCAATCTACTTTTCACATAATTCCAGCAGACTTTATGGCAATTGACTGCTATTATATTCCTGTGAAAGCTTCCTCTAAACTCAGATCACTCTAGTCTTGTCCAATAAATCATTCCTCATTTCAGGTGTTTTGAGGTCATATCCTCAAAATTGGCCTCAATCTATTCTGTCATTTTACCCAGAAATCCTGACCAGAACTGCCTTATTCAAGTTTTTGACTCTCACAGACAAGATATTCAAAAATCATTTTGAGCTGCTCCTAGTCTATGGAAGCTGTGTATGAACAATTTGCTGACAGGTCATCATTTTGCAGAGCCTCCCACCTGATAAAAACCAGTCCATTCATTCCAGTTCCAAAGAAGCTTTCTGGCAATTTAGGGAGCAGAGGGCCCACGTTTTCTTCCCTACCAAGCGCCCAAAGTCTCACTATATTTTGCTTTTGCTGTCTAAAAACTCATTCTTAAGAAGAGCATTGGGCCTCCAGTGAAGCAGAGAGATGCATTGCTTGACATGTCTATTGACCCAAAAACTGGAGGAAGGTGTCTGCATATCTTGCAGATTTTCCAGATTTAGCTGTAGCTTTTCTGTACAAGTCTGTTTCACATCACCTGCTTTGCTTTCCCTACAAAACAGAGGGCTTTAGGAGCAACATATCAAAATCTCTAAGATATATTTCTTGTATCTCTTCTCCTAAATACTCTCTTATTTTTGTCTCCCTTTTCAAACTGTAAGTTAGATGGCACATCTCAGAGATGCCCCAGCACATTTTCAGCACTTTCCCTGAATATCGCTGTTCTTCTGGCACAGCAATACAGGGCCGCTGGTGGTAAGCCTGAAATACAGCTATTGCTAGATAGATGCTTAGAATGCTTTGAGAAAGACTTTCCTGTCCCTTTCCAGGCTCCACTTCTCCACAGGAATGAATGATTGGGATCCCATCTCCTTGGTTTAACTGCTGACCTAATGTTTTGAAAGAATACAACATCTGTCTTGTCCTCCTCAGCAGTACTAGTTAGCTGGACAATACTTTCTACATTTACCTCAATGGTATGAACTGTTTCAACCATCACAGGTAAGGCTAATTTTTCCTGCACACCTTATCTTACATGGTCAGATCTTTCCTGATAGGTTGCATACAGTTATTACTGCATACAACTACAGAAACATTGGATGGAAACATTTATTCAATCTAAGAAACCTCACCAAATTTAGAAAAAGGAAAGCATAAGCCGTAGGGTTCCTGAATCAAAATAAATATGAAATTTTGATTGGTAGAAAGAGGAACAACACTGAATTGGTATGAAAAAAAGTCAATAACTCTGGCAATCTCCACCAGCACAGAGGAAACAAAAAGTAATTCATTTCACAGAGCTTTTTCCCTCTCACACTTTCCTGTATCTTCCTCTTCTCACCTCAGCCCTCAAATCAATCTCTTGCCTTTCAGCACTCTACACACACACACATACACTATACATTCCTTCAGGGCAGTGCACAATTCCCTTACCTGTTTCGACAAGAAATGCACATTGAGTCACATGCCAGAGGCCATGGTTACACAAAAGTCACAGGTCAATACAGATCACTTACGTTTCCTGTGAGCTTTTTCATCCTCTTTTTTTTCCCTCTGGGAGCCAGGGCCTCAGAAAGGAAAGAAAGAAATGTCAAGGGCCTCTTTTCCAAGTGCTTTAAAAAAAAATCCCCCAAACCCATCATTGGATGCCCCCCCTTCAACCTCTTGTTACCTTGCCTTAAGGAAAGTGACCTTTTTCTCTCGGCTTCCTTCACCTTGAAGGAGTTCTTCATCCCTTCAAGAAGTTGGTCACTGACTTATCTCTCTCCCTTGGTAATGTACAAGAAAGAAGAAGAGATTAGTCAGTATTCTTTTAAAACTGTCTTTTACAAGGAAGCCAATAAAATGATCTACATTGTATCACAGTTCAACATATCTGACATCTGTTCTGTAATAAAATTCACTTCATACATATGCTTCTTCAAGCTCATACATATGCTCCCCACAAGCATCCCCCAGCTGCTCTTCTGAGACATTTTGGTAACATATCTATAGCATTATGCTAGAAGCATTTAAGTAGGTATTCCATCTTTTCTCTGTAATATAATAACCACTTTAAGCAATTCCACTTGGTAGAGGTGGTACCACAAACTACTCTAGGGCTGCTTGGATATCCCATAAGTTGCTCATTTTCTCCAGGATTGAATCACAGGGACTGTGTTCATTGTTGTGTTTTAGACTTGGTTTCCACAAACCTGAAAGTAATCATGCTCCATTCACACAAATTCTTGTGATAAATGGATAAACTAAATGAGCATATGATTCACCAAAACTTTAATAGAATAAAACACTAAAAACGGAAATGGGTCAAAAATTATAATTTTGCTGAACCTTTAACTGTGAGGGGTATACATTCTGAATACCAGATATCAGTAATGCAAATCAGAAAATGGAGGCAACACAGTATCTAACCTCATATTCACTTTGTGACCACAAAAGTTTCATCTTCATTTTCATGTTGAACTGGATCAGCGGTAAATTTCTGAAACACTATTCCCAGGTTTTCCAGCTAACTGTAATGTAATTTCTTCTTCATAAGGCATTTCAGAGCACATGACCTTGATTTATTCAAGTGATGCCTTAGGATTTAGCTTTTATATTTTTCAGATCCTGTACTGCTTTAGTGTGTAACTCTAAAACTCCACAGCCTGTTAGCTACTGTTGTCCCATTCTGGTTAGACATAACAAATCCTCTCTAGGCCTGGACTCAAGGGCACCTTGTTGTCCCAGGCCCTGAAATATGTAAACTAAGCCTCTGAAACAGGGGAAAAAACTGGGGTAAATGACTTCCTTATCTGAAATTGTAATTGGAGAATTAACCCTGATGTGCAAATGGACCAAACTTATAGAAGTGTGAGAAACCCGTGACCCAGTGTCCATCTTGGGTATAGTCCCTCAGAGGCTTTTGACTGCTCAAGGTGTACCTTTGAAGGCCCTTCAGTAAATACCCACTTTTATTCTCTTAGTCTTGTCTAGCCTCTGTTTTCAGGTAGCCACTCCAAGGCACGGCAAGAAGAAACTGCACCAGAAGGTACATTGCAGGGATATCCCCAGTGCACTCCAGCTGCAGACGAACATAGAGGTAGCCAGATGTAAAGCTACTCAAGTGCATACAGTGTAAAGTCCCATCTATTATATGGTAATTTTATATCATTTTGGAAGGCATATAAGGTGCCCAACATAAAAAATACCAGAAAAGTACCTAATTATCACACATAAAAATTTTTGATGAGTAAAGATAGCTAGGACCAGCACAGACTGCTTATTTCTCCTCGCACTGAACTCTCGATGTGACATAAGCCAGCTAAAAGTTATCTTGAATACTTCACAACCTACCACAACATAAAAACACTTAACAGGGCTGCTATATAAAAGGATTTTCTGGTAGTTCTACAGCGATGTCTTAGATCGGACTTTCCATCTCCCTGAGAACAGGAATACGTGGTACAATCATGCCATACCTGTTAGCATACATCTTTTTGTTAGCTGCCAAGTTTTCAAGGCAATTCACAAGAATTTAATTTTTCTAGTATTGAAATGGAGACATGTTTGTTATCAAACAATTTTCTGAGCCTAGAATAGGAGTCTTCTCCTGCTGGGGATCTGAACAAGGTGAAGACATAGAAATCTGTGACACTCCCCAATAGCTCTTGACAGGTTCAGTAGTGCTAGCAGGCAATAGCAGCCTGAGGAGACACTGCTGGAAAGCCTGCTGAAGCATTCATCCAGAGAAAAATAATTTCTTTCAGGAGAAAAAAACTCTCTTAATTTGAGAATGTATATTTTTTTTGTCATTCCAGTATGTGATCTGATAATGCAATTAAATTTATGGAAAATATAGAAGATTTTTACAAAGAGGTATACAAAACTAAAGAGGACATGAAACTAATATCCAGCAACCTTGTATACTAAGTCAGAATTAAACAAGTTCCAGCAATTCAGAACACGTGTCTTGAGCACACTGGTCATTTTTTTCATATTGACCCAGGATAATTTCTTAAGAGGGAAAGACTATTTTTAGCTAAAACAGTCATAATTACATTTTGGAATGGTGTCTTGGCTTGTGGGTCCAATGATGGTATTGGATTTGGTAAACTATCTCCTAAATACTGAAATGCTTTGTTATCCTATGTCTATTCACTGCATTTCAAATTTCCTGAGATAACTGAAGTCTTGATTATACAGAATGCAGACTATCTCAGCCCTATTACTGACATCAATACTTGAGAAAAAAAAATTAAAAATTAAAAATAGTAATAAAAAAAAGCTTTGGGTTTCTGCAACCCAAGTACAGGACCGGGAGTTTCACCTTGTCAAACCACCTGCAGTTGTCCTTAGCCCACTGATGGTGTCTCCCTGTAGAGGCTTTCCAGCCTCGAGCAGATCAATACTCTATCCAACTTGGTGCTGTCTGCAAATTTACCCATGTTCAGATTATCAGTAAACAGGACTGGCCCCAAAACTGAGCCGCAAGCAGAACCTAGGCAACCCTGCCTATTCCTGTTAAATATACTCCCTGTTGTGCTACCATAAATCCAGAGTAACTCAATCGATCGCAGTTGTAAGCTAATGCAAGTGAGGTCAGATGTGTGACCAATAGGTCTCTAAACTATCCTTTATTTGAAAGGTAAGAAAATAATTTCTTAAATTGTTCCCATTTGGTTCTGGATCAATTGAACAAAGCCACTTAGTATTGTTTGTGCATTTTTTAACCAGGGAAAAGAAAACTGAAATAAGGTAATATATTTGGAGGTTGTTATTCCTAAAAAAACTTAAAATAATAATTTTTGTAGGCACCATCACTGGTAACCTCTGTACAATAAAAATCTCTAGAGTAGCGCTTCACACAAACTCAGTTTTGATTTATAGCACCGTAATAGTTACACCTTGCTAGAAGGACTTTTATAAGAAAAATAATTCTTTTCCATGGCCTCCCCACATTAGGCCATAAGTCACACTACCTCACAAATTTGTGATTAGTCCTTTTCAAGAGATGTGTGAAAAGTGGTCAGAGAGAGTTGCCTATTAAGATAAATCTATTTTCATTGTTTAAGAGCTGCCACTGATGCACTAGAATGTTGAATATAATTGTTAAATTTACATATTTAATTATATAAGCACTAGTTGCTAAATCTGTAATTCACATAACATAATCTTTAATAGAAATATTTAATCCCAATATATGCTTTACCAGGATCCAGATACAGGACTGAACTACTGAGGTCAGCCTGATCAATCTAAATGCTCCCTGAGAGGTACACCTGAGAAGTTGTCTTGACTTACCATTCTTAACTTTGTCTTCAAGGGTTTTTGATTTAAGACCGATTGGAATAGACAAAAGTGTATTTAAGAACCCAAAGGGTTATACATTGTTTTAAATGAGAAATGTGTCAAACACTTGCAATCCCTTGATCCTATCATTTTATATTTCATAAGGAAGGGATCCCTTTTGAGAAGGATTTATGTGTCCCAACATATTTGGAAATGTTCCTTGACAGAACAAATTCTTTGAGGACATAAATCAAAACTACAGCTGCTCCCCTAAAAGCTGTCAGTGATAATAGCATCAGAAATTGGATTAAATAAGTCCTGTCAAGAGACAGTATGTCCATTTCCACATTCAAAACACATACAAATTGACAAAGAAACCTTTATTCTAAGAGCGGGAAAGAGACAAGGAGGAAGTACAGCAATGATTTTCAGCATATAGAAGCCCAGCTGTGGAGTTTTCCAAAAGCAGAACTCCTCTTGCTTTGTGTAAAGCGGACTGAGCTTCTTTGAATAACATAAGCATAAAACCCTAACATATTCTAGCATAATATGAATAAAACCTAACTGTGATTTCATCCAAGAATGGATAGGACAAACACAATCATTTGCTCCAAAACCAGTAATCTGTGGAATGGGAAAGGAGAAAGGATTTGACACAAAAGTGATAAATACGTAACTTGGAATTTCCAGGTGACAATTTGGTTTGGCTTCCTCCTGCTGTACTTTTTTTTTGCTTTGCAGGAAGGAATTGCAAGAATCTAGCAGTGATTTGTACTTATTTACTTTGAAAGGGAAAAATGTTGAAGCCTAAACAGACAACGCTAGATTAAGGCTAATTTTATTCTCTTTAGTTTCACAGTAGAGCTCACTGCTACATCAGTTGCACTGTGAATCAACTTTACAGATATTTCTCGCTACTGTTGAAAACTGCAACAGCACTCTCATGGCTGACATGTGGCCATTACCCATCAGTTTTATATTTCTTCTTGTCTTGAGTCATCCTATTTACACAAAAAGGAAAAATTCTGGGTAAAGATTGCACTCTGATTTATAGAAATGTGAGACATAGAGAGGCTTTTTTATAGGATGTATTGCCACATTTCCTTATATTTCTTCTTCTTCTTTCACTTCCTTATATTTTCTTTGTCTAGTATTATGGACATAATGAATAATAAAATAGATTAATATTATAAACATTTAAAACACCAAAATCCAAACATCAACCACAGCTAAGGAATCCAGGTCCCCTGGTGTCCATTCTGGGTGGGACCTATGTCAAATAAGTTTATAGGATATGCTTGGCTCTCTGCTCACCCAGCTACCCAGGCAGTGTTGGACACACTGCCTCTGGAGCTGATTTCATTGCACTGTGAGGACTGAGCTCCACACTGCTTCTGTTACTGAGCTCGGGTGAGAAACACCAGCTAAGCCCTTTGGTCTCCTCTCAGCAAAATACCCATGCCCAGATCATGCACCAAAGTGGCTGCTCCTGTCCCGTCTCCCATCCTCTCCTCTCTCAGAAGACAGCTGTTTACATCTGGGAAGTATTCTTGCCTAGGGCTGATTGCCTCTGCACTAGAAGTAATTTTGCATGTGTTAAGGAACCTGCTCTGCTTTTCCAAGATAAAAGAAACAAGCATCAAACATACACTTGCAAAAAGTGTTTGTGATCTGTCTAATATTTATAGCACAGACAACTTGGCTCTAAGTTTTGGGATAAAAAAAATAAAAAAGAAAGAGAATTTTATACCTTTATTTGTGTAGTATTTATCAGAATATATAAAGTCAGGAGGATGAAACAGATTGCTATCCTTAGCTATGATGGATGCTTCAGGCTCAGAATCAGCCAGTTGATAAAACAGTTATTTCTGAACACATGGACTACCCAAATTCTACCTTATATCTTCAGGGTCACAAACCAAATGCACATTTGTTACACAAATAGAGATTCATTATTCTGACTGAAACAAACAGGATTACTTGTTTACCAATTCAAAAGTAATCTGTTTTTTTATTTACCAATATATTACATTGCTGAGCAAAGAATTATCTTTCCATTGTTTATATGCCTCACTATTTGAGAGGATTATTATTGTAGAATAATCATCTTGCTTTAATTACCAAGAGGAGCGCCACATCATTTTATTAATTTTAAGATTTATGCCAAGTTGGAAACAGAATGTAAAACACAGACTCAGTCAGTAGCTGACAGCAGCTTTGTTAACACTTCTACAAAATCTTTACTGGGAGAAGAAACACTCCCCGCCCACCCATCCAAAAAAACCCAAAACAAAACAAAACAAAAAACCAAAAACCACTAAAAAACCCAAACCAAAAAAACTCCACCAACCCAAAACTAGAGGCAGAAAATGAATATATATACATTTAAGTAACTCAAGCGCTCTCAGCTAACAAAGTGAACACATTTCTTGTACAGTACACACCTGAGGCATGCAAATGCATATACGTCTCTCCTTGATTACTGAGGAGACAAAGTACATCCCTGGATTAGTGGCAGGGACAGTGTGCAGCCAGCATGGCCCAGAGCAGGAAGCAGGAGCACAGCCAGCCCACACACAGCGGCTCAGTCAATCTCCACCAGCTCCAGAGCCCAGAAGGAGCAGACCAACTTCAGCAGCCCTCAGGAAACAGCCATGATTAAGTTAATGCTGATTGCCAGCACCTCCCAAAGCAGTTAAGCAAACACACTTATTTTACTAATCCTTCAACTTATCTTTTTCAGGTGGTGGTTTCTTTATCTAGGAAATGGGGGTCTCGTTCTGCATCTGGCTTAGCTCAGGACGCTGCCTTCTCCTCTCGTGCGTTTCCTCCAGCTGATGCTGTGTCCTGTTTGACACATTTATATCACCAGTTATAGGATCAACAGTGACCAAAATCAAGCTCTAAACAGTAGGGACTACAGTCACTATGAATATTTATTCAACTGCTAACCAAGCATGTGTCTGTTACTATTGCTTTTAAGCATACTAAATATTACCATATATAAGCAGAAATCAAGCTACTGACTCAAATGACAGCCTCCTATTATATTCATCTAACTATATAAAAACTAACCAGCATAAAGACTTGGAACCTTGAAAAAAAATTTCTTTTCCATGTTGTTCTTTCTTTTACAGGTCATATCTATGTCTTCCTTAACAACTAGGTGTTTAGAAGGGCCTGTATAATTCAGAATTGATGGCTTGTTTCCTTCCTCTTTCATAAGATATTGTAGACCTGCAACAGACAGCATTTCTGTGGCTTACTAAAGCCTAGAAGCTCCATTTCTGCAGGCTGACTCTGAGGAATTGATGTAAATGCATCTATCTTCAAAAAGAAAAGCATTAAAAAAGCAGTATTTTTTGATCCCTATTTAGAATCACCGTCTTGTTGTATTATATACACACAGAAAGGATATTGTAGGACAAACACTGAACAGTTTTTTGGGTTTTTTTTAATGTTTGGCTGAACTCAAGCCCTGTCAGCCTAGAGAAGTTCACCAAGCTAGTCTGGACTATCTCGAGTTCAAAAGGCAACAATTTAAATGAAATTGGTGCTAGGTACTGCAGGCTCTCTTTCATACCCTCCCCAAACTTCCAGTTCTCTTTTAAAATGCACAAGTTTCTAAATTGGAAGCAACAAGATTTTTTCTAGATGAAGAAATTATCCTTTAAAAAAAGAGAAACAGTGCTGTTGTAAAGTAAAATCCCATAATAACCTTCAAAGCAGTCTTATATCACTTTTTCCAGAGCCAACTAATATGTACTTTTAGCTAAAGATGAAAAGCTGACTATGTCTAGAATTTGAAAATGTTATGAGAAATCTTTACTTTATACTCAGAAAATTAAGAATTAGAAAAGATTTTTGTTTCATAACATTAGTAAATTTTTCACTTTTTCACTGAAAGCTAAAACTGAAGTTTGTTTTTTAAAAGATATTTTCCTCAACTATAGCTTGTGCTTATTGATCTGATATTTTATGGATTCTTATGGTTGCTGACTGCTGGTATTTGTATATGTCATATATTAACAAAGAAAAAAGAACTGAAGCATTTTTTTTTCTCATTAAATAAAAGTAGCATATGATCTTTACAAAGAGAGGATTTAGAATTGATAATTCAAGCATCCTAATTTTGATGGTGTAAGATAAGGTCACCTTCATACTCCTGATTCAGTCCCTGAAAATACCTTATTTTGGCAAAGTCTGCTTAGTAGTAATCAAGGAAACCAAAGGTATAATGAAGAGAGCTGAACAAATAATTCACGCTGAATAATTTACTCACACTTTGCCTCAAGTTCTGGAGTGTAAATGAACAGTTTCCTTGAATTTTATTTATTCAGAAAGAATGTATGTTATTTTTATCTGTATACACTTACTGAACTTTTGATCTATCTGATTTAAACAAGCTAAGTCATGGACCTAAATTACAGTTGGTTTCGTAAATTTTCTGATTCCCCAATAAATCAAGAAAACAGTAAGGTATCCGAATGAAAAAAAAAATCCAGCATATTGATTATTTTTTCTTATCAAGTAAGGTACATTGGAAAAAAATGTATTGTATCCTCTTCGGACAATTATTTCCTAGTCAAGAACATAATCATTGAAGAAACAGAAAACAGTAAAAATCACTGGTGTAAGGTTTTAATTTGGTAGTCTCCTGCAACATCTTACATCTTGCAGGTATCTGCTTTCTTCAAAAAGTGTGTTTAAGTGTTTACTTAGAAAAAACCAGAATAGAATATTACAGTTGGAAGGGACCTAGTCCAAGTATATTTAAATATCTTTGTGCCAGTGTGCTGTGAGGTGGAGGAGGGATTGCAGTCATCCTGCCCTGTACAAAACCAGTGAGTATTCCGGCTCTTTAAAGCAAACACATCATTTTATTAATTTCACTGCTGAGAAGCTTTGATGAGCAGTTTTGTTGAGGTGCAGTTGTGAATTGTGTAATGACCAGTTTCTGATTTGACTTTGTAGTGTCTCTAATATGAGATTAAAAAAAAAAATCTTATAACCAAATCTGGGAATGTCTTTATAGATGACAGGCATCTCTTTTCTTTGATGTGGTTAAATTTATCTTAGTTTTTCTTACATTTAGGTACATCTAAGCAGTTGTCAATAGCATTGCTTCACTTTACATGAATATCTACAAGCTGCCTTCAACATATTGGAACAAAAACACTTGCCTGTATTCCCAACTCGATTTTGAACCTCTACTCTGCCCCTCTGCCTCAATGACAATATTGCTGTTGGTAAATAGCCTAAAGATGTATCAGCTTATACAAGCAAGTGACTTCTACTCACCCATTTGTCTGCTGCATACACTTGGCTTTCTTGCACCAAGAGGTAAAAAACTGAGTATTATAACATTTAAATATTGTTCTAAAATAGTCATTATTGCGCATCATTACCTCTTTCTCCTACAGAGAATTGTATGGGTTGTTTAACTCAAGGGAGAGGCAAGACTTTATTAAAATTGATGGATCTTTTCTGTATGTGTCAAACTGATATCCTGTGACAAGACACTGAGCTACAAATCAACATTTAATGTTCATTGTATGAAATTCTAGAGATAAGGACCAAGTTTGCTCATGGTTGAAAGAAAACCCCCTCCTTCCCACCCTCAATTCTACTTCTTAAATTATGTAGAAACGTTTTTTCTGAAAATGAAAATTCCAGCAAATCAGACAGCACCAGAATGGATACTTAAACACATGAAAGTAGAGAATATTTTCAAATGACTATAATGTCACCTTTCCCTAGTGATAACAAAATGGATGCTGGCATTCAGCTGCACAAAATACTGAGCTCTATTCAATAAAGAACCCCAAAAGATAAGGCTTCTGATGTCCTCACTAAGGCTTTAGAATCCTAACGAGATGCTCCAAATGATATAGAAATAAAATCTACCAGCAACTTGGAGTAAAAGTCAGGCTGAGAAAACTTTACAGTCACATTGGACTGTGTTTAGATTACTGCCTTTAGCTTTTTTTATCCTTGGAAATACTGTGGTTTTGTTTCTTCAAACAAAACACATAACAAAAATTAAATAGTCAAAAAAAATCCATACAGAAAATTTTACTCATTAGGGCTTAATATAGTAACCTTTTCTTTTTCCTTTTTTTTTCTTTTTTTCTTCCATATGCTTTTTTTTTAAAATTGCAAATATTTTATTTGGCTTAACACTACTAGGCTCATTATCCAAGCAAGAAAGCAGATTAATTCCTAAAACTCGATTTTAAATTTCTCTTTGGAGGTTTGATTGAATTCTATGCTGAAAATTCACCTTATGATACTTTATCTTAGTGGTATTATTCAACTTCAGAATAAATCCTGTTGCAGTTTCAACTTGGGGCCTCTGTTGGGAGACTAGTCTTATTTAAAAGTACAGGAGTAATAATTGTGTAATCTGGGACCCATTTCCTGTTCTGTTGCAGATTTTCTGGGCAATCACTTATATCCTTTCAGGCCCAATCTGATGAAATGAGCTATGGAACACTTCCTGGGGGACTCAATCAACATATCATTATACTGCACATAGAAAATGGGCAAAATAAACACCACCTCTCAGATAAGATATAAACATTCATTAAATGTTTTAAGTTGCTGCAAGATTCTTAACATATAAAATATTAGAGGAGTGATTTTAATATTTAACATTCAATACAGTTTGGGGTTTTTTTTTTTTCCTCTTTCCCAATCACTTTACATAAGAAGTCCTTTCAGCTATTCATAAATGGATTGCAAATCCACATGACAAAACGTGCAGCTGAATTTGTCGTAAAATTTGAAAACATTGTGGATGCTGCCTTCTCTATAAACCTGTTCTCTAATACAAGAAAAATACATAAACCTTGTTAAGCCTGCAGGGACTGTATATTCCTTGTCCTTACTAGAGAAATAAGAGGCTGAAGAATAATTGCTCATGGAATGGTTTCTAAGCAAAGTTTTGTTTGGGATTTTGGCTTTGGTTTTGGTGTTTGTTTTTCTTTTTTTAGTAAGTCAGAGAAAATTATTTCAATTTTATAAAAGTAAAAATCATTCTTTTTACTAAAATATATTTTCCTCTTGCTATATGTTTAGCATATGTTCCCTGAAGAGGCAAAATTGCTTTCACTAAAGTCATCACAGGCTTAATAGAACTATCTTTTCCCTGGGAAAGTTGTTCTCATTTACTTTTCTACTAAGGTACATCATAACCTTTCCTTGGATAAATAGCAACAGTGAAACATAGGAAACTGTATAAAAAACCTACAGATTTCTTCTTCTTTCATATTCAATTTTTAAAACCCTACTTGCCAGAAATGTAGTTGATGATTACAAAATTTGTGAGATAAATCGTCTACCATCAAAAAATTAGATTATCAATAAAGTGACACAGAAAGGTATTGCAATGAGATTTTCAAATGTTTTTAATATTGAAACTACAAAGTTGCTTTAAAATGGGTGACAGTGTTATGAAAAACTTTCTCAGTTCTTTATTTTTTTTTTTGGTTCATATACGTTCAGTGCCAATTTGTTCAATTCTGCATGCTTTTGAAAAATATTTCCGCTGACCTAACATTGGGCTGGGAGGAAAGGCAGTAACTGTGGAGCTAGACACCCCTAACAATACATATATTTTTGTTTTAATTTTAAATAAAACTGACAGGTCTCCAGGCAAAGCAGTTCAAGGCTGATTTCTGCAATACAGTATTGTAACTCCTCAACAAGGGTTGCAAAGGCTTACAGTAAATTTGTGTATCCATGGAAAATCTGGTCAAAATAAAATACTGCTTTAAGCTACCTAACACCAAAAAATGCTTCCTGAAATTTCATCACCAAAATGTGCTCCATGGAAGAATACTTGAAAAATGCCACCATGCTTTGCCGAAATTCCCTTAGCTACTGCTGAGCAACTGAGGTGTGGGCCACTGTGATTATTCTGTGTATGGGGAAAGACAACAACAGTGAAAAAATGTAAAATTAGTTCTGTGGTATTCAGAGAACCACCCTCTGCTCTGATGTGCCACTTTCAAGGCAGTGCAACTGCAGGGCAATCAAAGGACCCACGTAAAATGGATAGTGCGGAAAACACCGTGTTTTCAAAGACCTTTGCAACTGGATGTCAACTGCAGTTTCATCATCATGGACCTGCAGCCATCACAGCCAGTTCAGATGTGCTTGAAGCTCCCAGAAGTGATGGGAACTGAAAACAGTGTCTGACCCAGTACCTAAGAGCTGCTTTGGTTATTTGGCACTATTCACGATGGACATGGTAATGAGGTGAAAGAATAAAGCTTCCCGCTGCAAGCAAAACATTTGGGGTGCTTGTCTAATCAATGACTCAACTGCATCCATTACAAGGGCCAGAGCCCTCCGAGAACACTCAGATGTGGTGTGATATTACCGTGTTCAGAAGTCAAGGAGGTGTTTTCTATTTTCTCTGTGGAGCACAAGGAGAGGAATTTGCAGAAGTTCAGTAACAATAGTATGTGCGTTGCTTTCTCCATCATAAACACTTGTTTCTATCATTCTGTTTTCAGATAGCAGAAGCAAGCCCAGCTGGGAGATAGGCAGGGAGTCAAAGAGAGGAAAAGGGATCCCTGGAGGGTTAGTGGTATTCAAGCAGATGGGGGAGGAGGGAAGAGAGAGTGGGAGCAGATGGGAGGGGGGAAGAGACCAGAAGCAGAACAGATGTGGGGGTGGGAGGGGGCTAATTTTAGTTAAAGACAAAGGAGGACAAATATGAATTAAAATTATAATTTACGTTAAGAATCTTCTTTTTCCCACAAGCACACATTTTGTGTCTTACACTAGAGCAAAGTTTGAACAGCCTGCAAAACATAAAAGACAGAGCAAACATCAATGTCACTTGAGCAAGCACTAGAAAGTGAAGGGGGTCTGTAAGAGTTTCTCAACCATGACATTTTGTCTCTAAAAAGCTGGAAACTGAAGGTTCCCACCTGTACTGTATTCCACTGCAAAAAGCACACATTTGGAAATATATGCAGCAGTAAAACAATAAAGAGGAGACTTGTGTAGGTAGATGAAGAACAGATCTTTGAATTTCCTGAATTAAAGAGGAATAATAATAAAGTTTGAGTTATTGAGCCATGAGTGACTTACATGCAGGTCTACCCTAAATAAATAATAAAAAGGTACAACCTATGTTTGCATGCAGAACATTTTCATTTCCTGTGAAGCCACTCTCTCTATTCTGTCCAGCTCTGTATTTTAAAGTTGAATTTTGTTGTTGTGCTTCCTGGCAGGGTGTGTAGGTTGTGAGCGAAGGCTGACTGGGAATGCTGCAGCTGAAAGTTAATTAGCGTGTTGGCAAGCTGTCAGCCAGACTTTTGTCTGTTTGCTTTTCGTATAGAAATGAATGAGAGTGGATTCCAGAGGTGTCTGAGTACAATTAAGCATCTCACTCTCTAAAATAAATATTTTATATTACTGCATGCTTTTAGGAATCAGCCAGAATGTATCCACTGATGGTATTTTCTGCTGATATCCTTAAAAGTAAATATATGTAAGCAGGTAGAGAAGATGTTTAATTGCATCAGTTTGGTAGAGCATGAAGGGCCGGATTCTGTGTTTCATTTAAACACAGAATATAGTTTTGTGTAATCCAAAAACCTGCTGCAGGCTTGTAGAGGAATATTGGAGATCAGATTCTGGCCCAGATTAATTGGGTCTAATTTAGTTGCTGATTACACAGCAGACAAATCTACGTAAAATGTTAAAAAATGATTTTCCAATTCTATGTTGAAAAACTGCTAGAAATCTTGGACTGTGAAACAGTGTGCACCCAGTAATAAACCTTCACCCACAGTAATTACTAGGCATGTGGCAAAAAGATGGCTAGATTTCACAGCCCAGAATTAAAGCAAGAAGCCTGCAGTGGGTGCAGGAGGGAAAAAGGAGAGCTAAAAGGGTACTAGAGAATGGCAACCTTCATTCAGACTGGATGCCACTCCCATGGGCACCTTGCCTATAAATGAGTTTCACCTGACCAGGGAACAAAGAACAATTTCTCCATTTGCAGAAAAGGAAGTGCATCAGCTCCAGAAATCACAGCATTATTTCTGTCTTCCCTTGCCTCTGAGAGAATATATCCACCCTGGATATTTGGGTGTGCTTCAGGTACGCCACAAGAGTGCACATAGAACCCCCCTGGAACAGGAAATGACTGAAAAGCAGATTGTGGTGCAGCCAACAATCTAGGCCTAGTGCTGTTTGTCTTGCAACCAAGATCCTCAAAAATCTGATGTGTCCAGCCACAAGTGAGGCTCTAGAAACTCCCCTTCCTACCACTGCCCCCAGAGGAGATGGGGGCCTCCAGAGGGCAGGCTGACTATCTCTGAGTAGAATTAGATTGTCCTAAACTAGTTTTATGGCCCCCGGAGGAGCAAGCAGAGATGATACAGGCAAGAAAAATCTGCTTCAGACTGGAATATTATCTGGACACATCACAGAATACATTTCCCAACAAACCTGACTACCTGTTAAACAGATTTCTAAGGCCTGGGTCCCTGGTGCTGTAGGGCAGACAATATATAGGACCCCAAAAAAGGAACTTACAATTCCTCAAAATGACCAGTAGTGTTCAATATCTTTTTTTACCTTTTTCACATTATAAACTTATTTTCTATAATAAAGTTGCCAAACTTTATGAAACCTCACAACAAAGAAAGTCACAGAAACATCTAGGCACAAAGAACTCGCATTCTCTTGGGTGCAGTTGTCCTCTGTTACTGTTTGCTTAGCTGGTTTGTGACTTAGCACAGAGACTGAGCTCAGTGCTGGTCGCTTTCTGAATCCCATTTCTGCTTTGTTTTGAAGTTCAGCATGAAAATACCGGCTCAGAACCTTCTTAGGTTGTCACTAGCTTTTACCTGAAGAAGGAAGGGTCCCTTGTGCCCTCATCAGTGTGCACATGTGTGAAGTTTAGAGTATTAGTTTATATATTTTTAGAAAGGATGTAAACTATTTGGAATAGAAATTGATCCCAAGAGTTCGTATATAACCCACAAGGATTCATATTAATCCCTAACCCACTAATCCTGCAGTTTTGATGGCTTAAAAGCCTACTACTTTAGAATTCTTTGTGTCTGTATCCCCAGCTGGTCCTTAATTGTTTCTCTTCTATATTTATGCGTACTCCAGATCATGTGTTGGTATACAATGTCATTATCACAAATTGATTTAAATCTGTCCGGCTCCAACTCTCAGAATCCATCAGCATAAAGCAAAGCATTTATTTCCTGTTCATCACACGATAGTGCTGAAGCAGTCATGACTTCCAAGCTACAAAACACATCAGCACATAAATTAGTAAGTGCAATTTATGGGAACAGATTCATAACAAGTATATTTCTAGCAGCTTTGTATTAAAGAGGAATGTTTAAGTTAGGGCAGCTTGTCCCTCCAGATTGTCAGTCATTTTCAATCACAATAAGAATCTAAAGCAATTTAAGTAAATATAGGAGTTTCTTTGTTTGATCCCTTTTTTTTTTAACAAATGTTGCCAAGGTAGAAATTATGCCAACTGAGAACTGGTTAGGCTCTGCCAATTTGCCTCAGCTGACCCCAAACCATAAGCTTCTAAGAGCACTGAAATAAAGAGAGACTATTGTTAATGTTGCTGAGCTGTCCAGAGGGTCCTAAAAAGACCTCTGTTATCTTTTATAAACACCAGGAAGATCTAATGCAAGTGCCAAGAGAGAGGCAGGTTATCTTCATTAGAGGGATGAAGGAGTGAGCACGTAACAGCCTGTAGGATTAATACTGCTCAAAATAAAAGTTACAGGGTACTTTTTGACATAAGCACCCTGTTAGAACGTGTTGCACCTCAAGTTTAAGGCCCATTAATCTTGTGAAGAGCTGGAAATCTACAGTCTGTGTCATTTAGCTGGCACGAAGCACAAACTGCTCAGCAAAGGTGCTGAAATTCTGATCTATAAAAAGCTAGTGAATGAGATATGGACAGCCTTAGAAGCTTGCTACTTTTGGTTGCTGCCTTTACCAACAGCTTTCCCCTTTTTTTCTCTCCCAGTTATTGATTTGGCAGCATGTATTTTTTCTCTAGTCACCTGCAAAGGTAGAGGTACCATATGAAATAGAACAGCAAAGGTTGAAGACAGTATGTTTGCCCTTTAGGAGAGATATCTCCATTAGAGATTTCTCTGATCTTATCCCTCGCTGTGCACCCCAGTTTGCTAACACCTGGAAGCTACAGCCTGAGGTTTCTTGTGGGCAGCTTTGCTGCCTTTGCAAGGCTTCTTGACACCTTCCTGGGACTCTGCTCTTAAACATTTCGAGCGTCATGGCCCTGACACTTCATGTGCAAAAATAAGGAGGATCAGAAAGCATCCGATCATGATCCCTCTTGGGGACCTACTGCCCACTTCACCTCCCAGACTAATTTCTACCCTTTCCAAACTCCCCCTAATATGTCAGTGGTCTCTGTTCTGCCTGAAGACATCCCCTAACACCCTAACCCACAGCCCCAAGACAGGCCAGCAAAAGTGACAGATGACAGATGACAATCTGATCAGGCTCTTGTGTGAAATCCAGAACATTCAGCTGCTCGTCGGACCCAGATTCAAACAAGAGCACCTGTGACTTGCCAGAAAGGGCTAAAAATGACCAAATACCAACATGTACAGGACTGACTATTGAATAACCCCTCTAAACAGGAGCGCTTCTTCCAGAGACCCCTGTGCTTGACAAGGACAAGACTGAGCACACAGTGCCTTCCCCTTTCCAATCCCTACCTCACCCCATTTCTGCCTCAAGTACTTCTCTGCTCTGAGTTTTCCAGGGAGATCAGCTACACGTTGAGAAGGACACTGAGAACAGGATGCTCAGAAAAGTTATATTTTTATTGCATTATTTTTGCACACAAAGCCTAAGAACAATTTATATGGCAGACAGCTAACTATGCCTAGGAAATGCTGCAGCAGCAGCAGTTTTCCCATATTCTCTTGTAAGTCCATTCCTGTCAGAACCTGTTTGCAGGTTGCTGTGGGCGGCAGGGGCTGCCTGGCGCTCAGCTTTGCAGAATGAAACACCTCGGAGTGCGACCTCCCGGGTGCCCTCAGAGAAGCCAACAAAACAATTCAGGTCAAGACAAATCAGAGAAGGGAATCAAGGGAAAAGGAAATAGAAACAGAAAACAGTCATTGATACTAAAGCTCACACCATAAAACTTGTAATAGCTTGACCCAGGTAACCAGACAGACTGTTTTAATGACGTTTTTCCCTTCACCAGCATGTTTACATGGATGACGTAAGCAAAGAAAGGATTGTGAGTAGATGATGAGAAATTAATTTATTTCTTAGTGCTGGTGAAGTCTCTAATTTTATGAACAGAGTGGGTTTGGTTTTTTAGTATTTCCCCCATTTTGCTATTTTAATACCAAGAGCCTTATTTTACATATTTAGCTCAGTCCTTTCTATCATTTAGTGCATGTGGATACAAGAATTTTACCAGGATAGATCTTGAAACTTGAATATTTGGATGGAAAAATATATTCAAATCATAAATTAAGCAGGAGTTTTTTTGATCATTTGCTTAAGAGAAGTATACCTACATGTTCAAATGCAATGATTCATTGAAGTAGCATGTGTTGAGACATTGCCAGAGCTGACTGCTTGCTCAAGTTTGTATTTCAGCTTGTGAACACTCATGAATCAACCTGAGAATTTTGTTTTCATTGCTGCTCAGTATTGTTTTAATTGTTTTAATTCTTCACAAAGTTCTAATTACTGGAAACACTTTTTGATGAATATCCTTAAGGCTTATAGTAAGTGAAAATCAGTATTTGGAAAAGCTAGCGAATGCAATCATCCCATTAAGGCATGACGGAAAAGCAGTGTTTTTCCTGCTTGTCCTTTGCTATCAGTTTGCTTTTTGTAATAGCTCTTTTATCTCTGTCTGTATTTTATACTCACTACACTCTGTAGTGCTTTTGTGCTCAGTGACATCACATAAATCAATACTTTTTATGTTTGTTCTTGCCTTGATATGTATTTGCAAATCCTATTACCATGCAGACTGGAGAGAAAAATACACACCAGAATTAGTCAAATTAATATTTTATTTGTTATATTTGCTTCTCATAGTGACTGATTCCATATTTGGCCTTTAGACTTCATGATTGGTTAAGTCAGCTGACTTAAAAGCATCCAGGACTTTGAAAGCTCTGTTTGCTGCAAATTAAAATATATAATATACATGTTTTCCTAGTATCTGGCCAGCACTATTACAGGGAAGATGTTAAT
The DNA here is from genome assembly GCA_013397115.1 of Edolisoma coerulescens. Taxonomy (NCBI): domain Eukaryota; kingdom Metazoa; phylum Chordata; class Aves; order Passeriformes; family Campephagidae; genus Edolisoma; species Edolisoma coerulescens. The sequence goes on from VWZW01004607.1 coordinate 1,854,048, forward strand.
GTGACACAGTGAAGCATGAACTTCCCCACGTGCACCAGAAAAGTGACACATTTTCAATGAAAATTCATTGTATCTACAGGAAGGCAGGATAATCAAGGTCTCTGCACAGCCTTCTGTAGAGACACACAGGGAGGCAGGGAGGCCTCTTTTCCTTTCCAGAAGACTCAGCTGGATCCTGTACACAGGAACCACAGGATACTGCAGGCTGGATCCATCCAAATTCTTATTCTAAATCCTCTCATATGGAACTAGTGGAGAATAAAGAGAATGCAATGAAGATTAAAAACATCAAACACCACTCTGTTATGGCAAGGGAAGGTTGCTGATGGGAATTTATCATTATTGAATGAAATTTAGGTCCAAGAAAAGAAAAAAAAATTGTAAAATGGGTGATTGCTCAAGGTCTTTTCTCATATAAATACTTTGCATGTGTATACATTCAGTCACCACAGCTTTAGATTGTGTTTGTAAAAATGAATTAAGAGACAGTTCCATGACTTACCCTGGAGGTTTCTGCAAGTTGAAAGCTTTAGCCTTGTAATTTATGTTTAATAATTTAACACATTAATAATATTTTAGATTTGGATTATTGAACATAAGCATGGAGATTATTTAAATGAATATTTAATTTTTATTCACCTTGCAAGAAGACAGAATGTGTTTTTAATTGCCAACAATAAAATGTAGAAAAATTATCAGTAAAGAAAGCAATTAAGAAAGTGTTTTTACAAAGAATTCGTGGCAGAGGGGGGTACCCTCTTGTCAAAGGAATCAGCTTTAAGGATGTGATGAATTTTATTCACACAGTTTCCTGCTAATTTATCTGCACTAACACAAAATAGCATACAATATTTTTCATAGTTTCCATCTCTACATTCTGAAATTATCTCTTGGGCTTTACTAACTGTGGTTCAGCCCAAAAGCTTGAGTTTCTTGAAGACCAATTGAGCCCAACTTCTAGCTATTTGCAGTGTGGTAAATGTTATCTTGAACCTGATGCTTGCAGTAAAACTTTGAAAAGTCTCTGAAATCCTTTTGTATCTGTCATACTTTAAGGTTTTTACCATGCATTTGTTCTTCTGCTATTGGAGAAGCTATTGGTTTGTGAGTATTTTTCTGAAATTTTTTATTATTTATTATTGTCCTTAGGAAGCAATCAAATCAACCTTTGCAGAACAGCATTTTATTTTTAGTACTGTTTCTCTGAAGCTATTATTTGACTGAATTTCATCTCGCTGACCTACCTTTCTTTAGAATTTAGAGACACTTTAATTTCCACCTTTTGCCTCAAGCTCATGCATTTTTAGCTTTTCTTGGTTTTGGTTTCTATAATTCTTAGAAATTGAGGAACATTTTTCTTCCTAGTCTTCTAAGCACTGAAACATTCCAAAGGAAACTCCAGGACAAATCTCAAACTTTTAAGTTTTGCACCAGTGTTTACAGCTAATTACTGCTAAACTAAATAGCTTGTGATGCAGTATGCCAGAAATCATGCACATCTTTTGTGGGTATTCAATATGAGCCACATATGTGCAATTTTTATTCAAGTTCCCTTCTGTCTAGCCAAATTATCAGATCATTATGGCTCGCTTGCCTGTTTGGGCTCCCTTCCAATGCATTCCACATTTGTATCCATTTTCCCCCTACTGGTCACTTACTATGCTGGAGGCTATTTTTAGTATTCTTAACTCCTCCTCCATTTTAACACTTTTCAAACAGGCAAAATTCTGCTGCACAAAGCAAGGGAATTATCTCTGCCTCATATCCATGGTGGAGAGGACAGAAAATAATAAGCCTAAATTATAGCAATGAAGGTTTAAATTAGGCAATATAAAAAGAAAACTAAGGCAGGGAACAAACCAAAAAAGGGTTTCCTACTAAAAGGGGGTTAAGCATTAGGAAAAACTGTTTGGGGAGTATATGAGATCTCTGTCACAGAATGTTCGAAAAAACAGGTTAGACAAACATGTGTCAGGAATGTTTTAGGTATAACTCATTCTGCCTTGGGGCAGAGGGAATGGATGAGGTGACCTCTCAAGGTTCCTTCCAGCTCTATTTTCTGTTTATTTCTAATTTTCTTTTTTTTTAGCCTGGATTTTGACAGGCTTTTCAATGCACTTTCTGTTTACAATGGGTGGTCAGATTTCTGTTTATAAAATACAGATGTTGCCGTTAAGAAATATTCAGTCAAAAGAAGTTGTAGTTAGGAAAATTGTGATTAAAAATATGATTTAAATGCAAAACACAGAAAATATTTTTAGTGACGTTCAAAAAAAAACTAAAAAGACAAAAACACAGAAAGCAGTACTTGAAATCATTAATTACCTGAGGGGCTTCAAGCATTGATTAGGCTGTACCACTTGTCCTTATTCTAAGTGGTATTGACCCTTTAGACATGAAGTTGATCCAATACTTTCTACTATAACTCCTCTTAGGGATTAGGAGATTTCAAGTATTTTCTCTTGTAATATTCAGTTCTTGATAGCTTAGAGCTAAAGTGAATTAATTCTTCCCATACAAAGAAACTATCAAATTCCAAGGAACACAGTTAGGTATAAATAGTACATATGTAACAATCATGGAGTCAAAAAAGTATTTTGTATGCTTAATTGGAATCAGCTGGAGTCATGTAACGTTTTAATTCCTGAAGCATAATTTCAAAGGATTTATTTTTGTTCCTCAAGTACTGCTGTTAGAAAGAGAAAGCCAAGCTTCTATTGGGGGTGATGAGAACCTGTTACATCCTCTGGTTCCTGGGGCAGTCTGTGGTGAATGCTTGCCAAAGGTCCACTGAGAGCCTTGTTACACGGTTGTGCAAAACAGTTCTTCAAGCAAAATGTTTACTGGGGGCTCCCTACCTGTCTAAGGAGGGTTGTTGTTTTACCTCAGAAACCCAGAAGGCATTCCCCACAGCCAGGAGCAACAAAATTCAGTTGCAGTGGGATCTGTTAACTTTATTCCATTTTCTTTTCATATACTGTAAGTATACCTCATTGAATTCAGATATACTTTAAAGATATTTTAAATATAAATTAGATTGTGTGGAAAGTGGTTTGGATGTTTTATAAATATTTATCATTGTAACGTGTCATACTTCTAAATTCAGATTAAAAATTCACAAAGCTCAACATATTTTTCATCTCAATCAGCTAGTGGGTTGTCAGATTTACTTGTTATTTATTTACAAGGGCTTGTAATTGAGGCACGTTGTCACACAGGTGATTGGTGAGCCAGGCAGTGGCACTGCGATCCTGCGGTGGACAAATGTGCTGGTAACACAGGAAGTTTGCTGGGATGTGCTGTCAGCTCTATCAGCAAGCACAGAGCTCTCATGTACCTAGATCTGTTTCTGCTGACAACACAGTGACTCTGCCTCTTAATCGAGTACAGTCTCAGTGATGAGAAGAACCTACATTTTCCCTGAATGCTTTGGCTCAGCCCAGATGCTGGGCTTTTGTCTTTGTGTCTAGTTCAGACAGACAAGGAAATATTTTGGGGCTTCAAGTTTCTTTGGATTTTTACATAAATCTAAGAGCCCAAAGTAACCCTTGCCAGACCCTGAAAGCTGAGTGTTATCAGTCAGTATGAATCCTTGAAAAAGGTTGAAATAACTGTATGGAATGGTTTGGTTTAATTTTTTCTTACAGCTTGGGATCTGCTTTCTATTTCTCTTATTCTATCTTTCTTGAAAGGTAATGTAGAGTTTCATTGCAAGACTTTAAGGTACAGGGAGATGCCATTGATTTGTGTTATACTGAGGTAACAGGTGTGCTTAGTAAATTTTGTATTAAGCATGCAGCAGACAATTAGAGTAAAAACAATTTTACGGGGTTTTAAAAGAGATTAGAAATCTGCTGTAAGGCTGACAATGTTTTTATTTCACATAATTTCCCATGCCTAATTATGACTACACTCTCATATATTCCAGCATGTCCCGAGAGCCAAGATTACGGATATTTACTGTAAATTTCTTATTTTGTATTTATTCTGGATTTCAGATATATGTATTACAATGCCCTCTGTCCCTCTGTATGCAAGCACTGGGCTCAGTGGTTCATGAACTGTTGCTGACTGTTATTAAGAAGGGCAATACAGGCCATGGGTAAACTGGAACTACATAAAAATTCAAAACTAATAACCCTCAGATACAATTGAGAAAGTTTTAAAACAATTATTTATTTTCTTGGGCTGTAGAACAGCATTCTCCTGAGCTTACCTGTGTCCTTTGACCACATTATTCAATATCTGAGTATCTGGTTTTATCATTCTTACTTTTTTGACTGTTTTTCTTCTTCTGAATGAGATACATATCCTCTGCACCTCTGTGGTGAGGGATCAGACACTGAGCCAGCCGTGTTGTGAGACCATCAACCAGCATTTAATATAAGTTAAATACTTATTAAAATGTCTATTTTCCTGCACAAATGGGCAGTCAACTTTGAAAAATAATTATATTGTTTAATATGATTTGAACTTAAGAATTTTTTTTCAGACAAACTAGAAAGTAGTTTCTTTGAAGAACTATTAAAAAGTACATTTATGCTTGTTTTCGCCTATTCTTCATTCTTTGAACAAGGAAAACAATACAAATTTCCTCTGAAGGTCAAGAGTCCACCTGTTTATTTTTTGGTTAATATCAGATATATATGTATTTCTTCCTCCATAAGTAGGAGGAAGAAATCTACCACATCTTCCAGATCTGTTCTGCTTAACTACAATGGCTATAAGCGAGCGTCTACCACTGCAGCTGTTGAGAAATTGCTTTGGCAGTCTTTGCTAAATTTACACTAGAGATGTAAATGCCTCACTTAAATACATCTTTTAGTCTGGATTTATTGTCCACTGTATCTGCTCCTCTTTTGAAATTTTAAAGACTACAGGAAAATGATAGGCCCTTGGTGTGGAAAATCGTGCTGAAGCAGAAAGTAACTCAACACAGCACATATTATCTGGCAAACACAGCCACAGGCTCTTGTTCATAGCCCTTCCTCCAGCCCAGGCTTTGTAGGGCACTTTGCCATACATTTGTGGAGACAGGAAAAAGAAAAGACCGAGAGCTTAAGACGGTCTACAGAAATTTTATCCTAAAGCCCAAAAACACATAACCAAAGACTCCCAAACCTGCTAAGAGTAGTTAACATTATTTTGTTATTCTGTCAGTCATATTAAAAAAAAACCCAAAAAAACCCACCAAAAAAACAAAAAAACAAAAAAACATACTAAAGTTTAGGTGGGTAGGGGAGCATCAGTGTGGTCATAGTCCCCAGCACTTGCTCCATTGGTCTAATCTATTCCTTCCTTTCTATGCCCTGAGAAAAAATACACTTTCTGAAATTACAATGGCTCTCTAGTAAGTTTTCTTAAAAAAAAAATTAAAAAAACAACCAAACAAAAAATCTTTGTTCAGAAAAGCAGCCCACACAATTTTGTAAATCACATAGAAAATAAAACAGATGCGCTTTTATAATTTATGCAAAAGATTTTTTTATATATTATTTATTTATTTCTATTCAAAACATTGCAACTAATGGAGTAAGTCAGCACTTCGTAACAGTCTGACTGTTTGCCAAGTTAAAGTGATAGATAGAAATGTTGTCTCCCTCTTTTACCTCTGTATGTGTCTCCTCCAATGAAGCTGTAAGATCTCTGGCTTTTTAATCCATATGCATTTAGTAATGTTTCTACCACTGTGCACTGGCTTTAAATGGTACCATAATGTAAACAGCAATTCACAGAGAATTCTGAGATTTCCCACAGAAATTTCTGTGATTTTTCCTACTTCTGGTAGCCCAAAAGTGCTTATCCACAGATCTTTAATGAAACGCAAAGTTAGTGAGATATTGTGCCCCAAAATGCTTACATTCATCAAATGTAATTTGAAATTCTGTAATGTTTATTTCTATACTTCAGAGGGAAATATTGGAAATGCTGCATGCATTTGATGCATGATTCAAGTAATTCTCATCTGTTATCTACCAACAAGACACCCATGAAAAGCCGAGGGCAAACTGGCTGAAGCTTGCGTATGTGTTCCTAGAATACCTGAAGGTTCCAAGGCCATAAAAAAGCAGAGGGTGAATAGCTCCCAAGCTGTTAATTTCTTTCTGAAATTCACTCCACTGCTGAATTTTGAAGAGATTATGCAAAGCATCTTAGTATTTAGTTATCAGAATGCATATCAGAAATAGTCATTAGGACTAAACTCTATAAGGTATATTTGATCATTTCCTGTGTTACCAAGGTTTCCATTTGAGCTGTAGCTTGACTGCAGACAACTTACCATGGTATTATATTAACAGTATTATAGCACCTAAATGTCCCATTAGTGATTGCAGGTGAGAAAAGAATATTTTGAGAATAATTTTTCTAGCTCCAAAGATTCAGATTAAGCATATGAAAATATTGCAGAAGTGAAGGCTATTTGAAGAATGAAAGATTTTTCTAACACACCATATTTGAAGAACTGACTTTGTCCCTCATTAACAAAAATATATTTCTTCATTCGTAGCAAGAGGAAATATGTAAACTGTTCTGCCTAATAAGATATTGTATTCAGTGCCCATGTAAAAGAGGAAGGATAATCATGCACAAGTAAAATCACTGGTATGCAGAATTTTCTTGAAAGTCATCATTTCTTGTCCATTACCACATCATTAGTTCAAGTAGGGTCAAGGCTTACACAGGAAAAGATTATGTAATTACTTAGGCAGGGTTTGATACATCCATTATAATCCACTCTTAATTGATATTTACCCACTTTTCTATGCTACTGAACAAGTTTTTAAGAAGAACTTGAATTAATAGATGATGGTGGCTTGACAAATAGGTACTGTGGAGGTGTTAATATTCTTCTCAACAGTGAGCATTAGCAATAGTAGCCATTTTAAGAGTGCTGTATCTTAAAAGGAGGATATCTCTTGAAAGGTCAGAGAACAGCACTAACACAAATTGCAGCAGAGATTTTTCTCCAGCAAACCTGGAAAACAACTTACTTTTAGGAAATTAAAAAATTATATTAGAATTTGAATTATTTCTTTTAATTTATTATTAAAATATATTAAATTAATAAAAAGGAAAATTATTCCTTATATTGCAAGAAAACAAGCTTTTTCTCTTTGAAAGGTAACAGAAAATCTTATTAAGTTTTACTTGACTAGCTCTTATAACAAACCTTTGATATCTGTTTAAAGCATCTAAGCAAAAGCTAAGCAAGAAAGGAAATACATAGGGCTTCAGAATCGTGAGCCCACTTATTTCAGTTTATCACCTGTGTATAATGAATTCCAATTAACTTGTTTCTGGGTTACCTATGAAAGGATAAGGAACTGACTTATTTTTATATCGCTTACACATTTCATTTCTCCAGTTGAGCTGAAAGATGGACAGACAGATATAGGGAAATGGAGAAATGCCAGGATCGCAAATCATTTCGTAGGCCTAAGGGTTTTAGAAAGATGTTTCTTAGAAGCCCTTCTAAATCTGAAATGCTCATGACCATAGATGTATATAGAAAAAAACTGTCAGCACTCCTTTGGTTTTTTTTATCTTTTCTTCAGAAAAAACCTCAAAGCATTGCTAAGGATTTTCTAATTCCTGCTGATTTTGTTTTTCTAAAAATATATACAGATTCGTTCTACCTCAGAGACTCATAAATGTTATTAAAAATGAATGGCAAGCCTGATTTAAATTGAAATGTCAGATTGTTGGTTTCCTAGTACTTAAAAAATAATGACAACTGCATAAGAAGCAAGCTAAATTAACAAAAAATAATGGTCTGGGGTTAATTATAATGTGAGTAACAAGCTATAAGAATTGAAATATTATGCCTATAAAACATGTGTTTACACACATGTATGAATTTAATGAGGTATCCTTATGAATGGACAGGTTGCCTAATCCTGCAGCCCACTTTGCTCATGAAGCACACCATACCTGTTGCTTTGTCATTCATATTCCAGCACCACACCTCTGAGGGGAGGGATGTTAATTATCCCAGCTCTGCTTCGGCTGCTGCGGTTGCTGAGCTCACTGGGGGTAGCAAGCACCAGCTAGAACTCCCTCAAAACTTTAGTTTGCTTCCCCCCTGCTCCTGATAAGGGCAGGAATCAGACATCACAACACCAGATCTTTGGCAGGAAGGGTCACTGTGCAGAGAACCCGAGGGCAGAACAAACTTTTTCCATATCCCTTCGCACTTTGAATATTTGTGCTAAGGGAAACTGAGTTACTTGTGTCCCTCTGTATCTGACTTTTGCATTTTAATAGGCCAATACTTCTATACAAATATGTTCTGAGGCCAAATTTATAACAGCTTGAATCCTTAAAATCTTTGGTACAATTTTATTGCTTTTAAAATTAAATGAGAGCTGTCACTGCTGTAGAGCTTTCTTTTAGAAGCAAAACCACCTCTACATACTATAAAACCAAGACTCTCAGTGTATCTCCCACTTACCACCCTCCATTAACACAAGGGACTCTGTACATGTTCCTTAAGGGCAGCTCTCATGCAAAGATTGTAGGAAAGGGGAAATCTGAACACAGGCTATGCATAGAAAAAACGCCTCCAGTATTTGTAGAGGAATAACAGAGAATAAGAGTGTGGGATTCTGCAGAAAGTCATACCATCAGTGTTCACCAGGCTTCCAAGTTTACAAAGCTGTGAGACACCACATGCTCCAGGATCTGATTTTTCCCTTGTGCAAATTATGCTGGATACTCCAAAGACCTTCAATGCATGGTGGAAAAAATGTCTTCTAATTATTTTTATTTTTCCATGGATAGACAGTTAATAACTTGCCCTAGTCTGATTTCTTCAGGTATTTCACACATATCTCACTAGTAATATGTAATTTAGGTACATTTTTAAAGCATTTACAAACTGAGTTTTCTATTAGAAATATTTATGCAAGTATAAAGACTATGTGCTACCACTTCATAAAGCATACAGCAAGAACAGCCTTTAATAACACATGTGCTCTGTAGAAAGTTGTTTTATACACATGAAGAGAAAGAAAAAGTCTAAGATACTAGTAAATACCTTTATAAGTTTACACTTCTATTTCATTTTTCTTTCTAGAATAGAATAAATCAGGATTAGAAGACTTGAATTATAAGTGACAGTTGCTGAGTACTGAGTATTAATACAAATTACATAATATTCTACTAGAATCTGAACTACAGTTTCTGGTTAAATATCATGTACCACTATCTTAGAAAAATAACCCCATAAATGAGAAGTTTCAACAGAGAAAGACACTGAAATATTCCTTTCTATTTAAAATGTTTCATTAAGGCTGAAGGAGCAAAACCCTGAATGCCCTCCTAACCCGTTTAAAAAAAAAAAGAACTGTGCCTTACTGAGCTCAGTTTTATAAAGTATTCTATTGAGACTAATTGAGGATGGAGTAATGAAATGGCTCAGGTCAGCTGTGAGTTGTATGTGAGGCTAGAAAAAAATTAATCCCTTTACTTTGAAGGATTTTTTTCTTTCTTCATTATTTATGAAAATGATTACATTTTTTGGACAATTTTAGGGAATTCTAAGGTCTGTTCTTCTCTGGCAAGTCTATATGTTTCTTGGTGAAGGTGAAGACTTGTATTACAGACATAGGTAGAGAATATGTAAATTTCTGTCTGCTCATATTCTTTCTGTTCTTCTCCACCATGAGTTACAAATGACTTATTCTTCCATTTTCCTTGTGAGGTCCATGAGGTGAAAGTTCTCCACTGTAGCTGATCATGTTAGACTTTGATGTTTTCTTATGAGAAATAGAACTACTTTAAACAGGCTCAGGTGTCCAGGTCTTTCTCTAATCTTTTCTAGGTATAAATAAACATTTTTTTATTCTTAAGGTCTGACCTTCATTTTTTTGTCATAGAATGGATAATTTAGAACCAGATTAAATAATATCTTTTATGAAAAAAGAAAGAGATACTTTAAGATCTGTTAAAATTACTTCAAAAAAATTTTTTTATAATTTTCTTAAAAACTTCACTATTATGAAGACCAAGATTTTATGAGTACCTGTTTGTCTGTTTCTCCAGGAAAAAGTTTAGCTGAAAATGAGTCTGTCTTCTTGAAGCCCCAGTGTTTCAGTGCACTTCTTATCATTGTACTGTGTTGTCATGCTTTCATGGAGGTGGGAAACCAATTAATACCTAACATGCGATACCTTTGTGGTAAATAAAACCAGAAATAATGCTGTAAATCTCCCTCCTCTGAATACAGACCTTTCCTGCTTTGTGAAGACTACATAAATTAATATCACACTGTAGACCACACGAGAACAGTAACTTGCCTCTGCAAGCTTCTACAAAAAATGGAAGGGTGACCTGATACCAGCAAAATATTTTAAAATTAACCAGAGCTTTAAATCTGAACTGATTGAGCTGGACTTAGTCATTTGGACTATGGGAACAGTAGAATGGACTTATTCCTCTATTTCCCAATTGAGAGACAGAAGGGAAAACATTATGCATTCTATAGCTTCCTACAGCTAAACTGTTCAATATATTGTATTGTACCAAAATATTCTGAAAAACTAAGCAAAGAGAGTTGAAATTGCTTATGAATATAATGAAGGTTTGTGGTATTTCAGGCCTGTTATTTACTGTGCATTTGCTGATATGTTTTTTTCATAGAACTGCATATTCAGGTATATAATAGTGGTGACACTCAGACTGCATTCAGGTTACATCAGCATATCCACTGAAAAAGTCTTTTAAGGGAAGAACTACATTATTTCACAGTAAAGAATATAAATCTGCCTCTTGATACATAAGTATTAATTTGGGATTGTGAACTTGCACTCTCTTCAAGGCCTGCGGTGGATAGCAGACTCTGTGTAATGGAACAAATTGTGTAATACCTTTACAAGGCTCCCGTCCCCGAGGAGCTTGATAATAGGGATATATATACCTTGCTTTTCAATTAGTGAAACTGAAACAGGGTCTTCAGAAAGCAGAGAACAAAAAAAACTCAGGAAGGAGGAGTGAATAGGGAAATCATAACTGACCTAGCTGTGCAGCAGACTCAACTCTTAATTGCCTGGCTTTATCGCTCCAAACGATTGGAAATTAAGTTGAATGTGTATCTTTATTCAACAGAGCAGTACATTCATAATATCAATGCTCAGAGAACTACGGTGTGCACATTACTGATGTCACTGAAGAGACGTGAATATCCTTCTGTCTGATCAATTCAGACTAACTTTTATGGACTGTATTTGGGTGAGTTTGTGGGTGACAAAAGGAGTCAGGCAAACACAGCTGGAAGTTTTCTAGCTGATGTCTGTATTACAAAATATCCCTGGCAGTGGCAGTTCCCAATTTTCCTTTGTAACTGTTGAAAACTGGTGTACCTGATTAACCCCTTCAGTGTTAGCATGAATTGCTATCATAACATATTCATATTGCTTCCTTTTTCAACTAAATAATTTGCTAGAAATGTAGCAATCTGCTTTCTTTCATCAAAATCTTGGGCTTAATACTTGTTATAGTTGAGAGTGTACTTGTTAAGGAAAGGTGATCAATTTTTTCATAAAGTAGTTCAAGAAAATCTGGATAAATAAGGCAGAATCTTGTGAAAAGTAGTCACCTTGGCAACTGGTCTGCTCCTGGTAGTGGTCTACTCTTCCCTTTATGTATGTGGTCTTGGCCATCCCTCAAAACAGAGTTACCCTGGACAGTCTTGACTAAGAAGCTCCACATTCGTCTCTCTTGATTTTTCTCTGTGAACAAAAGAACTTCAGTTTAACATGACCATCCGCAAGAGATAACTGCACTGAATAAGATATCTAATTCTTCCATGACTTGCCTAGCTATCATGAGTTTCCTTTATGGAAAAGTAAGAAGAACTTAATCCATTAGAATAACATTAGACTAATATACCATGTAAAATTTTTCTATGGTGTGCTATTAGAACAATTTCCTTTTAAATGCTATATTGATTCTTCTTGCTGCCAGGGAAAAAACTGTGTTGCAGGTAGAGTGCTTGTCTGTACAAGCACCTTAACTTATTCTCAGATGGTGATGTAGTGATGGTACACAAACAAAGCAGATGTTTAGCTGATTTCAAGGAGTTATCATAAAATCCATAATTTCTCATTTTTACACCATGAATATTAGAAACTGTTCAGCTATGAGGTAAGAAAATGTGAAAAATCTTAGAATGTGAACAAAAAGAAAGAAAAGCTGTGAGAGGCTATTCTTATGCCTATTGCACAGGTAGAAAACAGGAAAATACAGCCTTTATGACTTGAACACCTGACCCAAAAGATAAAACTCTTCCTTGGCGTTCTCCTTCAGTGACCTCATTCATTTGCTGTGGAAATTGGACAGAACACTTCCCGCCTCTGAGTGTCTGTTTTCTGCCAGCTTCACCACTTCTTTTAGCTAGCTGGTGTTCAGTAAGGCAATTTTGATCTCCAGGGCCCTTTGAAGAACTAAACAAACTGAAACCATGACTGACATCCTGTCACCCAGTGGTAATTCTCCTTGATTTGCAAAATAACTTGCTAAAAATTGCCTGTCTTTAGATGTGCGGTTTTTTACGTAGTAGTGACTTAGTATATGACTTCTACCTCATTACTCCAATACCATGTCTTGAAGGGGTAGTTCTGACCTTTCTCACTAACTTTTTCGGTCTATTTGTCTCCTGACTGGTGTTTTACAGAGAATCCCTCTTTCACTACAATGCGGTTTATTTTATCCATAGATAACTTTTTCTATTGCAAAATGTTTATTTAATGTCCCTTAGTATGTATATTGACTAGTAGTTTTTTTTCCCTTCTTAATGTTAGCTCAGTGATTTTCAAAGATTTCTTCAGCTATTTTATAATTGTTTCTGGCAGGAAAGTTATCCATGTATAAAACTTAAGAACTCAAAAGCTTAAACCTAAGGTACTATGGAGGAAAATTAAAAGATTGTTTCATAATGAATATGTAAATTTTAATTCTTTTTTGATAACTTTTAATGTGCTCTTCTTAGTCAATATTTATAACTTTACTCAGCACTGCTCTATTGAATCCTTTTACAAGAAACTGCATCTGTACTCAAAAAATGGCTCTGAACAACATTGTCATCAGATTTCCCGCCTTAGTCATTCCCTAGCAATAAAGGGAGTTTTACCACCCTTGCTGTTTTAACCTAGTTATCTTCTAAGTGCTTAAGTGTTATAACCTACAACTTGTCATAATTAATCTACTTCAGTTTGGAGTTCTCATTCTCTGATTCTTTTTTTTTTTTCCAAGGAGAGAATGCATAATCTGTTTTCACTTTTGTTTGTGTTTGGAACATACATCAAGAACCCTACTTAAACACTTCTTTTCCTCTTGAGAGGAAACAGTCTTAACCTCAACAATATTCGTAACTGCTCCTTTATGTATCAGAGCAACCTTCATATCTCCATGTTCTCAGAAAGGAAATTGACATTAGCACTGATTTCGCTTTATTATGTTCAGGAGGTAGACTTGAGCTTTTAGCTTTTAATAATTATTTGAAACCTCGTGACTATAAAATGTCCCTATCAATTATGAATATGATGAAAATGTCAAGTCAGAAGCACTAGATGATGTTGGTTTCCCAAATGTAAAAATGGCCTAAAATAATGACTCAGATCTTACTTCTTCCAGTCATCTCAGGCAGGTTCGGTCAGAAGCCTGAAGACAGCAAAACTATTCACATTATCAAGATATATGCAAAACAGTCTGTCTTGGTATACATCTGGTTAAATGAGAAACATGTTCTTTATCCCAAAATCCCAGGCTGACAGCATCAGTCTTACAGCTGGCTTAGAGGATGCTGCAGCATAGATTTCTGTGTCACTGCAGACACTCTGTCAATATTCATGTTGTTGTGTGAAAACTTGCTAATGTACGATGGGAGAAATGTGACTGAGTGTTTTCTTGCTTAGGTAACAATTACTTTTCACCTTCCCTTCTCACCACCTTGTGCCCTCACTGCAATGGCTGGCTCAACCAGTAGTCTTATAACTATTTAGAACTACAGGTTTGTATGATTACAGCTTGGCTACTTACAGACAAAAAAAAATTTTCTTTCCCCCCCCCTTTTTTTTTTGGTTTTGTTTGTTTGTTTGTTTGTTTTTTGTTTGTTTTTTGTTGTTGGTTTTTTGGGGGGTTTTGTGGGCATTTTATTCCAACTTGACAAAGATCATGTTGCGCATGTGAAGCCTGAAAGCCTTACTCATTCACAGCCGTTTCATGCTGTCACAACTTGTGGAGCTTCAGATTGGTTGTTCAAGACGGTAGAATGCTAGGATTGTCATTTCAATTTTTCTGCATTCCATTTTAAATTCTTTTTAATGGTGTGGCTGCACTGGCCACAGCATAAATAAGAAAACAGGATTTGCATTTAGAATGCTGTAAAATGCTGCATTCCATTGGGTATACTCACAAATATACCCACTCGTATAAATCAAGATAAGAATATGGAAAGAAATTTCATTAGGTACTAAATTCAAAATGTTGCAAGAATGTGGTCTAACAGTCACCAGGAATTTAAGTCAAGCTACTTATACAGCACAGTCTAGAGTGGAAAATTAAAATGACAGGTTTAAGAGATAAAGACAATCTTGTTCTTATTCAGCTTTGGGGTTCCTGCCAGCTTCTCTTATGAGGTGTAATGTAATATTGCATACACGTCTACTATAAACAGTGAGACTTTTATAGATATGTGCAAAGGATACCATTTGATGGGAAATAAAATAAATTACAACCTTGTAAAAGTTCTTTAATTTATTCTTATAGACATTTCCCTCTGAGAGACATGGAGCAAAAAGTAAAGCCTGTATATTTTACTTCATGTCTAATCAAGGTAATAAACTATAGTTTTCAATTATGGGAGATAAAAATTCTGCCCTTAGCTAAACTAATAAACTGTATCGTTAAGGCTTATACAATTTTAATTAATGAATATCTTGAGTTTTTAGAGCATTTCATTTCTAGTTAACAGGTCTCTGTGACATACGTGACTGTGGGACTCTCCTTCCTCTGTTCTTTAGGTTACTTTCACCTTCTTTTGATCTCAAAGTTATTGTAAAGTTTCTCTTTTTCCATTTCTTTGTCATCTGGCTCAATCACTACTTGATTTTCTTAGAACTATGTAAAAATACCACTTGAGGCTACAATAGATGTTTGCAGACTTCCTCTAAAACAACAGAGCCTCCTCCCATCTCCTTCTGATAATGACATCAAAAAAACATTTATGGTTTAGAGATACTTGGCAAGTTACTGCATTCCTTTCCTATCAAGTTTTACGGCTTTTATACAGCCAGCATAACCCATTTAATCTCATTCTATACATACTTTTTTACTGATATTTTCCTGCATACCCTCTTATAATTAGGAACGAGGCCCCTGAGGGCCCAATTAGCCAACATGTGAATGTAATTATAACCCTTGAAATGTTCTTTTCCATGTGTGTCTGTGATATGACTTTGACCATGCATAATGTGAACCTACTGACAAGGAAAGTTAATCCCCTAATCATTTGTAGAGAGAGCTTTTCTCAGATTTATAGGAGGAATACAAATGGTTATAGAATATCATACTCCAGGTAGTGTAGTAAATATGTAATGCTCCTGTGGCAGTATTCAAGAAACAATCCAAGTTTCAGAGTGTTTTAGTACCTCTCTATTTCCATTGAATTGTAAATTCTGTGACCTTGCTAATGTGTCAATAATATCTGGATTTACTTTACTTCTGGGATTTTAAAACTTTATTTAAATATTTGAGACATTACCTACACATTATTCCAATGCTTCGCTAAGGCAAGTGATTAAAGAAACTCCTATTCTCAGTCTCTAGAATGTGAGGAAAATAAACCACAAACTTTTGAAACGGTATTTTATGAAATCTGTTTTCTTAACATTATTTTTGTCACATTCTCTGAATTAATGTTGACAAATCTCTCAAGCATATTTTTATTTTACTTCCTATGCCTGGGCAAAACCTTTATTGCGAAAAAACTTCCCTGATTTTTTAAAAAACTGTTACTGAAATGAATAGCAAACATTAACTTGCATGGACAAGTAAGTATGATACAAAATTATATGTCTTCTGGGATAATACCTAGTTATTTTGTGCTGGCTTCCTTACTACATGTCTGCAAGATATAAAACCCCACAAGAAAATAAATCCATTCAACACTAATATCTAGCACTATGTTGGTGATTTCCTTATTGGGTTTGACTTGGTTTAGGAAAAAAATCCATGCTCCAACTGAAAAGAGAAATAAAAAATTTTCTTTGGAAAGAGGTTTATTTCTGAATACAAATCTTGTACAAAATACGTGTGGAAAAACAAAATAAACAAAACTCATGAGACTATATTGAAGCTAACAATCTTACTCTGACAGCTTAATTGTCAAAACGGCCTATTATTTCATCTTTTTGAGTTTTTTTAGTTCATCTCTAAAGACAGTTAATCATAAACTTACAAACAAGTCCTGGAAATGTGTGTGTGTTTAAATTGAATCCTCTGAGATGTAGCAGGCTGGCATTATGGGAGAGACTTGGCGTATCAAAACTACTTACGGTTGGCACCTTCCATTTTCATTAAAAATGAAGCACTACAGCAGATGGGCTTCGAAGATATTTTTAAGATTTACGTGCCAGCCCATGGGAGGGCTCCAGTGCAAACAGTTCCTCTACAGGGAGTCGGAGCATCCTAGGTCAGGGGAGGGGACCAGGCAGCCTGTTTGTCACACATTAGGATCCTTTCATGCATTTGGTGTTGTTAAATTTCACTCTTCCTGTACAAACAAGTCATTTTAATAGGGGAAGCTTAACGTCTCTCAAGTGCTTGTCCTGCACCAAATGTAGAGTTTAAAGACATAATAAAATAAAATGAACTGAAATAAGCAATACTCTACAAAAAAGGCTTTTAGTCATGTGACATCCTGGCTGCAAATGGCATGTTTGGTCTCAGGATTAATTTCTCAGTTTGGCTCTGTGCTGAAGCCACTGAAGAGGATGGGAATACTGCCACTGACTTCAGTTGGTGTTAGAAAAATTATTCTCCTCAGTAATGAGAACTTCTTTTCAAGCCAGTCTACCAGTACGTGTCATAATATATAAACAAGGGAAGTATGGAGCCATTTAAGGATAAATTTTGTCCAAAACTACACTGAAAAGGCGCAGTCCTTTACAATTCTCTCTCTATGTTGCTATTTAAAGAAGCTGTTTCTTTCCTTACTTTAATTTATACCAATTGATTTATACCAGCTGCAATACTTCAGTATTCAAATACTAAAGCTATTGGGAATCCTTGAAGAGTTTAAAAATATCAGCAATTTTGACTTTTAATTCTATGAGTTCTGTTAAGCTTTCACATTAAATACTTACCAGACTGCTGCAACAGGCTGAATCTGCTTGCTATCTTCAAGGTCTGACAAAAACATCCCTGCGTCATTCCAGTGTGTCTCCAAATGTCCTCTTTGCTTGTCTCTGATGGTATGAGCCTTCTGCTTTACCACTTAAAATTTCAAGTTCAATTGGTATTTGCATAGTGTTTCTGAGAAAATCATTGGTTTTCACTGTGTATCTGGATGTAAATCCAAAAAAGAAAACAAATCAGTCATTTTCTGATTATTCAGGAATATTCTTCAGGACCTCATGGACATAAGACCTTTTTGTGCACCTTAGGCTTGTATATGATTTCTGGCCCTCATTCCACATCTAAACAATGTCCCTCTGTCCTGCTGTGAAATCAAAATTATAATTTCCCCTCTACTGTCCTAAAATTCTAAATCCACCCACGAGTCATTTTCTCACAGTTTTCGGAGTAGTTTTTCTTTTTCCTCACCAAAACTTCAAGAGTGTTTTTTTTCTGTTTTTGGAAAGTGGAATGTGGAAACATACCAACCTCTTATAGACAGGCATGTGAAAATTGGCTTTCCTGAGAATACCTTTTGACCAAAGATGCTTCCATCTCTTTATTTTTGTTAAGTTTTAGTAGCAGATCTGTGCTCAGATCTATGAGGGGTCTAGGAGCCTTACCTGTAGGACCAAATACCTGGTTGCACGTACTTACAGAAATACGGTAATGTTCTAACTCTCTCTCATTAGTTCATTAATTCCATATAAGTTCCCTAAATTATGAAAATATCAACTGCACTAATGACAGGAGCTTTTTGTGCTGCAGGACAAGACTATTAAGAAATTAATAGCAGACTGTATCATGTAGTATCTTGCTAGTCATTAGATCTTTCTGATATTAGGCTGCCTGTAAATGAGATACTCTATGTCCTAGATTAAACAGCTGATATCTTTGTAGGCTCCCAGGCTGATCAGAAAGACCATTTGTAGCTTTTTGCAGCACTTGAAGATTTTTAGCTACTGGCTGTAGATCAAAAATGTTTGCTTATGTTTGCCATCCTTTTTAAAATATGCTTGTTTATCTTAGATTTACTTCGCTCTCAGGGTGTTTTAGGATAGCCCTGTTCATTAAACAGAGCCATACATGTTAAGTGCTATAAAGCATTTGAGGAAAAAAGCCGACTATTTACAAAAGGGTTGTAATCTAAATATGTCTGGGAATCACTTACCAGAAGATAATACCAACAGTCATGTCCCCAGTTGGCTCTGACAGCGACCATTTGTGCTACCGATGTCTGTTCCATCTGAGCCAGTGATGTCAATAAAGCACAGATCCTGCCTCGACTGCTTTGTTGTTAGGTTTCGGGGGTTTTTTAATACATGTTTATTCCAGTTAATTTAAAGAAAAAATAAAACAATCCCCCAAAACCTAAGGCCCCAAGTTTCTTTAAAGCATCATGACTCAGAACCACCGCCATTTCTTGTTTGGGATTTTCTCTGTTGCACACCTCCTGTGCTGTTTGGTGATCACCAGCAATTTTGCTTCTTCCTGTTTGTAAAATTGCAGGTTTCTTCACTTGGCTGCAGAAGAGCTCGTTTGTATCTCTGTGGATTCTGCTCACATTATGCAGTTGGACCAGCAGCAATAACTGTAGCAACAATACTTCTATCAAGAAGTGAGGAATCAGCAGAAAAAGCAACAGCAAAAGCCAGTTATTCATCATAATCATCATCATTAGCAGAAACATGAGATCCAGACTGAATTCCTACAGGACACATTTGTTCTAAATGGCTAGCGCTTTGGATGGGCAGTGTGGTTTTTTTTGTAAGGCTTCCTCATGCAATCAGAGGAAGCAAAACAGTCTGTTTTGGGGAGGAAGGTTGTTGAGATTTTTATTTCAGTGGTGAGGATGTGTATTGGNTTGTTTTAAATTAGAATAGTAATTTTTATCCTTTTTATTCAGAAGGTCATCAACTCCCCATGGAAAAAGACTAAGTATACACTGGTACTTGTAAAATAACAGTTTTGTATAAGAAAATTCTAATTTTAGGGAAAGGAACATTAATTTGTTGACACTGAACTTTAAGCTACTTATGTAATGAGTGGTAAAAAGTAGGATCCTGAGTGCCTTCAATCACTGTCTAGGGAAGCTATTCTGTCTCATTTGGCTATGAAGAGATCTTCACTCTGTCAGATGTTACTAATAATAGCAGAAGTAATGTCCCCCTCTGTATTAATGAAGTTCTAGATATGAATGCAAGGACAAATTTTATGGGTGGAACTGTATCAACAATGTACACAGGTTGTAATGCAAGAATAAGGCTCAGCATACTAAAATCCAGGGTATACTAAGAAAAAACAAAAGAAAGGAAGTGTCAATAGAGCTGAAAAATCTACAACATTGACATTAGATGGGGAAAATGACATCTTAATTGAGGTTTCAGTTGCTCAAAAGGTGGAATATTAAGGAAGGAAAAATCTCTGAAGATTTACTTCTAATAAAAAAACCCCTATGTCACTAAGGTTATAGTATAATGAACAAGTAAATAGGCTGTTCTATATGAGCTAAGTGAAGGATTCTTCCCAAGACTGCTGGATTGCAACAGCCTTTAAAACACAGATGAAATAAACAGCAGTTAGCAGGGAAGAACCTGACTAGAAAACAGAAACCCATGCTGAGATTCACACTGCTGTTACTGGCTCAGCTCCCTGTGCATGACACTGCAAGTGCTAAAATGAAGCTCTCTGTTCACTGGAATTTGGCTTTGTCTGACATGGTGTTGCTTTGTTCTTATTTTAGGCAGGGATGGTTTTATATTGGGAGCTGACTTGGGCTTAGAACAGTGCCAATTCTCATTTCTTTTGAAGGACTGCATTTTTTGCCTACAGGTTTTATTTCCAATCTGAAAATCCATGGGTACAGAAAATCTACAAATATTTGCTACAAATACATTGTGTTGTCTCACAAAACTTTCTTTGGAGTTTATTGTGGACCTCTTGGTGGTTAAAATAAAAAAATGCTGAACTTAACAGGAGACCAAGAGTCTGGTCAACTTCCTTTCTACTGCTGAGAAAGGGTTTGCAGTGCATTAATCCCAGGATGTGCAGTCACACCATTAGACTTTGTTAAAGCATTGGCATTAACATTTTAATTACTAATGAATACTTAGGACTTATAAATATTTATTAAACTAGGTTTACACATTTTTGGTGTTCTGTGTTCTCACTGGGCCACAGCTTGACCAAAGGGGCCTAGTGAACTAGAGTCTCCCAGGTGTGAATACTATTCTTTGCTCAAAAAGGGCAGAATTTTAAGTGCTAGATGTCACACGCCTATAGAGTCATGCCATCACACTCTTTTAGATAAGTGCATTGAAATCAAAGACAAATTACCTCAAAAGGAATGTTTTGGAAGAGTATTTTAAAATTCTAAGGAAAAAATCATATCTGATAAATCCTATCAGCTTCCTTAATATTAGCTACTCTTAGAATTTAAAATGAAACAATTTATCAGCCTTCTAACAGTGTGAATCATTAAGTATCTTGTGTGATCTTATTTACACAGTTTTCAAAGGATGACAGTTGAAAAAAAATTAATCTATTCTAACACATTATATAAAGTTAAATATTTGGAAAAAAATCCGACAAACACAAGCAATTGATTGTTCTGAAGCTTTAATATCTTAATACTAGAGAGAATTCAGTTGTTGAAAGTGGAGAGAATAAGGGACATGATGAAAGTGTGTTCAGAAATAATGAAAGGTGTAGTGACCACTGACGAATTGTGCTTTATTCTGTGGTCAAGTATTTTACTGGATAAGGGCATCTTTTGTGACAAAAGTTCACTGCAAAGTTAAAACTGGTGTTTTTTACATGAGGCATAACCTCTGTCAAAAGTAGACTCTCTTGCTTTAGTTAGTTTTATAGAATTTAAAAGTGGTTTAATGGCTGCATGAATTCATATAGCATAGACAGCTGTACTGAAACAGGAAAGTAATATAAACGAATGTCAGTAAAAAATGAACTACTTGTTACATGTTATTTAACTGCTAGTTTATACAGACATGGATATCGTTTAAAGCAACTGTATCTTAGTTATCTAACATGAAGAAAAGTGTTCTTTCACTTTGTTATAATTTGGCCTAGTAGTGGTTCCACACAGCACCGCTCTAGAAATAGTTTTTATTGTGTTTTTAACGTGTTCTCTTTCATTTCATGCGTCTGAACGTTTCATCAGCATTCTCTGTCTTTAGAAATGTACTGGTAAAAATTGAGGTGCAAAAAATCACTGGCTTTCTAATGTGCATTTCATACTCAAATATTCTTTTATACTGTTCCTTAAATATGTTAAAATAATATTGAAACTTCAAAGTTTGCAGTGAAATTCATCCTTAGTAAATAAAAACCTAAGTAGTACTTGAGAACTGCATTTCTAGTGGGATCCCAACTATGAGCATAAACAAACAGTGATAAGGGGCATCAATCACTTTTAGCATCATAGCAATTTCTCTTCTACTTGCTTTCTTTTCATTTAACTGGCTCAGAAAGTAACACCAAATGTTGAAATCGGCACACTGTTGAGATCAAATACTCCCTTTTCACATTTGTATGACAAAAAAAATCTGAAACATGCCCCTTAAAACACAGAGATTGTGTACACTGAAAGCTCCTGTTTGCCTTAAATAGTTCTTGAATTATACCACAGAGATGTAAGTGGGTTGAGTGAAATGAAATGAATTATTATGATCAATCATGTTTCATATGCTAGTGGCCAAGTAACAACAATTGTGGTAGATGAGGTACAGAGGCAGAGGAGCAAATGCTTTTCCTAAGCTGCTTATAATCTAAATGCATGAGATGGAAAATACGGGTGAGGGAAAAGATTTAGCACAAATGAATGTATACAGAGATGGTAAGAAGTGGATACAATTTACTAAATGTTTTTATATGAAAGGAAATGAAGGATTTATCAGGAGGGGATCAACCGAAAGGAACATGCAAGAAAAGTGGGTGAGCTCTGTAAGGGTGAAGTAGGAGAGGGGAAAAATGGAAGATGGAGGCAACATGGCAGGGATGTAAAACGTGGGGACAGAAAGGAGACTTCTTGCCATTATTTGTATTGGCTTGAGCCCATCCAGCTACATTTTCCCACTTAGGCTTTTGTATGAAGCTGTAGGGAGAAAGTGGTAAAAGATGCAGCAAACGAGGGAGGCATCACCTGGACTCTAGTCAAAAGAAGATCTTTGGCATGCTGACAGGCACAGGCTGTGGGGGAAAAAGAGGGTCCTACGGAAACATTGATATATCTCTAATTTATGCATTTTCTAAGAACACGTGTTCATTAAGTGGTCTGCATACACAATCGGTAAATGTGGCTCAGCTGTCTCTCCAGAATAATACAGGCACTTTTCATTGAGAAGCTTAAGTGCTTGCAAAATATATTCCACAGAAATTGGGGAATTTTTTTAGCTAAAGCCCAATAATGTCTTATTTTCAGAAGCTGAAGAGGAAACATAAATAATAAATAAAATAGTGATCTATCCATGGGTATTTGACTAGAAAGTAGATTAAAATCTTAAAATACTGCTGAAGTTATCAGGGCAAAAAAGAGTCAAATGTAAGGGCTGAAGCCAATCAAAGCTTTCAGTGTCAGGTAGCAGTATTTTCTCTGGAGCTAATCTATGCACATTGCATTTATCATCTAAACAGCTCTAGCACTACAACCGGTGATGATATTATATAGCCAAAAGAAAAGGGGGAAAAAAATCTTACAGCTGATCATTTATCTGCCTTCTCCCTTGTCCTTTTCTTCTTGGGATTCCATTTACATTTGGCTCACATTTTAAAAGAAAGGGAACGCAAAAAGGGGATAAGGATTCTAATTTGGCTTCAGTCTTTCTATCCCCTCCTTTTTTCTCTTTGTTTTCTGCAACACTGTTTTAATTTTAGAAAGAAATTCTAAATTGACATTTAAATGGTGGCAGGGCAATTCTCATTCTCTGCCTTGTGAAACGGTCTCTGAAATGTACAATTATGCTGTCATCTTTAGCACTCCACATTGGACAGAGTTTAATTATTAATGTGTTTCCCTCAGAGAATGACTCGATCATGTCACAACTCTAGACAAATACAGCTAATGCAAAATCATAAAATATTCACTTGAATACTGCTGAACTGACAGGAAATTAATTCTATGAACTCTTTTGATATTAC
This sequence comes from Edolisoma coerulescens, assembly GCA_013397115.1. Taxonomy (NCBI): domain Eukaryota; kingdom Metazoa; phylum Chordata; class Aves; order Passeriformes; family Campephagidae; genus Edolisoma; species Edolisoma coerulescens. Next base: position 1,877,598 of record VWZW01004607.1, read on the forward strand.
CAGAAAATTAGTTTCAAACGCATAAGACTGAAATAAATGTGTTCATAATTTGCTCAAGGGTAACGCTCATCTTGCAATCAGTTGGTGTCTTTTTATAAATGTTACAAGTATTCAACATGGCTTTATGATAAAGAGGACAGTTAATGTAATGTATTATTTGTAGATAGTATTTCCCTTGTAAACAGCAGGGAGTGAAGAATTGCTCTCTCAGAAATATTTAAACTCTAGAAATATTCTGTAATTTATCATTTTCTGGTACCAAAAATACACCTATTTTTGAATAGTCCCAGGAGGGCGCAGGAGTTCAGGAATTTTGAAATAATCACGCAATGGTCTTTCACATCTAAATTATTGGGTTGAGTTTTATTAGCCAGATTGGAAGTGACTGAAAATCATTATCAGTTTGAAAGTTGCAACCAACATAGTCAGTGGAAAAGGATCAGGCTCTCCTTACAGGGAAATATCTTTGCAGCAAATGTCACTATCATAGTGTACTCTCCAGCTGCATGAATAAAAATGCAGATGAATTGTGACAGTTTGAATGACCAGAAACAGCAAGTTCAGTTGTTGTTACGTGTGGCATATAATTTACCAGAATTTAGAAATCCTGAAACATAAAGAAAACAATTTCCAACAAAAGTAATTAGGGTGTAAAACATTGACATGCCTGTGCGTTACATGCTTTAAGCAATTCCGATGTGCCTGTTCCAAAATGCTTGTTCCTGGTCTGGCTTTCTCTCTGGCTACTCTTCCTGGCGGCATGAGAGAAATCACCTGCAATGGGTTACCGTGAGGAGCAGGCAGATGCTTGAGTGGACTACTTGTCACTGAACCAGGGACAGAGACTTTATCCCTTAGGCTACTTGGCAGATAATCCTGAACAAAAACAAGGCCTGTTTTTCAAACAGGAAAAAGTATTTGGAATAAATATTATTCACAATGAATAATTTAACAGCTCTCATGGGCACCTTTGGAAAGTTTCCTCAGAAAGGCCTAGAATTAAATCACTGTGAAGACTAAATTGTTTTCCAGGGCTAATCCTACATTCATTTTTGCAGTGCTGACCAAAGTTGCACAAAATATGGAGGATGAATATAGTGGAGCCTCGTTAACTGGGAGAGCTGGTATAATAACTATTGACAGTTCAAGCACCAACCAGGTCCAGTCTGCTGTTCTTAAAGTATATGAGGGGAGATGGTTACCAAAATATTGAAGAGCAGGTGATCACAAGGCTATCAGAGTCGGTTGTCAAGTCAATCACTTCAGGATTTTGTAGGAAGCACAGGGGCTATTTCTGTGCACTGATTTGTAGAGCTACAGCAGAGGATGAGACAGAGATCTGACTCCAAATGAAGCTGCCTTCTGCCAATAGAAAGCCCAAGTATCTGTTTACCCATGTTTCTTGAAGATGTTTCAATGTAGAAAAAAGAGGTACCTTCAATTTTCCAAAGCCATTCATCTGGAAATTCCCCAAGAACTACATTTACATACAAGATAAGGTCTTTTTACATTTTGCCTACAACATTTGAAACTGGAAACTAAAAAAATATCAGGAGAACATCTTTTGCACTCTGTCTGTGTGGCTGCATAATAAATACACCATTAAAATATGCAGTGTCATTAATGAACACCAGTGGATTGCACAGTTTAACTGCTAAAACTTTTTATTAAAAATTAGAGGAAATGAGAGTATTCATTATGCCATAATGCTCCTTCCTATCATGACAAATAGCACTAGTTCTTAGAATTAAGATATCTGTATAATAAGGAAAGCAGAGTACTGAGAATATTTGCACTATGTGGGAAGAAAAATCCAGCAGATTCCATGATGATAAAGGAGGCAGGCAAGAGACAGTACCTTTCTCCAGCTCTAATTTAGTTTACTAGGTGTTTTACCTGAAACTGTCATAAAATTAAATATGAAATGCACACATCATGTATAAACAAGAAGTTTACATGCTAAAACACACTCTAAACAAATACTAACTACTATTGTTTTTCCTGTTTCCAGTGTTTTTTGGCTAATACCTGTACATGATATTCGACACGGGCAGGACATGTTGGCACTTTCAGTTAGCTGCTTTCAGTTAGCAGCTTTCAAATAAGGTATCAATAAATTGGAATTTAGCTTCATAAAAGTAGTAAATTATTCAACATCAGTCTATCAGTGTCAGTGAGGACTGGCTACTTAAGAATATTGAAGTAATCACAGACAATTTGTACTTAAATTTTGTTATTTAGGAGGTAAAATAAAAATAAATAAATAAAAAAAAACCCACAAAAAACCCACAGACACACACGCACACCACCCCCCCCCCAAAAAAAACACTAAAAACCCAGGAAACCACCAAATAGGCCTCTTACTTTTAAAAGGAAAAGGAAGAAAAACCTGGAGCGGCTGATTTGCTCTACGTTTGAAGCAAAGCTGCTGTAAAAGGAGAAAAAGAAATGGCATCGGAAGGTGACTATACAGGGCAACAGGCAATAAAGGAAGAAGCTGCTATCCACTGAACTAGAAAAGGAGCCTCTTATTAACTTCAGCCACCACTGATTCATTGCCCCAACCCTGCAGCTGAGTGTGGATTTCTAGGCAAAGGATACAGATGGAACCAATGCCTTAGTCTTCATGTTCTTGAGGCCTCACAGTTGAGGCCTCTACTCATTTTGTATCTCCCAAATATTCCTGAAATGTTTAAATGACTTAATTTTAAGAACAGGTTTTACTAAGAAGTGAGGAAAATTTCCAGTTTGCGATTTCATAAAGTTCTGTGTGAAGATTTTTTTCCACCAGACAGTTTCTAATTTTCAATGAGTAAACTCAATATTATAAAACATATCAGTTCAAGAGATTAAATTTGAAAATTATATGCTATATTCAGCAAAGACTTTCAGTGATAGAAATACTTGAAGAAATTTTAAGACATTGTTTTGTTCTCATATCATCTAAGTTTGGGAAATTAAATGCCTATCACAATTCTGCTTAAAAAGAAGAAGCAATAAGTAATTTCAAAAACTTCCTTCAGATTTGGAACAATATTGTATTGAAAACACAGGCTTTTAAAAATCATTATATGAGGTGAAAGTAGAAAAAAAAAAAAGAATCACCAGTTAGGATTGTATTTAGCTGTCTTTAGGGAGATGAAATCCTCAAGTGGGATGAATTTCCATGTTGCCAGCTACATCAAGCAGTCTTCTCTCTATAGAGACTGTTCTAATTTCATTTTACTACAAATCTGGAAACCTCACTCTGTATTTCATGACACTTTCAAATTCATAGCACTACTATTGATGTAAAACTACTTTATATTGTAATACAAATGCACATATTTATTTATAGTATAGATCAAAAATAGGGATCGTATCTTGGCCTGAACAGATAATATGTATGTAACCTATGCCTCCTACAAATCTGTCTCTAAACGAAAGTCTCAGGATCTCAATACTTGCTTTTTACTGCTTTTCTTCCCATCCTTAGCCTTGCTGTGCACATCCACACACCATAACCTGCTCCCTCAGCTCTTTTCAGATCTTGTTTTCTTTTAACCTCTTTGGATTTCACTGAGAATGAGACACTGGAACAAATGAGAGGAAGCTGTGAATCACTCTGCCAAGCAGGAAAAAAAGAAGTTACAGTCTGTGCACTTCAAGTTGCAGTGGCATCTCCAGATAGGTATTAGCTGAGGCTGAGGAAGTTGTGACCATGTCTTCAGCCACTCACTAGTCTTCCCTGTTAAACAGGCTTAAAAGCATCAGCTGGAAAACAGTCAGGAAAGTAGAATTTTGAGCAAATCATATCCAGTGGTTGTAACGCAGGATTATATATACTGAAAATAAGGAACAGCACATCACTAGACTATGACCAGAATTAAACACATAAAATAGGATATTATGAATTGAATTGGGAGCTCTAAACAACTCCTTCCAATCTCTTAGAGAAATGAGCCTGTTTATGAGTTTTCAAACAAGTTCATTTGGCAGACTTTTACTACAGGCACTTGCTAACTTCACTTCTCGTTGATCTGCTTAAACAATCCTTCCAAATTATGCTTTTAATTATTTTCAATTGTTCAGACTGCATGCTATGAAATCAGTGCTGGTTGGGTTGCATTAATGGCTCATGATGTACTGAGGATGAGGACGGACAGCAGAAATGTCTTGGCCCTTCCGTGATTTGGCCAGGGCAAGAGGCTGCAGAGCTCAGGACGAGGGGCTGTGCAGCTGCTCCTTGTCAGGCTGCACTGCCTCAGAAGGGCCAGCATTTCTACCCTTCTCTCTCCCTATAAATCCAGTCCAAGCTGAAGCCTAAATTGGCCACTAAACTTAGTATTACCCTGAGATTTCTAGAAAAAAGAAAAAAAAAAATATGGAGAGAGGCTTTAATTCCTTAGCCCAGTTCTGTTTCCTTATTTACCTACTGCCTTCTGTCATCTTTTGGCAATTTTCTCCCTTACAGTAGCATGACTTTGTGGTCTGCTCATCAATTTCACTACACAGTTTAAAAAATCCATGTAGCAAAAATAAAATCTTTACAGATTACTGAGTAGTAATGCCAGTGTCTGCTGGAGTCCTCTGACATCAGAACCAGATGGGACTTCAGTGTAATGGTTTCAGCAGAGGGCCAGGGAATGTATGACATAGGTAGCATTAATGGAACAGTCATTATGGGGTTTATTTCCATGTAAGTGATATGTCATAACATTTGAATACTGCAAAAATGTGGGATTTTAATATACCAAAGGAAGTTTTTTATTCAGGAAATAAAAAATGCTCATTTTAACAGCATTTTTTCATAGGATTTTCACACCAGCATAACTGAATTTGTAGATTGCTGTGGTCATAACAGTAATATCTATGTGCTTTTATTTTGCAGAATGGCACGTGGTTTAATAATGTGGACTTTTTTGTGAAGAGTGAAAAAAACTAGGACTTCCTCCAGAAAGGCTCTCCCTAAACAGCTGAATGTTCTTCAGCTAATATAGTGGTTGGGGGTTTTTTCACTATTGTTTCTACAAAGTAACTTAAATTGATTACTTGCAAATATAAGGAGAACATTCCCATCCTGATCTTTCATTTTTAATACAGAAGAAAACCATAGCAAAGAGTAATAAAAACAAGAGTCTACATAGAACATTTTCATTATGTATGTACATATTTCTTCTTATAATGGCTGTATCTGAACAAAAAAGACCTGTCTTCAGTTGGTGGAAATCTCTACTGCCTTATTATAGGGCCAGCTGGGAATATTTTGACAGAACATTTTATCAGAGATTATAAATGCCAATGCGTCCAAGTAAAATGTTTTACAGAAACCTGACAAATTCGACAATTTTATTTCAGGAAGAAAAGACGTTCTGTTAAGGTCAGAAAATTTTGTTTTGACACTTTCAAACTGAAATGTTTGGCAAGCTTTTAAAATTATTTTCATTTGAAAGTTTATTTTGTATTGGAACTCAGCCTTCAAATCAGAGTAAAAAGAGAACAAAAAATGATTTCACAAAAAGTTTTGAAAGAATCATCATTATGCTCAGTATGGTATGTGATGAAAACCAGTGAACTTCCATATCAACTTCAAAGTACCTGGATTAGTACAGCTGAAGGTTTAATTCTCCTAGGGCTTCCTTTACACCAAAGAGAGAGAGAATTTCCTGTGTCACTAGGGAGCAGTAAATAGGTAACAGCCAAAAAAAAGATGCTAATTAAGATTGCTACAAAACAGGTGTATGTGTGAACCCATGTGTGTAAAGGTAATCTACAGAAGATCAATATTTTCTGTTGAAGTTTAAGAGAAGGAAATTGCCTTTGGATGTCTTAGTGTAAGGAAAATTTGAAAGGGTGGATAATATTGAGCCTGTTTTGGCTACAACTTAAACCTTCTTCCCTTATTGGGAAGAAAGATTTGGTTTCACTGATTTGTTAAATCCTATTTTATATGAGGCTGGAAGGTTACGCCCGAGTCTCACTTTAATGGGTAGTGAGTATTGCCAGCGCTGTCTCACTCAGACAGCAAACTGATGGGAATATTCTATCCAGTGAGTGCACTGCAGTCAGCTCTGTTCCAGAAAGCTACAGCAAAAGGAGAACTTATTTGAAAAGGTGGTCTACAATTTTCAGAGTTGTACTAGCCTCTAATGTTGCATGCATTTAAAATACTTTCCTCTCTGCTCTTCCTGTCCAAAAAGCCTTTGCAATGAATGCGTTGAGAGGGAAATGAGCTGAATATAGCAACAAATGGAGGATGGAGCTGATAAAAGCAGAAAGCATGGTTTGTATTAAAGAATGAAACACTATAAATTCCATTCATACGTGTTATCTGAAAAGACAATTTTGCAAGCAGTAAAAATCCAGCACCATGCATTAAAATATGTCTCTGAGATATGACTTTCCCTTTCCCTAGATGAGTCTGCTGATCCTTCCTTCCTTTTTGCAGTCTCCCCTTTCCTTTGGACCTACTGAGAGGACAAGGATCACTTTATTGTTTGTTTCAGAATGAGTAACTTTGTTCTTCCTTTATATAGATTTCCAGACTACAAGTTCTGATCCTGCCACCTTTTACCTCAAGCCTCCCTTTCGCTTTTTCACCTCAGCCTGCTTCTTTTCTTTGTGTTTTAGGCCTGTGTCTTTTCTTTCACTCCTCACAGATCTTTCTTCTTTTTTCCTCATGTCACCACCCCTCTGTCTCCTAATGTTTTCCCACCTCTTTTAATGCAAACATGCCTGGTTTTGACACAGTTACTCCTATCCTTCACATTGGTGATGTATGTGTAAAAGACTGTTCTTAATAAGTATCATCTTTAATAAAAATCCATTTATATAAACTACTACTTATCTGAAACTAGTTTTCAGGTAAATTTACTCAGGAAAATGTGTTTCCTGAGTAAATGGGGCAGGAGTTGCCCTATTCTTTTCATAGCTGTCATTAAAAACAGAAAAAGCTCTGATTTGGTGGGAACACAGGTTTTTCACAGGGAAACATCCTAAGTCTCATAGGTCCTAGATTCGGGCAACTAATTCCTCAGTTCTTCAGTAAATGTAATTTTCCTTATGGGAATCTCCAAATCTGAAAAGGGAAAAGATCAACAGTCTGGCTCAGAGTTGTACTGTAAACTGCTCTTTTCCCTTTTCCCACTCTGAAAGAGCTGTATCATACTTGTAAGTATTTAGGAAGTCTGCATTGTAATTAAATGAACCTCAAAAGAAACCTGTGTTCATTCCTGTTAGAGAGACAAATGTATACATGTACATTTATGTGTTAACACTGTCACACTATAAAATTGTATCCTTTTGAGGACCTACCCCGTACTTCTGATTACCCAACTTTTAGTGGCCCTATTTTAAAATAAAAGACAATCAGACGGATGACCCCTGTTAGCCAGTAAGAAAAAAAGAGGCTAACATATATGTTAAGAATAGCAAGTTCCATAATTAATTTATAGATCAATTCTTGGAAGCAGCCATTAACACACCTTAGCATAAAAATATGCACTGTTCCAGAGAACTGCTGGGCTTCACACATTCCTAAAATGATTAAGATTGCAATGAATCATCATTTAACTTTTAACTATGGTCTTTGGAGAACTGGGGATGCTGCAGGAAATTAGTAGACTGTTTTCCCTATTCAGGTATCTGTAGCAAAGTCATTATCTAAAGGCTCAAAACTCCATTGTGTTTAAAATTAAGCAAACTGCAGCTGCTTTGGGAATGAAATTTCAATAACTATTTTGAAGCATAGAATCACAGAATGGCCTAGGTTGGAAGGGACCTCAAATATCTTTTAGTTCCAAACCCCATGCCACGTGAAGGGACACTTTCCTCTAGATCAGGTTGCTCCATCTAGCCTGGCCTTAAACATTTCCAGGGATGGGACATCCACAACTTCTCATGCAGCACAATAGTTTAAGTAATTGTATGCTTTTTACACATCTTAAACACTAGAGAAAACAGGATGGTGTTACTGTTCACTAAGTTTATGGGACCAGACTGTTAGTGTTTTATGTTGGATTACCTATATTGCCTTTTGCTACCCTTGCAGATCCTGTGTGAAAACTTTAATGACTTAACTTCTGATCTTACAACAGGATCACAGCATGAAGCCCTGTAGCTCTAAGACATTATTTGAGTAGTTATTTATGCTATATTTACAACACAGTTTAAAAACCAGCACTATCTTTCTTTAACTATCATTACTGGAGAACAATAGTTGTTAGAAAAACTAGTTTACAGAACGTCAGAAAGTCATAGCTGATCTTCCAACTTTCTATGGATTTTAAGAGCACTTTATCTAGGACTTCTGTGGCTATCTCAATAAACAGTCTAAACTAATGAAATTAAGTACATCACTGAAAAAATAATTATTGGAGAAATTGTGCTAGAATTAATTATTTAAATAACAATATTTACTACTGAAATGTATGCCAATTTCTGGTTACAAATATCTGCTGATGGAAGACATGGCATGTGACTTATAGAGCTGAAACCTTTGGGGGCTTTCTCCAATGCACTTCAAATTAACTAATCTGATTTTTAATCTCAAATGAACATCAATTACCATAAATTCACAGCAGACAGTTGTTAAAAAAATAGTTCATAGTTACACTGAAGGTTAAAGTGGACCTACATTTGTGACAGAATTTTACCTATTCTCCAGCCCTACACTTGGGTCTGATGATGATTTCAGCCTCCTCGTGGAGAGAGATGCTCAAACCTGTGCTAGACACAATCTATAAATAGCTGACTCTGTCTTCCGAAGGGAGGAAAACCCTGAAGAAATTTAGGAACCCAACCATTTTCCAGCACAAGCACAATTATGAAAGAAAAAGTAGCTGGGGGAAAGGAAACTGATTAATACACTAGTTCATGGAGTAAAATCATAATTGTTAGATAAGAAATAACCAGGTTTTCATTGTTCTGCTTTATCCACTAATTTATGATTACTTCAGATCGTATTAGAGAGAATAAAAAATTAAATGAAGAAATGGTGCCTAATGAGTGAAGCAAAGAAACATGAGTTACGATACCTCAGAACTCTGCTTTGTCCTGTCATCCTTTACCGAATAACCTTCAGAGAATTGTTCAGCTTGTGTTGCCCTACAGAGCTGATGGCATCCCTCAGACTTTGTAAAGTGAATATTCTGTTATAAAATTGTCTTTATACAGGCAATTTTTTTGTTTATTATATAGTGATAATGCCACTTCTTGTCTGTTAATCCCTCTGACATTAATGAAACTGATTGTTTTTCATGTAAAGAAACTCTAAATGGTGTTGTTAATGAGATAGCTATATAGAAATTTACTCAGAGAAAAAAAAAAAGGTGACATAATAACTGTGTTCTGAGCCAGGTAAGTCCCCCAAAAGGGTTTAGTAAGCTGGGTTATGGCTCACACTATGTTGTTAAAGAACTCTATTCAGGTTATTTTTGCACAGAAATAACTGAAGATGGGATACATGTAAGAAATTATCATGCTAAATTATTGCATAAGGGGGTTAGAACTGGAAGAAAAATCTTTATATGTTTGGATAAAACAAGCTGAGATGGCTATATTTGCTTTGATTAAAGTGTAAAGGAGGGTGATTAGTGAATCACAGTGCATGGCTGTGCAGAGTGGTTCAATGTTTTGAAACTACCATACAGCTTTGTCTATAATTGGGTAGATTTACTTACCATCAGTTTGGCTGCTTCTGACTCCTTTTTTGTTATTCTTTGGACACAGACCTGGAGGCACTTTTGGTACTGAAATACACAGTATTTGGTTGACATACTTACACAAATGTTGAGAAAATAAAGGTCTATTATAGCTCTATGTATTTTTTTTTCCAACCAGATTGCACTTTCCCCTGATCAGTGGGTGGTTTTTTTAGTGATTCCCAGCACTGTGATCCTACAACTGCATCATGGGGAGGAGGGTGGCAACAGCCAGAACCACCCTGGTGTTGCAGGCAGAGCAGGTGGCTCTGGCACAGCTCAGAGAAACAGCTACTGCTCAAACTTACCCAATTAGGGATACAGTGACTCACCCCTGAAGCTCAAGGTTGCCAAAAACATTCTTTGCCTCTCAACAGACTGCAAGATCATGCCATGCAAACCTGATCTGTGCGTGAATGAGATCCTTATACCAAATTCTAGGTTTAAAACTGATTCAAAGAATAATGCCTATTTTTTTAATATGTGTGTACTGTTCCTTCAGTTCCTGGCGATCTGACAAATTCCTGGAATTGTCCAGAAATTTTCTTGCTTCCAATATCTTTAACAATCTTCTCATTTACTTTCAAGTTTGCTTAGCAATTGCTCTTTTCCCTTTTAGCTGTTTTAATATTCATCTTCCATTTCAACTGTCACTTCTTTATTGTGCTGATTTTCAGTGGCTAAAATTTCCATATTTTCTCTTTCTACTGGAAATCAATTACCATCTTTTAAAATGACAGTGTCTTCATGGCCTGTGTGTGTTGCTTCTTGATCCACTTTTCCTATGTATGTGTGAGATCTTTTCTCTTGACAGTCCCAATCTTTCAAAAGACCCTTTCTTTCAAGACCACTTTGAGATTTCTTTCTGTGATCTCAACTACTGTCACAGCCTCCACAGAAAACCCTGTTGAGAGGAGTCCACTTGACCAGGGCCCAGGAACAGAAGATACCTTGTCAGTTTATTATCTCTGTTGTCAATAGACAAACAATATTTGGACCTTGGAGTGAGAATCAGATTGTGCAACCTGCTACTGGTTTACTAGGGTGTGACAAACTCTTATTTTCCTGGCACTGAGCTAGCAAGCATCAGACTGAACTCTATTTTCTTATCTTTTTCACTGATAACCTAAGCAAGGAGAAAACTTTTAGATCAAGACTGAAAACTAACCCCATTCATTGTCTTCTTCTTTCATACTAAGCCCAAAACCTTTTTAATAATTGAGAGCTGGGTAGCTGAAAGATAAATTCAGATAAGGACATTTATGTTCCAGGTTTGTGTTCCCTTCTTTTGTCTTCCCTCTTTTTATTGCATGACTTTCTAGTTTCCCTTGTAGTAAGCCTTGCTATTGTACATTTAAAGTGACTTTAAACAGAACATATTCAATTACTGCATAAAATTTTACAACTTACACATTCCCATTTATATCTAAAATTTATTTCCTTCAGGCTGGATGTACTGAACCTCTTGACACGTTTTACAAGAAATACCAACTTTGGCATTAAGTATATCACCTGTGATAGGGTCAAAGATAAATATAAAGAAAACAGGAGAGTATGTCCTATGCACTCAAGGATCTTAAAAGAAGCACTAATAGATTCCATGTGAGGAAGAGGAAGCTTGGAAGAAAAGAATGTCCTCTGTGATAAATTATGCCTATTTTTTGCTTGGCATTCTATGTCTTCTAAGCCAAGAAGGTCATTCCCAAGAAAGCAATGTCAAAATAGCCCCAGTCCAAAGATCCAAAACATGATAAAAATTGCTTGCAAAGACAGAGTTTATTAGGGATTTATATTCCACTGTTAGTAAAGGAAGACGCTAAGTTTCTAGTATTGGTTTCTGGTGGTGCACTTCTCACTCCGTGCTGTTCTCATGTTATACCAAATGACTGGGATTTTCAATGAGTTGCCCATTAAAAATTCTATTGGCACTGTAGCCTGGAGTCTGAAAAAAAGGAGCTCTTTTGAAGATTGAGTAAGAATTTCATACCAAATGACACATAATATCTTTAGAGGCCTTTTTTTATCATATAATGATATTCCATCCAACATCAATCCAGAGTCACCTATAATGTATTTCAAAGAATGAAACTGAAATGACATTGCAGAGGGGAACTCTAATTTGCTCTCATAGACAGGGAACTCATGTCTGGTCTGTAGTAGCTGCCTGCTGGTATTTTTTATAGACCGGATTGAAAATAGGGTATGGGCTACATGGAAAGACAGAAAGATTTGATTTAAAGTCTAACAAGTGATTATTCATGGCATGTACTTGTCTTCTCAGACAGGGCGGAACACAACATGGCCTTGGGTAGCCTGTGTCAATTCTACCCATTTCTAGTTCTTTAATTCACCCATCTAGAATAAAAATTTATGAGCAGACATTGATGGATTCTTGCAAATTAGAGAGGTTGGGTGTATCTGGGTAGAACCAAATATGAATGTTATTTTTCTAAATTCAGACTGGGAGACTGAAAAGAAATGTTTTAACTTTATATTTTTTGATTGATTTCAAGGACTCAGCAAGATTAGCCGTGTGTGCAAGGCTTTGTGGGATTGGATTGGATTTTATTACAGTGTGTTTGCATAATAAATTTTGAATCTCATCCTCATGTACCTTCCACAAATAAAACATTGCAGCTATTCTACAGTGGTGTATTTGTAAAATTCCTATCTAATGGATAATTCCTGAAAAACCAGTCCTTTTGTATCACCTCATTTTGTTATGTCTCTGTTATGGGTTAAACCACTCAGGAGTTTACCAGTGCAGTGGGAACACCTGCTAGCAAAACAGTTTAACTGCAAGCTTTTCTGTTGCTCAGTTTCACTAACAAGCTGCTTTCAAATGGCCTTCAGACAGCAGTGTAACACTAGTGAGTTTTTTCAGTTTGTTCTCTTGGGACATATAGTGGAGAGCTATTCATCAGTTATTAGGATTTCACCCTGTTGCTGCCTGCTGTGAAAGCCAGGGGAACTTAGAGCAATGTATCTTATGGTTTCTCTTTTGAAAAAAAAATTCAATGCAATTACCAGAGACATGCATCCGCAGAGAAGTAAATAATGAGCCTGCCATGACATAAATCTCAATTTCAACTCCTAGATTTGTCAGTTTTCAATGTTAATATCTTGGGTTTTTTTCACAGTGAACATCAGGATATTGCAGTTAGTCAGTGTTTTTTAAAACACACGTAACTACAAACAATGAAATACCTAATTTTTGCTTCTTTTTAAAATCTATTTGTTGAGCACGAAACTTCTCTTAAACTATTCTGTACTTTTTAAAAATATTGAATACACATGCAGAAGACACAAATGTTGAATCCAGTAATAAATCATGTATTTACAACAAAATTCTGAAATATAAAATGTATTTTTGAACTTTAATAATAACTTAGACAATTTAGACATGTATAAGTGGGATTCACGCTTCAAGACTGCTCACCTCACACAGAGTGATGAACTGTCACTATTTCATTCATTCTAAATGCAGTATCCATAAGGGTTTAGAGAGTAGACATCACCATAAATCAATGTTATTGGACTATATTTTCAAACAAAACATTTTACAGACATAGACATCCCACATTCCATACTGATCATGAAACACTTGCATGAAGGTCAGCTAAAGTCAGCAACAACTTATGGATTCATTTTCTGGAGGAATAAAATGTGCCCATGTATTTTTTTTTAATGTGTTAAAAGTATCTTAAATCTATGGAAGGTTTCTGCGTAGAATTTCTCATAAGAAAAGTCCTGTAAAAGAAATAGTATTAAGGAAACATTTAAGCACTTCAGGCTGTCTTTTCTGATGAAGCTCAGAGGGGACTCAGACACTATGCTGGATTATATCACTGCTTTGTAAAGCACGCAGAAATAGCAGTAAAATTTTCTTAACTGTGAACTTTCGTCCACTTAAAAAAAATGTATAAAGTATTTTGCTTAGAAACCTAATGAAAATCCAGTTACCTTAGATATGTGGCACCCTACCCATCAGCAAAGAATTGGAACTTCTGCTCTGTGTGCCCTAATGTAGAACTTTACTTGACCAAAATCCGACTGTTTTTATGTTTTTATGATTTTGATGCTGTGGCCTTCTGTTTCTCATTACAGTACTCTGAAGATTGTTTTGAAGTAGCTAAAATAAGGACAACAAGTTCTTTGTATTAAAAATCCTTTTTAACGTACTCAGATACACCTAAGAAAATCCTAGAGCAGTAAGTGTGCATATTTCTACAGCTTGAACTTAAAGACCTGCTCTTGTGGGGAGTGAATATATTGATCCTGTCATTTCAGGCTGTAGAAGATTATACAATGAACAGAATTTGTAGGACTTTGGCCTTGTATGAGAGAGGAAAGGAAAACTAAGCTCATGTTTTTAAAAAGGGCAAGGATTCACTTACGTAAAAACTTCAAGTTATACAGAGCCATTAATATAGGAAATTTTAAAAATACGCTGACCACTTTTTTTTTGAGTTATACCTCAAAAGGCAGTTCATGAATGATCCTTTTTATTCATATTCATTGAAAGCTTTTTAAAGGAACAAACTAGGATAGACTTAAAGGACATTGCTAAGGACCAGACCTTGGCAAATCAGTAAATATGCTGTTTTAACAATTTTTACTATGTACCTAATGCATTTTTTAATCTATACTCACAGTTTGGAAACCTTGCAGAACACAGAGTCTGCTTTGCTTCTACTAAGGAACTCTGATCCATCTTTACAGAGTTGACTGCAGATATTTATGCCAGAACAGCTCTTAGGAGCAACCTTTGGGTTATAAAAGCTGTTTCATTGGGAGAATCCTCAGCTGTCTATTTAATCTGGTCTTCCCTGAGCAGAGGTCAAGATCTGTCCTTCATACCTGGGCAAAAGAGAAACATGTACTTGTGTGTAACAATTAATTGTAAAATTTCTTGGAAAGCTCTCAGGCCAAACAGCCATCTCTGAGCCACAAAACATGAAAAGCCTAATAATATCTTCTCTAGCCTTGCAATTTTAATGGAAAATTATTTGCTAGGTTATCTTTTGACATTAAAAAAAATTACTGCATAATAATAATAAAAAAATAATTAATGTAAGATGAAAAAGCTCTTCTGTATAATGAAATGCATAAACTGTAATTTAATGAAAGTTCTCACTTAAATAATACATTATTTTTGCAAAGTATATTGCAGTACACTGGAGGTACAGAAATTTATCATATACTGGAATTTATATGTTACATAGTGATGAAATCCATCTGTTAGGTGCTCACTTATACCACATAAAGTAATGAAAGCAGCCATCATCAATCACGCATTACTCTAATCCTACCTCCATATTCTACTACTCCTGGGTCATTGAAGAAAGGCAATGGTAATGATCAGACCTGTAATTATGGAGCAAAGCAAGTATACTGCATTCCAGTGAGGATAATGATGTTTACTTTTCATCTCAAGATAAATTTGGTGCAATCAAAATGCTAATAATGGAGTGCCAGCTACAGAATTTCTACCGTGGACAACATTGCTACACCCAAGTATTGCAATTATTCTAAAAAATACCAGTCAACAGAATTTTGTGAAGTGCTGCTTTTAAGGGAAGTTGGAGACAAGCATCTTAGAACACGTTATTCCTGACACTTATGCTATTCCTGACACTTATGCTGCCTAGAGAAACAGTACCAAAAAAAAGGAGCTACACAAAGATTAAAAAAATATAGATTTTCTGTGAATCTAACTAATCATTTTGCATATTTAAGCAAATGTGCTATACCACTGAACATATCTTAGCAATTTATAACTATTAGATGTATTTTGGTGGGACAAATTCAAGTAAAAGGATGCAATTTTAGGACAACTTCAAACAAACAAACAAAAAAATCCCCTCTGATGAATCAACACTTTAAACCCAACTACTGAAGAAAAAAAAAAACATTTCTAGACTGAGTTTTCAAAACAATTTTTCAGGATGCAGAGAAGTGGAGGGGAGAAAACCCATTTTCATTTTAGATTAATTTTACTTTTTCTGAATATATGTGTTTAAGTTGTAATGCCTTTTAATGTTTTCTTTTTGAATTGGGGCTAGTCAATTTATTAATCAGCAAAAGAATTCACCCAGCAGTTGTCCCCACTGAGAGACACTTGCATCATGCCTTAGTTAGTGCTCTGAAATCAACTGGTTCTCATGAAGTGTGATCTGTGGAAAAGAGTGATAATGAACATATCCTGGAAACAGCGTGCAGTGACAATTGCATCGGCCTCAGCTCGTAGCAGCATTCTGGACATTGGGGCCTGCAGTGTGATCAGAAAACAGGCTTGAAAGGAAAATATAGGCAGGCCAGGCAGAAGAAAAATTGAAGTTATGGAGTAAACATTAATCAAGAAACCAACGGGTCTTGTCCAACAGAAATTGGAGGACCAAAGTGTTGAACAGCTTTTCACACATGTACAAGTTGCGCAGACCAGAAGAGATGACCCAGACCAGAATTTAGGATTTTGTGGCCAAGATCAGCAAGACACATTCAGGACTTTTAAACGACCTTGGTTATTTTGACTTTCTGCACTACCTAGGCTGGCTTCGTGTAAGAATCTACATCTCATTCATGTTCTCTGAAACTCTTCTTCCACCAACAAAAATAAAAGTTAAAAAAATAATTAAAACAACTAAGACACAATTTTCAAACTGGGAGAGAAACAGATTGCAAGGGAAGGCAGATAGGAGAAAGAATTAAAAACTCTTGGCAAAGAAAAAGAAGAATATATAGAAGTCTGTGGGCAATTATTTAAAGCCCTTGTAGCTGGGATTTGGCTGAGAACAGAACACGAGTATATGTTTTTATTTCCTCTAAAGAAACTCAGATTGAGATCTCAGTGATGTGTGACAGGATGCACGCCAAGCAGAGAATTTCACTGAAGTCATGTCAGATGTGCAGGATGTCTGCAGGGCGTTCCTCAAGACCAGACCCATGGTCCGTATGCAAGAGAGCCACCAGGCAGATCTCCTCCTGGAGAGAAAAACTGTGGCAGGAGGTGGGAAAAAGTGCAAAATAAGCTGGACTCTGCTGCAGGGTTTTCTGAAAGACCGTTCAGGTCTGGAAATAGGGCTGGAAGTCATCTGAAAAAGGGTGGCTTGGTGAGATTCCCCAACTTCCTCTCTGTTTCAAGTGGGAAACAGCCCTTAAGCTGATTATTTGTGCTTTAAGTCCTTATCTAGGCCAGGAGCCAAAAATGCAGAAGGCCTGGATATAAGTTACCAGAAAGTGTTGTAACCTTGAGAGAGGTTCAGCCCAAGTTCAGTTCTAAAAATACGGGAATGATCAGTGGGGGGTTATTATTCTATACGAGCAGCCTTTCCCATCATACGGACAGAGTCTTCCCTGTTGCATTAGCTTTACATGCATGTAACTCCACTCATTGGAAGGTAATTACTCATGCTTAATATGAGGGTAAATGTGAACACATTCAGGCTTTTAGCCTCAGCATTATGAGGATTTGTTGGCAGAATGCCCAAACCCCATAGACCTTTTCCAGGCCCAGCCTCCCTCCACCACTGTCAGTAGCTTTGCCCAACACAGGATCATGTGCTGTGGCTGTATCAAGTCTGACAATGTTGTGAAAAGTTTCATCTCACCTTTTCTGAAGTTTGCAGCTTTATTACAAACTCCTGTAGTGATACATCCTGCAAAATTCAGCCTTTTCTCAGAGCTGTTCTGTCAGCCATTCTGGGGAATGTCCGGTTTTATTTTGCTGGTTCAGAGTGAAAAAGCAGGAGGTAGATTAAAAAACTAAACTAAAATGGTGCTTAAAGCCTTCAGGTTGTGGGGATATTTTTTCTCTTATAATTTCTACATGGTGGAGTTGTTATTGCAAAGGTATCATTCATTTACAGCACCAAATCTCTGTTATCCTGTAAGAGGTCAATACTCATTAGATTGAGGATATCCTCACTGAAGGTGCATAATTCTAAAACAAAGATACATACTTCAAGTTTTATTTTGTGTTTGGAAGACATACATTTCAATTTGCACTCAGATGTGTGTTTTCTGTGATATTGCAGTAAAAATTTCAAAGTATATGGAAACTCTGAAACATGTTGAGTTTAAACAGCTATTGCAGTAGTGTATTATATTGAAGAAAGGATCTGAAAGCTGTACTTGCTTTGTCAGTCAATTCCAGGTAATTAATTTCTATGTCCAAACAAGATGCACAGGTGTGCTGACATAATATTCACTGTTTCCAAACCTGTGCAGATATTACTCTTCTTATTATTTGTACATGCTTAGTGTTGCTCCCAGGAAAGATTAGGCCCTCCATGCTGCTTTGGTATAACTTCAAGGTAATGATAGTCAAATCATGGTGGTTGCATTGTGAAGAACTGTTGTGAAAGCAGTAAGGTTTCAGAGTTCACAATTTGCACCCTCAGCTTTCTTTATACCACTTTGCAAAACTGAATTGGTTACAAAACTGTTAGATGCATTCTCAATGTGTATTTGTACTAGAAAACACTCGCATACTTCCATAAAATTGTGGAAGTATTGTGTTAAAATTGGCTTTTTTCTCTGGTCTAAACTGCGTGCAGATGCCAACAGTTTAGGTTTGGTGAAATTGTATCTGATCATGTCAGCCTAATGAACCGACGAGGCATCAGCTTTGACAGCTGCCTGGCATTGTACAAGATGGAAATAAAAGACTCAGGGCAAAACTGTGACCCCAGACAAGTCAATGGCAAAACTCCTCTTGCCTTTAATGGGTCCAGGATTTCATCTATGGCTCCCTGCCTCATCTTTCATTCCCAGGGACAAACAGCACACAGAGTATAGCAGGGACTACAGACACTAGACTTTCTCCAGTATATAATGAGGCATAAACTGAGTGAAGTCAGAACTTTTGGATCTCAGCAAAGTGTCTGTTTTCAAAGAGGGGGAGTGAAGAAAATATAAACACATAACTGGCTGGAAGGAAAAGGCACTCCTGTACATACCAGGGGGAAGTGAGAGATTGCTTAAATTTTCTTTTTTTTTGGTTTTCCTCCAGCTTCCCAAAGTCACTTGACAGCCTGATAGAACTGACTCACTATCATTCATAGGCAAAACACAAAATAATATCATGACTGAAAAACACTGCCTTCAATGAAACTCCCATATGCAGAATTCAGATGGTGACATAACCTAAAGGAATTTAAAACAGCTTCTGTCAAATGCTCTTCTCTCTCCCTGGTGATGATCATTTCACTCCAGGATAACTTCTTTTAATTACAGGGACTTCAGAGGGCAAAGGTGGGTTAATAACTTGCTTTTTTTATGGAACATATCTATCACAGTGTTACAAAATATTTCCTCCTGGCCCATTACTCTGTTGAGGGCTTTGGTGCTAAATAACAATGTGAGCTACAGATCTGCTTTCACCTCCAGCTCTCTGAAGCTCCTCCTGAACCAACATCAAGTCCTAGCATAGCGCAATCTGACTTCTAACGAGCTCAAGATATTTCAGGGCTTTCTTAATCTGAAGTTGTCATTGTCCTCATAACTTCACATTGCTCCTCCAGCCATTTCTTGTTGTTCGTGTGGGGTGGTTTGCTGGGCAGCAGCACAGATGGCAGGAGCAAAGGGTGGGTGTTGGGTCCAGGAGCTGGGGATGCCTCCTGCCCCAGGCTGGTCTCTGCCTGCAGCTCCCTGTGGCCACCCACCGGGACGGCAGAGTGTGGTGGGGCAGCTGCAGAGGACACGCCCAAGAGGGAGATCAAATGTGCATCTCCTGCAAACGGTGCCTAGGCTCATTACTGGTTTTATATAAATTCTGAAGCCCTTTACTCATATTTCTCTGAGTTAAAGCTCCCTGACTGAGCAAGGACTGCGTCCAGGCTTCAGGAGATGGCTCTATAGTAAAAGCCTGATGAGTATTCAGCTCTCTTTACATATCAGATTTTTAAATCAGTTTGAGTGAATGAAAATAGATGGGGTAGTACCCTTTGCCTCCTGGTCCCCGTGGGGAGGGGACCTTTCATGTCAGGGTTTCCCCACTCCTGTGTGGTGGGAAAGGATGAAATGAAGTGAGGTGGCCTGAAGAGGCAAGACCCACAGTACCCCTGCCCCCAGCTTTCTCCTAAAGGGGCATCTCAGGGAAAACATCTCCTGGTGTGCATGCCATGGCTGGGCTCAGCCAAATCCTGCAGACATGGGGTAGAAAGAAGCAGCTGGTCAAATACTTGCAGTCTTCCTTCTCCCTGGACACCCTGCCACCCCTCAGCCCCACACAAAAACACATATGCACACACCCAGCTCTCCACAGAAATCTGCCAGCTTTTGTCTTTCCATTCAAGCCCATCCCAGTCCCATTCAATTAAACAAGTGTGTTCTATTTCATTGAAAATCTCCTGTAAAAATGTAGGTACAAGTAGTGGCACACTGAGCTGAAAGGCTAAATCTTCCTTCATACCCCTGATAGAGGAGGAAATAAGAAATTACATGAGAATATAGGCAAATCTCCCAGAAGAAGAAATATGGAGTTTTGTGGCCCAGTTTTCCTTGCTACTTTTTAGGAAACTCCCCATCAGGTCTAGGACAATAGGAGTTCAACCCCTGAGTAAAACAGAAAACATAGGATGAGTCTTAACTTTGCCCATGCGAGTCTAAGTAACATTGATTTCAATTGGGTTATCCTCAGTCTAGAGCAGAATATCCAATTTCAGAACCCAGCCCTGAACAACGAGGCTGTGAAATGGAGAGGGCCATGCCTTTAGCTGTTATTAATCTGAGATCAACTGGTCTCTGCCGCCTCTAAATCAGTGGTGGGATGGATATGGAATATTTCATTCCTGGCATAGAGATGGTTAATTCTGAATGACAGTTTTCTTTTTCTTTAATCTGGCCCAGGAACTAAACAAGGAATATTTTAAAAACTAAACCTGAGAGTTAGTTAAGGCTGGAATTAGGAGGACAGTTTCTGTCAGTGCCTTTCTAAGACAGCAGTGTGACTTCTGAGGCACCTATGTTTGCAGACTTTTAAAATATTGGAACATACCGTCTTAGCAGAAGCACAAAAGACTTTTTTTCAACTTCATGTCATATCACATTATGGAGGCCTCTGCTGCATAATGTAATGAGATGCACATTTTAACACACAGACCTTTTCTTGTGATATCAAACAGGAGAGAGTCTTAGGGAGCAAATTAGGTCATTCACTGCCGAACTAACTGGTCAGCAAACTGATGTAATGACTATTTTCAAGTTTGCTCTTAAATTTGCCACTTTCCTGCCACCCATTAAATCAGGCAGAAAATAGAGCTGTGTCAAAAATTAGGTACTTCCAAAGAAATTGTTCCCCTTTTTGTTCAATTTTCTTTGGCATTCATCATAGGGAAAGGAAAGGAAAAAAAAGTCCTTTTACCTAGGATATTTTCACCACTTTGAGCGTAAGTGAAAAGCAGCTTTTGTCAGCAAAGTGCTTTTTGCTGCCTGATGGGTAATGTAATGTGTGAGTCAGTGTGGAAGAGGAGTTGAAGGTCAAAGCTGTAAGAGTACTTGCAGTGTCACTTGGTGTCCTGATCTGAATGTTATGCATGTCATTTCTGTAGCTCACTGTCAAAGAAGGGAAATCATACCATGGCTGGAACTTTGCATGAGTACTGAAGAACAAGTCAAGAAAAATAACTCTTTCAAAATGTGCCAAAAATAGGGAAAAGATTAATTACTTGATTCTGTTTCTCACAGGATGTGTAGAAATTTGCACCTTTCCTTCTCTGAACACCAGCGCCCAACTTCGCCATTTGTGAAAACTTGCAACAAACTTTGAGCAGTGAAATACTGATGAGTTTTGCCACTGACTTGGTGAGGCTGGGATTTATCCAGAAAAAGCTCAGAGAGAAAAAGAAAGCTTGCAAGAGAGTAACAGAAAGTTTAAAGCACTTGAAAAATCCTTGTGAGTTCCTTTAGCAGATATAGTAATTATGAAAGCATTTTCAGATGAGATTCTCACTTGGAAAACATTGCTGAAAGTATCCTGTTTGTTTTTCAGCAACATTAACCTTTTAAAAACCTTCTAAAAATCTCACTTATGCTCTAATATGGAGTGTGCCTCTGCACACTGACTTTCTTGTTTTCAGCAGAAAGGCTCTGCGGGTTTTTTTTATCATCAAAAAGGTAGAATGAAAGGCTCCTTTAAAGGAACTTAGCTTATTTACTCTGCACAACTGGACATTAGTAATTTTGCTCAATCTTTTCACTGACTGGTTTTGTAGATTGCCTTAAAAATATTGGTTTTGACATTTAAAGCCTTTAATTGACTAGGTCTCAACAAAGTCCCTTACTGAGCTTCTGGCACTCTGCATACCACTTCCTTCTTTTGGGTCAGAAGGGGCAAAACTCTTATATTTGAAGGACTGCAGAAGTAGAAAGGGCAGTGTTAACATTTCTGCATGTTCAGCTACAGATCGCAGAGCAGTCACCTAGCTGACTTTTCCCAGGACTGTGTATTTCTGTTTAAGGAGGAAATGCAATTCCTTTTATTTCTGGGGGCTCTGACAGGACACTGTTTAACCTAGTATCTCAAAATCCTTTGCAATTTGAGATAAATTGCAATAATGATTTTTTCTTTTTTTTTTNAAACCTGTAATCAAAGGAAAACAGCATACATTTACCTCGGCTCCTAGCACGATTTCAGTTGATTGATTCCACAGCTCCTAAATGCTTTTCCTCAGAAACGGATCCAGCATCATTTTTTCAGGCTTCCTGTCTTGTAGAGTTTTCCTCATCTGGGATCTGCCCTTGTAACTGTCTCAGCATGTGACTAACTCAACTGGATTTCTTGTGTAGAAGCTCTTCCTGCTTCTGAACCCAAATAGACAGAATCCACAAAGATTGATGGGGTCCATTTTACAAGGTATTAATGTAAACTATATATTTTAGAGATTTATGTTCCAGAACCTTATTTAGCAGAAATTTGGAGAAATTGTGAAACTTGTCATTGATTTCATTCTGCCTTGATGTTTGAGTTTATTTTGTTATTATCAGTTTATGATTTTGTGTCGTAATGAAGAGTAAGACCAATGCTAGTAAAGAATCATTTTAGGTTAGAATAATACCAAGCAGTCTAGCAACTGAGATCAGGATTATAAATCACAAGATGTCTTCCCTCATAGTTTACAACATCTTTCGCAACTCACTGATGCCAGCGAAAAAACATAATTTAAGAACCATAAGAAATAGTGAAGTTAGGTTTATGTGCATCCAATTAAAATGTTTTATAAATTGAAGTTAAACCAGACTCTGTTTCAATAGATTGCTTAAGCACCTTTTGTAGATACCCATGTGAGAGGCATCATTTTTATCAGTGTGTTTCCTGGCATTGTATCATCGTGTTATTTTGTTTTAATGTTACTGAGTGAGACACAGATTCTTTCAAAATCACTCGAGATATAAATTTAAACCAATCACTAGTCCATGCTTCTTGATCATATGGTAGAGTCTCCTAATTTTGCGCAGTCTTGCCACAGGGAGCCTGTCTGAAATCCATGCACACAAGTATAAACTGAGCAGTATAAGTTAAGAAAACTCTTATTTCTATTAATGGGCTGAATGATTCATAATGGCTCCATCTATGTCAGATGTACTCAAGCATCATAGTAGATCTATAGAACAAAATAGATGGTGTGGATGTCTACATTTGGGGAGGGGAGATATTTCATAGTAATTTTTGGCAGTTCCAGTGAACTGTATGCCTATTAGCAGCCAAAGTGCATTGGGTTTGCTCCTGGAACTTTGCTTCTGGTTTATTTTTCATTTGAAAGGCATCCAGCTCATAAGCTCCAAGACCACTCAGTGATATGACTCAATTCTCAGCAAATGGAAACAAAGTAGGCATTTATATGAAAAATTGCACTCCTGATATAAATCAGAATTTTAATGTAAATTCACCCACTTACCATATTTTAGAGATTGTGCATTTAATGAGGAATAAACACAAAACTAGTAAAATAGTAGTAAAACCATACGTCATGCTCAGTACATGTTAATATCTCTAGACTGTTGCTTCCTTCGTCCCTAATATTTTTTAAAATATAAGCTGATTACAGATGAAATCAAGTGATTGTCTTTCAGTTTATTGTGTTCTTGGAGGAATGAGAGCCCTTGACTGCAGGTATGTGCAAAGAATACATGAGCAGTTGAATTATTTATCAAGAAATTTATCAGGGTACCTCAGTTTCATAGGCTTGAACTGTGTAAAAAATTCCTAAGGACATATAGTACAGTACAGATGCAGCAGTGCTGCAGGAGAGCAGGTGAAGCTGTCTCCATCATTATTGACTATGAATCACATTATCTCCCATCCAAGCTTGTCATCTGAAACTTATTGGTCCCTCTTCCCCTGTACAGGTTGGATGTGCAAAACATTTTATGACATAGTAGGAGCTTGTAGAAAGTTTGGCACAGAGATGAGTGGGCATGAAGCTGAAGACACAGCTCTCTCTCTCCCAGATAACTCGTGTCTGCCGAGGAATGGCAGCACTGGCAGGGGCCGTGTCCAGCAGAACATGGGCTGGAGGAACCCTTACGTTTGGCACTCACAGGCAGCGCAGTAAGTGCAGATGGTGGATGTGAGACATACCCTGCATTGGATGCAATCCAGCCACCAGCTGACATTAATTGTGGAAAGCCTCTGGCCTAAAAAGCTAACAGCACGGTCGGAATTGTGGCATCCTCAGCTGAACACAGGCCACAGCCAAAACAGCTGACTGAAAATGATCACTGATGTGCTGCACTCTGACCTCAGGAGCAGTGCAGCCAAAGAAAGCCATCCTAGGGATGCTTCAGTTCAGAGTCTGAGCAAGAATAGGCAGGATAAAGACAATGTGGAAATGCAGGTACTCTGATGTCACAGAAATATTATTTGGAAAATGTAAAGAAAGATGATACGTATTTTCTCGTTTGGTGATGCTGAGCCTCTCTGCATCTGTGCTCTCCAATACTTGTTCCCAGGCACCCAGGAAAATCAAAGATATTGAAAAAGTTTACTAAAACTCGTTCTGCAAAAGGGAACTAGCTACTTTAGTGGGAATCTTGTTTCAATCATGTGACCAGCAATTTCTAAGAGTTATTTAATCTTTATTAAACAGCAAAGTAAATATTTATTGAAGGCTTCATATAATTCTTCAGTACACAGAGCTGGTCCTATCCAATGTACTGTAACACATATAGAGCTCCTTTGCTTCAGAAACTGTATGTTCTGAATTTTCCTGGAATCCTGTACACAGATTTACTTTTACAAATAGGTAGTGCCTCTATATTCCTAAAGCCAGATTCCTTCTTACCTGATTCAACCTGTAGTTAACCCTGAAGGAAAAATCTTCAAACAGTGTACATTTGTGTAGTGCAGCATGGAACTTCCCCTGTTGTTTCTTCATTCTTCTTTAAACAGCTGTGACTCTGGTAACAATAATAAAAAGAATCCATTACTTTTCCATCCTAATAGTTCCTTCAGGTTTGATAGATTACAATGAATTAATCATACAGGATTTTGCTAGCATATTTTATTATGTTGATTGAAAGGATTCACTTGAGATGACAGTTAACATGGCTCAATAGCCAAAAGCTTTTTAGCACAACTATAAGTCTATTCACTGTAGCTGCCATTCTTGAACAACCTCAAGGAAGTGGCTGAAGTGAATAATATATCACTGGTGATGTGTTTCACTCTTAAACTATGTAATATGGCAATTAAGAAAATACAGATTCCGAAAAAAAAAATCTATAATTTGAGACTTTACCCCCCCAAACCTATCTGCAAGATTAAAAATTAGTATATGGTAGTTAACTTCTTATGGACATACTTTATTTAAATGCTTCATGTGAAGTAACCCTTTGTTCTTCTTGGCTAGAGCAGTACTCTTCAGCTTGTGGTCTGTAGCTAGAATATTATATTCAGCTTTATGTACCATACTTCATAAAAATGGAGAGCAATTATAGCTTGTCAGAGGATTATAACAAGAAGTTTCATATGTTTATAAAACATGACCTTGGAGAACATAGTTAGTGAACTGGATTGCTCAACCTAAGGAGGAAAAGACTGAGTGTGACAAGATAACAGTCTCCAGATACACAGAACTCTGCTGCAAAGAGGCAGCGAACAAGCTGATGTCCATGTTTGTGATGGATAGAAAAAGAAATAAGGAGTTTAAATTGCATGAAAGATGATTCAAGTTATATATTAGGAAGAATTTTTGAGCAGTGAGGATAGTGAGGGAAATGTTAGATTAGATTGCCTGGGGAGGAATGCCCATCATTGAAAGCCTTTAGGAAACTGTTAGACAAATATCTGCCAGGAGTGACACGGACAATTGATCCTGCTTTGACATAGAAAGAGATCTGTGTTATGCTTTAAAAATTTCATGTGTTATTAGTCATTAAAGTTGTATATAGTCTGCAGTGTGTTTGCAGCATTTTAGAATATACATTTCAATATGTTAAAAACATGTTGAGTTCAAAATCTCATTCCTAAATGATTATGCAGCAGAATTAAGGCCAGCTGTTTAACCCTTATTTATGTCCCCAGTATGTTTGTACTATGATACAGTCTTTAATTACTCTGTCACACACTGGTTTACTTCCACAGGCCTCTCTTTCATCAGTCTATTGGATAAATGCTTAGGGAAAGCACATTATTTTTCCATATTGTCTACTGTTCAATGGGTATTTTCATATTTTATTACTGCACACTGTCCAGACTTGCTCTGAAAACAATACTGCTGTATTTTTAGGAAGATTTATATGGCTGTTTTCAGTGCAGTGCTTCAGTGCAGTTTGTTTAGCTTACTCTCTCAGAATTGCTCTGACAACAGTACAGTCAGTTGGGTGCTCAGTCTGACACTGGTTTTTCAGTGTAATCACTATTAAGTAGCACCTCAGATGTTGAGAATAGAATTATAATACAAATTGTTTAAGGTTCAGAAACTTTAATCCACCACTTCCTAATCTGAATGGTGATACCACTGATTGTTCTTGGCAAGAAGTAGTGTGTATGTACTCTTCCTAATGGTGAGCTACTGAAATCAGGTTGTTAACAGCAAATAAACTCCAGAATGCAATATAATTTTGACAATAAGCAGGGTTGCTCAGCAAAGCTAAAACTTTTGGATTTACAAAATTTGCACAAAATTAATGCTTTCTAACAATACAAGACACACATTTTTTATGTGTATCATCATTACTGAGAGATGATGTGAGAGCTGAGGATGAGATACCTGTTTGGTTATTCAGATTTCACCCGAACTTATTACAGCAGACAATGGGGATCCTCGACTACAATCCCGACTTAGCAAGAAAGTATATTCCCATGGGTGTAGGCAAGAGACAGCCTGCCACCCTTGTTCTAACTTCAGCATCACCTGCTGCTAAGATCTCTTATGACAACAGTGGATATTTTCAAACGTAACTTAAAAAATAGGAATCATGATAAATGGGGCTGAACTCCACTAGTGGCAGTAAGGAAATAGGAGTGGCGGGATATAGACACTGATCTTTCACCTATCAGATCTCCTGGTCCTCTGCTATGTTTTCCTGAAGCCGTCTAGTAAATCTTTAAAACATAAATATTTGAAGTTTAGGTTTTTTTAAGGAACCTGGACACTTTATCTGCAGGAAGCACTATAAGTCTCATTTGTGTTGTTCAGTTTTTACAAAGCTAAGAATATGCTTCATTTTTACACAAGTGAACTGTTATTGACTTGAAGTGTTCATTCATTTAGCCTTAAATACTTATCATACTACTTCTGTAGAGGTAGGTAGAAGAAAGGGACTTCAATTAGCTTCAGTGGGTTCAGCTCTTGTGTATCTGAAGTTTTGATCCTGAAAAATGTTATCCATGTAGTTTACATGTGAAAAATTCAGCTGAGTTGTTCAAAGGTCTTCTGTGGTTGCCTGCATGCTCATTGCTTTTTCAGAGCACATCCCTGTATGATTTTCCTTGCCTAGAATTGAAGTGTTTTATTTATATAAGGTACTCTTTGCATTTACATTATCTTTTTTAAACATATATTAGTTAATTTTATCTGTTCTAGAGCTGCACATGCAAGCCTGATCAGTATATTTAATGATCCTTCATGAAACAAATGTTTAAACCTTTAGCCTAATAGATACACTTGATTTATTAAATGATGTATGTGTTGACTGCAATATGGAAAAAAATATGTGTGCAGTCAAATGCTGTGGGTTTGCAGTACTAAAATTGCAACCAATTTCCTTTTATGCAATGTAAAGAAACTGTAGCAAATAAAAATGAATAATAGGCCAGTTTCAGGGTGTTTTACAGCTGTAAACATATGACGTACAGGTAATCTGATGTGTCATTAATTCACTATTTATGAATGTGAAAATCATACTTTTGACTATATGTGTATATATAGGATATATTTTTGTTTGCTCTGAGTCATATTTGTAGTACTTTTTCATGCCCAGACAGCAGGAGGTCTTCTACTTTTTCTGACCCTGGAAAAAATAATTAGTTTGAAAATATGTTCCTCAAAAAGAGCTCAATTAAGGATTAAACTTTCTTACTTGATGCAATCTTTTCTTGCTCAGAGTTTGGCTTTCCTCTCAGCCTGTGGAGGAAATATTAATACAGGAGAGGAGGCAGTTTTCCAGCATTCCCAGTAGATAAACATGACCTACCACTAGTTATGAAGTGTTCAAGAGGTCGATGAATCTGTACCTTGAGACATGGATGGATGGTTTTCTTTGCCTCTTTCTACCATTTCATAGGTTATATATTTCTTCCTTTTCATATAGCACATACTGTAGACATTCCAAAGTAGTATGGTACAGTTCAGCTGGATTACGATGAAATTCAGGAGAACAACTTTCAGAAGTATTAGCAGAGTAATGAGCTGACTTTTCTGCTGTTTATTCACAATCTCATTTTATGGGTTTGTTTTGTTTTTTGTTTGAGCAGCTGTGAAGAGGAAAATCATTCTGATGGAAATATTTTTGAGCTCTCAGATGCTAGCAAGTAACCAATCATTTGTCATATCAAGTGGATAAGATCTGTAACCTGTAAGTTACTGTAGGAATTTAGCAGTACTGATGTGGTTAAAATGTTTCTTTAGCTGACAACAGAGATCACAACAGAAAATTCTTAGCAAGAAAGCTATAAAAACATTATTTTGTAAGTGGCTTCTTTTCTGCTGCAGAACCACTTCATCCCCCCAAGTGTATATTCATTAGAAATGCCATAGTTTAGAGAAAGAATAGGAGAAAATAAAGAAAAAATGATCAATACCAGCATTTGGATACCAAACCTTTAAGAGAAAAGTGAAATGAAGGTGCCAGGCTACAAGCTCCTAAGGGAAGGATATAAGCAATTTGGAACTAGTGAATAATACAGCATAAATGTAAGACAGAAATGCAGGTCATGGGAATAATTAGGAAAAAAATCTAAAAAGATATTTCTGTTGATTTCTTGTATTTGTTATTCTACTCATGTCCTGGTATCTCACAAAATGGATGAAAAACCTTTTCTATTTTTAGAATGCAAGTGAAGTGTGATGGAGATAGAAAAATAGAAACACATGATAGGCATTAGCCATCATAAAACAAGCAATCTTATTTTCATCAAAAAGTAACAAATCACAACTCCCAATACACATCATATGTACCTCATCCTCCCACTATTTTCTTATTTTTAGATATAGTCAGTGATAAAAAGATTTCCAGATGTAATGCTAGACTTCATACAACATGTCTAATTTTTGAGTTGGAGTGTTCTTTGGTTGCAAGAACTGAATTGAAGTAAAATCCTTACAAATAATTTTCATTAGATTCTGAAAACTATCGTGCACTCTTCTAAGTCCACAGAAATAAATAACAAAACTTTACAATTTCTCCAAAAACTTAGTTAAACTGTCATGAGGGCTGCCAAAAATCCTACTTTTTATTAATGAGAAAAATAGAATGAAACGTATGTTTTGTAAACCTGTGCATGTCAACATGTATTATTAATAATCAATGAGTAGTGGTTTCACATTTTGAACAAAGATCTATGAATAATCTGATACCACAATTAAAAATGGATGTAGCTATGTCAACACTTAAGAAATATCATCTCTGATACCACAGCAATAGAGGAGACTTTCGTTCTGATATTACCAAGCCTTCCCATCTCCAATTTTGCTTAAGACCATGTGTTAAGTAAGTCACTGCCATGTTGCAGATTCCAAGGCTGCAATTTTCTAGCCTGCCTTTTATTTTAGGGGCATACAGGTTCTGGTTCTGACAGGGTTTTCTGTAGTGATTTCCATTTCCCTATACTTAATACTTTTTCCTTTCTGGAGTTTAATGTCATGTTATTGCACAGTCCCTCCCACAAGGATCTGAATGTAATTGTGTTTCGGGCACTATTATTTAGTGGCTCAGTTATGGTTCTTGAAATAACTCTCTGTGTGTTACTTAGGGCCATAACCTCTCCCCTTGTGGGCTCTAGAACAAGCTGTTCCAAGAAACAATTGCTTAAAATGTCAAGAAACTGCTTCCTAAACCTTGTCCCAATATGACATATGACCAGTTTATATGCTGACAGTTGAAGTCCCCCATTACTACTGTTTTATTAGATTTAGTTGCCTCTGTGCTCTTAGCATTGCACACGCAGTGTGGTTTTCCTTATCTGAAAGTGAGTAGTTACAAGTGTACGTGCTGTCTCTGCACAGAGAGCAGCACAAAATTATTCATCATTTAATTCTGAACATGTCTTTTTTTAAGGATGAAGTGGAACATGAGCTGTGTCTAGCATTTTACAGACATTCTGAATAAATGTGTACTTTAATTTGTGTGGATATACAAACCAAATTATAAAACATACTTGTGTGTCAATGACTAATTTTAGGTGATTTTAATGCATTAATTATAGTTTAAGCCTTTCATTTTCCTGGGGCTGATCTACTCTGTTGAGCCTTGCCAAACTAAGGATAGAGACTGAATCTGATATTACAGATTTAGAAATGCCAATATGAGTTCTTTCCAAAGAAAACACACTTCTGTTCTTTCAATTTTCTGCTTCTGCAACTTGAAGAAAAGAACAGAGCTATTATGTCCATATTAGAGTTATTAAGATTGAAGTTTCACAGTCATAGGATTACAGTTCCCTTTCACCACATTAAAATTACAGTTTAGGTCCCAACTTAATTGTTTAGCTCATTGAAATGTCTTACTAGGTTAACTAGTCATAGTACAAGCCAATGGCAGATTTGGGAAGACTACCAAGCTGTTAAATTGCCTCATTGCAAAACTTTTGGCTCCATAAGAGGCAGATTTCTACTGTGATCGTCTGGGTGTCAGACTTGTGTTCCTTGGAGTACCTCAACTGATTGGTTGTGACCAGAGCTGCTCATCAGAATAACTTTCAATCATCACTTCAGCTATTTACATGACTGAACCTTTTTCTTTACTTCCAATTCCCTATCTTAATGCACCTTATCACCTACTGCAGCTGCCCTCCGGTTTCCTTCAGCACATCTCTGGTTTGGCTCTCCCTTCTCAGTGGCTGAAACCTGAGCCAATTTTGTAGTTCTATGTTATACTTAAACCCTCTCTTTAATAACAGCAGTGTTGATTTCTCTGAATGAATGGTACAGTCAGTTACTCTGGCATTATCAAAATACGTGTTAAACAAGGGTCTTAAAGGATCTGTGGAAATTTATAACATAGGTACTTTTAAAATAAAACCCTCAAATGTTCTTTTTGTGCAAAAGTTCTGCCAAGAATGAGTACATAACTCCCCACAGGAAGTATTCCCAGTCTCTACTGATGTTAACTGCTTGATTTAGAGTAGTTAATTCTCGGAAAAACAGTGGAATGTGTCCATTGTATACAGTGGCATTTATCTTTGAATATAAGAGCAAAAATTAGTTTTCTTTTATTTGAAGTAAAAATGTATATTACATGAATGAAAAAATAGTAACTATTCATTTTTAATAATAATTAAAAACTTTTTGTTTCCCTTAGTATAATGACAAAAATTCAAAGGTAGTCTTACTTTTTTATTACTAGAACTCAGAAAATCCATATTTTTCAAGTATAAACCAAGTGTTATATTAATAAGCACAGAAATTATGCAAGGAATCTAATGTCAATCTTTTCAGTACCTTATAATTCATCAAAAGGAAATACCTGGCTTCTTGAAATATGAAAAATTACTTGTGGTTTTCTCTTATACTCATTTTCCATATTCTGAGATTGCATACTTCATTTCCTATACATTTATGACATCCTCTCTGTAGTCAGTTGTGTTTTCTCTGGCTAGCTCCTGCACTAAAGGATGATTTAGTTTGTATTTTACTCAGTGGGCCACGAATCCTAATTGTCACATGCCATGCAATTGAGTTTCTATTCATAAAACAAGGTGTTTTCAATATACACCAATAATTACCCAACATACTGTGATTTAAGAATCACATTTTAAAGTTCTTTACTCTAACTTCAAAAAAATGTGTGCTCTACCCTGTGCTGGTGTGTTTGCACTGATAGGAGCAAGCAACATACTTTCTCTGTCATGGGAACACGGAAGAACCAGTTTTCTCTGCCTGTGCCTGAGTACTAAAATGCAGGGGTTATTTTCGAGGCAAGACAGAGAGATGTGGTGTTCTCCATAGATGGTGATCCCACAAAAAGAATAAAGTGCCATGTATTTAACTTATGACTGATTCAATTGAGCTATTCTGTATTAGAGCTCAAATTAATGAGTCCCAGTAGCCCAGTGTTATTCAGCATAAGAATAAAGGAAGTCAGGAACTCTCAAGGGTAATGAACTAGGGCAAAACTCAGGTTTACAAGCAACTTTTCTGAAGACCTGAGCCATGGAAAGAACGGTCATACCAGATTTATTATTATGTAATCTGGCTATTTCAAGGCTACTGAGGTTAACCTGCTACTTTGAGGGATTACTTTTGTTCCAGAGAACATCTTAACATCAGTAAACTGTAAATGCTGTACTCTTTCTCTTTTTCTTTTTCTTCTTGTGTTCAGTGCTATTCAATAACCTCCTGGGGTTTAGAACAAACTTCTCTTTAACACTTGTACTTGGAAATGAAGACTCTTGAGTGTTTTTGACCTACAAGGAGCAGCAATCACCAGTCTCTGAAGTTTTTCTTGGACGTTCAGGGTTATATGCAAAGCAAACTATAAGAACCAGAGATGCAACAGTTTCACTAAATTTAAAATTAGAATTACCCTAAATAGCTTAGATAGGACTGATTTTATACGATTTAGGTGCAAGGGCATATCTGGATCTCCTGGGAGGTGCTGATGTCTGTGAGCACTATGACCTCAAGCTGCTTTGTCCTCAGAACAGGTACCAACATCTCTCATAATTATTGACGCATGTGCCTACAGTTTTATAGCACTACCATGGCATTGGAACAACATTTTAGGAGGAGGACTTTGAGAGGGATTTAAGAAAAACAAAAAAATTACTTTGTGATATGCAGAAGCATTTTACATCAGAGCTGCAATGCTAGGAGATGGAGGAAAGTGGGATGCCAAGTCCAAGTACACCATCTTCTTTGTGCTCTCAGAAAATCTGCCTCTAGAGTAAATCAGATTTTTCAATTGTATATGTATGAACAGTTAGCAGTTTATCCTGGTTGAATATCTGGTGTTAGATCACAGTGTGAAAGCAAAATCTCTCTGCCTCCCTCTCTCACACACACAAACACACAGACACAACACTAAACTTCATCTTCAGCAAAAGGGAGTTCTCAGGTAAACTCATGATTATTGTCAGGGATAAAACATGCAGAGCAGTCATAACCAATAACAACTTTATCTAACACGTTACTTGTATTGAAATAAAGAAAATAAGTAAAATTGAGTGTGTTTTAAATTTGAGCAGAATTTGATGTCAAAGAAAAAGAAACAGAAGTTCCTCGTGTTTTTTTTCAGAAGTCTTCCGTATTTTGGCAAGATAAATTGCTGAAATTGGCCTGGAAGAATACCTTAGAAAAGTTCCATAAATATCTGTTATAATAATAATGGTAATGATAATGAGTAAATTTCTTTGTTTGTTTAATAAGTACTGACAATATGGTCCCAGAGAACTGATGTTGGCTGTGTTTACTCCTTTTGTGTTTACTTTTTGCAACTGTTCCGTTGGATTATTATTGTCATGGGAATGTTTGTTGAAATGTTCATTTTAAAGAGGATATTAGAGGACATTCTCAAACTGTCAGCTTTAAACTCATAAATATTACAGCCATTCCAGAAGATTGATTTACCTGTGAATTCTGTTTCATTTCTTAAGAAAAAAAAAAAAGTAATGTTTTATTCAGTCATAATTAACACAAGCAAAAATGACAGATTTTGTTAGCAATGAGCTGCTTGAGCAAAATCTGCCAAGCAAGATATTTCCTTAATACTCCTGTAGTGATTCTTATCAACTAATGGACAGTGAGATAGATACTGTAAGAATTTCACTACTTGTGTATTGTGGTTTCTATTGGCACCCCTCTGCGGGGCATATGATTCTGTTGCAATCTTAACTAGAAAGAAGTTAATTTCATAAATTGCTCAGCATTTTGGTTTATTCGATTTTGGATTTTTTTTTTTATTTATTTTGCTTAAGCTGCTCATAAACAGAAATCTTGACTAAGTGAGATCTTCATGGACATTTCAAAGTTACACCCCTGGATAGGGAGACATAACCATGGGGAGCAAGCTTATAGACTGCTCTGGAAAATACATAGAATAGTCCCTTTTTCACCCCAAAGCCTGGGAGATAAAACTAACCAACCAAAACCCTGAAGAGCTAAGCTTTTCGTTTCTATATATTAAGATTATTTTTTATGATATTTATCGAAATGTGTTTATTAAAAAAAAAAAAAGAAGCAAAGCTTAAAAGACTGAATAAAATAACCTGCCCAAAAATAAGAGCAAGAACATTTATCAGAAAACAGATGGTCTTTTATACACAGAATTAAACATCTCTAAAAACATAACAATCCATTTACCTTGATGAATTCATACTCTAGCAGATATCTCAAATGGCAGCAGCAATTTAACTGAAGGTCTGGACAGCATATTTCCATGAGGATACACGATATAGAAATCAGTTCTGGATTTCAGTTTTTAACATGTTGGACAGGAATAATATGGTAAGTTTTCCCTTCCCCTAGTCTCATCTTCAGTCAGTTCAGAAAAACTTTCTCTCCTAATCCTGAGGCTTAAGGGCACCAAATTTCACTCCAGAGCACAATTTAAGCAACTGCACAACTCTTTTAAGTACTACCTATTTACATTATCTTCCACTGAGTCATTTGGAAATCAGACCTGGGTTCTGCACATGACTTCTGTTAAAAGAAATCTCTAAGAAATCGAATTATCAGGCTTTCCACCTCATTTTCTATCAATGAAGAAGTTTAATAGCAGACTTTTTGCAATGGTCAATGATTACAATTTAAAAAATCATTTTGAACACACTGAAAATTAATTGTTTACTGTATGCATATACAGAAACTCCTGTGCTATCACCACTGAGAAATGATTAGTCAGGATAGCCTTTTCAAATATTTCTCAAAGACATAGATAACTCCTCTTGACCAGAAAATTTTGAAAAACGGCAGAGCAATATAGAAACGGACAATTTTAATATATTCTTCTGAGGAATTCACTGTAGCACTGTAAGCTATAAACATTAGTGCCATAAACCATCTCTGACCTGATTTTCGTGGCATTTACCAGTACTTTTAGATTAGAATACTTCTATAGACTTTCTGTAGGAACTTGTATTACCCCTGAGCACACCTGAGTGATTATCAATGTCCTCAGAGCACCGAAAGCCTCCCATAAATAGGTACATATCAACCTATTGATTCATATTTAGTCCTCTGAAATTAGAAGGAAATGATCATTGAAATATGACTAGAAAGCCTTTATGCAGTAAGGAAAAATATTTCCTGAGATGTCACAGAAGCAGTATTTGTTGCATACTGGATTTACAGCATTTACAGCATACTGGATCCAATGTTAGTTTCTCAGGGTCTCCTGGTCGATACATACAGTCATTTCCACAGGAAGAGCCCACAGCACAATGTAAACAACACAAAGGAAAGGTCCAAACAACTTATCTTCCTAAGCATTTACACCAGCTAATGAATTAAGTTGATGAAAACTTGGTCTTGCATTTTAAAGATATGATAATTCAGGTTTCTCACAGGATATTCTGCTTCTGTTGTCAGAATCAGTGATGTTACTTCCCTGTCATCAGATTACTGATATGGCAAGACTCGCTTTTCCCCAGGCACTTAGAAAATGGGAAGAACTGTGAGAGCTAGAATGGAGGTGGGAACTCTGGGGATTTGTAATGCATTATTATGAATTGCTTTGCTATTTATGTAGATTTAAATAATAAAATATACCCATAAGCCTTCTTATCAGACACATTAAACATGTTTTCAAAGAAAGGACTAAGCCAACCTGCATTTAAAATTCCCCACTACCTTCGCCTCCTATTATTGCTGTGGGATTTACCTGTCCCCACACACTCTTGTAACAGCGTGTGCAGAGGGACCCAAAGAAGGCTATTTTGAGCCAAGGGACAGTGTCTGTTAGAGGAGCTTGAG
This sequence comes from Edolisoma coerulescens, assembly GCA_013397115.1. Classification (NCBI taxonomy): domain Eukaryota; kingdom Metazoa; phylum Chordata; class Aves; order Passeriformes; family Campephagidae; genus Edolisoma; species Edolisoma coerulescens. Next base: position 1,913,851 of record VWZW01004607.1, read on the forward strand.
ACATTACTCTGGGCAGCGCAAGACTTGTCAGTTATCTCTGCTTTATTATGAGCAATTAATCTCAATCTTTTCTGACTATCACTGGGGCAGCATGGGATGGGAGAAGAGGCAATGCATGAGGCAGAGGGCCCCACGATATTAATGGTTTTTCAGTATGCTAACACCTGAAATTCTAGCCTAAGACCAGTGAGCAAGTCATGCAGATCCTTTTAAGATAATATATTGGGTATGTGAAAGGAACACATAGAAAAAGGAGAGGCACTTTTTGTACATATTGAACAAATCTTTAATTGCCTCTGATAAGGTATTGTATTTACCCAAATGACCTAATGAAACGTAACTGTGAAATGAAGTGTTTTCTCAGAAACCCTATATTTACATGTCTTTCATACATGTGAGACACTTTCCAGAGGGTGATCTTCATTGCTAGCCCATGGCTAGGTAGAAGAGTTAAAAAAAATGGTTTCTGATGCAGTACAAAATGTTTCTGTGAATAAATTCTACAATAAATTCCAGAAGATTTCTACTCTCTTCTGCAGTTGAAACACCATGTCAGAAAGGTGAAAAAGAACAAAAAAAAAGGGACCTTAATGACAATGACAAAATGCCTGGGGATCTGTATTGAATCAGTTCAATAAAAAATCTCTTTATCTTATTTTTTTTTTTTAATGTGGCTGGGGTAACATAAATACTGAATAACACTGTCTGTTTTCTCACCAAAGCAAGTTATTTTCTAAAAAATTTTGATTTATGTTCCTCTTAACCACTCCTTCCTTTCTGAGCTGTCCCTCACATTTACCTGGGATGAGCCCTGGCAGTTTATTTCACAGCATCTCTCTTAAGCAGAAAAGACACAAGGAAGAAACCTCTCTATCTCTCATGTGCAAAATTTTGTTTTGGAGAGAAGCCTTAAGAAGTTTTTAAAAGGTCAATTAATCAATCAGGGAAAAGTAAAAATGTTATTTGACTCGGAAGCCTGGCCACACCACTCAGATAATGAATGATGAATACTGAGCCTTTGAGTGAATCCTTACAATCAACAGCTCATGACTGATCGATAGGCTGACATTTTCACACAGTAGCAGAAGGTGATCAAATTTCATAAATATTAAATTGTTGTTGGAAAAAAAAAAAAACATGTACAGAAGAAAAAAAAAAGGGAGGGGGGGAAGTGGGGTCAAAATTTACCAGTGACCTCCTCACTGGTGGCTGTGGGCCCAGGGGTGCTGCCCCTGTGTGCAGGGAGAAGATGCCACCAGCAGCCCTGCCAGCCCAGCCCTGCCCTGCCCTGCCCGGGGTTGTGCAGGTGCCAGTTTGGCCGACGAAAGGCAGCTGGGGTTGTGGAAGGATGGAAGGATGGCACTCACAGCCATGCCCAGGGTGAGCTGTATATCCCCTCACATACACAAATGTACACTACATCACACAAGTGAGGACTTGATTGGTATTGCAGAAGGCAAGTTATTCATACTTAATCTGTCTGGAGAGGTCATTTCTGAGTCACTACCGAGCAAACTTACAAAGGACAGCGGGGTAAATAATTAAGAGAGCAGTTAACAGGGACCATGATTGCTTGGTGACCTGGGCTATGTAGAAAAACTGTAGTTTAAGGTCATGAAAAAGCTATTCAGCAAGAACAAAGGATGAAAAACACAGTGTGTGCTGGAAAGCATATGCCCTAAAAAGAATTATGCAATTCAAAAGCAATGTTGTGGCAAAATCAGTCAATATTGTCCATGATTAAACAGGAGCATAAAAACAGGAAGGTGGTTTTTATCCAGGTAGCCAGTCTGACACAGGAAGGCAGGCAAGCTTAATTCCACGACAGGATGTTTAAAATCTGGAGAACACGAAGAACAAAAAAGTCACAGAAATTATTCAAATCTTTGAGTAAATGCCAGGTCTGTTTAGTTTATAAAAAACAAGTTTGAAAGCTGATTTGATTGCAGCATTAAATGCGAGACAAGGTCTTTTATCAGAAGAGTGGAGACAGAACTAGTGATGGAAATCTAATTCCACAATAATTCAGATTAGAAATTTCAAACATTTTATTCTTTAATTTCTTCTTTTTTTTTTTCTTTTGACTGGTTGGCAATTATCCACTGGAAATGGATAACAAAGGGAGGGGTTTATACTCCCGTTTCTGTTGTCTTCAAATACGGAGGTCCTTCTGAAAATTTAACAACATGAGACTGGCTTTTTAGAAGTCAGAGTGTGGGGTACAAAATGTTAACTTGATAATCTTGCTAGTTACTTCTAACTTTGAGATGTGTTGATCCAAATACGGAGTTTCAGCCCTGAGGTCTCTTGCTATATTCCTGGTTTGTCATCATTTGAAAGTCCAGGTAGCAATTTGTAGGTCAGACATATCTGTGGCCTTAATAGATGAATCCACTGTGAAAGCAGCTATCTCCTGGTGTACTGCTACATCTGCAAACACTTCTGTTTGGTTCAGCATCATGGCCAGGCTTCTGCCTAGAGGTGGTTTCACACTGGGCTCTCCCTTCACCTTCCCATTTAATATACAGCACCAGCTTCAATCTTAAAATCAGGTGGCAGTGTTGACATGAGCTTATCTGAGCTATGCCATATGTCATTAAATTTGAGGTGTGAAAAAACTTTTCACTCTAAAAAATCAGTTAAAAATTCGAAGGCAGTCTCCGTATAGCCTCAGGAAACTACCACCATTGAGGCTGGTGCAGCCTGACCCAGCTAAACAGAGGAAATACAATGTGAAGGTGTCTGGGTAACACCTCCTTTGTTTTGGTTTAATATGCTTTTTAACTCAGCCCAAAGATGATCACAGTGAGAAAGATTTTTGAATGTGTTTCTAGTACTGGGAGTGACTGAACAGAAGGTTAGTAGCTCCAGATTTGGAAGGATGCCCTCCCAGGGGAAATGTCAATGAAATCAGGCCATAACAGACCCAGCATGCATTGTTTTCTTTGGTTTGGTTTGGTTGTTTTACAAACCAGGACTGAAACCTTCTGAACACATCCTCAGCCAATATAAAGAAAGAAAGAAATTACTGATGATTAACTACATAAGTTCTTTTATTTCCCTCCTGACTTGGTTTGCATACCTGGAAGGTGGTTAGCGGGGTCTAAATTAAATTGATCTTGTTCTGATCAATGACCAAAATATATTACTTAGAAATTAAATATTTTGCATAAATATTACTGCTGTTATTGCAGAGAAGAAAGAAAATATTTTTTTAAAGTAAAGTTTATTATGTGAAGAGAAGGAGTGAGCTTTAGGCAAATAGAAATCTGAGCGTTTAAATCCGAAACCTTTATGGTTTTGGATTTTTTTCATAATCCTTTCATTAGCATTTCTCTCGGTTTCTTGGCAATTAAGAAGAATTAGAATTTTTAAATTTTTTTTTCTCTTTCAATAGTTGTTGAGTATGTAGTAATACTTAACATTGTACTCATTGTCCAATTTTGCAACAAGTATGTTTTTTGTGGAAAAATGTTGTAGATGTGGAGAACAAAAATGTATTTTAAAAGCAAACCAGTGTGCAGTCACATACTTTCATAACTCTAGGAGAAAGCTTTAGTTTCAATTTCTACTTGCCATTTCTTTCACTGTAAAGTTTGCCACTCCAGTGCAGTATCTCTAGTGCTTAACTTGTCTCCAAACACATTAACATCTTTTTATGTTGTGGCTTTCCTTCAGTCAGTCATATCCTCCAGCTATGGGCAATGTGTTCTCAAAAATCCTAGGACCTGGAGTTTAGCTGTGCCTTGCATGCAGAAAATAATTAAATATTAGTTTCATGAGGAACAGCTTCCAATTTCAAACCTGTATCTGAATCACTATGATTAAAAAATAAACAAAAAAACCTCTGTCACTGGCATCATTTCAGTGATCAGTGTGGCAATCTCATGGAAAGAGCTATATACTTGTATTTTTTCAGGGTATCTTATCTCATGTCAAGTTTACTGAAATATAATTATTGATTTATTACTTTAACTTTTCTTTTGCAGTTTAAAGTTGTATACTTTTGTCAATTTATTCCCTGACTAGCTTTTAGAGACCAATTTCAGTGCTAGATTTTTTTTTGGAAAATGTGTATGAAGAGCAGATCATTTCTGAAATATCATCTGAAACTCACCTTATGACAAAATTCAGAGAAACACAATAAGGGTTAAGGATTAATTACTCTTAGAAATGAAACAAAATTTTGGTCATAAGTAGTTATCCTGAGACAAGAGAGCTAGCTCTTAAAAGATCAAACAGAAGGTGTGTACAAAAAGAATAATTAAAACCAAAACAAAAGAAAAAAACCCAGAATCACCTAGAGTCTGCAAGTAGAATCACTTTCTAGAAATATTTCATTATCTGGAGTACGTTTATGAAGTATTGATACACAGCATTTAATGACTGGCTGGAACTGAGGGCTTCTACCAGTAAATAACTGTAACTCTCTACATTCCCGAAAGCTGCTATTGTGAATATAGCAGTTATTCCCTTTTGACATTTTCTACTCTTTTCAGAATTATTTTTTGTTTTATATACATATAAGGAATTTCTTCAAAATCAGTAGCATCTCTGTATAAAATGAAAGCAGAAAAATCCCCAGAAGCTTCACCTTTGTCTGCTGGAAGGTCATACTCATTTTTTCCTTTGTAGCAGAAGAAAATGAAATCAACCTGGTAAATATCTATAGGCAGCCATCAGAAAGAAAAGTGGCTCCTCTGTTCTAAGAGGAAAGGGAAGTAAATTCAAGTCTGACAAAATTGTCACTAGCCAGAACCTGCCAGTCCTGCTTATTTTTAAATCAAACAGCCGGTGGTAATGAGGTGATGTGAGCCTCAGGAAACGAAATCAAACAGCAGAGGTTAGCTCTTAGGAAACATTCTCAGTTAGCCTGGTGGTCCATAAGGGTGCAGAAAAGCAGACCTTTGTTTTTTTCAAGACCTTGAAAAGTTTATCTCTTACCAACCCTTTGTCAGCTCTCACTGAAGTCGTTGGAAGGATTCATGCCGTTTGCAGTGGGAAACAGCCTGCCCATGGGAAGGGCAAATATCCTGGATGGGTTTTTCAGAAACAGTCACAGGGACATACCTGTTATCACATTCAAATTGATGAATGTCCCAATTTTTTTTTGCTTTTTCGCCTGATCTTTTTACTGGGAAAATAAAATGTTTTTAATGTCTGTAATTTTGTGCCTCCCTATTTAGGAGCTTTTTTCTTGAAATGTGAACCCTCAAATGTAAACTTTCTCCTATCTGTGGATATACCGTAAATCTCATCAGAACTAGGTGATTTCTTTTTCTCAGATAAAAATGGTCTTTTCTCCTAAATGTTTACGGAAATTATTAGTTAACAATGATATAAAATCTCTGTCAAAAACAGGTTTCCAGTAAAAAATCTTCATAAATGTTACATTTATGACATTTTTGAAAGAAGTTGTAGAACTCATAATAACATTAAAAAAATAACTTTGAGGTAAAAAATGTCCAGACTGCTTCACTGCTGTAGATGAAAATAACTTGACATTAAATCAGTATCTGCCCGAGTCTGTTGCACAAGCATGTTTTACAAATATTGCACACATTTATTACTAAATGGGTATTTGCCTCGTGGCGCTCACCTGCGGCCACCTCTGTTCACACCGAGGGGATGCTCCTCGTGGGACCTGTCCCACTGAGCAGAGGCTCACTTGGGTGTGTGTGCAGCTGATCACGCCATGGCTATGAGATCTATTTCCATTGCATGTTTGCTGTGATCACTCTCCTGATTTGAACTGAATTGCACTAGACAGAGCAGCAAAAGCCTCCAAGGAGTTGTCTAGACACCTGAAGCAGTAACTGGAAGGCAAGGGCACATGAGCTTTTATTTACTGAAAGATATTGTTTAAAGACTTTTGAGAAAAGCAGTTTTAAAAACCCTGAGATGTAATTCCAGAAAGCAAGACAGCTTGGAGGCTTAATTCTGCTCCCACTTGCACACAGTGTAATTCTGAATTAAATGGTGTTGTTCTTGTGAAAAAAAAAGGTTTAAGATCATAATCAGGGAAAATTCATATATGAACAGGAGGAGTATTTTTTCTTAAATTTCTAGTTTAATATTAAATTACAAATGAATAATCTGAGAATTTCTTTCAAGATTTGAGATTGTTTAATCCTTTGTTTATAGTTTTCTTGTGCAGGTAATTAGTTTGTAGTTAAATAAAATGTTGTCTCATAAGCATTGAAATGTAGCCTATCTTTTCCTGAAGCACAATCATCATAAAAGAGAAAAGAGCTTACAAAACTGCAGTAAAATCAGAGGAATTGCTTCAGGTTCAGGACTTTTCACTCTTGGTGAAAGGTTATCTTTGAAGTGATTTTGCTTTGGTATTTGTGCTTAAGAGCAAAATAGCTTCTCATCAAAAAGGGTTAAAATCTTTGTGTTAAAATCTCTCTATTAAAATCACAGCCATCACAAAATTAATTACAAAGGAGAGCTGAGCATTGTCTTCATACTGAGGGGTGAAATCCAACTTTTTTTTACTTAACCAAAATCTCATTGAAAGTCTTTCAACTGTTTAAATACACCCAGAAGAAATCAGTAACACAGTAAACATCAGTAAACACCCTTCCACAGGATTTCTCTTCCTCGGCAGCATCCTGAGACACAAAATAGCAACCTCAACCACTCATGTTGCCTCTGAGTGTGGTTTGTATTCAGCCATATGATCAAATACAGCAAATACAGAATGAATGCCACTCTAAGTAAGAAAGGTTGCTTACCCTAGAAACTTTCATGCTGATCTTACACCAGATCCTTCTAAATAAGTTAACAGTTTATTCATTTCATTATTTTCTCACTGGAACTTGCTGGGTTATCATGATTTAAGTACTTTAGACTTAAACTTAGCTGCTGAAGTGTAATAGGATGCTCAACCATGATTAGTAAGTAATAATGAAAATGCTATTTTTCAGTGAGCCCAAGAAAAACGTATGTATTAAAGAACATATCAAGCAGGAGAAAGTTAAAAGGAACAGATATATCAGACAAAATGAAACCTCTGCCACCACAGTTTAGTATTCATACCCTGCCAAGATGTCAGTAGCTGGAAGGAGAAAGACTGGTCGTATTTCAGAATGTGTTCAGGTTGTTCAGGCGAATAAGGTTTGGTTCAAAATCGTCCAGATGACAAAAGATGACTTTTGCACCCCCCAGAAATCACAACAGCTTTGTGGGAAATAATTCCACTCAAAGAACAGTGGAATTTGAGGAACTGATCCCAGTTTTATTTATACCAGTAATAAAATGTCCAACTTTTTTTTGCTTGGTGGAATTAGTCCTGTGTGAGATTAATGGGGGCCAGCCCAAGAGCGACTATTACCTAAAAGAGGATAAATAAGCCAGGCTGTGAAAAGTATGATAACACAGTAGAAAATTTCAGTAGATCCCTTAAATAATAAAGTCATAATCAATGTGTGCAGCAAAGGAAGTTTCCTCCAACTGTGCAGCCTGAAAAATTTTTTTGAGGATTTCAACCCACGTTCTGGCTAGACAATCTTAAAGATGAATGAAAAAATTTTACTTTTATGCAGAAGAACATAGGAAGTTCAAAGGACAAACAGAATAAAGGGACACACACTAAGTAACACAGGTTAGAAATAATCTCTGTGTAGTCCATTTGACTTAATGAGGCAAGGAAGACAAGGTTCAAAGAAAAAATCCTATGGTTTTTTTTCTAATTGATGATGGAGACTTATAAGGAGAGTACCCTTACCTTGTGATGACTTTATTTACCAGAGTAAGAAACAACTGAACTGTTCATACTTGCACACATATGCAGACCAAAATTCAGATGGGGGTTGCACTCGCTCATGGGGTTTTCACACCCAAGCTGGGTATCAAATCTCAATTGTGACATACCCAGAGGGAATTGAGTCCTTCTAGAGGAAATTGAAAGGAAGCAGCTAAATGAGGTGTCCAAGCCACTCAGAAAACCATAAAGTCAGATAAAACAAAGATTTGGGTAATGGAGGACAAAGTTTAAAAAGTAGCTGATATTATTGCTTCCAGAAGATGAATCAGACCAAGATGCCTCCCTTCCTTTGAAATCTGTGTTCGCAAGCAGGCTTTCAGAGGTAGATATCCAAACCACATTAACTGCATAAGACACTGAACTTATAATCCTTTTTTTTTCCTCTCACATGCAGAATTCTCTAGCACTTACCCCTAAGTTTCCCCACTCTCTGTTACCTATTTCACAGGTTTCACAAGATATTCTGATTTGGAAGGGACTCTCAGGGATCACAAAGTCTTACTTTAGGCGAATGGCCTGTACTGGGATCAAACTCACAACCTTGGTGTAATCAGCACAAGGCTATAACCAACTGAGCTAATTGCTGCTCCCCAGCTATGTCCTTATTCTTAGTTAGGGGATATATAATACATACGGGGTGTGCTTTGTTCAGAACCCTGGTTTGGAGGGGCGCATTCCCAATTTTAATCTAACAATCTCAACTCACAAGGTTTACATGGATTTTCATTTGAACTGGGGGCTGAAGCAGATTGCCAGAGGGGAGAAACATCAATTCTTTAAAATTATTAGTCTAAATCTTAATGTTTTCTGATTGGAATTATACAAATTTGCTTTGAATTTTTGTTTCATGATGCTGTTCAAGACTCAGTGGATTTTCTTGGTTTAAGGTCATGAGGAGAGGTCACCATCTGATATTTTCTCATCTGTGCTACTGAAGAATTTATCTTGTATTTGTATAGATCCTTATGGCCTTGATCCAGGGAACATTTGTGCATATGGGAGTATTCAACATTTAACCCACAAATATATAGAACCAATTTATGTAATTCAGATTATTTCACTTCTCTGCTTTTAAAGAATTTTATATTCTTTTACCAATTTTGACTTAAAATTACTTAAATGTTTACAGTTTAATGATTTCTCTTATCTATGTCTTTTCTGCAGCATTCATCAGCTACTTAGAGCCTCATTTTTCCCCACAGCACACTTGTAAATTGTGGTGGAGTATTTATTATTCTGACTCTTTTTGTTATGAGCATAGTCTCAAATGAGGGTAAGGAGGGAGCAGGTGACCTTCCCAAGGTCATATGCAGAGGTTTATATACACCACCAAGTAAAGCATCTGAAATTCCCAATTCACTGCTTTATCAGAACACTACCCCTCGATTCCTCAGAAAGTTCCTTCACAATTTATTAAAACTGCTATCTTTAAGAAGACAATTTGTTTAACTCACAGCTCACTTTTTCACTCAAGGCTTTACTTATGTACATTATATAGTAACAATAATGATAATAATAATGTACGCTATGTAATGAACAAGCACACTAAGAGATCTGATGTCAAGGCAATGCAAGGGTTAAGGCAGTTCTTCAACAGCTCCACAAAAAGAATCCAGTATTTTAATGGTCCCAACTAGGATTAGAAGTTAACACGTCATTAAGATGAATGGGGGATACAGTTTGCACCTTTACTGTTACTTCTATGCTGTGTGGCTTGCAGGCTCCTTCTACTGTTCCTGGAGGACAGGCTTAAAGCATACAAGAGTGCACCATTAATTTATGCAGGAGAGTCTCTTTGTCAAAGAAATTACTAGTGACTGTATTTTTAATGAATCTCTAGTTCTGCAGAAACCCTTTTGACAGTGTGAAGACCAAAACACCAAGGGATTCATGATATTTTTGTATGCACTCCTTTTCACTGTTAGGTTTCATGTCATAAGAGAAATATTGCTCATAATACCTATTTTATACATGTGCAGTTCTGTAAATGTGCGCTCAGTGAGACCTTCCTATATAAGGAGGAAACCCAGATGTTTCCCTCATGGTCATATTTGCATTCAGTATTAAAATGAGTAAAGATCTAAAGCCCACCTAGAGGCAGAATCACAGTTGTGTTTTCAATAATAAAACCTAGTGCAAGTGGGCTTGATTCTTTTTCCTCTATGTCCTGCATTAAAAAAAAGAAAAAATAAAGTCATACTGTGTACAGATAATTGATTTTTCTTGGATGTAACGCATGTTTTGCCAAGGAGGTTGGAAACAATTAATTTGGCTGGTTGATCCAAATTAAGGTGATGCAGGAAGGCAGAGAATGGTTTGATGATTTGCCAATATAAAATGATATAGTTGCAGGCACTCCTGGGTGCCAACAAAATGTGCTTGCATGACATCTCACTGCCTCTGTTTTAGTTTGCTCCAAGTCATATAGGTTTGAGATAAAGTAGGTACAGAGAACTCCAGGTGAGTCATGATCGCTCTAAGGACATAAAAAAGTTAAGAATACCCTGTAACTGCTTTAGCATCCATGTATACAAATCTGTGCACATACATGTAGGCATATTCTGGCCCATTCCATCACAGTAGTTCGATTTTACATATTAACATTACTGAAGTGAAATAACTCATGGAAATAGGGAAAACATTTTCTACATAAATATTTACACTTCCCCTGTTTTGACATCCTTCTAAAATTTTAATTGCCTTTTCAGTGGAATTACAGATGCTCACTTTAAATGCAGAGGCCTTTTAACTATCAATGCCCTCATATTTACAGAAACAGAACTGAGTCTGAAGTAACACATTATGCCAGAAACCCAGCATTTAGGAGTCCACAGCATCCTTTTTCATTCAAAAGACAAAATTCCCACAGACGCAGTAAACTCTGTAGCAGACTCAGAGACCAATGGGATACAGACTGCAGTGATTAATGCCAACTGCTCGACAAGGCTGTGGAAGGGATTAGCAATTTTAGAGACCCAACTTCAAAAAAAGTCTGCTAAGAGGTTGATTTTCAGAAGGGGAACAACCTCATCTTCCTGTGAATTGGACCCCTTTAAATTATCTCTTCTTTTCTACCCCACAATGAACAGTCTTTAAATTACCAGTTACTTCTGGAAATCTTTCCAGAATTTAACAATGCTTTTATGCATACAATATGTATTTTATTTTCTTCTTTGATTTCTTAAAAATCCATTTCTCTTGCTCCCTTTTTGAATATGTCAAACTTTGAATCACAAACTTCTCCACAGATAAAATGTATAGATAACATTTTAATCCAGATACAATTCCTAAGCATCTAAGAAAGACATTTGCAGTGTAAAGGGCTTGGTGTCTACTATACACTTAAATGAAAGTTCAGTAAGCACTGTACCAAACCACTCATTTTTCAAACCAGCTGCAGGGTTGAATTGTTTCTAAGTAATTTAAGTGCACATTTCTTGTTTAGGTCATAAAGCTGAAATGTTTTGTGATTTTTTTCAGTGAGGAATCACAGAACTACAGAATATGCTGAGTTAGAAGGGACCCACACTTAGCCCTGTCTACGACATCCCCAGGAGTCACACCACGTGCCTGAGAGTGTTGTCCTGAGTGATTTAACAGCATACATGAAAGTGATTGGGTTGTTTCTAAATCATCTTAAATGTGTATTTAAGCAAAAAAGTTACATAATATTTTAAATCCATGTAATTAGGAATTTCAGAACAACTAATTACTGCTGGTGTGCAAATTTATTGAAATCCGATTAAATAAATGTCAGATATAAGGATAAATCTGCTAGGGAAGACCTGTGCTTTATATCAATTTGTACACATCCTGTGTTTGCTATGAAACCTGTTTGAACAAATAAGTGATAAAAGACTAAATGAGTCAATGAAAAAAGTCCCCAAAGCACCAGGTTGTGAATTGGACGCTATTCCATCTCTCCATGGGTAAATTGTTGCCTGCTCTGCTGTAACAAAGATCCCTCTTAAGTAAACACTGTCTCTTTTAAAAGAAAAAGTTTAATAAAGGCATAGATTTTCTGTATATCAAGGAAATATATTTTAAAGCTGCTTTTATTGTTCCACAACAAAACCAAAAGGCATTCAACTGTCTGGTATTTGCATACTTCTTTTTTCATCTGGCAAAATACTGTATGAAGGGAATAGGGAAAGCCAAACTGATTATGTCCAAGCTCGTGATTGTAAAATCTCTGCTCCCAAAGATATTTTAACTAGCTAGACTCCATTGATCTACAGCAAAGCTTTGTCAACTAAAGCTTTTTTCTTAAATTGATTCTCCATCTTGTCTTCTCATTCTTTCGACAGCACACAGCAGGAAGCTCTGTCTACATACAGAAAACAGGATCTTGCTGTAGGCATGGGTATAAAACAAAAAGACAGTGATTAAAGAAAAAAACAGACTGCTGTTAGTATTTGATCTTAAAATTATTGATCTTGTCGATCAGTTACAGACAGAGAGCGCCCATTTAAATCCGTAATAACTATTAATGCTACCACAAAACGCTGACCACTTGCAAAACAGAAGAAATCTATGTGATAATGCAATGTGATGTTTATTTGGCTGCGTAGCTATTTGTAATTTGTGAGAGGAAGTACAACATCTCACTTGACAAAGATCTTATCTCTAGAATTTCTTTCAAAGTTAGTATCATCTAAGAATATGAAGTTCACCGAACAGACTTACATTTTAAATATTTTTTTGTTAATTAAAACCTTTTATTCTTTGACTGCCAAGAGCAATGTTAGTTTTCATCAGTCATATATTTATAAGAACATTTTTTCTTATAACTGACCCAAACTCAAACATTGCATTAGGATACACTTCAAAACCCTCTGAGCTAAGCCAGCATCATGCTCTCTTTGTCCTGTATGTGAAATTGTGTTTATTCTGTCTCAGGAGCTTGAATTCCTATTGTAGTTGTACCAACAGTGTCTCTAAACATATTTATGTATAAATATAATTGAATATTAGTTACAAAGAAAAAAGGAAAAAGCCAAACCTTATTTCCAAATTAAGCGGACTTCAGTTCCTGGTCATATTGAAAGAAAAAACAATTTTACCATTTGGAACTAAACAAAACCCCAAGGATCTTGAGTCAATGTCCATACATGCTTTAACTTAAAATCTTATGTCAACCACTAAAGCTTGTCACCTTAGAGTACGATCAGTATTTTCAAGGGCAACAATTGTTACACACTAAGTCCCACAATGAACCAGCTTACAAATATTTAGCACAAATGTTCATGCAACTTATAGTATTATTCTTTTTCTGTCTCCATCAAGAGAGGAAGGCATTCAGAAATAATTTGATGTCTCTGGGACAGGAAAAAGATAAAAATGTAGACAGCTGCATCTAGTCTGCAATTAGTAAAAATAAATAGGAGGGTTCATTTACATAAGAGGCAAGTAGGAATGTATTGTGTTTTTCAGCTGCCCAAAGTGTTTTTGGAAAGCACATGCCCATCTCTAATACACGTGTAAATTAAATGTTATGAAATGCATTTAAAATGTACTTCATTGATTTTTTAATTTATCATAAGCCTCTAATTCATATTTTGGTGCCAGTCTAGAGGGTCACATGGTTTTGAAACCAACAGAAGCTCATATTGAAGGGTTTTTCTTTGTTTGAATTACTTTATTGGCTGAGTGGAAGGATTAAATATAAACTAAGATGTCATTATGATGATGCAATAAAACACACATTAGTTGTTATTTCACTTTGAAATCTGTTTTTTAAGCACATTTTTCTATTAGAAGACAATGAAATATTATGAAGCATCTGGACATAACTGTTTGAAATATTTGTTTGTGTGTCTTTTAGGCTAGACAGCACCGAACCAGAAAACAAAACAAAACAAAAACAGAAGTAATGATTTCATACAGAAATTACTGTGAATTGCTCACATTTCCTTATTATAGATACAATAAAACTCTCTCAATTTTTTATTGACAGTTGGGTAGAAAATGCAATAACTTCCTCACCCTACTTTTTATCATTACATGTGAGACTTGATTCACATTAAAAAATGAAAACCTCAAGCATGCTTTTTCATGCTTTTATATTATGTATTAAGTGCTGAGTTTTCAGTGTATGAAAAGACACATGTGAAACTCTAGAATAGTAAAAAAATGGTTAAATAATATATCAATTTAAAAAAAATAATAAAACAATACACAAGAATGAAAAATTTTATGCCATGTAGCCTAAAAATGCTTGTTTTCCTGCAATGGGAAAACTTAATGTGAAACCTTTTCCTCTTGTTCCCAAAGAGAGATATTTTTCCCTAATCAGGAACCTTTCAATGCTGGAACCCACTTCATAGCACTACAGATAAATATATGAAAATTTCTTTCACATTCTTGTCAGTTAAATTATTTATCAAGTGCTTTCTTTGTGCTTTTCTTTTAAGGCAGTAGGACTTTACCCTTCACTCCTGCAGAATTCTCCAAGCAATTGAAATAACGCTTCCTTTGAATTACTGGTTATTGCCATAGAAGTATTCCTCTGCTCTTCTCCAGGACTTTGAAGTGTGTCAAGAATTAATGTCAGGGTTTGGCATAAAGGAGCTCTGCCTGTGTGGAAAGAAAGGGCTCTGTCCCTCTAAAAGTGAAAGAGTGTGCGTGTCTGTGTGCTGCTCCAGTGCTGGGACTTCTTCCCTGCCACCCTATTCCCAGGAGAAAGTTGTTTGTGCAGATATGGGGACATATGAGCTTATCACAAAAATGCCCAAAGGAAATTTGTGCCTTCCTCCTGGCTGCTCTGGAAGACCTGTGCCCACCACAGCTGCACAGCAAAGGCTTCCCTTTGGACCCAGGGCTGCTCTGGAGGGGAGGCTTGGAACTCAAACTGGGGAGTCAAGGTCTTGATGAAGTTTTTATTTTCCTACACAAGGAAAATTGTTCTTATTTCAGCTGTTGAGACCCTTATGCTTCCACTACTCTAGAGAATTGCAGAGCTGCCTGAATGCTGGTTATGGCTCTGTCTCCAGACTGACTGCCTATCAAGGGCAGGAAATGCAGGAGGTGAGCAGGGTGCAAAATCACCTCTCCCTCCCCATTTCCACCCAGATGAAATGCTGATTAGTTCTTGACTAATTTCACTGGCAAGAATAAAAACCAAATACTATGTCTTTGAAATTGTTGCATCCCACTCTATCCTAGTCCAACCATTTCAACATGTGCTCAATTTCAGTATGATATACTCCTTTAGGCTGCCTTCATGAAAAAAGAAAAACAGCACAAGGGATCATCCTCTTTGCAAGGAATTTACTTACATATATGTGTATGTGTATATGATATGCTGATTTTCTCCTTTCACTTCAGCCTGCTTTATTAATTTTAAATATATTTAGTGCTTATTTCGCAAGATGTAAAAATTTCAAGCCTTGCTTATTGCTAGGTTTAAAAAGCTGATGTGTACTTTAGATTCTCAGAAGTTTATCTTAATGAGAGTTTAAAGTAGATTTTCAGATTAGCCAAGCCCGATTCTGATGTGACACAGACTTAATTTTGGTCTCTGATGTGCAGGCATGTACCATTATTTATCTTGTCAAGTCCTCTGTTGTTCGTGTACATACTTGTGCATCTGGGATGGAGTGAGACCAGTACGGCACAGCATACAGCAGTAAAACTATTTAATACCTTGCAATATGATTGCAATGTAAAAAAAATATTGCCGGTAGTGGAAAGCAAGAGAGCTGTAAGTATAGATTTCTAACTAAGCAGCTTTTCTTTATCTTTATTTATATATTCACATCAGGAGCATGAAAAACTGAGGACTGTTTTGTACAGATACACTGAAGGAAATGTACAGTTTGAAAAGAATTAAGGAGGCTGTGAGATTCCTCTCCTAGTTATACAGGATTTTTGTGAGGGTCAAACTGCAGGAGCTGACCACAGTCTGTGTGAAGCTTTGGGCAAGAGGAAAGCCTGGGTACTTACCGGGGTGCAAATCAGTTCCCCAGTGAGGGGCAAGATGAACCTCGGTCCTGATGCCAGATGCCAGAGAGGGTGTGAGAGTTTCAGAGCTAAACTTGATCACTTCTCTGCCTCATTCACCAGCTTATGCCCACACATGGTCAGCAAAAGGCGCTCAGCAGCAAACACAATAAACATACCATTCTCTATTTGTTCGTCTTGTAGGAGACATAAAATAGGATTGGACTTCCTGGAATATTCTGACCACATTTAATTCTCCCATTCCATCAACCTGCTCTGAAATTTCCTTCACTTGAAAATGAAGGCGGGCTTTTTGGCTCTATAGCCTCATTAACCTCCAAATTTTGGTTCTTAAAGTCATTGGTAAGTCCACACTCACAAGTCTTCATATTCTGCCTTTGAAAGAGCCAGCCAGTCATAATTTGATCCCCAGATAAAATCCCGGAATGCTGCTAATTACTTCTATTGAAAATTAGTACAGCTGAGACACAGCCCACTGATCCAGAATCACGTCCTCTGCGACTACTGTCAGAACTTGATTTCCATGATGAGCTCTCTTGGCTCTCCAGAAGATGCTGGCTGCCCTCTAGTGACAAAGAGATTTCTGCTGACACACTGCTGTAGATGCAAACATGTTAATAAATACTGTCTTGTAGATCAATATGGAACAAGACCCTCGGATCGAAGAAAAGCAAAGAATCTTAAGATTATTACCAAGAGCACTGGGCTTGGAGGTATTAGAAAAAGAAGAATTCCAGGTTGAACAAACATGAAACCCTCATTCACAGTAATTTTTGAAGGTAAATTATTGCTTGATCAGAAGTTCCTGAATCTTTAGAATTTCTTACATTTCTTTTATCAGCTGAACAACCTATGATTATCATAAAAAGACCAGAATAAGGGCTCTGCATGGCAGAAAGTTTCACTCTGCTAGAAATATCCATCTGACTTCCGTGCACTCACTGATGTGAAATATATTTTTTACAGTACTTCTTTGTGTATACGTGTGTGCATATGTATGTGTCTGCAAGTGGTAACAGAGATGTTTTCATAATTTGCTAAGTGAAATCACAGCTTGAATTTTAGGGGCACTTATGGAATTCATTTTTGGAATAGTGAAGATGATATCAAATGCTAGAAACATTACCTGAAATCAAGACTGAAATCAAATCTCTTGAAAATGAATAAAAAACTATATTGAATATTTACATCAGTGAGTTATCTCATGCTATGAGATAACATATGCAATGTAATGATTTGATTCAGAACAAGTAGATTATTAAAGAATATTCTATGTAAATATTCTGAAAACTAAAATCTCATCTACATGAATCCCAGGGGGAAAAATTACCACATTTCTACATGATGATATATCTCAGAATAAGAGAGTTGGTGTTAACACATATAAATTTTCTCTTCTGTCTGCTGTCTGTGGGAATGTAAGTGTATATTTCTGAAGTGCTGTGTGTCTCATTTCACTGACAATTTCATTTCTAGCCTTTTTTTTTTTTTTAATTTTAATTTCAGTTGTGGTCTTCTAGGATCTGAAACTTGTGTTCCTTAACTGATGTTCTAAACCCTCTTGTACTGAGGGAATACTATCACATCACCTACCTTACCCTCACTTGTTCAACCTAAACATTTACCTTCTTTCCTCTTCAGCAATCTCATTCCTCTGTGCAATAATGCTTGTTGGTAATCTGCTATGAAAAGTGACATTGTGGACTTTTAAAATCTGCAATGTTTTTTGTCCCAAATTTGCTCAAACCTGGTACCAAATCTGAAGATCAAATCTGCAATTCAGGTTGGCATCTCATCTCACAAATGGGAAATCACATTGACTCTCACTCAGGAATAAGTGCTGTTTAGGAAAGCCATTAAGCACATGCTTAATTCACATTGTAATGTCATATTGCCAAAGAGTATAGCCTTTTATAATGAAGATAGTAATCTTCCTATTCAAATTAAATAACATGACACGGTGACTCTGCCAGATTTGCTGTTCTCAGGAAAATACAGGAAAAACATTTCCTTGTTTACAAAAGCACTTACTATATGCTGAAGGGTTCCATTGACTTCAGAGGGATTTAAACAAATTGAAATTGTCTTTCCAAATTTTAGTTGTTTCCTGAAGTAGGGCTTGAGAGAAGATGAACAAAACTCCCTTCCCTCTCTCCTGGTGTATGTATATTTTTCCATACCTGTATGGCAGCTTAAGTTTAACTTCAGATGTGTTGTTACTGAAAAGTTTAACTTCAGCACAAGAAAACAAAATTAAGAAGTGAGTATTTACATTTGGAAAAGTCATGATTTTGAATTACTTGTGTTTGTACATTGGAAAAATACAGAATCATAGAATCATAGACTATCCTGAGTTGGAAGGGACTTACAAGGATCATAGAATCATAGAATATATCTCAGGTTGGAAGGGACCCATAAAGATCACCGAGCTCAATTCCTGGCCCTGCACATGAGAATCACACCATGTGCCTGAGAGCATTGTCCAAATTCTCCTTGAACTCTGGCAGACTGGTGTTGTGACCCCTTCCCCTGGGAGCCTGTTCCAGTGCCCAAACACCTTCTGGATAAGGAATTTTTTTTCTAATATCCAAACCAAACCTCCCCTGACACAGCTTCAAGTCATTCCTTCGGGTCCTGTCACTGGTCACCACCAGATTAGAGATTAGATCAGTGGTCTCTGCTGTGAAGAGATCAGTGCCCTTCCCAGTCTCCTCAAAGACTCACTGCCACGCTTTTATATCACTCTGGCAATACAAGACAACGGCTAGAAAAGGGTCAGAGGACCACCATACCGGTGAGAAGGAGAATAGCAATAACACCACCCCATCCAGGACCCCCACATTTCCTGCTGTAATTCCAGACATGATCAGAGGACATTTTGTTGTAGTGCCATTCTCTTGATCTCACTCAGTTCCCATGCCTAGTGAAAGCACATTATGAAATCTCAGAAATTGCTATGAAACAGCTCTTGATTTAGGTCTTTGTCAAGGGACTGTCGCTTTGTACCACAACCAGAATTGTAACCCAGCTGATCTCTAGGTGCTACAGAGATATGGATGTTTAATCATGATGATCAGCATTGAAAACATAACATTTTGAAATATTAGGTGTTTTGTGTATAGAGTGTCTTTCTAATGGAGTGTGTAAATTTCATTCTTTGTCTTGGACCTTGGTTTTACAGGGTTGTGTGGGATTTTTGTAATAAAGTAAATTTCCAGCAATTTCTTCTGATGTCATCATCATCAGTTAGCAACACCTGGCTGGAAGTGTAACATAACATCTCTTCCAACTAAGTAAACCCATCTACAGAACAATTTGTCAATGCAGCTGCCTTGAGATATGTCCCGACATTCTATTTTAGACTAATCCTGCCCTTTCAGATGTGTCCCATAAAGTCTGGATCATATCTACTCCTGCACCGACCTGCTTATTTTAGCACTTCAGCAAGCGGAGAGACTTCTGCTTACATCATCATGAGCACATATGTCTTGCTGCATGCCAGGAAGGCATTTGGAAGAATCAACACTGAAAAAACTGTAGATGAATCTTTGAACAATGCACAAGAATGGTGTCAGTAGTAGAGAGGAGCTAATATTAAAAATTCCTGTGGAAGAAAAAACAAAAGATAGAGAAATTACAGCTTGGAGAAGGGCAAAGAAGATCAATGTGTTTATTATCAATAAATCAATTTGCTAATCCAGGTGGCATTCTGCATCTGGAGGATGTTGAGGGTAAAAGGAGGTGGGTGGGTTGATCTCTTTTTTTTTTTAATAAGAGGAAATCAATATCCTAATCAAGTATCAAATGGGAGACGATGAGTAGAGAAGAGAATCTACATAATGTATGGTTCTAAATTGGTTTCCTAAAATACCCATGTTAATGATGAAGGAACTCGTTCTAAATTAGTGTATATTGGCATCATTTAATATAACTGCCATAACTTAACTTGCACCAGCTGGAAAATCGGCTTAGCATATCCAAAGATAACACTAGGGTAGAATTGCCCATTTTTCTCAGTGGTGCTTGTTCCATATGGCTAACAGTAAATTTATACAGGCTTTAAGTAAAATCAAGCCCATGGCAAAGATAGTTTGGAATGGCTATTGAAGTCTGATGAAGCTTTCCTCAACCTGGACTACAGAAAGAGGTCTGCCACTGCTTCTGTTCAGATTCCTCACTAGTAGGATAACTGAGCTATTGCAGCTGAAGACCTCACGTTAACATGGACTAACGAATGCCTACTGCAGCATACCCTGGTGCTGCTATTGCAATATTAGCTAAAGTTTCAGACACATCATATGTATGCTTTTGAATCATTTGAGTTTAATAAGGCTCCTCAGGCAAAGCAGTTTACAACATGGTTCTTACATTTTACAGAACACATTTTGGAACATGCCACAACAACAACTATTAAATACATGTCACATTCTTTGTGCTCTATATATAACTCAAACATTCTTATTAGTTAATTAAAACATAATGTTTATCAAAGATTGAAGTTTATGATTAATGTGGAACTCATTTATAGTGGATTGGAATAATATAAACAATATTAAAAAAAATCAAAACCTTTAAAAAATCTTTATAGAAGATTCTCATTTTTTCATCCTGAGTATTCCCAGTCTCAAAGAGTCAGATTGGCTTTGATGACATATGGGGTAGTGAAGTAAGGATGGGAGAAATGAACAGACTCCTTATTGGGTATATAGAGAAATAAATAAAATTATTTCTAGATACAGGAAATAATAAAGGAAAACAGCAGATGTGAAGGACGCAATGACTTCATTTTTCTGCTATTTTCAGACAAACTACTCGTTCTTAAGGAAACCTTCTGAATATTCTGATATGACTAGAACTATCCATGAGTATATCAGTTAAATTTTCTGTGCAATAGAAAGCCAGTTATTTATTGATGCACTGGGCAATTTAATGTTGTTTTCCAAACTGTTTAGCTTGATCCACATTCACTTAATTGTGTAAAATAAACTTTGTTGTGACTAACATTTTTGCAGGGTGTCCCTCTTCAGCTGTCATCCTCAAAGTATCTACCAGTAAAGTATGCTCATGCAAGAATAAATTTTTAATTTAACAATGGATAAACCAGACTATTTTACATTGCAGGAAGAAGCAACAAAATTGCTTGTCAGATCCATTTCCTGAAATGTACAATCTGTAACGTATCTGGAAAAATATCCTAGTTATTTTATTGCAGTCAGACCTACAAGTTTTTTTAAAGAAAATAATTCTTTAAAAAGTAGTTTAATTACTAAGTTCCAATATTTCTAACTTTCACATTTTGAAATAAATTGATCATTGATAATTTGGAGATCATCAGTGCTGAAAAACCATTCTTACTAAGGTTCAATTTGAAATATGACCAAAGTGCAAAAGGAAAACAAAAATTATCAGGTTGCTTATTTCCTTCATTTAGGCTAACCTCTAGATAAGTGGAATATTTGAGCTGAATATCTATAATATATATTTTTATTCAGTTATGTGACGCAAATTGAAAGCTGAGTCTAGGAATTTTTTCCCTAAGTGTGTAGAAATTTCATCAAGGTTCTTGCTTTGCGTTGTATAAAAATGGTTGCTCTTAACACATCTCAGCATTGATTGAAATAGATGAAGGTCTGGTTTCCACATCCTGTAGTCCAGCTATTTAAAACTTTTCTAAGTACCAGAATTCAATAATTTTATTTTTATTTCAAGGTGAAAGTATTAGGCATTGAAGATTTCAGATGGAAAACTACTACTTCTCACAGTAAGTGTATGACAGTCAGAATGTTACACCTCACTATGGATTGTCTTTCACAGTCAGGGTGTACAAAATACCTACCTTGACTCCTCACAAAGCCACAAAGTAAAAATGATCCTTTCAGCCTGGATAGTCTTGATCAGATCAAGTACTCAAGCATTATCAAAAGTTGTATCTATTTGGTTTTCAGTGTCATCCTGATATTTCTTACCCTTTCCAAGTATTTGAAGATAACAATTTATACTTATTTGGCCTCTTTCACGGGCCTGCTTGTGGTAGCACTTTTTTTTCAATTGTGGGGGAAGAGCAGAAGGAGACAATTATCGTAAACACTCTCATTATGGTAGAAAATATTTTGCTTTTTTTATAGGCTGGGTTTTGACCACAGTGATGGAGGATCTGTATCACTTTGTTGTTACTAATGAACTGTGTAATGCTCAAACCCTAATGTATGTGAAACATGTTATTTTCACTTTATTAAGTTTAGTATTTTCTTATCTGTTCTTGAACTGTGGTTGCATCTGTTTCAACTTGTAATTTAAAAGTTGTGGCCTTGGGCCAAGTTCTCAGATACTAGGAATTGTTACTGACATCAGCAAAGTTATGACAATTTATACTGACTAAGGGTCTATTTTCTTAAAATTACTGGAAAGCACAATAATTAAAATTTAGACATGAAGGAATTAACTTATCTTTGGAATCATTTGCTGCTAGACGATATGGGCAAAACCAGATAGAGAGTCCTCTCTTGTGTGCAGTCAGAATACAGAACACCGAAGGAAGTTGCTGATGGCTTGAACAGATGAGTGATATTGCTGCTAATAGGGAACCTGAAGACTTAATTGGTTTGCTGTAAACATTACAAATATGTTTGCATGCTCCCATTCACTTCGTGTGCTGTGTATTAGATAGATGGTATTCACACTGATAGCCGCAATTTAATTACAAGAAGTCTGTTCCTTATTCAATTTTAGTTGTGTCATCCCATAATGCTGGCTATGAAGCATTGCAAGTCTCAATACAGCAGGTATCCCGATGTCAGAGAGATAATGCCACACAATGGCTCAATTTTGGTTGTAAGGGTTTTCATCCAGATTGGAATCAATGTTGCAAATGGTTATTAAATTCACACATTCTGGCTAACTGAAACAAAGTGAAAGATCTGAGGAAGCACATTATTTTTTATTACAAAGAACAATTGCTATGAATAGTAAAATTGCTCGCCATTGGTGAATCCATTAATATGAATAAACATATCAAACCTCACAGGAGTGAGAACCCTGCCCACAGGCTGTCTTCTGAGGCTTAATGAATTCACAGAATGAACAAATTGATTCAGCCTTTCCAGTTACTCAATTTACTACAGCTGCCAAGCAAGTGACTGGAGCAATACTCCAGGCTGCAAGAGTGCAGGCTTGCTTCCACCTCATCTGTTGCTAGGAATTGTCCACAGACTTCGCAAATGCCATTGCACTTTCTTTTTTATGCTTTTGTGGAACACTAAACTTTTCAACCAAGAGAGCCCACTTGAATGGGGACCGCAATTAATCACTTTCCTCAGGGGCCAGATAAGTATAAGGCGTTTGGACACTGCCTCGTGAGGGCGGATTTGCCAAAAGATATTAAAGAAAAAGGGTGATGGGGTGATGTAAAGGTCTGTGAGAGAGGTTTAGGAATAAGTCTTGTCCAAATATTTAACTGTCTATATGGCTCATAAGACTTGCTACAATAAAGTATTTGGAAAGAGAGGTGGACTTTCTTAGCCACATTCATATGACTTTCCTTAAGGGAAACAATGCTCCTGTCTGTAATCTCAGAAGGAAAGTGTATATTCTAGGATGGGAAGCTTAACACAGCAGGTATTGGGGTGAATGTTATGGTCATGAGGTAGATTAGAAACTGCCTACTTAGAGAAAATAAATCTGCAATACAGCTGATAGTTACAGGAAGCTGTAATTCTCTGGGACAAGATTGTGAGTGGCATCAGCATCATGGGGTGGGAAGGTGCTATCTGTCTTTTGTCAGGTGAAATAAAACGAAGAGGGTCAGAACACTAAAACCTGTTTAGTCTGGCCTTGATTATTCTGGATTAATATTGCTGCTGATTTGTACTGCTGATTTAATAGCTAAAAATGGATATTTATTGAATAGCTGATTAGAAGACTGGTTTGCAACAAATGGTTCTTAATCCACCCTTCAGTTTGATAGTTAGTGTCCTGTCCCTACAATATTACAGAAGGAAAAGAAAAAACAAATCTTAAACCCTGCATTTTTATAAATGTCCCCTCAAGGTCTCAAGAGTATTTACTACTCTCCATTCACCTCTCCATAGTGGCACATATGTAAATGGTGCTTCTGACTTTCAGTATCATACTGAATTTACAAAAGAAATCTCAGTAAAATGCAGATGGATCATGCTGCGAGTTTTAGGCACCCTAATTTCAATGAAATGCTTTATAAAATGTGGATGCTAGATGAGCAAGATAAAACAACTAAGGATTCCTGCTATTTGGGAAATTACTTTTTTTATGTTAAATGGAGGAAAATGGTGAACTTAATAAAGTAAAAAGGAAGGGGACTATCAATGACTCCCTTCAAGGCAGCCTGCCAGACAGCCTTGGCCAGATTTCCACAGTACTACCTTCAGATTTTATTAAATTGAAATAAAACCTGTCATCTCGGCTTTCACTGGCACAGCCAAGTACACAGTTTTTTACTTAGTTCCAACATCAGCCTGGCACTCCCAGCCAGCATTAATATTTCACTATATAATATACATAGTTCTGTGGCATTTTTTACATATCTGGCAAACAGTTAGTGAATAATGTTCTGCTAAAAGTTAAAAGAGCAGTGTTACTAATTATTTGATCATGTCCACTCCTTTTCACTGTTCTCCCTCAGAGACCAAAGCATTTGAAAATGTAAATCAAAGAATCAAAGAAATCACAAATGGAAAATTCCCATTAGGTCATCTAATCCAATCCTCTAGTAGTACATAATTGTTCCCCATAATACATTTTACGCAGTTTTGTTCCGTTTGGTTCCAGATACTTGGGAACAGTGCTCGCCTACATGCTTTGTGAAAGCTGGATGGGTAGAGCCAGACAGACCCAACACCTCCTCTGAGGTCACCTCTTGCCTCTTCTAATTTGTCCTGGCAGTCATAGCTGTGTAGGGGCTCACAGGGACTGGGAATTGCCAAAATGGAAAGCATAAGCTGCAGCTGCATGCTCTCCCTCATCTTCCCACTGGGATTTTCCTTATGTGGAAGGCTGAAGTAATGCAAACCAGAGCTGCTTCACAAGCTAATGGGAGCAGCTTTATCACCCAGCTCCTCTGCTGCTGTCAGAGACTTCAGCCATGAGTCTGGCCTAGAGGACTCCTGTCTGGGTCCTGAAGGATGAAAGCTCTTGCTGGATAGATTCCCCCATCCGTCACAGTTCTGTCTGACACAGATCTTAGCAGCGAGAAAGCCCAGCAGCTGTCAGTGATTTATATCATCCCTTGCCTTCACTCCCAAGGCCTTGGACAGCCACTGGTAGGAACGGCTGCAGCAGGGGAACGTGGCTGGCCTGGAGGAGCAGTAGCTCACAGAGTGCAGCAGTGAATTAGGGTCTTTCCCATGGGAACATATGACACATTCCAATTTATTCCGGTAATACTAGACAGTGTAAATTATTGGGCGCTATCAAAGATCTTCAGAAAGCTCTTCCTCACATTTCAGGACATGCAGAAAAGTAGAGATATGCTGCTACTTGAAGGGCAGAGGGATGTATAGCCAAATTCATGAGGACATAAAGGAAGCATCTTCTTTCTCTTAGACGGATCAGGGAAACAGGAAGCCAAACAAACAGAGCAGCTTGAAGGCCTGGGCTGCTACTGTTATTGCTCTCTGCTTCTTCTGAACTTCTACCTGATTAATTGTTCTTGAGTGGCTGCTCATGAGACACCCATGGTGTGTTTTAGTCCCCATGGCAAAAGTACTTAGCATAGTTTTTCTGGTCAGGAAATGCTTGCAGTGTTCCAAAGGTTTCTCCCTATTTAACCAATATGTGTACCTCCACCAGCCACAACAGATATCTCTTTCATCCAAGATGATCTCTTACATTCTTTGAGACATAATTGTTCATATACTCAAAGTCAATTAACTCCTCTCTATAGTTTTATTAGGCTATAGAATTCAGGTTATCTAATATGAAAGTATTTTGAGTATATCTAGAGAAGCCCTTTTAGGGTCATTACCTGCCCCTGACCTATTCTGCAGTGTCAGGAGGCTCATCACAAGATCAGCTTGAATGTTTCTGGAGGGACACAGGAGCATGCTTGGATATGCTTTTCTAACAGGTCTTAGAAACTTCACTCATTCTTTTGCATTTGACATGAATTAAGTCTCACAGGCAAAAGGAAACAATATTTTAGTTCATACTTGCATGATTTCATTTCAAATTGAAGGTTAATCAAATCCTGAGGATAACCCCTGATAGAGAGAATAAACATACTTGCCCTGTGTTTATCTTTTGGTATCTTTTGAGCACCTTTTTCCCTGCAAATCATGACTTCTAACATCACTCTATATTTTTGATCTTAGTTCTGACCCTGGAAAAAAAGGCCTGTTATTTGGGCTAGTGACAGATAGCTTGGGAATTTCAAAAGACTAGTTCACAGTCCTAAGGACCTTGGCTAGTGTCCCTGGAGACACACTATCCCAGTTGGTGTTTCATTCCTGCCTACAGCCTCTTTTAATACCATAAATTCAGAACAGTACCATCCAAACAAACGAAGATATGTATTATTGTCCATCAAAATAGTACAGCTATTTTCCTTATTCTTTGCCTTTAGATATACATAGATGTGCAGTGTACAAGTATAACCAGCATGCCACTAGTCAGAAATCAATGTACTTCTGAAAAAACATAGGCCTTATTTTAGATGCACATGTGCTGCATCTGTCACAAAAGAAGTTGAATCACATATGCACTTGAAAACATGTGTGTTTTCATTGTGTGGTAGAGACCCTATTTATTTCATTTAAAATTCACTGCATAAACTTGACATGCAAGTGAATAACTTAGCATCTTCAGGGAGATTTTAAGATTCTCTAGCTGTGGAGAGTTATTCAAACTGTTTATGGAAATGTGGAAAAGAATTTTTTACCACTCAAATCTACACGTATATTTTCCTTAAATATATGTCTTAGACTTTGTTTATTTACAGATACAATGTCAAATCTATATGCGAAGCCTTGAAATTTGTGAACTATGTCCTATAAGCAAACTTACATTGAGAGGACTTCCAATTACTTATAAGAGCTATCACTTTCAGAATTTCTTAACAGTGGCTATGGTTTTGGTCAGAGCTCATTTTACTGTTCCTGCAGGGAAAACAGAATTCACAAAATGTAGCCAGTACAGATTCTCCCGCATGCAAGGAATTCACCTCAAGAATGGGAAACCTGGCTGTGAGCATATTATGATCCAACTCTTCCCCAATCCACTATTTTGTACTTTTGAATTCCCATTGACTTCTGTAATAAATACTATTTTTATTTTAGAAGCAGGACTTTGAACTGTAAGAATACAAAATACAGCTCACTCCATGCGAAGTTTACTAAAAAAAGAGTGTTCACATGAAAGCTTTTTCAAAATACTAAGCGAAATGATGAGTAGTGGTGCCAAAACAGGTTGAAAAATCCTTCAATCATCCTGCATCTTTCCCAGCAGTTTTCAAGTCATACTTGAATGTCTCGCCTCCCAGCACAATGCACATACCATGCATTTTTTTCTGTGAACAACACAATTAGTGACTGCATCTTAACAAGAAATATTCAGTAAAACTCATTTATGATAGGCATTTCCAGAGAAAACTAATTTCCACAGCATTTTAGGTTGCCTTGTGAGAGACAAGACATCCCAGTATTTTCTAAGGAAACAAAATTCTTTAGTCTTCTGTCAATTGTTTTAAAAGCAGTTGTTTGAGTCCGTGTATCACATTATTTTTGTGGGTGGTTGTTTTGTTTTGTTTTTAAAGAAGTGTGGCTTGAATTTTTGGTCCTTCAACACATGGCTCTTGCTTTCTTGTTCAACTTAATAGAGCTCAGATGCAGTGCTGGTGTTCTGGGATATAATGTTTGAGGGATGTTTGCTCGGACTCATGCTATAGAATGAATTCTAGAAAAAAAATAATTTCTTTGAGGTTTCTGACTTAACAAGTCCAGCAGAAAAAAAATTAAGCACTGTGGTGACAGCAAAGATATCCCCAGATTGAAAGAATTAGAATTTATTTCTGAATTTAGAGCTAAATCAAATAAAAGTGAAGACAAACACAAAGAGGTTAAGATGTTTACTTATTCTGTGTTAATAAATAAGCTTCTCCAGGATTAAGTCTCTTCTGTCTAGATTATATCTACTTGCTAATAAACTCTCAGTGAAGCCAAATGGAACACAAAGTCTTGTTTATTCAGTTTTTAAAAGGCAAAAGGTAGCATACTCTGTGAAACTTTTTTGCTTTATTTTTAAAACAATGACTTTATAAGAGCAAAAAGAATACATAGCTAATATCTCAAGGTGGTTTGAGTTTAGATGGTCTTTCATTTAATTTCTTTATTTACCATGTTCAGAAGAAGGGATTTGGCCTCAACTGTAAAAACACTGTTGTAAATATACAAGCCCGTAAGACGCTGGAATAGGAATGACAATGTACTGTTGTTTCATGGCACTTTATGCACCATTTGATCATTTTCATTAAAAATTCGTATAGAAACCAGCACATTAAGGTTGCCTGCATCATCAGAACTAATTGCTAAGTTTAGCTGAGTTTTCAGTGTCTGCAAGGATGGAACTCATTTGTCTCATGGTTCCCTGCTAACTTTAGCATATTTACGTAAGGATGTAAAACTCCATCTGTGCAGTGTTATGGTTTATACTGCTTTATATTTCTCATTTTTCTCTGCATTTATAAGTGAACACTAAATTCTAAGGCCTGATCCTATGAAATCCACTCATGTCAATGTGGTGACTGCACTGATTTGATTCCCTAAGCCAGGAAGCTTATTGAATCATACTATTGCTTCAGAATATACCTATTGCCTCTCTTTGGGATGACCTGAAAGAATGGCTGCCAGAGAAAAAGAGGCAATTTTCCAGTTTTCTTCTTGCAAATGAGTGTCTTTTTCTGTAGGTAAGCAGAAAATGTAAAATAACACCAATTTTTCTTCTAATTTACTAGTCAATCTTGTTCAGTTTGGGGAACATTCATTTAGTACATACCATTTAAGACAAAGCAAATCTGTTTGTCGTGCTCCCTTCACACTGTTACATTTTTATTGATTGCATAGTGACAATTAAATTATTGTGCTTTAAGCCACAGTAGGCACATCTATTTCCCCCTCTCCTCCGTCCTCTGCTCCTGCCTTGCTCTCCCTCTCTCCCCCCAACCCTTGTTTTTCCCCCCTCCTTTTTCAATACTCTCCTTTGATTACTGCCAGATATAGGCATTAGGCTGTTCTAAACCCCTGAATTCCTGGCCTGATTGAATGCTTGGTTGTTCCCTGAAGAAAGACATTTGAAGAGGCCGCAGTATTTTTCTGAACTTCAAAAATGCCAGTAAACCTTGATCATTTCACCTGTCCAGGAGTAGAGTTAGAGGGCATAAAATGTCTTTAATTTATACAGAAGTTATCCTCACAGCCCGTTAACAATACCTTAATCAACATGTGAGTGTGTGTGTAGGCACAGGTAACTGCTCAAGGGCATAATGCAGATCTTGGTGAAGTCAATGGGAGCCTTTCAGCTGAATTTCGTGGACTTTGATGTATCAGATTTACTGACTAAATAGCTGCACTTGAAAAGTCATCCCTAATGTCTGCAGGTACTGTATTATTTAATGGGGAGCTATACAGTGGCAATGAATTAAACTACTGCCAAGTGAGTATGTGAATACATAAAGCAAAAGATTTTATCATTTGAGATATGTACTTTTGAGTGGGATTTTAAGATACAAAATGTGCAGAGTAAGTTAAGGAAACCTTAAGAACAGCCTTCAATTTTCTATTCCCATTGCCTCTACTGCTTTCTGGCTTTCTGCCCTCACAGTTGCCCTCAGCTCCTGAGCAGAGGCAGGGTGACTGTCCCTTTGCTCTGTGGCACTGGTCCCACACAGGCTGGCATTGCTGCCCCTGCTTAATGGGCAAACATTGGTTTTCAGGGCTATCAGTCCAGCCACCGTCCCACTGATTATAGGTACACAGTTTAAGGTATCTTTCCTTTCTGTAGTCATGAAAAAAATGCACAAAATTTTTCTTTAAAATCAGAGATCCTTTCAAATTCATAATGTTGCAGCTGTTTCAACCACTTCTGAGTCATGTGTCCAAATTCAAATGTTTCCAAGCCAACTCAGATATATCATTACAATAAACCTGTGACCACCTTTCAGGGAGTGCTAATAAAATTAGAGTATCATCATTTTACATGCCCAGCTCTCTAAAGAAAGATCACAAAGATAATACTATGGTTTAGGGTTTTTTTTCCCTCAGAATAAATATATGGAAATAAAAAAGTACCATGTAAAATAATCCTCAAGCCATTCAAATAATACATTAAATTCTTACAGAGGTTGCTAGAGGATGAATATAAATGAATCATCAAAATCTCCCAAAAGCCATCAAATATTCCTTTGTTTATTGCCAAGTAAAATGTTTCAGAAAAATATGCTGTTTCCATTTTGACTTTGAACAAAAAAAAAAAAAAAGGGACTTTTTTTTGCACTTCCTGTAAAGTGTCAGGGTTGTCAGGGTTAACTTCTACCACTTCAGAAGGAAATAAACTGTTGGCATAAATAAATCACCAGATACTGTGACTTGTAGATATTCAGTGAACAAAGTACAGTAGTTTTTCAAAAAACAACCCTGTCCTTTTTCAACTGCATCTTTTCATTCTCCTTGCACAATAAAGGCAAAGACTGCTAACCCTATTTTCTTCTATGAGACAAGATCATTGCTGTGACAAAATGTTAAAATGCACTTGTTGTAACCACACATAAAAGATTTGTCACTGAGCCTGAACGGACCATAAGAACCCTACTGTCATGATCTTAAGTTCATTTTTCTCTCATGGAAATGAAAGATAATTATACCTAAAGACAAATCTGTCCTGGGAGCTTAATTTCTGTTAGAATTTCACAGAGGCAGCAACTCATAACTACCTTGGGTTAAGTGCTTTGAGATCCTAGACAGAACTATAAACTTCCAGATCTGCAGAATGCTATTATCATATCAGTCACACAATCTAATATAAAACCCCTGCAAATAAACACCAATGCCAATTAGGGAATGGAGGAAAGAGCAAAGCACTCTGCCTTTTCTTTCAGTGAGAAATAAAGTCTGTGATTATTGTCCTACTAACTATGGTTTAGAGACAGTGGAGGACATTTGGTTCCTGGTGGGAAAGAATATAGCATGACAGCTACTATTTTTAGCTCTGTTTGAGAATATTAATTGAAATCTAAACTAGCAATAGGACCCCTAGGCTTTTACAGACTAAGACCAGTATAAGATGCAGCATCAAAGTATAAATGCTAGACCTGGGATAACATGCAAGAAGAGAAAGTGACAATGTATAATTATTATTCTCAAGAGGAAAAGAAGAAAACACACTTGTATTAATCTGTAGTTCTGCAATGAAGACTAGGAACAGGGCTGAAGAAACAAAAATGAAAATGAATCCTTGTTATTTATTATCTGCATGTATCTCTGGAATCATAGAAATCAGAACAGAGTGCTGTCATTTAGAAATCCCAAGTTATTTCTGGTTCTAGCAAAACTGGTTGGACATGTGAACTTCATTAAACAACCTAGTTAAAAAAAAATCCCCAAACAAAAACAAGCCTAAATCCAGAAAATCATTTGGATACTGAGAAAATAGGTACCTGACCATGAACTAGAATAAAATCAAACCCTTCCAGATAGACACATCAGTAATATGCAGGGGAAGAGACATCCATCAGGTGAGGAAAAAAACAAAAACAAAACCAGCAGGCCTCAGGATGTAGCTGAGAGCAGCTGATAGAGGGGAGCTGCTGAACTAAGGTCCTGCATACCTGGTCTCCCCTCTTTTTAGCTCCTAAAAAACCCCGCTAAAATATCATTGAGGTCAGCTGTCACTGTTTAAATTGGTCAGTCTTTAGAAAGACTGCAAAGTGAATTGGACCAGAAAGATAGAAGAAAAATAAGTAAGCCCTGATGGACAGCATTTATCTAGGAAGACTGCTCCCTAGTAGTCTGGATTTCCATTTTTGAGTGCATCATTTTATATATCAAAATATCAATTATCTTGTGCCTTGCAATTTCTTAGCTGGTATTTCATTCAGCACTTAGATTTTGTAGAACCTTTGCACCATGTGTTTTTTAATGCCAAGAGCCTCCTTTCTGCCTCTGGCAATTAACATTGACATTCACCAGGGACAGATTTGGGACTGGAAGGGTTGTTTCCAAATGAGGATACAGGAAAACTATTAGCTGCAGACATTTAAGATTCATGTTAACTTCTGCTGATACCAGGCTGAGCTCAAGGGAACCTAAAATAATTTTCAACCCAACCATAGTCTTCCACAAGATGCTAAACATCAAATCTCTCTATTTTTCATGACATAGCGGCTGAAATTAGACAGCATTTTAAACTAACTGTTCTAAGTCACATTGTAAGACTTCATGGTCATTTTTCATTAAAGCCAACAGAAGTTTTACATATAAATATATATATTTATATATATACACATATGTAAAAATGTAATTCAAGCAATACAATGTCTAGTATTGTAACAAAGAGCCAAAAACCTTACTTTAAGAGTATTTTTCTCAAAAGCAGCTGACTATCTTAAGATATTTAATGCTGAGCTTTCCCAGGGACACTTAGACTTTCCAGTCAAGTGAAATCTGAAATGAATTTTGGGTTTCAGATAGATTGGTCCACTGAGAAAAATTACTCAACAAAACCGTCATATATGGATCACCAGTTTCTGAACTTCATTGGCATTTTCAGCTTGAAACATTTAGGATTACTAATATTTTACTGAATTATCAAAGTGGGATATTTATAAAGCATGTACATGACTGTTTTTAATATTGTCACTTCAGTTTTGGTGTTGCCTTGCAAAACTTCTGTATTGTCTGTGTTTATAGCGTTGCCCAGAAATTTCCTAGCGCAAAGCAATCACTGTAAATGGTAGGTATCTTGTTTATAAAGTTTTCTCTTTTTTTTAATTTTTACAGACAAAATAAAGGTGTAAAGAGTGAGGATAATGTTTAGTTCTACAGATAATATCAGACTTTTTTATGCCAGTGGGTTTGCTACATAGGATAGGGAACAAAACCATGAGTCAAATCTGGTTTATTTCACCACACAGTTCCCTGTTCTTGAAATACAGATCCCTTATTTTTCTTGAAAATTTAACTGTATTGCATATTCTACTGTTTCTGCAAGGAGACAAAGAACAACACATTTGTTGCTTTGTGCTAGTCTCTTATTTCTTTTAACTCATGATGATGGATGTTATCACTAAATTCAGACATCAGGTTATCTGACTTGGTAAGTACATAAGTATAAAAATATTTACCCATACAGATCCATCAAATATTTCAAAGTGCATAAAGACAAATACAATAAAAATTGTAACAGTATTATATAGTAAACACATGCTACTTTTATTGCATATATACCTTTCTGCTATTTCAGAAGTCATATTCTTGAAAAAGACATTGAACTACATAACACAGCTGTAGAATTTTCTGAATTAATGTATTTTAAAATATTATAATGGGAACTAGCCATAATAATTGGGACCACTGATATGCTAGTTTCTAGTGGTTTGCAGTGATTATTATTGGTATTATCCAGGAGTGGGCCTAATTATGCTAGTCAGTATTCATATAAATAATAAGAGACAGTCCTTATCCTGAGAGGCACACAGTCAACACATAGGTTAGAAGGGAAAACAAGTGACAGAGGTAGGAAATTATTTTCCTAAGGGGATTGAAAACAGGAAAGGGAGAAATTCCAAGGTTAACAGGCAGTAGCCTGTCCACAGTATATCATATCCTGCCCTTCAAGCAATAATTTCTCTTTTAATAATTTGGGTTTTCTTCATAAGCTTTTTAGCATGTCTGCCAGCGCAGATAGCATTCACGGGCAGAAGCAAGCATGGAGCCAGAAGTTATGCACATGAGAAGCTGGCTAAAGAACAGAAATTTTGATTAACTCAAAATTTTAAGGGTTTTACAGAGATACAAAACCAATGTAAAATATTCAAAAAGTACACTGAAATTACAAAAAAGCTTTCAGAGAGAGTGCTTAAGAAAATTATGCATAATTAAAGAATGAGACGGGTCAGGTGAATAAAAGTTTCAGAGCTGGCTAGCCACCTGATTTTCTAGCAGGCTCTGGCCTTTGCCTGAGAGTATAAATATTTGTTGTGAGTAAAACAAGTGTTTTAGGAGAGAATAAAAGTGGTTTTTCCTGTCAGACTTTGGTCTTTGTTCTAAATCAGGCAGAGAAAAATCTGGAACATAATTGTCCCAAGGTTTATGAAATATTCTGTGTTTCTGTGATATTTTAACTGTAACTTCCATTCTTCACCCAAAGAAAACATTATCATAATGAAGCATGATTATGAAAACAACAGGATAATCTCTACTTTTCTGTTCAGAAACCCCTGGTTTTAAGTCAGCCCTTCTCAATGCATCTCTATGGATGTTTATTTTCAGATATTTGGAGGTTTGTCTAGGTCTCCCCGACATCAACCCACTGATGATTTGACCGGCATAAGATTTTTTGCTGTTATCACTTCTTCTGGGGGTGTTCTTATATTAAAGACAAATAAAATAAAGTATTTTTGGTGGCTTTATGCTACAATGAGTCTCCCTTCCCCCAGTTTATGCAGGTTAGTTTTAAAATGAGTTTGGAAAAAAATCTAGTGTGTAATCAGAAAGATGGTGCTTATGATAACAGAGTGCAGAAAAACGAAGAGATTCTCAGAGCAGTGGCAGAGACAGAGTAGATCCCGCTTCAAACAAGGGTGAAAAGTTCAAGCATTTCCTGAAATGACGCAAAGAAAATGTGCTTCAAATGAATGAGAATTTTCTTCTCCATTTGCACATTGGTTGGGTAACAACAGTATTGTTGACGTGAAAGAAAGGTCAGATCTCTCCCTCCTCACACTGGGGGTCATGAGAACGGTTTTGTGAGTGCCAGTCACTGGCTGTTCTAAAGGCTCATTTCTCTGCGAGCTCTCCTAATATTGGTTCAGAGCAACATGCAGTTAGCTACAGAATTTTACATGCTCCATGGGCTTTGTGGATGGTTATAAAGAGGAAAACTTTAGACTAGATACAAAATATGCTAGAAAATATTTTCAATCAAAAGCCAATTTTAAGAAGTCTGGGGTTTTTTTGCCCTGACTTTAATGGTCTCCTTAACAAGATTTTTAATTGTGTTAGGAAAAGAGTATAACAAAGAACTATGAAGCCTTTATTTACAAAAATTGCGAGTATTAGCAAGATATAAGCAATAAAAGGTAGGTTAATAAATGAATATTTACGTCACGTTTAATTAGATTCTCTTCTTCAATCAAGCATAGGAAATAGTTGCTTTTTGATTTTAACAATTTCATTGGCAACATAAAAGAGTGAAATTGGTGAAATATTTTAGTATAAAACAAATCACTAAGAAGTTCAACAAGGTCAGGAATAAGAGCCCTTTAGATTATTCAGGCAACTGTTTAATCTTTCCTTGGGAATAGTATGATAACCCTGTGCCTTTGCAGTACAGCTTCTTACCCAGAAAGGGAGTAAAAATGGAGTCAAATACTGCATGAACTGACTTACATCATTAAAAAGATTCAAAGAAAACCAAAATCTGGCAGGTTAAAATACCCTTATTAGCCACAGTCACACAATGCCTTCATTTTTAAATCATTCTCAGTATCACAAACCTCCAAATACTGTGACTTTTGTTGGGCTTAAATGACTGTACAATTACTTGGGAACATACCTAAGCTTATCTGGACAATCAGAAACTCTCACATTTCCAAATGGAAATATCAAATTACAAGGACAGCCACACAGGACACTGCTCACATGAGAACCAGGAAATGCATGAAATTAAAATAAAGGCACAAAGGAGAAACAATCAAGCTCTCTTTGCTTTGGTTTTGTTTGTTTGTTTATCTGTTTCTGGGTTGGTTTTGGTTTTTTAATGGGATTGGTGAGGGCCTAGGACAAGCATTCCCATTTGGTCTTCTATTAATC
This sequence comes from Edolisoma coerulescens, assembly GCA_013397115.1. Classification (NCBI taxonomy): domain Eukaryota; kingdom Metazoa; phylum Chordata; class Aves; order Passeriformes; family Campephagidae; genus Edolisoma; species Edolisoma coerulescens. The sequence continues at coordinate 1,949,635 of VWZW01004607.1, forward strand.
CAAGTAATTTATCTAACTTACTAAATGATTTTACTAAAATCTTATGGCTTCTATTAAAAATGTAAAGATGAGCAAAGAAATATTTATTTTAATTATTTCATTATAGATTTATAACTTTGTCATACTTTCCCAGGTTTTTATAATGATTTTAATGACTATCAGTTTAACTGCTGCCTAATACATGTCTTCTTTGTATCTGTGTTTGTTTCAGCACTTTCTTACTGCATTTACTGTTCAAAAGGAGAGGTGATGTAATGCAAAGTTATGCTCTAAGTGAAACACAGTGAACATCAAAGCTGCTGTAGCCATTTTCTGTAACTGCATACTTGCTATGATTTTAAAAATGACAACAATTTGATCTGAATTGCTTCCCGTTGCTTTGCAAAACAAATATTTTGTAAAGATAGATGGATTTGAAATATCTAGAGAAACTTTCTGAGCATGGATATTTTAATGATTAGGAAAATTCTTTATTCTCCCTTTGCGTTTTCTACTAAATAGGTTTTGAGAGCTCTGTAGTACTCAAATACCATAAACAGGCAGTTAACACAGGCAGAAATCTGAAAAACTGAGACGGACTTTTACTGGCTCAGTTGCTTTGATAAAGGCAGTATAAGTCCACAAAAGCTATATTTGAAAACAGAAATTCCATAAAAATATTGAATTCACTTATTAATAGGAAAAAAAATACATGGAGAAAATTCCTTTTCCAATTTTTTTTTTTGCCATGAAATCTTATTCCATATTTTCACTATTAAATGTCTGCTGTAATTGACATGATCACTGAAATTTGAAGAGCACCCAAATAGTCAGGAAACTAGTCAGGAAACTTCCAGATGTCGTAAACATCAGACTTAAATAGTTTTCATTCTTCATCAGCAACCAAGTACAAAATTCTGTCATCTTCTGCTCATATAATTTTAGACACTTAGTTATTTGACCTGATATACGTACGTATGCACCACCTTTTTTATTCCATAAGCTCACATCTTAGAAACATTTAGAAAAAGTTGATCATTAACTAATGCCATCTGCAAAATCCCAGAAGCAATGTGTGAAATTCTACCTGACAACTCGCTTCCTCATCTCTCCCTGGACCTTCTGTCAAGACAATAAAACAAAGATAATATGGCACGGAATGGGTTTTATCTAGCCACAGACTTTGCCAGTCGCAAGCTTGCCTAATAGGCAAAGTGTTATATTCTAAACCAAGCCTTTTGAGGTTATAATGATTTAGAAGATACTAGATGGTATCGCAGTTGCTGGAAATAGCACACCATTTTGGGAAAAAATCCAGATTTAAACGAGTATCTACGCTACACATCTGTCACCATTATGTTGCAAAGGCTCTATCTTGCAGGTTTTTTCAGTGGTTGACAGAATTGAGACATACTGTAGGAGTTATCTTTTAAAATATTAATACTGGAGAAGACTGTGTGCTTTGCTCTACAGATACACAAGAGAGAGGGGAGGAATGTCTCTCTATTCTCCAGTCTATCTGAACAGTTAGCAGAAAGCAAAGAGTACAGAGCACTCATTTCTAGAGCATTTAGTGTTTATACTCTCTCAGTGGCTTGCAATGGGTCAGCATAATTAGATAAGTCAATGTGCAACAAAGGACATTAAAAACCGCAGCACTTGCCACCCCAGCACACAGGGTCCTTTGGGTAATTTAATTCCTGGGATTTTTCCAGACCAAAAGGTAGAGAATTCATTCTCTGAAAGAGAATGTTAATGGGACAGCTTCCTTGTCAGCTCTCCTTCATAGTAAATCCATACTTGTGATACAAGAGTGTTCTTAAAATGGATTACCAGGGGACTTAAAAAGTGATCCACTCAGGTAAATGATGGTGATACTTTTGCTATCATTTTGAAGGGCATATGAAAATCTCTTGTGGGCTTGAGAAAAGCTCAGCCTGTGAAATATGCAAGAGGGTTAAATATTTGGACTGTGTCTGTATGTCTCTCTACATGCAAAGTGAGCAGTTTTCTGCTCAGACCCGTCAATACTAAAACTTTACCAATTTCTTCAGCAATCTTTGAGCCTAGTCCCAGTGGACAGCTGAAGGGCAAGCCTGTAGAAAACTTCATCTGATGCATCTTTAGGAAACACATTTTTAAAAAGTGTTTCTGATTTGAGATTTCATTTGTGGTGAATGGACAAAAACCCAACCTGTACTAATGTCTATTCCCACAAAGGAAAATACAAGTCTCCTAATGTCAGTTTACAGTCTACTTCTTTCCAAGAGAACTTAGGGGTCTTCCTCTCCACCAGGAGCTGTCTAATTATGTAAAGGAAAAGTGATTAACTGATTATGATGAATAAATTAATCTCTGAGGACTTGTATGTATTCAGACATTTCTAATTAGTATGGTTTTCATGAAGAAATTCAAGGCAGTCCTCTGTTCCTATTAGTAATGATTAACAGAACAATAAGTAATTTTTGGCAGCTCCCCGCAAAATTATTAGAATTAACATGGGATTAAGGACTTGTGAAAAATTTGTCACTGATTAATGATGTGAGACTGACAAGTACCACAGACCGCCCTGGAAAAACACCCATATCTAAAGATTTCAGCAAGCAACAATGGAGCAGGGTGTTTCCTATCACCTGTGCCAGAAATGCTGATTCCTTTTTCAAGTTCCCTACTCCTCAGTTTTCCTAATGAGGATCATTGCTTATTGCATGCAAGAACAGTATGATTCTGTTCCTGCATCTCAGGACATTTCACAACACTTTGTCAAGTTCATTTTATAAACACATTATCTACCAAATATTTTTGCAGTTCCCTGTTTCTTTTTTCTTGGAAATGTTCTTTATTAGATTTGCCAAAATTGTGCCTTCATTGATGACTGATCCTTATAAGCAGCCTTAAAAAAAAATCAGTGTTTAACAACAGTAATTTGAATTTTGAATACTTGGTCATGGAGACAGGTCTGAGCAGATTAGTTAAAGTGGCTGTGAAACAAACAGACGTAATTCCAGGATGATCAAAAAAGCTATTTCTACCAAACAAGTACATGCTTCTGCACAAAGCACTCATTCATGGTGTTCTGAAAGTATTCATAATATCAGTGAAGAAACATGAACTTAAACTAAAACAGGCATAAAGAATAGCTTCCTTGGGGAAAAAGGGAACCCATGAGAGGAGATTGATGGCATGTCTATCCAGGAAAATGAAATACAGTGGAGACAGTCTCTCTCTACCTTTATCCAGGCCGATACTTTTACACATCATAATGCAGTTCCCTCTGAGGGTAATAACTTGGATCTAAAAGGTAATAGAACATGAGATATTCTCTAAAGTAGGTAGACAGCCTCTGAAAAGGCTTCATTAACCCATAGACAGCACTGTGTGGCCACACTGGCTCCAGTTAGGGGGCAGCTGCAAACTGTTCCTGGTCAGGGGGTCTGCAGGACCCGGCAAGCGAGACAGTGACCTGGGGCGTCATCCCTGCCTTTGGAAAAGGAATGGGAAATCAGCAGTGTTATTGCTCTGAATGAGTACGCTGGAAAGGTAGAGGGTAGGAAAGGAGCTATTTTGCCTAAATGACATCAGCAACATAGAAATAGGGAGGCCTATGACCCTCTGATTTTGGTTCTGTTTTGTACTAGGAGTAGTAAAGAACAAATACCTGCATTTCAGAGGGAATGTTATTGATTTACAGTTGAACTCAGTCACATTAACACCTGAAATGATAGGCTGTGTGGGATGATCTGGGACTTCTCTTTTAAGTCCTTTACTGCCCACTGTGCTAACAGAAGAAGTGTTAATAGAATCTATTAACCACTCTGTCAATTGAAGTTAACTATATACAAAAATGTGCAATATGTGCCTTACTAAACCCACAAAATAGGCCAAAATCCGCAGGATAAGGTAACCTTTTGCTATTAGCTACACTATCATGCTTTGAGTAATATGAACATGTTGAATGGATATCCGTTTCCAAATAGGAAAAAATGTCGGTTTATAAGGAAAGGTTTTCACTTCTTTTCACCTGTTGTCATGGTATTAAGTGAACAATTCATGGCAAGGACATATTTACAAAATGTTGCAACCAATCTGAAACATTTATGAGGATTAAAAAGTCTAGATTAAGGAGAGAGTTAAAAGCAAAATACTAATCATGTATTAGAATTGCCACACTCAATTGCCATAAAAGTGTTGGTTAACTCTAGTTTAGAGAATCCATCATCAAAACTTGGGTGACATCCAGAATTACAGCAAAATTCATCACTATGCTCAATATCTGATCTCTGTCCTTATTGTCTGTCTCTTTTTGTCTGGATGAAAAATGAGCAAATTGTGTCTATATATTTATTTATTTTAATAAAAAATGGGGAGACAGTTGTGTATAGCTGGTTTTCTTTATACATAACTTTCTGCTCACTTCCCACCTCCACATATGAAAGCTTTTTCAGGAGGCTGAATGCAATGCATTGGAAGAAAATGTTGTCAAAACAAAAAACCATGCAGAAATGCTAGCAGGTGGAAAAGTGCACCTACTGAAAGTTACATCTCCTTCCCGCCTACTCCCAGAATCAGCAGGACTGCAGTTAATGCCCCTGTTTTCTCAATAATAGCCATTTTCACTGTAATCAACAATGATGTCACAAAGCAGGAATTATGACTTCAAGTAAAGAAATAAACTATGGGAATATCTGGCCTCTTCAAAATCAAAGACCTTTTTCTCATGGAAATGTCTTTATTTATGAAGAAGAAAACATCTGATGCAAAAGGATTTGTTTCTAAAGAGATTATTTTTCAAAGATCTCTGTGAGTAAAGAGCATTCTTTACAAATCCTACTGGACTATTACAGCTCTGTAGTAGAGGGTAGCATTGTTTCAATATCTGTTCCTGTAAATCCACAGTCCAGTCAGAAATTTGACTTGCACAAATGATTGGTGCTGAATAAGTGGTCAGCACAGAGGGCCTCTCTATTTGGCTGTGAAATGTTTTTGTTCAGAGCCTTTCATTTCAACAATTTATTATTTTCCAGAATAAACTATTCTTTCAGCTGAAATTGCTCATACATATTCTTACACTGAAGGCGATGGTGTGTGCCTGCGTGGGTATGTATATGTAAATGTTGGCAAAATGTGTATTCACTCATTTTTAAATTTATTGAAGCAGGATGAAGCAGTGCTCTCATTTGCTGTCATTTTGCAAGCACTTAATTTGCACTCAAATGCCTCAAAAATGTCTTCACTTGAAATCTGCAAAGCTGGAATGAATTCAGCTAGGAAACAATGAACTAAAAGAAAAATAAAGATCTGAGCACTTAAGCACACAATGACAAAGCATCATTAGTGAGGAAATTGTAGTATTTCCTCAAATTAAGTTTGCTGTAAGTACATATTTATAAATAGCTTGCTTTTAAATATTACTATATTGAGAGTGTTGCTCCTATTTAATTAAGAAGCCTAGAAATGTATTTACTGCAAACTAGACAACGTGTTTTCATGGAGCAAATTTCTTTCCCTTTCTCTGACCTAGCTGCAATAGTTGTAAAGCACCTTTACCTTATTTAAGTAGGGTGTGGGGGTCCTGAGCAGAATGTGGCATACCAGCAGCTCAAGCTAAAGCACTGGCTGATCTCTCTTCTTCCTCACAGATAATTTTAACAAACTGAAAACAAAATCCTGTCAAACAAACAAATTTCCCTCCTTCCCAGCCTCCACACTGCATTTTGACAAGATCTGGGGCTCGAAAAATGACATCCCCTTTCAGCCATTGACTCCATTGATTTCTGCAAATGTTGGATAAGACATTAAGACTGAAGAAAGATGCAAATAGACACTGAGGTGATGTGTATAGTAGCACTGACAGTACAAAACAAGAGACAGCCTGCTCCCTTGTGATGCCTTCAGAAAGTTTTCTGAGTGAGCAGTGTGGGAATGCTGGAGTTCTTTAGGATTCTGCAGTTGTTTTAACATTGGTATACAGACAAGGCCAAAAAATGGGCAGCCCTTTCTGACAAATAGTGCAAATTAAAATCTGTCTTTTCTATTGTAATATTCCTTTTGTTCCTGCCTTCAGTCTTGACTAAATTACACAAACTAGCTATTAATCCATATTTCATTTTTTTCAAACTGAGAATTTAACTGAAATCTTAAGTCCATAGATGAAAAGTGTCATATTTTGACTCTGATTAAATAGTATGCAGACTGCATAGATAAACGTATCTGAGTGAGAAATATTAAACTGTATCACCTAAGGATTGACTTCACATCATTGATTCAGGATTTAATACTACTTGATTTTACAATAATAGAAAACATATTTTAAGAATTATAATTAAAGTATATTTTCTTTCTCTTAGAGAAAAGAGCCACATTATTTAAAATTTTTAATATTGTCAGAAATAAAACGTTTATTGATGAAAAAAAACGGAGACTCATTAATGTGATATGCTGAACCCCATAATGCTATGTTCTTTCACCAGGACCCACCATTCCTGGTACATAAAACAGCCTGCAAAAATAGTATTCTACACTTAATACCAAACTGGTGTATGTTTGTCAGCATCACTGAGGACAAGAGCAAGCAGAGTGCTGACATTCCACTTCTTATCAGTTATTGAAAACAGAGATTTTAATGGGTATGGCACTCAGCAGACCTCAAGACTTTCTTTTCATAGCTTTGAATTGCCACCCTATAATTCAGTACTATTAGCCTCCACCTCTTTCATTTTATCATCCACAGGTGAATACATTTGTTGAAAACATGATTTCTAGATGCTTTGTGCAAGTTAAAACTGTCAAAAATACAAAAGAAGAGAGAAATATATGACAGTTGTGCAAGTGAAAGGACATTTATAAAAGTGATTTATACTTCCACTAAATAAAAAAGAAGTCTTACCTAAAGGGCAAATCCTGCAGTCCTCAGGAAAAGAAATGTATTAAAAATTTTGTCTAACTCCTAAAGCCCTGATTCAGGAAATTGATTAAACATAGGCCTAAATTTAAACAAAATAATAGTCTTAATCTTCCTTGGGAGAATTTAAGTAGCACATACCTTTAAATAATGTATTAAAAGAAAGTATATATTGTTTTTCAGTATTGGTGGGGCTTTGTTGCATATTTATTTTTAGGAAAGATTAGATAACATGAAATCAGTGTCAACAACAATAGTTAGCAGCAGATCAGTGGAAGGTTGACAGCAACAGAATGTCTGACCCACTAAAAACTCTGTTTTCTGTAGCCTACTCATGGGTTATTTGGGATGGTTTCTGCCAAAGTTAGGGTTTTCTTTTTGTTGAAATAATCCATAAATGAGATGAAAGGACTCCTAAGCAGTGGTTTGTTTGGTTGGACTTCTGGTTTTTAAGCTTACAGGCCTATTTTATACACAGAAGTGCCCATGCATATTAAGCACACATTCTCCTTTTGTTTAATAAAATACTTACTAAAGTTATCTTTGCATCATGATCCAATCATTGAAAATGGTTTCTATAGCTATGTTTTGCTAATGGCTGGGAAATAACTTTAAAAAAGCATAATAAATGCTCTCAACAGGTAGTACATTATTGAAGTGTTTGTGACTTGATGCTCAACCAGTGAAGGTACAGTACAATGGGTTATTGATGGACACACATGTGGGAACCACAGGAGTGCCAAGAGAACACATTGTTATCAGCACTGCATAATATAATGCTGGATGAATTAACTGTGGTGATTGCTTAAAATGTACCTTTTTGTGTAATAGCCCTAATTATCAGCAACCCTTTACCATGAGTGGATAATAGTTTTTAATTCCTTCAGTATCTATTGTAGTAACATTAATCATGATGAGCTCATTTGGTTTTAATGCAAATATAATATGTGATACCGCAGGAAGTCAGATGAAATTCAGCAGTATATAAAGCCCACTTACTATACAGTGTTATCTCAAATTGCCTTCAAACACAATGTGTGCTGGCTGGTATATACAGCCAGGGTGCTGCTCAGCTCATCTCTTTTGGACACATCTACCCAAATAAGTACCAGTTAAGCCCAAAATGAAACATGAAGCTTTCTGAAACTCCTTTTTTCAGTGGCTAAATGGGGGCATTGATACACTCAGGCAGATGATGCGGGAAGAAACAGCAAGTCAGGGCAGTTGTGACTCCATAAAACAAGTCAGCCCTGTGTGTAAACAGCCTGTGCCTCTCTGCATCTGTTTCCACTTGTAATGCATCCAGACAAAACTCCTCACTGGCAGATAAACTGAGTCAGCAGTTTCTGGGTAAGCCTTTTCTGACTGTTAATGCACTGGATACCCAGCAGGCATAACGTTCTAAGACAGCATATCCATGAAGAGATTGCAACTTCCTAAATGGAATTCTTTATTTATGGTTGGCTTGAAACAATTTTTAGAAATTCTTTAGTTCTCTGGATTAATAGAAACTGCTAATGACTGATTAATTGCTTTACCTGTTATCCCTTGTAAGGGGAGACTGGATTGGCAAGTGTCTTTAAAGTATCAGAATACGTGCTTCTCCACAGAACTAAAAAAAATAAAACAAAAAAAAAAGAGTTGCCAAATATTACAGTATTTGTTTTCCCCATGGGACATACTTTTCTGTGGCACAATTGACTTCTGATTTTGTATTATCTGGGACTGGGGAAGAAGTAGTCATTCACTGTTGACCTGAGCTAGTAGTATTGTACACTGGGGAAGATTCAAATTTCCATTCGTACTCTTTAGGTGTTAGATACTCATATTTTATGGCTCTTGGAGACATAAAGTTCCCATCACAATTTATCTGTGCATAAGCATGCAAACAGGCACAAATATAGACCTTGTGTGATTATAGAAGGAGTTTGATATGATTATTTCTATGCATGGATTAAAAATAAGCTTGCATGAGCATTCAAGAAATTCAACTCAATTTTAGTCAGTCCTAAGAGAACAGAAATTTAAAGCTTCATTTATGAAAGTCATAAGTTAGACTCTGCAAAATTTTCTAAAGTCACAGTGCTGGCTCAGATTTTTCTGAACTGTGACAGTGTAAACCGCTGACACCTTTTTTTCTTTTAATTGTTTATTTTTCAAGCTGTTTCTGGTGAGTGGGCATCAAACTTGCAGGGCTGTGAAAATTTATTCTAAGAGAGGATGTGGTTCCTTATAGGTTTAAGAAACTCTATAAAAATCTATGCACCCATACTATTTACCCATTAATAAATGGCTTGTGTTAGCAGTAATGAATTTAAAGGTTTCTGCAACTGCTTTTTCATCATGAGACCCTTCTGCAAAGTTTTCGAGCACCTTGACACAAAAATTCAGGAAGTAATTATCTGTCTAAGCTTCCTTATCTTTTCTATTTTCTCTTTTAAGGAACTTAGGACTGGATTAATTTCATACTATACCTTGTAGAAAGCTGAAAACTTTATTGACATTAGAAATGAAACTATCTAGCTGTTCAAGGACTTTGATTTTCTCTTTGCTTCTAGTTGTGAGAGTGCACAAAAGTTCATGCTCTTTTAGTGCCTTTTTAAGGAGCCATGTTATGTCCAGGTATGCAGCACTGCCATAATGGAATTTCAAAAGACAAGTGGAGCAATATATATTTGCTTAGATCCATCAGATATTCAGGACTGACACGGAAGGTACAAAATATAGGGCATGTGTCTGCTTTAGATTGCTGCTCAGATCATTAAAAGTCCAAACTGGCTTGTGAATAACACATATATGAGGGACTCTCCATGTGAAAAACTGTGAGAAAATTTCGGGCAAGAGAATATTTGATTACAATAAAAAATTCAATTGTAATTTTATAATTATGTTTAAAATGGAGTACTGAGGTTGTACTTTTTGATATAGATCAGCCCTTAAACTTCTCTTATAGTTAAGCATCTTTTTGCTGACAATATTATGGAACAAGAAGGTGCTGTTAAAATTGGGTTTTTTCCACGTAACTTTGAAAATGATGTTTTTAAAACACAGTATTTCACTGTATCTTTCAAAATAAACTATACATTCAATTTATTTGGTAAGATCTTTCTACTGAATTTTCAAAAGTATTACGAAGTCTCCTTTGAATTAATTTTCCTCCTTGAAAATATACTGACGTTTAAGTAAAACCATTACTGCTATCCCCACCCCCACACCCTGGCACAGTAATACTGGTAGAAAAATAAGCATTGTAATTGAAGTGAAGTATAGAAGGGAAGTATAACCCATACAATCATTTTAGCCCCGATAAAGTAAGGGGTTTTTTATTATGGAAAAATCTAGTGCTGTATCAGATTGTAAAATGCAAAATCTTTCTGAAAATATTGTCTGGGACTAGGAAATAAGATTAGAGGTGACATATTTTTGTCAGCCATGAGGTCTTCTCCAGGCTGTAAGAAGGAAAACAGCAGCTATTCAGTGTTAGCCATAATATAAGGGCTCTATTTCTCATGGAATTCAAAAATAATTGTCACCTTAGGGCTGCATACAGCAGGATGAATTATATGTCAGTAGATATGAACTCTGGTTTTTTGGGCAACTTACAGCTTGTATAGCTTGTTGCCTAAAAGGAAGCTTATGGTCAAACAACTCACATTAGACATTATTGCTTTTAAACTCAATAGAAGATATCTTTAAAATGATTTTTAAGATATCTGGTGCAATTGCAACCCCTGGTAAATCCGGCATGCTAGCATTCAATTATTTGAATTAGGACTCCTGCTTAACTTCATGCATGTTAAAAGCTAACCTTTTTCTTTTTCCAATTTTTGTCACCAACTGTAATCAAATCAGGATTGTAGCTTTCAATTAAGCTTGTCCAAGATTGGAGCTCTTGAGTCTTTTGTGAAGACTTACTGCTGAGTGCAAAATGTGAGATAAGTTGCAAATGTTTAGACATGATGACAACTCAGAGGTCTGATTGATTACTAAAAAAGAATAAATAGAAGGTGTTATTAAAGGGTTTTTTTGGATGGCAGCCCAAAGGACCTTTTAAGAATTTTTTGAGCCATTTCTTAGTGAAGAAATCAACAAATTAACAAGATTCTTTCAGTGCTTGAAGCAGAGATGAAAAAGTCTATTTAAACAAGCCAGTTAATGTTTTATGCTTTTTCTTATTCATTATTTATGCTAAAATGGCCAAGTTTAGCTCTACTGTAACTGACAGCAGCATGAGTTTCACAAAGATCTTTACTTGTAAATAAAAAGGATTCACTGAGGTTAAGAGGGACCAAACACAGTTTTACCCTTTGATCACGTCTAGTTTCAAAAAGTTTCATTATTCTTTCTCTTTATTTGGATGACATTTTATTGCACTTTTCAGGCAGTCTAAACTGCTTTATACAAAGCAAGTTACAATTGGTATCTCACTGAAATTACCATCAAATTTTAATTTACACTTAAGTGACCAGGAACAAAGCATAAGTCCTCAGTTTCTGATCTTTTACTCATTGAAATCTATGATAAAATCACCAAGGACATAAAAAGAGCAGAATCATGTATTAATCATTTGTGAGTTATCTGCCTTTGAAAGAGAAGCTTACAGAGCTGTAGACATTTTCCCATGTAAGTATTTAAGAAGATCAGATGATGACAATCCAAGAAACTAGTATGACTTTGGTGCAACAGAAAGCCTTCTTAAGCTACAGTAAAGATGCATGGGTACCCTTGACCATCAAAGCAGCAGGTCAGGGTAATATCATGTGTCTGGGGGGAAAAAGCAGCACTAAGAAGCCATCAGAAATTAATGGCAGGTAGGCACCTGATAAAATCACTGTAGTAGAAGTTCATCAGCCTAGGAGTCTAAAATAAGGAATAATTATTATTACATTCAGATCTGGTGCAGAAAAAAAACCAAACCAAACAATCAAAAGTTTTGAGAAAACACTGATTAAACATGCCTTCATTGTAAACCTGCCATGAATCCCAGAATATGTTATTGGCACCCATGGTTCTCACAACAGGTACTGACCTACTCCCTCCTAAGATAAAACAATCTGATTTGCACAGCTTCAGTTTGAACCATGTCTCTGCAGTCACAGATAAATTGTTATATTTTCATCATCCTACACCTGAGTCATTAAATACACATTTTCAACCATTGTGCATCTGCTTGTGATACCACTAGAATGGATCATCTGTTACATTGTTGATATTTTTTGAATGATTCCAGTGGTTCTGTTTCTGTTCTATCAGACAAAATCTGTTCTTTTTGGTTTTCAGTTTCATCCTTAGCTCCATGTCAGGCAGGCCTGGGCAGACACCTACAGTGGCCAGCAATGGGGCTTTATGGTATTTTCACTATGAAATGCTGTCCTAGGCATGCAGCTGCATTGTCTTTTCACTCTGGCCCGTCAATCTGTTAGTCCCTAAGGTACAAACTATTATTCAATTAACTGGCTTTTAGACTGGAATCTTCTTTCTCCTGTAGGCCAGTAACATAAAGATTTCAGAAAACAAAAGAAGTAAAAAGATCATGGTTTTGACATGCTGCGGCTCATGGTTAGATTAGTTAGAGCTGTGCAAACAAAGGTACCATTTCCATATTATATAAGGATGGTAAAGGCTTTTTTAAAACTGTGATCATATGCAGAAGCAAGAGAAGGGTGGGGTTTGGGAGTCAAAAAGTTTTTCAAAAAAAGAAGGAAGTGAAAGAACACTTGTTAGCTGAAATTATTCTATAAATCTCAAAAAAACCAGATTATTTTTTCTTTCAATTTTTCAGAGTATTTGCATTGGTATCTATTTTTAAACAAAGAAATTATAGTACAAAACAAGGTTGAAAATCTCTCCTTATAAATGGAAAACAGAAGTCTTTTGTTATTTCTTATCCTCATGAATATTTTATTTGACAGAAATAAACTATTCAATTCAACCCAGAAATTCTGTTTTCTAGTCAATAGCATCTTCAGTGAAAGAAAGGTCACCTGGCTACAAAAAGTTTGACTAAAATTCAGTTTTTGTCTTGCAGGAAACACAGCCCACAACTACCATGAAAATTAAATTTCCTTTCCCCCTTCTGTCTGTTATCAACTTCTTGTCTATTGCAAGCAAATTCTATTTTTTCATTCTTCCATTACCTCACATCATAGTGGAGTCTGAGATCAGTACTGAGACTCCTAAATGTTATTATTATATAAACCATAAGAAGTAACACAAGATGATTTTTTTCTAGTTTTAAAGTTGGAAGAAATGCATTCTGTAACTGTAGATATGAGTTGCACGGTCATGAAGAGAGAAGTTATTAAAGAACACTCATTTTACAAAGTTTTATAAGTGCATATGCCTAGTCCGATACAAAAGAGCCAATCCCTTCATCACTGTACTTCTTTTCTATAAGTATAGAACTGAAATTATCTTCCAAACTATGATTTGGACAATGGACTGTAGGAAACTGTTGGCAATTTATAAATCAACAGAATGTGGTTGGGTATCTAAATTTTGGCACTTGAATAATATTTTCCTATAAATACATTTTTATTTACATAGGATTGTGGGTGGTTTTGTTTTCTTTGGGTTTTTGTCTCTCTTGGGTTTTTTGTTTTATTTAAATATGGTCTTTAAAGTTAACAGCTGGGTCTCAACTCACGGATCTCAGGGAAATAATTTTTAATGGGCAGATCTTCACTCACTGTTCTCGCCTTTGCACACAGCAAAGGAAATTTAAACTGCCTAAAGAAAACATCTGAAGCTCCTTCATAGCATGGCTTAACCATAACTGCAATGGCTGGAACAAACACCTTGAAGTAAAAACCACGCTGGTGTCACAAAAGAGGTCTCAAAAGTTATCACAAAATTCTCCAAGCTCAGGTAAATTAGAAACACCATTTCTGAAAATGTTTTGCTAGTATTTTTAAGTATCTTTTTGAAATACACTGCAAAAGAAAAAGAATCAGCCAGAACCTAAAGACAAGTGATCTGAAGTACTGTGCAAATGTCCAAAACATAATTAGATCATGATACTTATTTTTTAGGTATTTTTTCAGGATCCAAGAATATCTGGAACTCACTTTTTGGGTTAAAATGGAGTCATATTCTGATAACTTTGTTAAAGCTTTGACATTCGCATATCTTTTTATAAATCTACAGTAGAAAAACACTCACTTATCTTAAAATTTTAGAAATACCTGCCACTGACAGCAACCACTATGTAAACTCCACAATTACTTCTTTTTCTCATCACTGAATTTATTATCTGACTATCATATGTGACTTCACATGTAGCTGAAATATACTTGAAAGAGTTACCAATTTATTGTCACTTTCATTTGGGTATGGAAGAATAATTCCTATGATTTCTTTGGGGAATGGTTTCTTTTTTAAAAAAGTGTATTGAGGCACAATGCATGTCAAATGCTTCAAAAAGTAAAAGACAGTGTTTAGTGAGAAACTTTCAGCCTTTCAGTTTCCAAGTACAGCAGTCAAAGGGAGACTTTTCTTTCCCACTCTATCATTACCCCTTCAGCCCCTCTGACATTTTGACATATCATCATTTCCATGATCTCAGGCATGTATACATTGATTTTTCAATCATTCTCTATTAAACCCAACAAAAGAAATTTAATGATCCAATTGAATCAATCCAGGGGAAATAAGTGCTAGGTTCAATGCTATCAAAAACTCATGCTATTCCTAAAGTTTTCTTTTTGGTTGTTTTCTCAACTGAAATCAACAAGATGCTCCTTGTTCCCTCCAAAATGAGAAATTGTATTTGAGACAGGGGGTCTTGCAGGCAGTGAAATCATCTGTAGTCATACTGACACAGGATCCCTGCCAGGGCCAGGGAGGAGCGAGAGAGAAGTGTTATCTCCTAAAAGGGCATTTGGGATTTCCTCAGGTCTGCTCAGCTCCTTTGACGTGGTCTCCCAGTCAGGGAAGGAAGAAGGCAAGACCAGAGCTGACCTTCCTTTTGGGAAGCTATTTCAGCACAAAGGACAAAATTCTCGATGCATTTGAGAAGCACAGTTGTGGGTGATCTTTGTGCTATGGCAAATACTGCTAAGAAGCTTCTTGTGCACCACCACAGGAACAGTTACTTCGTAACACAGATACCTGCTAATGATGTTTCATACAAAGCCTGCATATTGGTAAGAGTCTGTCTCTAAATGTGCTGCCTATGGGCATCTTTGGGAAATACAAGAACTAAAATAACATTTGAATGATCTGTACTTTATTAAGAGGTTATTAAAGTCATAACATCAACCCTGCTGGGATGAAAGCCTGATATTCTTATTCCCATGTTGGAATGTATGCTACCAGGTATGTTGTTGTCACTGAAGATTTCCTCTTTAATCAGGAGAGACCTTTCTGGCTTAGTCATGTGTACTGGAATAAAGAGTTTTGGCATTTAGTGAAGACTTGATGAGCAGATGTAAGTGCTGGCAGAACATTTACAAGGAATACTGAGTGACTAATGGAAAATATATGGTGTAACCTCTTTAAGGGCTGAGATCAGAAGTCCTTTGTCTCCTGTTCTCTTGGGTAAAAAACACCCATACATAATTTATCTTATCCCTTGTTAAGGAAAGATGCATCTCTACAGAAACAAAACACTTGATCTTTGTTTGTGTCTAGTTAGGTAGGGTGTAAGGCCACAGCTACCTTGAATTCTTTTGCCAAAGATGAGAAGCCTGTGGGTATTTTAATGTTGACCTTTTTATCCAAAACATTCAGTGAAGTTCAAATTCATCTTGCTTAAGTTTTAGTCGCCTTTGCAATTTAGTGACCTCTTCACATCATGTGACAGTGGTGATTAAAACTGCCCTGAGGATTAAGTTTGGTTTTAGCCATCTTATAGAATCATAGAATGGTTTGGGTTGGAAAAGACCCTAAAGATCGCCTAGTTCCAACTCCTTCCCCTGGGCAGGGACACCTTCCATTAGAGCAGGTTCCTCAAAGTCTCATCCAATCTGGCCTTGAACACTTCCAGGGATGGGGCACCCACAATATCTCTGGGCAACCTGTGCCAGCTTCTCACCAACCTCACAGTAAAGAATTTCTTTCTAATGTCTAATCTAAACCTTCTGTCAGTTTAAAGCCATTCCCCCTTGTCCTGTTGCTTCAGGCCCTTGTAAAACGTCCCTCTCCAGGTCTCTTGCACGTTCCCTTCAGATACTGGAAGGCCACAATTAGGTCGTCCTAAAGCCCTCTCTTCTCCAGGCTGAACAATCCCAATGCTCTCAGCCGTTCCTCACAGGAGTGGTGCTCCATCCCTCTTATGTTCTTGATGGCCTCCTCTGGACTGGCTCTAAGAGGTCCTTGTTCTTCCTGTGCTGGGGACCCCAGAGCTGGATGCAGTATTCAAGGTGGAGTCTCACAACAGTGCAGTAGAGACCCAGAATCTTCCTCTGGCCCAACTGCAAGGTATGCTCGAAATCCAACTTAGCTGATTTTGTAAAGAGTAAGAGAATTGACTTCTAAGTCATAGACTGTATCTGAAGAAAATGAAGGTTTTACAGATTTTTGTAGATTTCAATTAATTGGAAGACTGCAGCTTCATAGTCCGATCACATCCTGCAGAAATGTTTGTTTATCCTGGGGAGATGATTGTGCTAATGCATTTCCATGCATTCAGGATGTAGGTTACATGTCTTCGTCAGGAAGTACCAAAGTCTGCCCTGTCAGATTCAGCACAACACCCACAATGAAAGAATGAAGGAAGAGGAATTTCAAAACCCAAAAGAGAGGACGATATGTGAGGGCTTTGAAACTGAGGAAAATATAGGTGGGCCTAAAGGATTAGGAAAATATAATCAAACAATTATCTGCATTTGAAAAACTCATAGGAGAAAACTGAGCCTCTCATGCTCTCGCTTTTTTCTTAGGTATTTTCCAAGCACTGAGTCAAACACTTGCAAAGCTGTTTGCTCTCATTCACAGATGTCTATGAAGACTGTCAAGCAAATAAAAGGTCCATTTTAATATTAATATTTCAAATAAGTTGATACAATTATTTGCTAGTTTACGAGAACTTTCCTAATCTTATTTTGCATATTTTTGCAATATGTCGAGCTGCTTCAAAAGCTGACTGGATACTATTTCCTTCATGGAAGCAGATGCAGTCTTTTATTGCATCAATCAATTTATTATATCAATCATGGCTCTCAAGATATTCAGAATTTCTCCATGTTTCATACAAATCAGTCTAAAATAATCAGCAACCTGCAGTGCAATGATTGCAATTAGAGTTGTGCAAATCTTGTCCATTTCAGTTACAGGGTTTCACAAGAATACTTTCTTTTAGAAGTACTTTTGGTTTTAACTAGTTCACTGTTTGAGCCTGTGGGCCAAGGTAAAAATAAAATTGCTCAATGACCTTTCATAATGTAATTTAAAACTAAACTAATTGTTTAGACAAATTCATCAGCACTCGCTGAAACAACCGTGAAGCACAGCTGATATTCACCACATTTTTTTATTTTAGTATTTGCAGCAGCTTCTCCTACATTCACGAGGTAATTTTCACATCATCCCAGTGATCTAAGAATCAAGTTGGTCACCTTGGCTCAGGAATTTTAGTTTCCTTGATCACACTTATAAGCATTTTAAAATTTTTAAAATAAAACAAATTTATGTATTATTATTTATTCACTGTTACTTTAATCTTGTCCAGAATGTCCTTAGCACATAAACCATGATCTTTACAAGTATTTGTAAAACAATTTTTGAAAATTACTGAAAGCATAAAGCTACAAAACTTGGTCACTTCACACTTCTCTAGCTTTAAGAAATGTCTGAATTAAACATAATGGCACCTCTGAGATGCTCCTGCTACAGCTGACAGATGCCAAGGTCTGTACATGATAATGTGTTTATATCACAGAGAAAACCAAAGCTGTATCATACAGAGATTAAGCAGCTCCACAGCTGGACGAGCCATGCCTGTCTGAAAGCAGAACAATAGATACCTCCAATCTGCCATGACATTAAGTTGACAGTCTTTATCTGCCATTGTTACTTAAAACATGGGAAAAGTGTTTCTTTGGAAGTTCCAAAAGGTACCGGATGTGCTGTAATTCCCAGCCTCCCATTTGTTTGCAAGGCAGGCCTGAAGCAAACTATAGATCTGAACTACTTAGTTATACACCAGTGACCAGAGAACTGCATACATGTCTCCCAACCCACTGTGTTCCCTGAAGCATGTCCTTTAGACTATTATGTAGCATTTGGACAATGAATCTTTCCCACCCCTACAATAAAGGGAAATTCTGAATAGACAATATTTCAATCTAATATTGTTCCATTCTTCACTGGCTAAAGAGTATATATTTTTTTTTTGAGTACAGCTACAATGGGGTCATTCAACATGTTAAGGAATAATGTGAAGATTTTCCAGTCTTAAAGAAAATACCGAGATCTTCTTTTCTGGGATAAAAATAAAACTGTTACTTCTCAGGGTCTATAATCTCTGAAAAAAACAATTTTCTGTCCAGTGGGAAAGAAAGTTTAATGCTGCAGACAGTATAGGTATATTATTCTAAATCACAATATGTTCCAGAATTCTGCAGTTCTTTGTAGCATGGTTGTGTTTTAATAAGGAGGGATGGAAAAAAAAAGGTTTTTTACGAACTCCTGTTTCTTGCACTAAGAAAATAAGATTTATTATTCAGACTATTCAGATTTTAAATGGGAATTCTTGGACACTGATGTTATCTACTGGAATTTGGACACACACGTATGCACCTGTATCAGTCACATACATAAAACACCTCTGGTATTAATTTTACAGCACATCCATTATTCAAAGTGAACTGGTTTTGGACTGTAGTGGACTGAAAAATAAATAAATAAGAAGACTTCAAAGAGAATTTCCAATAACAAAACACATTCTAAAATGCTTGATCACAACATAGCGAAAGAGAAAAAATATAAGGAGGAAATTCACGATCTCTTGTTATTAGTTTGTTTCTTTTAAAATACCAGAAGTACTTTGTCTCTTTTATTTTGCATAACAATACAAATGTGAGAGCAATCACAGTATTGAGAGCAATTAAGCTTCAGCACAAAAGGGGCTGGAGTCACTAAACACAATGGAGGTGCTGAAGTAGTGCTGTAGATTTCAGATTAAAGGATAATTGAGTGGACCTAGTAACACTCTAAGTTGTAAGGACTCAAGTTTTTTACTGGCCTGTCTTTAGAACTACTGTGCAGAGTGCTTTTAAGAGAAGTAGATGCACGTTTGAAATATCTTGAGATTGTGGTGGCAGAGATGTGTTGCAATTTCCCCAGACTCCTTACTTATGAATATCCCAGTATATATTAATTTATGAAAAATGTGGTAGCAGTTCAAAGAACTGAACTTTATACTTAATACAATTTAGTTTAAGGAATAGACACCAAGTAGCCATACTATAATATTTTCTAAATTATTAATCAGTTAATAGAACAAATTAAACCTAGTTAGAACAATTCTTAACAATTTGTGAACAAGCACCTACTTATTTAGGAGTGGAAATGCAAGGGAAAAGAAAAATCATTCCTGGAAGTACATTTCCAAATGACAACTAAGGCTTAAGTTTGTATCCTGTAACAGTACTTGGCTCTAAAAACCTTGAGAACTGTCATTAATTATACTGAAAAATTTGTAGGTTTTTTACAGAAACAGTATTGTTACCAGTGGTTACCAGTCATGAGTGGGTTTGGTCCCCATGAAAGGGGTTCTTTGTTACACCACCTCTCCTTAATCAGTGAATTTAAGCACAATTTTTCATTATTGAGAGAAAAAATTTTCCTGAAGTGTCATTCTCTGTGACCAAATTTAGTACATAAGGAGTCTCCCACAATGTTAGACTGTTAGAATATCCATCCACAAGTTAATTTGTCATCTAACTGTATGGAAACAGGACATTTTCTTATTCTGCTGAGAAATAATACTTCCTACTCATGTGATGTTGTCAGAGGTCCATGTGTGACATCGTTCCATCTACAGCAAGCACTGCTCAGTCAAGAATTTAAAATATGGTTCTTTTAAGGAAATGAGTTATACGTTCTACTCTCAAGAAAGCATTTAAGCTTAGATTTTAAGCACATGGTTTTACTTTGTCCCATTTATTTAACATTAATCACCTAGTTACTGCTTTGCTGAATGAGGATGGTATTGCACATATGCTTAAAGTTAAGCATTTGATTAAGTGTTTTGTTACAGCACTTTGCACTCTGCCCTGTAGCACATCTAAAAGACATTTTAGCAGATTCAGAAAGCTCTGGAGAGAGCCTAGTGCTGCAGTGTAGCTGTCATTTTACACTGAACAGAATTTTGTTAATGTAACCCACTGCAATTGAAAGCAATATTGGACCTCAATGTGAGACAGAGAAAAAAAGGCTGCTCCGAATCATCACCATCTTCATCATCATCATCACCAATTCATTCTTTGAATAATTGAGGCAGGTCACAAAGCTGTTCTAGCTACTAAATGATTCATGTCTATTGCAGGTAACTTTAGTTTTTGTTACATCACAGCAGCACTGCCAGCAGCTCCTATGAGATAATTGCAAAAATTGTCATGAGGAACGAAATTGTTTTGTATCTCAGCCCAAAGGTATGGAACTGGAAACTTGAAAAAATACTGTTATCATAGGTACTGGTGGATACCACTATTTTGATCCCTACCTTTTTTGAGATGTATTATTTAAAATGACTTGAATTTTTGTTGTTGCTATTTGTTATCAAATGAACACATGAAGTTTCAGTTCTTTAAAATTCATATTAATAATGTATCTTACCATAGCCAAATTAGTCATGGTATGTTTGAACTCAGTGTGTTTCTTTTCCTGTCTGACAATCACTGCCTTCCTTCCTCCATGATAAATTTATTCTTTTTAAATTTACTTTATTTTTTGACTGATTCAATTGTGCATTCGTTATGGTCTTAATATAAAATTTGAGGACTTTTGGGGGGGGCAGGGGAAGGAACAACACTTTCTACCACATCTATTTGACTGTCTTATTATCTTTCCCTAATAATCTATAGCACACATTCATTGGGATCAAATTTACTTTTCCGCATATTGAAAGATCATTTCCTAGACTGACAGGAAAGCCATATGCCTCATTACCTTTTCTCACTTTTTCTTTTTGCTATCCCCAGAAGTTCACTGATGTATTTCACCCTTACCAAAATCCAATCTATCCTGGAATAAACCTGCTAAAGTCTCCTTGCTTTTGTTCCAAAATGTCTCACCCTAAACCACTTGCCACCAATCTAGAAAGTCCTTTTTAGCAGCTCTGTAACTCCAGGTCAGCATCTCCATCATGTTCCTTACTTGCCTCCTCTGTTCCAACTGCCTCTTATCTTTCGCTTTTTAATATTTTTAATTTTTTAGGAGAGGGGAGAATTTTTTTTTTTCAATAATAGTGTAAATTTCACCAAAATGTTTAAAAATTTTTTTTCCTTTATATTTCTCCCAATTTTCATTCACGCAGATTAGGATTTGCTTCCCTGTGTCACTGCAGTAAGTGAGCACAGGAGAGAAAGGCAGACTCTCGGCTGAGCTGCAGAACCTAAAAGGAGAATGGGTTTGTGTCTCCAGCAGCTGTTCAGTTTTGGAAGGGTTTTCTTTTTCTTGAGCGTTTGCTTATCTCCAACTTTGACTTCAGAGTTCATTGAACTCTTGTTGCAGAGGTATCTCAGGAAAAAGAGAAAACAGTGAGTCCCTTGGGCAGCAAGGCTTCATCTGTAGCGTGAATCATCGTGCTTGTGCTAATGTCAGGATGTCTTTCGGGCTCAACATGACATTGAGAGAATTTTGTTTCTCCCTAGTTAGCAAAGGACCTTACTATGAAGATAAAGAAAGGGGCAGAAACAGAACACTGAATAACAGATCTCCATTAAAAATATTTTTTCCTTATATTTAACCCAAATATGTATAAAAAACCAAACAAACAAATAAAAAACTCCACAACCAAAAATAGCAGAGGCATCAATACAAATCACCCTTTCTGCCTTCAGTGTGAAATTACACACATCAGAAATTCATGTATGTCGTTAATGGCCAGCTTAAAAGCAGCATCTGCTTATCAACTGGCTTTTGCTTTTTATGCACTATTCCAGCTGGGCTGGCTGAAGCACGAGCAGGTGAAAATGACTTTTCCAAGGTCATTCTGCATGAACTCAGCTCGTACTAACACTTAGGGCTTGCTTATTCCCTGTCCTTCCCGTAAGCCAGTGCATCACGTATGCATTCCTATGCGGTTAAATATTTGAAATGATGTATTACCTTCTGATGATATATTCCTTAAGAAATCCAGTTTTTATGAACGAAATTATATTTACTGTAAAGGCAATGATCTTGTGACTTTATTTGATATGCAGGTGGTTGTTCACATTTCCATAGGAATTTCATTGTAATTCAGGATCACTTAAATACTAATTAAGTTGTCTCTTCAAGGTTATTTTATTATAATGCTCATACAGTTCATGGTGGGGGGGGGGGTTTGTTGTTTTTCTTTTTTTTTTCCCCTTCAAAGTAAAATTTAAGCTGATCTGTCAAACTCAAATTAAGGTCCTAAACCTCAGACTCTGAGGACTATATAATAAAAATGATGCAAGCAGTTTTAACTGTTTCAGGGATGGAAGAAGTTAGTACTTCAGCTGAAAATGTTTTGAATTACACAAGAATCTATTGAAAAGGAGAATCCAAAATACACCCCCCACAAAGAACCCTGTGCTTTATAGTCCTTTCAGAAAAATCACAGGATACAAGGTTAAGTCCAGAAGTAAGCAAAAATTTTACACAGAGAGTAAGTCTCCTAAGACTGATATAGCATCCTAAAAAGAGTAATGATGGGCATATTGAAATAAAGAGATTCAGGACAGAAGAGACAGCAGAGAATAAAGGCTATGTTCCTTTACAGAAGTATTGCGAATACTGAGACTCACTCCAGGCAAGTCAGGAGGAACTCTAGAATGCCAGAAATCTTCCATGTCTTTTTCCACAGCTTTTAATTTGCTACTCAATGGGGTTTGATGCCATTATTTAAATATTTGATTACAATTTTAATTAGATGATTTATATTTACTATAGGAAGACATAACATGATATGATGAATATTCTTCTAAATACTAGCTGAGCATTTACAAAGGTATTTAGTGCCAGGAGTTTCTTACTCTAGCCAACCTAGACTCCATATAAGTGTAATCCTTGTAATAAAAGTATGTTCCTTGAAACATTCCACCTTGTTTTCTTCTTTAGAGGTAGGTGGACTAAATAAAACGGAAAATTTGCATTAATTTTTTTATCCAATTACTTTTTTTCTCATAAGCAAAACATGGCAGACAGGTCAAAGGAGGGAAAAACACTACCCTGCAAGCAATTTCCCTCCATTTCATTATCCACAGAATGCTTTGGTTTGTGATCAGATCTTTCGGGTGTCCTAAGTTCCTCCTGTGAGCCTCTCTGTTCAGCCTTCAGGCCCTGGTTTTCCCTCTGATATAAACCTGTGCGAGTCAAGTAGTCAACTTACCTATTGATCATGCTTGCCCCTCTTGGAGAGAAGTTCTTAAAATCCATTGTTTTGTCTTCTCTGCTGATTATTTTGCACTGATCAAACCTTTTACACTGCAGACAAATGGCTTTTTGGTGATCATTAGGACTCCATTCTTCCAAGGGTAAAAATTTGCTGGATAAGAGGTCAAGCCCCATATTTATGAATACATTTTCAAATTCAGTGCTTCTGAATGTTGTTTCCTGGGTTTAATTAACTTATAAAACCACAAAAATATGTAGATAATGGCAACACAGGCTCTACACAATCACTAGAAAAAATGTCTTTTAAGCATAGCTGACCTCTAAAAGGAGTATATAGCAAATTAACAGCAGCTCTGTTCTTTCAAATATTTTCTTGTGCCTTCTGCAGTCAATATCACCCTTCTTTGAGTAAAAAACCCAAAAAACATGAAGAAACTGACTTAGTTTAAAGGTTTCTTTTTTATCTCATGGGATGAGACTTTTCTACTGGAAGACTATATAACTAACTGTAGAACATGATATAAGAAAATATTTTTTTTTCAAAATAAGGGTGGTCAAGTACTGGAATAGGTTGCCCTGAGAGGTTGTGAAATCTCTGTCCTTGGAGATATTCAAAACTCGACTGAATATGACCTTGAGCAACCTGGTCTAACTTTGAAGCTTGCTCTAACTTCAAAGCTGGCTCTGCTTTGAGAGAGAGGTTGGACCAGATGATCTCCAGAGGTCCCTTACAACTTAAATTATTCTGTTTCTGTGTCAAATGCAGCATTACCTTGTGCAGTCCAAGAAGAGCTTTGTATAACATGAAAGCACAAAATACGTGCTATGTCCACAGCTTCTTAATAGAAAGAACATAGCTTTATAGTGAATCCCTTAGCAGATCCTTTATTCCAATGTTTAACTTTCTCTTTTCCTCATTTTTGTCTATAAAATGGGAATATTATTATACTTATGTGAGTGTTTAAATTAAATAGCAAATGAATGCAGAGAAGTGATTTTTTTTTCTTCTGAAGAAAAAAAATAAGTTTTGTTCTTAAATTCTGTCTTATTTTACCAACAATTTTATACACTGGGGGGTTTTTTAATGAAAATTATTTGTATTATCTGTTTGAACCTCCAAATGGCATAAAGACATAACAAATGTATTTACAAGAATGAAAGTCTTTGCATTCCACTGTTTTATCTCTAATTTTATGTATTGAGGAATGGTTGAAAAAATTTTGAAATTTATCCAGCTGCTATAAAAATATAATCTTCAAATCATAGTCTTTCCTGAAATTATAGTTTCAGACTTCCAGAGCTCTATGTAACTGACAACTTCTAAGCAGACTAATGAGATTACTAGCAAACATTTTCATAATTAGAAACAACGATTGGCACTTGATATCTGTTCCTTTACTAATATATTTTCATTTAATTTTGCTTCAAGCACACACCTGTAGTATAATAGTTATGGTTTATTCTCTTTTTATTAAAGGAAATTTTATTTTGGAAAGACTGCCTGAGTTATTATTTCAAGTGGTCAACAAGCATTCAATCCATGACTCTTCAAATTACCAGAGTGATTTGACATCAATTTTTTCTGCTTCCAAATTAAAAAGCTAACAGTACGTAGTAACAGTAGGCAACATAAAATATCTCTGCCAAACTTGGTCAATAATTGCATAGCATTTACAAGTATAATTAAAATCTTTCACAGTCTATGTTCATATAACATTCTTTGAGGTTAATTGGGTTTAGATCACTGCAAAATCATTTTCATTTGATATATTTCACTTGTTACAAATTGCACATTAGTTCATGCAAGATCTACAGCATGGCTCTTAATCTGAAAGTATTTAGAATTGTAAGTTAAAGTATAAAGGCAGCTAATTCCTAGTTTCCAACAATACTCAAAAAAAGAGAAAATAATTTCCATTTTGAAGACAATAGCTTTAATGGATGCTAGCATAAGACTGTGAAGTACAGACTCTTCTATGTATTGGGATTGCCTCATTTAGACAGGTGCAAAATTGGGGGACTTGCATCCACTGGAACAAGTCAGAAGTCCTAATTTTATGAGAAATAAACATTCAGCACCAGCTGAGTGACTTTCAGGACAGTCCTTCAGCACCTATTTTGACACAGTTCTTGCTATGGAGGGGAGGATCCAGTGGAGGGGGGCATAGGGATGAAAAAAGTGCTTAAAGAAATCACATTTTGTTTCCCTTAAAACTGTGGACTGATACGCGTGCTAGTGCTCAGGCCTTTCAAGCCCTGAAGATTGGAAGACCAAAGACATCAAATTGCTGGAGCCTCTTAGAAACACAGCTGATATTCAATCTGTGTGAAACATGACTGCTATTATGATTTGGAAATCATAATATTGAAAGTCCTGAAAATGTGTTCACACAAAATTTGAGTCATAATGGGAGTGAGCCACTCTGTCTGAAGTGCCTAATTTGGAAACTATTCTCCATATGGTCCCTTCTGAGTCATCTCAGAGACTCCAGAGGGAAGCTCCGGATTCCCCAGACCTGAGTCTGTGAGTGGCCCAGGTATTGCCACTGGCTGTAGAAGAATTATTATTTTGAGCCTATAATTTCAGGAATGTCAGATCTCATTCCTCTCACCATTCCTTAAGAGTACTGAGGAATAGATATGCAAGTGGAGCCATTTGACATACAAAATTAAATTGAATCAGATTTGTCACATTTTTAATATTTCTTGAAAAAAAATTAATTGTTTGAAAAACATTTGCAGACACACAGGAGTAAAAATAAAAGTGGAACAAGAATATCATGTGTTAATTCTTTACCCTATACTTCTCCATAATTTTGGTATAATCTGAGAAGCTGTAATAAAGCAAATCACATAATGTACTTAGAAGAGGCTACACATTCTCCCTCATCTTCTTTTTTAACAGCTAATTATGAATTTCCAATTACTGTATGAAAATAATAGCACTTTAAGTGCTTGATTAACAGCAGAAAATAACATATATGTGGAGCAAAAAGATAATGAAATGCTCAAAAGAGGGCACTAAAAATCTTCTTGGCAAGGTTGCAGGCAAATTTGGACTGTCCAGAAATAGTCTTTGTTTACAGTTGTCAGACTTAAGATAAATAATACACAGTAGTCCTCTCTCTTACTGCAGCACCTCACTGTCTCATGTTTTATTGCCATACAAATTTTATAAAGGAGGACCTCATATTCTAATATAAATTTAAAGTACTCTGGGAATTTGTAAACAGTCTTATCTTTTGTGTTTGTGAGCTCACAGGACACTCTTCAGTGCAAGAAGAAAACCTCAGCTCCTGGAGTCTTATCAGACTAAATCCTGACCCAAAGACTGTCCCTCCTTGTCCACAGCTCTGTGTCCACTACAGCATATGTTTGTATCTATATGCACATATGCACATACATGCTTTTACGTATGCACTCGTTTTCTTGGACTTGACTAAACCACTTTGGAATTCAATTCTGTGAATATTTGTAGAAAACTAGTGTATTATTTAAAATCCTTCCAAGGAAGCAATTTAGTTAATAATGAGTGTGTAAAGGAATTTGTTTTCCTTCTCCTGATGGCTTGGTCCTCCTGCACAGTTTACACTTCTTAATGCAGCTGCCAAAACTCAGGCAATCTCTGCATGTATTTTAAGTGTAACTTGTTTTATTTAGGTGTATAAACTGGGCTGAAACAGAATGGTCCCTTAGCAAGCAGAGCAGTCCTTTCTTTCAGGACTTCATCCCAGTGTCAATAACCAAGTTCCTAGAACCACTTCCCTTTCAAAACATATTCTGGCCAAAGCATTACAAAAAATTCCTTATTATCGTGTACTTCCTCTCTATACTATCTGCTTCCACTCAGAACCTGGGCTGAGAAAAGATCAGTATCTAGGTCACCAGAAACTAATAATTTCTACTTTATGCTGAAAATAATACTTTAAAAATTATACTTAAGAAAAGATTTTTATAGATATTATAAACAAAATTTTTACCTTGAAGGCTAATTAATGATAAGATTTATGATTATTCAATTAAGGAACAGAAAGCCAGTGTCATGTATCAAATTAAATAAGTTGTCATTGACATGAGAATATCTAGTAAAACAACTAGAGAGAGGACATTTTTTCATTTGTTTAGTTTATTAGAGGTCTCCAGTTGTCACTAGATAAAAGCATATCACATAAACCAAATTTAAATACTTCTATGGAAATACACATATAACTGAAGATTTTTCATTGGAAAATATTAACATCAAGTTAATTCCAGAAAATTGTAAATTTCTTCACTACTGTATCAATTCATGAAGGAAATGTATTTTCTACTATTCAGCTCTTAAAAGAACTAAATATATTACTGTAACAAAAAATTCTGAAGCAGTTCTGTCGTAGTCCCTGCTGTTTACATGAAATAGGTAAGCTACCTTCTCTGAATAATTCACTGGGGTAAATATAGAGCAATCACTTTTTTTTTTTTTTTGAAAGATTCTCTTCAATTGATTATTAGATTTTGGTTTCTCATATGCTTATTGCTGTAACGTAAAAAGAACTTACAGATGAGTAGAATTTATGCAATACAGCTATAACCACAGTGTAAAGAAAAGACCAAAGATATTATCAATATAAGATGTAGAATACTTTTTTTAGCCAGAGTCCCTTGGTGAGCTCCTGTCTAGAGAAGAGGAGTTTTCTGTCAGACCAGACATATTCCCTTCCCGCCCTCGCGCTCTTGCAGCCTGGCGGAGATAAAACGAGCTGAGCAGAGAAAGGGAAGGGAAGCAATTGAAAGAGGAGGCGGGGAGAGACAATAAAGAATGTTTTCTCCCTCTGTTCTGCCAGTCCTGCAGCACCTGTGGATTTTTAAATAGGAAGTTTGGGGGGTTATTGCGTGGGATGGTCTTGCAGATCATGGCAGGCAGAGTGTTGGCTGCCTGCTCTGGAGGGCAAAGGGATAGCACCAGACCCTCACAGGCCCTGTGTCCCTGCACCCCTGTGCTCCCTGCCCCAGGCCCCATGGGACTCAGGCAGCCCAGAAGATGGAGCAGTCGCCAAGGCCCGTCAGGTACTTCGCTGTTTGCAACTGAATTAGCTGTAGCTGAGATCATGCCCTGCCTGACGAATGCTCTTTGTAATCTGAGAGTCTCCCCTTGAAGATTTTTTTGCTTCTTACGCAGTGCAGTTGGACTCATCAACGTGTGAGGCAGAGGAGGTTTTTGTATTTTCTTCTCCCTGTTTCATCAAAATGGTTCCTGTGCAGTGGGACAAAAGCCAACCTCAAACAGCAGGTCGTTTGGCTGCTCTGTGCAGTGATGGCGTGCCATCCTGAGAAGCTTTGGCAGCTGGTAATGAGGGACCACAGGGACTAAGATCCATGATGTACATGGCTTCTTTAGAAAAATGCTCTTCCTAGGGCACAGGAGCTGAATGGGGTGCTGAAGATAAGGCTGAGGGTTTTATAAATATTCAGAGCCCCTGGAAGTGCACAAGTGCACAGGGGATTGTTTGTGCAGAGGATGTCGGCACCCTCAGGCTGCAGTTATTGCTGAGCTGTGCTTCTGCATCAGCCAGCCCCTCTGATGCCCTGTGACAAGGTTGGTCTTGGGAAGGGGTGATGGATTTATCCCTGGCTTAGTTATATGAATTTAATCACTATTTCACATCAAATTCTTATTATCTCTTTTGTTGTGGGAGCTGGTATGTGTGTGATCTGATTGACTCATCACTAGATTACTTTACTTGTTGGTTGATTACTGCTGGTGGCATTAAAGAAAATATTTATTTTTAAAAGTACGAACCTATATATATTTTTTAAAGTAATGATGTGGGCAACTCTACACAGGTCACATACTGACAATCCCTTCAGCTTTATTTGCCCATTTTGCAGCAGTTGGCCTTGTACAGCATTGTTTTTATGTGAAACACACATTGTTTGGGAGAATGTTTTCATTAATTCAGCTTGTCTGTGGATCAGGTTCAAATGTTATTTTAAATGCTCGCATTCCATATTTCTGACATGAAATATGAGCAAGATTGTAAACACTTGTTTTCTTAAAGTGATATTCCTATGTAGTACCTGTGAAGCAGTTTGAGACAGATGAAGTTCCCTCCTGTCGAGGCAGCCTGTGTGAAATAGCTGGATCAGAGGAGCAGAGTATGTCTGAATCACTGTATGTGTGGTGCTGAAAAAAAGGATACACAAGTACAAGAATATCTATAGGCTGCACAGTGATTTCATTCCATCACTAAAATCACCCAGGCTAAAAAAACGAAATGCATACAGAAAGAGGTTAATACCAATTATAAACTCACAGCTCATTATATACTTCTCAAACTAATACAGATACAACATGATTTAAGATTGGAAACTGTGGCTAAAGGAATTAGTTGTCTCGGCATGAAACTCGGTTTATTTAATCAATGTTGTTTCCACTAGAAAAGTGGATTAGTTTTTCTTTAAGACAGAGTTAAAAGTTTTGCAGCTAATTTATTTTAATAAGCATTCAGTCACTCACTGCTGTAGAAAAAGGCTAAACTGTAATGAAGAGCCAGGAAAGAAAGCATGACTTAATTATTTTTTCTGGGGTGGATAATGAATAAATTAGCTACGCTGTAGACTTGCTGTTTCTATAGAATTTATTACTTTTGCTTTAAGAACCATATCATGACAAAGTCAATTTTTCTCCTGACTGCAAACTGATTGATGGGGTAATGTCTGGTTGTGAAAGACTTCCTCTTCATCATTGTGTTGCCAATGTTGGTATCACAAAGTGAGTTTGAAGTTTTCCCCAGTGCATGTTCTCCTACGTAATTACAAATGACAATTATTTTAATTCTTTTTTTTAATAAGCTTTTTAATCACGTAGACTACAGAATGAATAACTGAGATGAGACCAAAGATGCACATAGCTTGAAAACTGCTTTCTTGGTCCTTAATTTGTTGCCACAATGTCTTCTATGGGAAGAGCTAAATACTGTATTTAGAATGACAGCAGGTGTTTTCATGGGAAGGTGAACATGGGTACAACAAAAAGGCTTTGCCAAGGAACAACTAAAGAATGGTCTTGCAAGTGTTCACAGGATGAAATTTTTGGAGATAAAGATTATGAATTTGACATGGCATAGGGAATATAGGTCTGATTCAATTCCCACTACAGTCACTGGGACACTTTGATTTAAATGGGAGCTGGATTTGACCTGGTAGGTGTACAAAAAATGGTGACTTTAATATAAATAAAAATGTAGAATAAATGTCAGAAGGAAAAAAAAAAGTGCTATGTGGTTTACTTCAGTGTGAATCCTCCCAGCCAAATGAAGAAACACACACAGTTAAGATAATGAAAATAAGATTAAATAAAGCATTAGAAAAAGCATAGCATGGAACTTACTTTGATAAGCAAACTGACTTTTCCATAAGCCCTGTCCTCTTGAGGCCTTTTTTTTTTTTTTTCTGTTGGCACATACGAATGAGATACAAAGTCTTCAGATATATTGCTTTGAATATATTTTATTCTCTGCTCCTCCCCAATCCAAGATACTAAATACCTATATTGGAGCTTTATTATCTCTCAAGTAAGGAACTTTCCACTACGTAATTTCACACGCATCCTGAGAAAAAACATTTCTTTCAAATACGGTTTCTTGGTTTGGTAGTCAAGTTAGCAATGAGTGTTTTAATTAAAGGAGGGAAAACATTGTATAAAGGAGATATTACCTATTTTGAATAAATTTATCAGAAGGCTGTTGAATGTGTGTTTTTTGAGGGAAACATTTACCTTGAACTTGGAAAGGGAAAATGAACATGGATCGAAGCAGCAGATTTCACTCTGAAAGATACATTACTAAGCTACACACTATTGTGCAGTCAAAGGTCCTTAGTCGTAAAGGGTCAGGAAAAAAAGTATAAGGGAAGATGCTGAAACAGATAATCCTATCTTTTTTTTATAGTCCCCAGAGCACTATGCAGTTTTGGGTGTTTATTCATCAGCTGCAGAGGACACTGAGTTCTTATCTGTTTATTTCCACAGAAAGTAATCATCTTTTACTCCTTTATGAATACAAAGCTAAAACCATTATGACTTATTCCATCAAATGCTACCCTGTCAATGGAAAAAGCTCTGAGAAAGGCCAGTTGTTTGACTCCCAAGCTGCAGCATTTGCAAACAGTGCTTGCAGTTTGTGATATTTTCTATATAACAGGCTAAAAGACACATCTAGGCATTTATGTCATTATTTCTGTGTGTTTGAATATCTAGTTTAATGACCATTAAAGTAATTCTAAGGAGCTTTCTTTTGGTAAAGAGACACTTTACAAGTTCAGTAAGAAAAAGCAAGCCAATAGACTCTATGTTACAAGCATGTTAGTTTTCTCTTCTTTTATTTAATTTGTGGCTACTCTCAAGGCCCCTTCAGTACATGTATCATTTTTATTAAAATTAATGTAAAATGACTCACAGAGTCTAAATTAATTACAGTGATACATAGCATTATTCTGTTCTAAGCAAAAATTAAGTCTATTCATGGTTGCTCATGTTTGCAGCACAACAAATCAAAATTTTAAAAAGCCCCTCCCCATGCTCCCCAAAGATGGCACTGCTTGCTGCTGCTTTGAAGTAATGATAAAGAATTGCAGAATTCTGCCCCTGAACCACTAAAATTGAAGCAGTCAGTTGCAGGCTTTGCATCTAAATTTAAGAAAATTCATTATTGTATGATACATTTAGATTGGGAGGAAAAATCTTTCCTGAATACAGTATATAGAGACTTATGCTTTTATAATTTTTCAGCAAGGCAAGATGCTATTATTATTTTTCCAGCATCAAGGGCATAACCAAAAAGATGCTTTTTCATGTGCAGAGGGGAGAATGAAAACAGCACAGGTTGCCTAAAATTCTTCAGCTGTTTGCTTTCTCACCGTTGTATTCATAGACTTTGCTGCTGAAGATGCATAAACTTAGAGACAGTGGCTTTAACCTGAGTGTCATATGAACTGTAGTTTGAAGGTTTAGACTGCAGACATGTAAATTGGCAAGTTCAGACCCAGACTCTTTAGCAAATGTGTGAAGGAAAATCTGTGCTCCCCAGCCAACAGACATTCCACTTCTTTACACATACCAGTCTCTCAAATGTTTTTAGATGTCCCTTGTATTTATAAATACAGAGACCTTATACAAAGATTAGGGCAACTGATTGGAAATGAAGTAATAGGACATGTATAGGTGACCACTGAACATAGGTTAATGAACCACAAAAACCTTCCAATTGTTTAACAATTGTTTAATTGTGTAATCTTTCTAAGTGCAAAGCAACCTTTATACTTAGAAAATATTCCATTCGGTATATAATTGAAGAAATTTATTAAGAACAAAAAAATTTTAACTGCTTTGCAAATAAATTGGAAACATAAAGTTTAAATAAACCCATTCTTTCTTGCACATTTTTGTCTTGCTCTACACAGCAATGTCATTACTAGTGGGGCCTTGCAAGAGCTTAGAGTGAGTGGAGATAAAGAAGGCAAATGGACAGTGACAGCCATGTAATCCAGTGTCTGAGTGCTTTTTCACATGTCACTGGTGAAACACACAACTCTCCCCTCAGCCTCTGTGAAGGGCTACAGTACTCAGACTCGTTCAGCCTAATGCTGTCCATGCAGACAAACAATGTCTTGAAGGAATCCTTTGCTGAGATTATGCTCTCTAGAAATGTTTTGACACCACAATTGCTCGTCATTAAAAATTCATCTGCAAGCCTGAGCTACAGATATGAGTTAGGAACAGCTCAAATTGAAACCTTAAACTTTTCACTGTGAGTGGAAAACATTAGAAATATTTTTGCCAATGGTTTTTCAAATATATTTGCTCCAAATGCTTGGTTACTTTTGATCACTCCTAGAAGCTGATCTCTATAAAATTGTAGTAAAGAATTTTGAAGAGAACTGCTACCTTTTCTGTTTGCACTCTTTTAATTGAGCCTCATGTAATTTTCCCTTTTTTTGACAAACTTTGTTTTAAATTCAAGTAATGTTAGGCTACTCTTCAGAAAAAAAGAAAAAATCACTCAGTATAGTCTTGATATTTGGGAACAAACTCTTTGTTTGCAGTTAGCCTTCATCATCACCTATAAGAATTGAATGACTGGCCAGTCTCTTGCTCTTTAGATTGCTCTTAAGATTCTGAAACTTGCATCTTCTCAAAAGCAAACAAAAGAGATTAAAAAAACTATGTGTGAAGTAGTCCTGGTGCATTTTGTATTGCTAGCAGTAGACAATAATAAGTTTTGGTGTTTTTTTAAATATGCCAAGTAAGATAGACCTGGTTCTTCAAAGTATTAGACCATGGCTACTAACTTTGCATCCTTTCAAATCCACTGAAGTTTACCTGATGTGAAACTGGAGGAAGGAAGTGAAAAGTAGGTTTGAATATTTCTAGGGATTAATATGTGTGCCTCATTTTGTAATTTAGTATATTGCATAAGCCACAGCAAAGACCAGTCTTAAAGAGAAGAAAAAGAAAATAGTTGAGTAGCTCTTTTTATTCTTCATTTGAGGAAGACTGTCCATCCTTTTTCCTTTTCCACCCTTCAACAGATACCATGGTTTACAGAGTGAAATAAGAGCTGAAGAAAAAAGTGTTGTGGCTCTTGAGTAGAATATAGGCTATCTAAAATATATGTTTAAACACAGCATAAACCAGTTACTAATGAAGAATGTGAATCTTAAAAATATATTCTTTTCTCTGTAATGATAGAAAAAAGTGTCATGTTTGGCATTAGTTTTTCTTTTTTCCCTTTTTTCAATATTTTTGTTTCTCCTGCTGTGTAATACAGGTGCTGATCATGGTACTAAAAATGCGATATTAAACATGAAAACTGCTTTTGTCGCCACAAAAATATAAATTTGTGAATTGGTGATGTTTTGTGTAGAAAAACATACTTCTGTGAGTCACTGCAGAATAAGGACAAACCATGCCTGGTAACCGGGTGAACGTTCAGCATTGTCTGCAGTTTGTCTCCATCCACTTGAAGGATTCTAACCGAAACCCCGAGCAGCTGTTTGCTGGGATGAGCACGGTGGGCACACAGAGGCCACCAGGGCAGCAGAGCCCTGCAGTGCCCCAGGGCAGGGATGCCAGAGTGGTACCAGGGGCTGCTCTGTGCACCTCTGCTCTCACTGACCCCGAGTGAGGCACCAGCCTCAGCCCAGCCCCAGCCCACACCTCCTGCGTGCCCGTGGAGGCCCTTCCCAAATGCCCGAGTGTCCCCAGGCTGTGGCAGGGCCACCCTCAACCACCCCAGCCTGGCAGTGCTGCCCTGTGCTGCTCCTGCCCCTGTGAAGCCTCCAGAGAAAGCCCAGAGGGGAGAAATGTGCACTGTGTCTTTTGACCTACAGCCAAAAAATCTCCCTTTTATGTCCATCTTTTAGCCCTGTCCTGCCCACAGTTGCCTGAGTCTTGGAGCAGCAAGAGCTTGAAGCTCAAGAGGTTTCTTGGATTCAGGAAAAATCCTACTCTGATATTTTCTTTGATTTAGAGAACGACAGATTCCTTTCTTTGCACATGAAGTAGTGATCTAGAAACACTTTCAAGCAGAAGTTTTTCCTTTCCTGGAAGAGCTTCATCAACATTAGCATTAGTCATTTTTATAAATGTAAAATAAGCCACAGAATGTTGCTCTATCCTATTTTCATTTTTAAAAATACCTACAAACCAACCAACAGCTGTTATTTTAAAGTGGTTTTTTGCAGTATGACCTTTACCTCCTAACTTGGTGACAAGATAAAGGAAGCTAAATTTTAGACCTGTATTTGTGTGCATATTTTTTTTCTCTTCTTAGTAATATAACACTTGTAACAGTAATAGGGTTTGTGATTACATTTTGAGACTCTCCATCTATCATCCTGGCTTTCTTTTCTATTAAAAATATATATTTTGGATGGATTTTATAGCTTAGCAATGAAATAGTCTCAAAACAGCTTTTTGTTTTTCTTTTTTTACAAAATGTCTTGGCTTGAGAATTACACTTTTCTTAACCATATTTTTAAAATAATATAATAATTATTTAACAGCTTGAGTGCAGCAAAAGTTACCATTTTCTAAGTACTAAAATTTTAAAAACAAGTCTAAACTCAAACAACAGGTTCAATTCTCAAGTAAACAGGGTTGTTGAAACATGCAGATCCTATTTTTAGTGGGCCACACATCTGACAGTGTTCAGTGTTGAGTGGTTAATATTTTACATCAATGTCCACAGTGCAAAAAATAAAGAACAATTTCATATTAGAAGTAATTCCACTAATTCTTGTCACATAAGTCTAGCACAAGCATTTCCACTGAGTAAAATAGTTTACTAACATGAAATTTTTTCTTGTTTACACAGAAACAATTCAGACTCTCAGATATCCTTCTACTAATAAAAAACCCCTCTCTGAAATATTTGATTTTCAGTAAGGTCAATTCCGAAGTTTGCACAACTGACTTGATTTTTACATTACATAAATTGGTTGAATTCAAACAAAAACTTATTGTTTTTGAAAGGATATGGATGACCAGATAGTTATATGTGTGTATATATACATATGTGTGTGTGTATATATATATATATATATATATATAAAAATGTATGTAGATATATAGGTTTAAATATATAAAGAGATGTATACCTACACAGGATCTGGTAGTTAATAATTGGCCTGCTACTTCCGAGTAATGTGAATATGCATTGTGACTTTGAATATGCATTTTATTCCCTGTGTTTTTCGAGGACGGGTGATTGAAATAGTTCAACTTAATTTAGAATTAAGCAAAAAGCCCAAAAACATGTAAGAGTAGAAATGTGATGAATAGTTGAGCAAAACTGCCTTTCAGGTGTTTACTGGAGAGAGCTCACAGGGAGGTAGAATGAGGTTTGATCTTGTTTTATGGTATGGTGAGTACAACATTCAGGAAAACAATAATTTGCATTTAGTTAGCATCTGAGGTAAATGTAGTCATTATTGTCTTTTTCTAAGATGAGCAGATGTAGAATTTAGCTCACTGCCCAATCTTAAGCAAGAAATGTCAGGCATAGCTGGCAGCAGCCACTCTGTCACCTGAGCTCAGGGGCAGGACCCTGGCTGCCCCTGCTGCACCTTCCCTGACAGAGGCTGTTCTGCACAGGCTCTCGATGACAGCAAGGGAAAGTGGGTTTTGTTTACCAACCACACTCTTTGTACAAGGAGGAGCCATACAAGCCTCTCAAGCAGGTTCCATGTGAATCCTTTCTGTGTTTGAAGGGTTACAAATGTGCTCCACCTGCCATGCCAAATTTATCAGCTGTTATTTCTTCAGGATCAGCCTGATCTCAGAGAAGAACCCAGGCTGAGATCCATTCAGCTGTGCCCAGCATTTTCTTGCCACTAACTGTTCTCCCTCTCCATGGCCATCGATGCGTTATGATCTTCAACCCAGAGGGTCCAAGTGCCTCCATAAAATGCAGCAGGAACCTGGGCACCTTGCTCAGGCACAGAGCAGCTACGGGGAGCAGATGCCTAACTATTATGTGCTGCCGTTTTCACAGTTGTTGCACATAAGTGCATTGGTGGATCTAGCTGCTCATGATTAATTTACCTTTACTCCACTGCTTATTTAATAAAGATTTTATTATGGACAGAAGAAATCCAATTTAGAAATTAAGCTGCCTCCTACGACAATCCGTGTGTGCACAGAAAAAATTCTGGAGACAAAACTGGACAAAGAAATAAAGCAATGTCCTTACAGTTAGCATATGTACACTGTACAGCCCATTTTCCCATTTCTCTTTGACCATTAAAACATTTCAATGAATTATACATAGAGCAGTGAAATCATTTTAGCATCTCCAGTGGAACTAGCCCTCCAGCAACGAGCAGCAATGGAGCTTCTCTTGCTTCATAGCCTTGCATACAAACAATCAAGACAGGAATGCTTAGTAGTGTGGAATATACAGTGTTTGGCTCCATGCATATTCAGTTCAGATTTTAAGAACAGAAAAGTGGATGTATGTTTGCAAATAAACTCTGTTCAACATGAAAATAATCTCATAGCACAGATGAACTTTCAATCATTGGTGCCAAATGAGGATACCTTTAAATCCACAAGTTTCAATTCATTTGTATAGATCAAGAACAACGGAAGTTAATTGTTGATATAAAATAAACAGACCCTCCCAGCAGCTTTTCTCTTTTAGCTCGTTAAGCCTTGAGCAGACTGCACAGTCATTAAGCAGAACTGTGGGGAAGGCATTTTTTGTGGCATTTTGTGTGGCACAGTGTCCCTCAGGTGCAGGTGTGGCCCCGTGCTCAGGCGAACGCCTCCATCCCTGCCCCGTGCTGACAGAGGCACGGCCTGGGAAGGCAGAAAGGAGCAGGGTGGTGGGACAGGAGTCCATTTCTCTCCCGTGTTTGCTCAGGAAAGCATTCCTGCTCCAAATGACACTTAAGCACATGTTTAAGTTCTGGTGGGACATAATAAGGAGCAGGAAATGTGTCCTTAAGTGTTTTCCTGAAGAGAGTCCAAAACTGAGTAGGTCATGGGTGAAATCTTTCCCTGCTATGCTGTTCTGCCTGCAACACTACTTGCAGCTGCCTCCCCAAAGCAGGGAAGTGTCCTTCTATGTCTCCAATAAAATGCCATCATTTCCAGGTTTCCTCGGAGACCTGAAGGAAGACTGAATTTCATCCAAAAAAGAGTCCGAGGGAAGTTTCAATGAAAGAACATAAATTACAGTGTTAAATAAGATTAATCCTTTTTCACCATTTCAGTGGTGTCCACTTTCCTAAGTGGCTATAACTTCAGTGCAAAGTATGATGGGGCTAAGTACTAGAATTTTCATTTGCATGCTGTATTGCAAAAAATGAAATTAATGGGGTAGGAATTTCATCTTAATTAGATAGCTTTTAGTTGCAATATTGTAGCACTGAATGGAATGCTCTTAGAGATTGCATTTTGCTAAGAACTGCCTCTTAGTCCAAGAGAAACTTATTTCCACTTGTATAAACTATTTGGGTTATTTGGGTTATTAATGGACACCCCATTCTGAAACACTCGATTTACAAAATCTCTTAACCTGGCTACATACAATTCACATAATGCACTGTGTGGCCATGAGACTTCTGTGACATGGATCAGGTAGGGAGCAGCAGGTCACTACAGAAAATATAGTTCCAATGCCACAAACCTGGCTCTTTAAAATCCTTCATTGATTTTTCAAATGAGGAATAAAAGTAAGGAATTTAAGGGAGGAGATCATTAGAAAAGTAGCAGTAGACTTCTACGCACATACCATTGTAAGATAAATTGTTTTAATTAAAGGGGTCATAGTTACAGGCTTGTTTGCTCATGCTGTTTTTTGGAGAAAGGAATAATGAAGTACAATTTCACCTTCTGATCACCCATCTCCCAAATAATCTTAAACCCTTTCAGAATATTTTTGGCTTCAGTTGTCATTAAATAAGCAGAGCTGAAACATGGTTATTTATCGCAGCATGTATGCTTCCATTTACTGCAACATTTGTAGTATTTCTCATTCTCAAAAAGGAAACAATGAACAGTGACATATATTTACCTGCTATCAATGACCTAATGTCCAGTTTTCAGTGTCCTCTGCCTCTTGTCTGTGCTCTGCAGTGTTTCATCACCACAATCTTTGCTGCAGTTAACATACAACCCAAAAGTTCAAAATGTATTGGTGTATTAGATCACTGCACTATAACTACCATTTGTCTTACATTGTAAGCAAGAGAGAAAATAGAAAGGATTAAACAACTATTTTCTTCAAAGATCCTGCAATGTTTTCTGTAAAAACTGGCAAAATTACCCATGCCTATAACGATCAAATGCTATACTTATTTGATCAAAATAATTATAGGAAAACATGACATTTAAAGTTGAAATTGTTTCAAGAACCACTTTCAAAAAGTATTATATTAAAGACAAATCAATACTGTTTCTACTGTCTTCAAGCAAGATCTTCAAAACCTGAGATAATTGAGTATTTGAAGAACCACAAATCACATATTGATCTGAAGCATTTAGATACAGCACTGAAGAGAATGAGTTCCCATAACAAACTGCCATGAGTTGACACTACTGCTGCCTATTTTTATTTTTCTCAGCAATTTTAGGGCTCACCTAGCAGCTACCGAATTGTGCAGCCAGTGGCATTGAAAATACTGTGAAAGTCAGAACATTCATAAACTTATTTTCCATAGAGTGTTGTTGATGTACGCACACAGTAAAAATGAAGACTGGCTAATGTGTTATCCACTGAATTAAGGCATAACAGAACAAGACATATGGTAGAAATCTGTGACAGCTTCCCTTAGAACTGTCTAAAGGTGAGAAAAAGAAAAAAAATTAAGAGAATTGCATTGCTGCGAGCAGCCTTATTTTTGGCCTTCTGTGGCACAGTATTTTTTTTTAATATGTGAATTTACTTCAACACATACATAGCTAAAATCCTGTTACTTCAACTTCACTTATCATTTTGCTGGTGCCTTTCATTTTTGTCAAAGCATACATAAGTTTCAAATCATTCATTATGTTTACTGAACATGTATTCAGTGGTTAAAGAGGGCTTAACAGATTCTTTTATATTTTAGATAAAAAATGTGTACTATAAAATGGATTTTTAAAACTTCATTTGAAAAAAACAAAACAAAACAACATATTCTCTGCATAAAGGCAAGAAGGCAAACCAACAAAAACATTAAGAGGGCCATAGGGAAATGCAAGAAAACTTTGAAGAAATGTCAAGCAGAAACAGAAAATGTGATGAAAAACCCCAAATGAAGTCTGGCTAGCTGTCCAGGTTTCTCAGTGTCCCGAAGTCCCTTGAGTTTTCTGGACCTTCTTAGGTTGTCTGTTTTGTGTTTCACACTCACACTTGGAAAAGTGCAGATATACCTCACTTTTCTGTAGCTCACAGCAAGCCACCAAGGCTCAGCCATACAAGGTCTTCCTTGAGAGCTGCTGCTCCCGGAGATCGATCTCCACATGTTCAGATCTCTAAAGCTGCAGTAGGAGCTCTCTTACCTCTCCATCTCCATAAAGCATTTTACAACAGGAAGATGTGTTATTTGGTGTAAATCAGGAGGTGATTTGGGGGCTAATTATATTTTTATTATAAAATAAGCTTTATTGCAAATGAGTCACAGATATCCTGAATTTTACCTACATTAGTAGTTTATCC
Organism: Edolisoma coerulescens; assembly: GCA_013397115.1. Taxonomy (NCBI): domain Eukaryota; kingdom Metazoa; phylum Chordata; class Aves; order Passeriformes; family Campephagidae; genus Edolisoma; species Edolisoma coerulescens. Next base: position 1,990,222 of record VWZW01004607.1, read on the forward strand.
CTAAATTTTCCTACTGTCTCAGTTTGAGAGACAGGTGTTTGCTAAGGAAGGCAGGAGCTTCTCTTGGAATGGAGAATGAAACCCCCTTTCCCTCTAAATTATTATAATTTTGGAATTAAGGGCTTTCAGGCAAAGATATGAGGAATAGGAATAACAGTTCTTTACTNCTGGGCAGGGAAAAGCAGCCTTGGGGTCCCGGCGATTTTCTCTGAGGCACGGAGGTGGAAAAAAAGCGGAGAAAAGCTGGACTCTACAGTGGTGGGTTCTCTTCCAGAAGCGAACGTGGCCTCTCTCTCTTCTGAATGCTCCGAGAACCCCGCGCCAGGGTCCGCACTCACCCCAAGTAAAAAAGAGGCAGCTCACAGACCCTCCCTTCTTGTGGCCAGGTCTTTTTGTCTCTCTTAAGTACTCAGTGATTTGTCTCTTAGCTGCCTGTATAGGAAAAATTCTTTAAGAGAAAAGAAAAACAAAAGAGTAACTCCTAAAACCCAAACACCTACGCAACCCAAAAAGACCAGAAGAAGAAAAGTACAAGTCTAGAATGCAATACATGATTTTCATTGCTGATGTCATAATGTGTTAGGTTGCTCACATTGCTACATACCATTCCATTAGCTCTTAATATTTTATAATATTTGTTTTCAAAGGCAGATTTTGATGTGTAGTATGCATATGATTATCTTCAAACACGTTGGCACTACTGTATATAAAAGACTGGTGACCACTTCAGTACAGTTTAAGACTGAAAATTTTTTAAAAAACTAACTCCAAGTAAACAACCCAAATATATACCTTACTCTTTTATTTCCATACATGGTGAAAATACTATATTATAAAGGAAGTGTTTCCAAGGCTGAAAGTGGATGCAGTGCTGCAGATACCTCAAACTGCATTCTTTCAAGAGAGCTGCCACAATTTTTCATAATAATTTATAATTTTTTAAAAAAATGTATTTAAATAATTACTAAAAAGGCAAACAAGTTTTGAATCAATGTCATTAAATGTTCATTCCACTGAAAATGACAATTTTATCCAATTGTTATAAAATATTTCCCTTACATGAAAAATTGGGTAATAAAAACTCAAAGTTATTCATATTTAAAGTCAGCAGTTTTGACGAGCTGTCCCTCGTTGTAGTCTTTTACCTCAAATGTGTTGTCCACTCCCATCAGACTGATGTTATTGAACAAAGACTGACTAATTGAAAGAGATCATATGTAGGCCATGGAGACGTCATTAGACGATACGATAATATTCTAGAAGGTTGTCTCTTGGAAATACTCAGCTCATTAATTTTAAGGGCAAATTCTGATACAATATCAGAAACTTATACAGGAGAATTCAAATAACTTTGTGATTTAACTACTATGGCATAAGTACTCTGGAGGATAAAACTAGCTTATATTTGGTGCATTTTTCTCTTGGGTGCAGAGTGTCAGATAAAACAGAGTACTGTGGAAATTCTATTAATTCATGGTAGAATAACAAAAATTTCCAAAATTTAAATGATATTCTGAATGTGTGTAAAGAACAACCTATATTTAGTATAACACTCAGATTTATTATCAATTTCATTTGTGTTGGGGTTTGGATAAGCAAACATGAATCTTAGCAAAATTATAACAAAAGTTTTTTAAACAAAATTTGTTTACAATTCAGTCACTCAGAACTATTCTCTTTCCTTAAATAGTTAATGCTTGTATGACACCTGGTTCTAGTTTGCAATTACTTTTTTAGAAATTTAGAGAATGTGAATGGAGATTTTTCATAGTAAATTGGGAAGATTGTGCTTAAGACATGATGGATGGGAAGAAGGGAAATGCAAGATTTCCTTTTTCTGTAAAATAGATACTATTTTTTGAGATGATCAAAATCATGGCATTTGGTCAACAGGGTGAGGACTAGGACTTGGATTCTGTCACAGATAGGATAAAATTCCTATATCTCAGGTCTGGTCTGGCTTCCCCTGGACAGAACCTTCATTCAGCTTCTCCAGATGCTAGGATATATAAGGTTTTAAGCTCGTGAGCTCATGGGGAGTCTGCATTTAAGATCTAGGCTTTGAGGCTGCTTTAATGTTCTCTGGCTCTCCTTAGGACCAATGTCAAGAGATTTTTCATCTCCCAGAAAGTTTTCTTTGGTCACCATTTGGAGTTTGTTAATACTAGATTTATGCACACCAAGATCTCCTAAAACTACGTATTGCTGAGCAAAGGAAGGCTTTTGTCTCCAACCAGCATGGCTACAGCGATTTTTACCATTAGAGACAGAATTGACACAACCCAGCTGCACTGAGCCCCTCTTTGCTCATCTATCTCATGCAGGCTAGGATCACCAGGATCCTTAAAGTAGGGGACTTTGAGTTTATTTTCCTATGGCATGTCAGTTCTCTTTTTTTGTAACCAGCATTGCTACCAGGGTATTTACAATTTTGCCCCATCCTTTCCAGCACAGCAATTTTAGAATGTCTTTTCTGCGTGACGCTGAGCAACAGTGTGAACGTGCACCTGACAATCCTGCAGTGCAGATACACTCGGGATCCCTGAACCCGGGTAATTTATTCCTGCCCTCCACGGACCACATTAAGCAAGAAAGCTGTCTGATGATTTGGAAACAGTTGTAGCGACTGGATGTATCATACAGTTCAAAAGAAACTGAAATGCCAACATAATGGATAATTGTAACAATGTCTAACCATCGGGGGAAATACGTTCTGACAGGAGGCAGATGATATTTGGAATTATATTATTCCATAGGAAGACAGAAATTCCCATTTTTAAAGAGAATAGCAAATAAGAATGTGTAAGAAATATGTGCTTTCACTACAGCATGATTCAAAACAGTCTGAAAGAAGAACAAAAACCACAAACTCTACAGCAGAGGGAATTTATATATTTTACATAGGACCATGCCTGTACCATTTTGGATGAATATGGAAATAGATAAGAATGTCTTTTAAAGTTAAATCTTTGGGTTTTTGGTTTTTTTTTTAAATTTAAAAACCATGTTTTCATCAAGCCTACAGAAATATTCTTGGATTCTGCTTAAACTAATCTAGATTTTCATTTCTTCTTGACTTAAATTTTACCACTATTTTTTCTACTTTGTTTTTTTGTTTGTTTGGTTTGGTTTTGGTTTTTTTGGGGTTTTTTTTGGTTTTGTTTTTGTTTAGGCACTGGTATTTACACAGTTGTAGATAATTTTTTTTTTGCTTTCATAACAAAGCTGTTAGCAATTATAGCTCCATAGGTAGTAAATCTTACCAAAAAAGAAAAATTAAAAAATATTGCAGAACAATCTTCATCCCTCTTCAAAGAACATTTCCATGCCACTCTACCTCTGGCTTATTTTGATATTATAATAGTAACAGTTATTCAAAAAAGAATAATTTCAGGTTTAAGGTGCTCTTTTGTCCCAGTGTCCTATAGTTGATATTGGGTCTATTGTCAGTATAAAGGAGAGAAAATTATCAGTCTGTCAGTGTGTGAGCCTGTGCAGCTCTGCTTTTGCACAACTTCTCAGATATTAACATCAGTTCAACATCACATACAAAATTTTCATATCACAAACTGGTCTGAACCGACTTGTTATATTTTCTGTTCTTCTTTTCCACTCTTCCTATTGCAGGTCTTTTTCATTATGTGTATCAATATTCAATTATTTATTTTCAAAAACTAGTTTAAAACATTGAAAATAATTTTTAAATTTTGGCCTGTAATTGTTACTCCTTTTTTCATTACCTGCAATATTTTGCCTAATGCTTCTGATTATAGTAGAATAAAAGACTCTAAAAAAAGAGTTATTTTATACAAGAGAAAAAATAATCTGAGCATTTCTGATCTGAAAGCTTTTCAAATTTCGCACTGTTTTCAATACACATTTTTGCTATTGGTAAGCAGCAGCTGTTTCTTGACTGAGTCTCAGTTAGAAGCCAGTATCACCAAGCGATTACCCTGCATATGGTGCAAGAGTAGTTGGAGTTTTGTTTCTTCTTGAACAAAAAGCATCTATAAAATTTCAGCCTGAAGTTAAATTAATTTTAGACTAAGAATGATAACAATAAGTAAAAAAAAGGTTCAGTTGATGAATAGGGTATCATTAATAGAGAGAAGTTCTAGAAGTTTCATGGTAATCATAGTAAAGAAAGGATTTCCCAAGAATATTTTCCCACTTCATCCCGTGTACAAATGACGAGATGGGCAGACACCACAAAAAAGGTATTCTTTGCCACTACTAAAACTTTTTTTCTATTAAAATGTACATTAACTTTACTGAAATCTATAATGTTACACTTAATAATGTGTGTGTACAGAGTAAAGGAAAATAATGCAGCTGCACAATGCAAATATGACCAAAACTTAAAATCAGTTGGTTTGGACTATCAATATCTGAGACAAAAAACAAAAATAAAAACTCCTCTAAATATCTTTGCACTAAGAATACCTAGGACTATATGTTTATGCTGCTTTAAGGTAACCGAAAGATCTTTATCTGATGTATACTGATGTCATGCAGCAAATGATTTTCAATTGCGAAGGAAACATTGGATCATTGATGTTACTATTTAAAAACTACACAAAAAAATAATACTAAAGACAAAGTAATAAATGCTATGGAATTCTATTTAAGCTCCTACTGGATTTTATAAGTTCTGAAAGTTAAATATTGGCTTTCCGGGCAGGTTTTCCAAGTTCTCATGACTCTAATTCATATTTGCTTTAATATTTTGGTTTGTGGTTTACCATACTCATTACTGCCAACTCCTTACAACTATTCTCCAGAATGTTTGCTTATGAGGATATGAAAGGTTTCAATTCTACAATTTCTAGAAAAAATATACTAAAAAGGTAACAAGGTTGATAAACACAGTTACCCACACAAATCATGTATGACATCAAAATGATTCTGAGGAAAGATATAGAATGATAAATCTCAGAGAATATATCAATAAATACAGAATAACATGATTGAATTTAAAAATATTCTTCTTGATCTTGTCTGTAACTGCAATCTCTCCAACCCTGACTGTATATCAGAAAATTGCAGCAAGGATATCCTGAGTAAAATCGCTTTTTTAAAAGATGTTATGGGTTAGGTTCAAAATTTCTTACAGCCCCTATCTATTTACAGAAGTCAGGATACTTTTATTTTAAATTTAAAAAAAAAACCAAAACAGTTTTATTTGCACAAGATTGGGATCAATTAGGCTTTCTGGTTTTCTGTGGGATATCTGAAAAAAAAGAAACTCATTTAGCAGAAATGGAAGAGGGAACTTGGAAGTGGATATTTAAAAAAAATGTATTCTGGAATGGATATAAATATGCTCTTATCCTAAATCTTGTCCTAAAGCAGTCTGGCTACTACAATAGAAAAGTTAATGCAGAGATGATTTTGCTTCCTGTCTCCATCTTTTAAGAGTTCCTGTAATACATTTCCATACATTCTTGTATTTTTGTTCTGATGTTAACTTAGTCAGATATCTGTCATGTTTAGGTCTTGGTTTTCTTCTTCTCTCGCTCAATGCATATTTGTATTTCTCAAAGATATTCTGCTCTATTTGAAATCACTCTTTGAGTCCAAAAAGAAATCTATGTAAACCTGAACAGAGTCAGACTAAAGTGCTGAATTCTCTTTTCCAGCTGATGACTGGCCCTTATTGATGCCACAGATTTTGACTTCATGTACATTAGTTTTGTACACAAAGGAAGATCAGATTTGCTTTCATAAGGAATATTATGTGATCCAGAAAAATATTTAAATATCAGTATTCTGAACAAATTAGCATAAGCATAGAAAAACAAATACTTCAAACAGTGTTTTTGCAATGAAACTTGCAAAAAATGTGATGTCTTGTGAGGAAAGCAGTTTACACAGGAGATTCTTTTTTTCATTATCTTATTTTATAATCAAATTAGTTAGAAGAATATACTTCATAAAATTCCTGGTGTGAGCAAAATTCTATATTCCTCTTTAGAAAGGGGGTAAAGGCACACACCTTCAGTATTTTTACAGCTTTTTTTCTCTCAGATCTCTTTGTGAGTCAAGCCTACTACTTTCACACAGCACAGGAAAGTGCTAGTTAGCATACTCTGTATTGCAAATAACTTAAAATGAGAAGTGAATCAAATGGGATTATTTTCCACTAACTTCTATAAGCATTCAATTGGTCGTGAATACTAGAAATCAGAGAGACCAATGTATGTTTTCTGGTTCAGTGACTTCACTTTACAGAATTACTTTCATATCAAAAGGGGAAATGGTCAAGTTGACTCAGAAAATACTGTGGGAAATAAATTGAAAAGAAGCAATTCTTTTGTCAGCTGGACTTCTGAACACCAGTAAAGATAGTCATTTTTATCTTATATTTGTGTGCTAATCTTCAAGAGACTGACCTTGAGTTGAGCTCAGCTGGTTAGAGCCTGGTGCTAACACCAAGGTTGTGGGTTCAATCTTGTATGGGCCATTCACTCAAGGGCTGGACTTGATGATCCTTGTGGGGCCCCTCCAACTCATTCTGTGGTTCTATGATCAACTCAGAACAGTAGTGACTTCTTCACCATCAGATTTTTAATTTTTTATGAGTGGTGACGTGGGGCTAGACTTAGAGTTTCATCTCAGTCATAAAGCAGAGGGACCCATTGTTGAGGCTGTCCCAAGAAGAGTTTTGGAAATTAATCATGTGAATCTACTTCAGAGTTCTGGGAAACCGTGGTTTGTAGCTGGGTTCTGCTGCCAATAAATCACTTTTTCTCCACCTCTTTCTTCTCTTGGTTGGACAACGTGGTCAACAAGCAGTCAGAGTGGAACTACACCTCTCTCAACTCACTCTCTTCTTCCTTCCTCTCCCAAACCATATTTAATGATTTTACTCCAAGAAGTTGTCACAAGAGCAGAAAGGAAATTCTTCCATTTTATGATCCCCTTTAAAAAGATGGTTAATTAAATTCACAGCCCAGCCTCTGTGAGGCCTCTTTCAATTCTAATATTGGCAAGGAGGTGAAATAATATCTTTGTTCCACACGTTTTAACCTTTTATTCCTTCTCGGTGCCAAAATGCAAAGTTTAAAATGGTGTGCAGTGGCATGCAGCTGTGAAAACAGAATGATTTCTGGACATGATTACATCGAAAACCAAATTTGTTATCTACTCTCAAAGGTGAATATTCAGTGCATTTTTTCCCTTACCCACTTAACCTCTGAAATGTAATACATTTACAGAAAAAAATTCCAATCATTTAGCATCTACTGCCTCTATTCCTTTGTGTGCTTTTCCACATCCCCAGTGATCAATGCTAAGTATTTTATCAGATTCAAGACTGTAATAAACAGTGGAAGTAGAGTGGGTTCATCTTATCTTATCCTCGTCTCATTTACACTGACTAGGATAAGTTAAGCTGTGCCTAATGTAATGAAACCATCCTCATCAAAATATTTAGACTTTAATTTTTGAGTCATTACAAGGGTATTCGGTGCAGTTCTGAGACAAAATCAATTTGGCAGGAGTTTTTGCATCAAGATTTTCTATCACGGTGTCTAGGTGGGAAATACAATATACATCTGAGCATTGCGGTCCAGCCCTATTCTGTAATTTTTTTGACTGTTTGTAGATATATTTTCATCAAAACACCCTGAAGAAGCATGTTCATTTTTGTCATTTTTTTCATGGTTTAGTAGAACCAGAAAAAATAGGAGCTACATACCTGAGAAAGACATTTAAATATCCATAAGATAAACAAGTTCAATTTTAAAATTGTAATTCAATGTTCAAAACAGATGATGACTAAACACTTTTACTAATTGCATAACTATGTATCATTTAAATAATCATATAAATACAGTTGATTAAGAATGACTGATCTTTAAGAAAGCAATCAAAGCAACAGAACCAAAACAACACTGAGAGAAAGGAGGCAAAATGTTGCATTGCCACAAGGAGTTTCCAAATGTGCTTACATGCATGGATTTAAGCACTGCAAATCTAAATGTAAGAATAAGCACATAAATAATTCCTGCTGATTGCAGCAGAAGTGCCCATCTAGGGAAGGCAAATGGATTCTACCTTACCTCAGCTATTCAGATCAGCAGTGACAAGCTTTGCTTACACCCGTTCCAATAATAAACCACCTTTACACTGAGCTCAGCCCCCAGGAATTTCCTCCAAACCACACAATGGAAAGTTTTATATCTCCTTTATGTCCACACAAGTCCCCTGATGTCTTACTGAGGTAAAGATGTAAATGTACCTGAATAATTGAATTTATTTTGAATAGAAAGTAAAGTCAGCATATGGAAGAAGGCATGTGTAGCCAGGACTGCTCAGTGCATCCCTCAGTCTATTACAGTCTTCCTCTTACTAAGATACTTAGAGCATGAAAAAGGTACAGACCTGAGTCTATAAGGAATAATTTCATGAAGGTATTTCAGGTCTTTGCAGCCTTTTCAATATGATTTCTTAAGGTTTTTTAACTGTTATAATAATAATAATATATAAAACATTATCAATGTTCCAGCAGAGCCATGGATTCACGCTGTCATTAAACAATGGCCTTTGAAAATATTCTGTGGTTTGCACCTCACAAGAAAGGATAATAAATATCTAAGTGGATGAAGTGAACACCAAACAGAAGCTGCATTAATTTTTAAATTTTTTTGCATCAAACAGAGCTTCAACACTAATGTTAAAGCAATAGGGGAGAGAAGGGAATGAATTATTTCTTCCATCTTCCAGAAGTTGCTCAATTTCTTGGATTTCAGTCAGGGCACCCTTTATAACTCATATTTTTACATTAAAAATATAGAAATCTTGAGCATCTTCTCAAACTTGAGTCAAATTCAGGTACCATTAAGATATCAATACATTATCTGTCATTGCCTTAAAAAGTCCAGGGTTTAGCCCAAGTGTTGTGGTCTTAAACCACCTTAAGATATTGACATTTTTTTTATAAACCTGATGTTGTAAAAATTGCAATGTGCCATGAAAGCTGACTATTTGCAGATGACTTTGCTTTTCCTGTAAATCCATGTGAATTTTCAAAAGCCCTTATATGAGGAAGGAGTTTATGGAAGTTATCAAAAAAATCATGGCAAGGTTCAGCAGCAGAACCCTGCTGCTACAATTAGGAATCCTGTCTACATGTCGATGCTGAAAGTCTCGTTCAGGTTTTCCCATATCCTGACCGCCTAAGGTAGCTCATGAACACTGTGGCAGAGCTTCCTCTCAGCTCCTTTTCCAGTAGCTGAACTTTGGAGCTGTGACTTTTCCCCAGAAGGGATGTGTGGGGCACCAAGTTCCAGCATAAGTGCCACATTCTCTTTCCCCAGTGTACCAGAACTTTTACTGCTGTCACCTGTGGCCTTTTACATTTGGAGAGATGTGGTGAGTGCCTGGACACAGACGTGGTTAAGCAAACAATACACCGTGTATGGTTCTATGGGTCTCTCACAAGAAGATAAGATTTTTTTTAAAGTGAAACTATATATGTATATATATACGCATATATATATGTATTTTGAAAACTTGAGTTTAATATTTTTAGAAGCCTTCTTTCTCCATATATCATCCTTTCAAAAGCAAATGGTACAATTACACTAAAGAACAGAATTAAAAAATAATACTGGCAATAATGAGGTAGTACATGAGTAAATACAGTAATAACACGAATACTTTCTTTTTGTGTGGAATATACTCAGATAAATTACTGGTTTTGTTCTCAGAAACACGTATCTTCCAAATAATTTCTTTATCTAAATTCTTCATAATTACATTTAATGACTCTATTCTTTTATCACAGTGAAAGATTTAAATAATAAAAGAATCCTAATAGACTGTAATTATTGTAATCTATCTGTAGATATTAAAAACATTTTTGAGAGGAAGGCATGTTTTAGTTACTGGTAATACAGTGTTACTGCTGAGCTGCATTCATATTCCTCCTCCCTAATTAGGATTATAGTGCTCAAGAGTTTCTTCTTAACTTCAGCAGCTAAAGATTTAGGATGAGAGTAATGTGCACACAAAGCACAGCACAAACTCTAGTGTTGCTACAATCCCCATGCCTGATCTCGGGCTCTGTTTAGCTAACTTTGAGATTCTGAGGTACAGAACTAAAGAACAAAAGATTTAAAACACTCCAGAAAGCAAATCCTTACTTGGCTTGTCAAACTACACATACTTGTTTTACAATTTATCACAGCTGGTATTCCTGACCTGACTTCAGGCATTAGAAATCAAGAGCAGCCGTCTTCTTACCTTAGCATGCTAGCCCATAGAGGTATTTTGATGTTTCCTTTGAAATCATATCTTATCCAAAAATAATAAGTACCAATGTGTCCTGTCTTTTTCCTTAACATTTTAAATGCTGACTGTTTTTTGGGTTTTTTTTTCATCTCAGGTAACTTGATTTTCTATCCACACTAAATCCATCCCCTAAACTCCAGTGGTTTCAAATAAATTAAAATTAACATAAATACAAATTATATGCAACTGATATAAATGGTAACCTAAGAAAAATGTGTTACAGCACATTTCAAAACAAAATTTTATAAGACACACCCTCAATGACTTCTCAAATATTTTAAGCCTTATGAAGAGTTTCTTCTATTGGTTGAAGGCTTAAAAAAACCAAGTGATAATTTGTGTCAGGGGCAGTACAGTTAATTATTTCACTTAAGAATGTCTGAGGGAAAATCAACTGCCAGAGTAGCAAAAGGGGCTGCTGGTAATGTGTGGTGCAGATTTGTTTGCATCAGAATCAGTCCTCAAAGGTGGCCACTGATATGTGGCCTATAAACACCAGACAGGCACTAGAACCTATTCTTGAACAAGAGTCTGAACTGACAGCCCAGTAAGATTTTTCATTAAAAATTAAGATAACATAAAAATATTGACAGTCTCTCTCCCCAAAGGAACCTCAGTATGAGGCCTGAATCTATAATTCAAACATTAGAATATAATCCCAAAAATGCATATTTTATATGTATTACGTATGTGTATAATAGTATATATTTGATGTGTAAAATATAGAGAGAAGATAAATAAAACATCACAATGTGGTATAATCACACCTCTCAGAAAATGTGGGCACCTTGGCTTGGTATTTGAATCAGTCTCCAGAGTTGATATTTGCTTACAATTCACTGTTGCTCTTTACTGTTCACTCTAATCCGACCACTTATTATTAGGGAAGCAAATGCAAAACGTTTTTCTATTTAATATTTAAGCCATATTCCTTAAGATCTGCTAATTACCTACTACATTATTTCTTTAAGGTCAAATATTTTAGGACTTGGTTATCTGTGATAAAAGTCAAAAATCCTATTAAAATCTGAAGCATTGTCAAAGAAACACATCCCATACATAGGAATATTTCACTTCTAGAAATTCAAAGCATAATGACAACAAAACAGAATATTGTTTGGTACAGTCTTATTTTAGACTGGGTGTTTTTATGAAAATGGAAGTGGCAATACAAATAATAGAACATATGTGCAATCAATATTAAGTTAATTTATGACCAGAATTTTCACTGTTCCAGACTTGTATAAAGGAAGTATTTCAATTCTGTTTGGTGATTTTTTTTTTTGAAATAACAAAATAAATTTAATTTATATAAATAAGAAATAAAAAGTTAATCTATGCTACAGCAAATTTCATTCTAATAGACATAATGAGGATTAATGTGATTTAACTAGGTAATATCACTAACTATGTACCAGTAGGTACAAACTCTTCACCATTAGCAATTTAGAAATGGAACTCAGTGACTTCATCCCCTCAGTTTCTTACTGATATCTACTGTAAGTAGATTTGTAACACAAATGAGAGAGGGTAAAGAAAGGCTTCTTCCTTAGTAAACTTGATTTTTCAACCCCCCCATGTACAGTGCTGTGGTCTGAAAATGAGACATCAAACTGATGTTCCAGAAATACTCTACAGACAAAACCATCTTAAATTTTACTAGCTTCCCTCAAAAAGGAAACAAAAAAAATTCCTCTTATTTCATTTTTCTCATTATGTATTTCCTCCTTCATGCAAACTCTTCATTTGGTACCCTAAGATTCAGGAACCTGCTGTTACTCCAGCAATTACTGACCTCAGTGCTGTTCATTTCCAGACGAGAAAGCTGCTGAGAAAAAATTTCGTAAAATGGGTGGCATGAGGATTAAAATAAATTATCATGATGGAATTTGTACTCTGCTGTAGATTATCAGTATTCCTAAATGAGCATTAGCATAAAGAGTTGATGTGAAGCCTTTCCACAAAATAATTTAGGCCTGTAATAAATATTCAACATACTGGGCTTTAAAATGGTTCCATCTCAGGGGAACAAGCTGGCTCTTACTTTAGCATCAATACACCAGTTGGCAGCTGTAAAGTGAAAATGATACTTCACTTCAAAAGTTGTTTCTTCCTCAGAGAAAAACTGAGCTCCTGAAGAGAGAAAAGAGTTGAGAAGAGAGAAGTTACTAAGAATCCTACACAGAAGTAACAAGTTCACTAGTTTTTTTCTTTCCATTCTTGCTGTACTACAATTTTCCAATCTTCATAAATCCTTTCATCTTAAGCCACAACTTTTTCAAAGCTCTCATCTGACTGAGGCCCCATGAATTTGCAGATAAAGTAGCCTCACTCATCCTTCCAGTTTTATAAAAAAACAAAAGAAAAAGAAAAGAAGAAAAAAACCTGGCAGTTTAATCCTGACTTCCACAATCTTCCAGTGTTTCTTCCAACCAAAATGCCATGCCAAGCAACATTTGTATGCATTCCACAGGAAAGAAAGAGAACGTGTTCATGGCAATGCTCCTCATTATCTGAAAATTAATTAGGAAGTGAAATGGCAATCAATGTGTTATTTTTTCCTCCATTATAGGCTTTCCTCTTGGATGGTGGCTGTAAATGAAACAAGGAAGGCAGCTATGAAGTGGAAATGGTCGAACAACTTCGTGTGGCAAGTTTGAATGTTACACTTGTCTGAGCTATAAGAAGTCAGTGGTGAAAAGGAAAGCCTTTTATGACCTGTTATCATCACCCATCATCTTCCTACTTATGTTCGTGAAAACAAAACTGCTAAATACACTTAATTATGTAAGACAGATAAATAAAACATGGAGTTGCTCTGCTTTGAATATGTTCTGAAGTGGTATTGCCTCCTTAGGATAAGTAGTATCTCCTCCAACCACATTTTGATTCTGTTTTCTTTCAATCTTATGGTTCAAGGATTTAAGGCTGTTTGCACTGTAAACAGAGCAATCACCAGTCTGTCATGGTAGCAATGGCAGAGAATGCTTTAATTCCAAAGAAATGGAAGTCAAGGTTTAGATTATGACCTATGACTCATGCAGTTTGGAAAAAGACCTTTATAATGAGGAGAAGAGGAACATGCAGAAAAAAATATTGACTTTGTAAGACATCACACAACGGTTTATATACGATTGGACTTGCTGATACGAAATATTTTTTTTCTTAAAATTAAATTAAGGTATTCACAAACCTAGAGCTATATTTCTCTACATATTCTTTTCATATATGTGCTTCAAGAAAAAAGAGTTAAATGTATATTATAAATCTACAGATCCTCATCTATAAATCTAGACTACATTATTCCTATGGGAGACATGATGTTTCTATACCTTCTTAAACTGTAAAGTTTTAGAAAAATTCTTTTCATTACTACATTCTTCTTAAAATCAGATTTCCATTTATTGTTTCTTTGATTTAGCTCTAGGCATGTCTGATGGAAAATGAAATATATGTTAAAGGTATTTTTATATGACTTTCCCTACTTTTTATTCTCAATGTTAATTAGTGTTCTAATGTAAACTCTGCTATTGATCATTGCTGTCATGTCCCCTATTTTAGATACCTAATAACTATATATCCAATTTATAAGGCTGATACCAATCCTAGATGACTGTAGAAAGGGCTTAAAAGTACTATGCAAACATAAAAAGTGAATGTTTAAACTGGAAAATATAAGTTATAAATTTAAAATTTGCATGGAGTTTTTCTTAAAGTAGAAGCATTTCACTAACATTGAACAAAACTCTTCATTTGGCAGAGGAAATGGAGATGTCCATTTCTGGAATTAGCAATTCTGCTGCTCTGCCATGCAAATCACCACGAATAGTTTTTCTTAACTTTAGTTGATTATTGGCACAAAATAATTCTCTTTAAGCTAAAAATAAGATAATGAACAAAATTCACCATTATGTTGATGACAGAAATGCCATATTTCTAGTTTCATTGTTTTGTGTCCTCATCAAATGTGATGACACAGGTCCTTCAAAGAATAAAGATGTATTGTTTAAGTTCTTACATGTTATATATTGGGGTCTTCTGGATGAAACAGAGAAATAATAAAAAATTCACACTGCTTAAATGAGAAAATAAGTATGCCATATATTTGCTTAATAATCTGATTGTCATTTTCTCCAAATAGAAAATAAATCTTCAAACACAGCCTAAAGGAATAAATGCCTGTCTAATAATAATAATAAAATATTCTCATATTTTAAACTGCTTTCTTTTTCAATGAAAGGCACTGACAAGTATTTCATTACTTATCTGCAGATATTGAAAGACCAGAATAATTTTTTTACTGTACATTTGTTAGTCGTACACCCTTTATAACTACTTAAATCAACAATGAGCAAGATTCGCCTTCTTCACTGAGGTAGATCTTTGCAACTATTCAATGTCACAATTAAATCAGTGCAGCATAACTTCAGATCTACATGTAGAATTGTGATCCGGGATATTAATTTTCAAGGAGTTTTCTGCATATGGGTTAACCAAAAAATAGAGTGCCCATAATATTCCTATTGATTAGCAGTTCTTGGGAATAACAAAAAGTGACACATTAAGGAAATTAGGGGGTTTTATCATTTCTCCACTTGATCAGTTTTATGAAGATAATTGGGCATAAAGGCCTGAGCCAAATTATATTAATTTTAACAGAAGTCTGAGTCAATGCAAAAGGATTTTGTGTCTCATTCCTCATACTTTCATACAATATCTACTGGTTGACAAATTGGTCATGAGAATTTAATTTAAATTTTTACCCTTTCAAAACTTTCTTATACTTCTGATTCAAGTGAAATTGATAACACATCAGTCACGTTGATTTTAAGGTTCTAAGTGCCCCTGGAAATTAGAGATTTAAGCATGTACGAAATAAATCCATGTGGGTATTAGTGATACCATTAAAATGCTATGTTCATTATCTAAATGTCATGTTGGACATGGAGACTGTTCAGATAATTGAGTAAGAGATAACTGAGGAATTTTTAATGTAATTAATAAGTAGGAGGTTCTGACCCTGTTATGGATAAATAAGAATTGTTTAAAGATAACTGAAGATGTACTTTTAGCTAAGAGTATTGCAAGAATTTGAAAAGTACACTGTTCTTCTCCTTTGTCATTGTTGTTTCATGATTTTATTATTTTTTTAAAAAAACATAAATATCTGTTTTCTAAAATTTATATTCATCTAGGCAAGAAACTTCTGAAATAATTCATTGTGAATTTTTTTATTAGGCTTTTACTCCTCCTCTTGTAAAATACTGAGGCATATTAAGTTTAAAATTCACCAACCACCTACTGCAGTCACTTTCCTGAGTGTCGTAGAAATGAACTTCTGAATTGCACTCAAAATATTAATGCTTAAAGGAAAAAAATTTGTTCTATGTCATTGCTATTTTTATAGCCAGAAAGTCCATATTTGAGATTACTTAAATTATTTGCAGATTATTTTGGGTTATTCTTTTATAGGAACACTATCATCCTAGAGAATACACTTAATAAATATATCCTCAGTTGAATATTTACAAATAGATACAGTGAATGGTACTTCTTGACTAAAGAGAGACATCCAGCTCCCATTCAGCAATGTATCTCTTGATAGTGGATTTGAAAGGAATTTAGGCAACTGAAGATCCAAATAGGCAGAACAAAATCAGCAGGTTCTGCCCACACATCCTTTACTCTTATTGCCACCATTATTATCAGTAGTGGACCCGTCTGCTTGTGCACCCTGACTGCCAGCTGTTCTTGCAGGTGTTCTGAGAAACCTACAGGATTCTTAATGGGTTACACAGCTTCAGAAATTTGGCCAAGTAATGGATTTGTTGAAAAAAACCACGCTTTAAGATAGAATCTGTTTAAAACTTGCAGTGTATTTGGAGTTCTTTGAGATTATTTAGAGCAGAAAAGTCATGTGGGAATGGTAGGTACTTTAACTTGACCAGAAATTGTTTTAAAATGGCAGATAAAGACGTTACCAATGGCTTCCAGGATAAATGAAATTTTTTTTTTTATTTTCCTATGTTCAGGCTGTTATCAAAGTAAATACATTAAACAGAAAACCATTAATATTAAAAATGCAAAGCATCAAAACCAATTCATACATAAGGGCTCTGTCTATTGGCTGACATTATATTGACCTCTCCTTTTAAAGCAATAAAATAGCTTTTTCTGCACCTAAAGTAATTTAAAGTCAGCTAACTGAAAAGTGTATGAAGAACAACTCTGGCACCCTTCATATGCAGCTGCTTGGCTCAAACACAGATGCATTGCTGAATAAGAAAAACAACTTTTATAACTGGAAATTTGAAGAACACTAAAATTTAAATGTTGAAATTATGCCATATTTGGTTCAGTGTAATTAAATTAAAAATAAACATAGTTAGGAATTTGGGTTTGAAAATGGCAGGTTAAAAATATTTAGATTAAAACTACATTTAAATATTATCATAGCAGGGGCTCGTGATCATGAAATTTGTGGAATTTAAAATACTATTTCATCTGAATGAAAAATACTATTTGGGTATGGACCATTCATACTTAAACACACACACTGATTCTTTCAATGGCAGCCAACATCCTCAGTTCTTTGGCTTTTTGTGTGTTTTGATGGACTGCATATGTTCTTATAAAAATTTTCTCTACTAGTTTTGTGTCTCTTTTTCTCCAATATTTATTATTTTAATAACAAATATGTCAACCAGATATTGTTTATGCTTCTTTATACACTAGTGGTCATTTTCAGATACTGCTCTAAAAAAATTATATACAAACCAAAATTGAACAGCAAAGAATTAAAGCAATCACCAAAGTTCAAAACAAAATAATTCAGTGGGACAGGAATTCATTTTGAGGATCAAGCTCATAAATTAAGGATATCAATAAGCAGCTTATGGGTACAGAGACACTGTAGGTCGAAATACAGAGAAAACAGAATATCAATTGATTAAGTATGTCACTGGTTAAAATTTTTTTAAATATCTATATAAAAATAATATATTTTTATACTGTTCTATGCATTTTTACAGTTCACAGCCCCTTGATTCTGTTAAGAAGTATATGAATTAAATAGGTTCAGTTTCTAGATTATTGAACACACTTTTTTTTACTCTTTTAAATGTGTCTTTTTTAAGCATGAAAAAAGTAAAGTACAGTGTCTTAATGATGCATCATAATTTCAATAAAATTAATTTCCTTTTAAAGAAGTAAATTTCTAGGTAAATTTAGAGTTCATACTCAAAATGTAAAATCCTGAATGTTACAAACTAGTTAGATTCTATCTCAACTAACCTACTGCTCTGGGGACGCTCCTTCTAAATTTTATACTGATGTCGTGACACATTAGTTCTGGAGGAAAGCAAGCAATAAATATTCTCCTACTAAAAGCCACAGGGCTTGGGAGTTTATTTGTTTGTTTTACTTTGGGTTTGGTTATAGTTGGGGTTTGGGTTTGGTTTTTCTTTTCTAATTGGAACAGATGGATTTTCCTTTTAATTGGGAAAACTTTGGGACATATATATTCTCATTAAGGCAGATCTGAATCAGGTTTTGTGTTATACACCCAAAACCATATTTTTACTTCAGATTCTCTGTAAACTGGGCAAAAGGGCTTCAGGCAAGAATTCAGAATCTTAGGAGTTAATAGCAAAGAGATTTATTATAAGCATCAGGTGTTTTTATAAGTTTCATGCTCTATCATTTTTGGAAGGAAACAGTTTATTGCCTTCTGTTGACATTAAAGCCATAAGCTAAAGTGGTATCTTTTAAAAGAACAATTTTTTTTTCTATTTATTTTTTTTTATTTTGAGGTGGGGTGTCTGTGTTTATGAATATGTTCTGATCATGTTAAAAATGGTATTTTTATGCTGATGCAGTTTTTCTAATCTCAGATTGCCAGACAAGATATCCTTTGGTAAGATTTTTCTTTTTTTTACATGAAATTGTGTGTAAAAATGAAAGAACTGAGAAACCATTCCATCACAAAGCCCTCCACACATGTCCCTAACGAAGGCAGCCAGCGCTGCGACGGACACTTTGCAGGCTGTACACTGAGGATAAACCTTCACCAAGACCAGAAGTATGGACAGTGAAACATTGCCTGGGGTACAGAATAGAGCCACGGGTGTTGTCCTGGGTGTCCCCTGCAAGCAGGAGGCCCTTTGCAGCAGCCCTGGGTTCCTGTCAGGGCTCTCCGCATGGGCTGGAGTAAATCTGGCTGATCTATGTCTGCAGTAAAGCTTCCCAGCTACTGCATGGAGGTACAGACAGAGGGGGAGAAACTGATCAAAGCCATTTAGCTGATTAGCAATGAGAGGTCAGCAGTTTTTGACAGCTAGCATGTGTCTTATCCCACTAAAACATGTTCTGTAAATCTTCAAACCTAGTTTCTATTATTGTTTTAAAAGTGCTCTTACTGCCTATGGTAGTTCTGGTGCTGGTAGTGACACATTATATGTGACAAATGGTGTAAGGAAGAGTTCAGAAGGCCAGAAACATTGTCCTGTCACAACAACAAAAGGACAATCTTGTGTCTTGAATCAAGAATATCCTCTTTGTGGGGAAACTTATTTTGTGGTACGCACAGCACTAAACTATTATGTAATTGGCATCATTTACTCTATACTTATGGCATTATGAGTTTACTGTATTTGGGTTTGCTCAAATAATTTTACATATCTTGGAGAAATTGTATTTTATATGAAGATTTAATCTAACCACAGCTGCAGCAATATAAATTACACTTAAGACTATGCTGATTGATTATAATCAGTTGTAATCACGTCTTATAATTACATTGCATTCTGGAAGCAAAGGACTTTTAAGCCTACTCAGCACCCTGCTACATAAAGAAGATTAGCTGTTACTTCTGACAATCTCAGCCAACACTGAAATATGCATATAAACACCAAGTTTTATAAATTTATTGTTCAAGAACCAAATGAATTTCTTTTTGTGTCGATAAAAAGCAAAATGGAAATAAAAAATCTAAAATTTATTGAAAGCCACACTTCTATAAAATATCCTCATTAAAATATTTATGGTCTATTTAGTTTCAGTATGCTAATAAATATAAGGAAAAATCCATTTTCTTGATATCCATCTGATAATTATTTATTGGTATACCACTGTTCAATCATCAACAGAGTAGGACAGGATGCATTGAAGGTATAACATGTAAAAGTGGCATCCAAGTACTGTGTATAAATCAGTGTTTCACTACAACAGTAAATTCAAAAGACTTTATAGGTGTATGTAACATTCCAGTTTCATTCTGGCAGCTTAATAGGTCTCCTTTTCAAAGAAATCAGCTATCTTATTTCACCCAAGCACAAGGCAGCTTAGTACTTTTACTCATATGCCCAGTGCAGAGAGCAGGCAGGAGCCACCCGCTTGCTTGAGAGTCAGTTGCTAATTCCTCTAGGTCCCCTTGGAAAAAAGGAAGTTTTCTGTGTTTGCTTAATTTTGGGCCTAATGGTTCTGGTTGTCTGTAGGTTTCCTGCTCCAGTCTCAAAATGTGTGTTGTTCCATCATACTAGTCCTCCTCCCATGTGTGCACTTTGACAGGCAGAGGTAGCAAGTTTACTTCAGCCTTCAGGGCTTGTCTGTGCCCGCCTTCCCAGAAACCCTGGGAGCTATTCCATTTTGTAACTGTTAGATGGCAATGGCCAGGCCATGAGCAAAACCATAAACACCTGAGTAGTATTTCACTCATTTTCCAGAATAGTTTCATTAGGCATTATTTCATTTTCACTTTGTCTCCAACCATTTCATCTGTTTCTAAGCTGTGCTATGTAGGTATCCAGTCCATAGGATTACAGCCAGTAACCTAACCTCTGCTCCTGTTGCCCCTTGCAGTAATCTTAGTTTTAAGAAGGAAAAAAGTGAGGCCATGTGATAAGAATGTAGACTACTTCGTCATTCTTCCAATTTTTTTCTTTCAGCAAATATGAGTGTTCATAGGCACCCAATCTTGTAGATTCCCCCTGCTACAAAGTGATATATTTTTCTCTGTAATCAAGACACTGTTTCGACAATCACTAGATGATAATAGTATAAAAATGAGCAAACACTAAGGCACTGTTATCTCAATATTCTTGAGGTAGAGGATTGTCCCACAAAGTTATATGCTTTCAGCACTAAGCAGGCTCTTGATATTTAACATAATACACATGCTAAATAGTTCAGAGAAGCTCAGTAAGTATAATTTTGCATGGATATTTTATTAGAATATTTCGTAATATCTCTGATGAGGTTTTTGCTGGAAAACGTTCATTCCAGTTAATATGGATAGAATAATGTAATAGGAATTGTAGAATATTGACAGAAACAGGATAATATGGAGAAAATTACATTGGGCAAGGATCTGAATTGATAGATGGGTGCCCAACAGGTTCCTCCATTGCCTGCAATGTTTTCCAAGTGGGATTCCCAATGCAGATGCTTTCTGGCCTGGTGTGCTGTGTCCACAGATTATGTTTGCAGCATAATCTGAACATGGATGTGGTGGTGATGTACATCTCAAAGGTCTATTTTAATATCAAAATCTGGATCTGAAATCTTAAAAATACCCTTTTCAATCAATTATCCACAGCCTCAGTAAATTGCAACCTTATCTCCTATTTTTTTTATCCTCTCTTACTTCTATCCTTGTCATTCACTTGTGAATCATATCTTGGCACCATTTAGGCAATAAAAATTTGGACCAAAGACTGTAATTTTTATACACTTTTGTTTTACTGATATTTACATCATGTCATTTAGTTATAATTTTAATAAAATCTATTATTTAAAAATTATTACTACTATTTGCCTTGATCCACATTGCGTGCAATCTAAGTTAAACAATTCAAGCAAAACCAACATATCAGCATCTGTAAATGTCCTATGCTCACATCTATGCAGTACTTAAATTACTTTCATTTGTCTGGATACATGTTGTTTATATCACCTACAGTTCTACTCGAGGCATATTTTTATAGCTTTAGTGTAATTGCCCTTCTTTGTAAATGTCCCTGCAAAGTTGGCTAATGTACCTCTGTCCAGGATGTGAAACTCTCCTTGATATTATAGAGAATGTCTTAATCTTTAATTTTTTGTAAAGAACATTTGAATATACATTTCATATTTAATCAACTAGCTTTGTTATTCAAATTACTTATGCAAATTAGCTGTTTGACAGACTCTGTGATCTAAGTTGCTTAAATTGTATGGCATGTATGTAGTGGGTTAGCAGTTTCAGGGGCTGCCAGTACACTCCTCGACATGCTGAGAACACCAGTAATTACAATCCCTGGTGCTTTGTTTTCTTAAATTACGGCTGTACAGAATGCTCTTCAGTTAGATATGATGGGGACAAGTCATGATGATGGAAACAAGAGTCCAGAATGAGAAAACAGTACTTACAGGACACAGCCTAGAAAAGAGAAAGCCCTGGAGGAAGAGAGAAAACGTATACGAATGAGAAATAATTTGAGATCAGATGAGAGACTTGGGACCAACTAGGTTTCCAGAGCCAAAAAAGAGAATTAAGCACAGAAAGCCAAATTTTGCATTAAGTTTTACCTTTATTTAGGGTTTACATCTGTGCAGCAAAGAGATAGAGATTTATCTTTTTTTTTTTTTAATTGATAAGGAACTGGTCGAAGGAAAGAGTCAATCAGGATTCTGGTCGAAGAATTTCAGATTAGGCGTCAATCAAGGAAAGGACGATTTTACAGAGAACATCCTCTAACCAGGTTCATGCAGCTGAATAAACTCTCTAAATACTGCAAAGCACGCTAGACAGAATATGAATACTGAATATGTGAATGTGCCTATGGGTAGGTTCACATTAGTGGTGGTTTCAGTTGTATTTTTAAGATGAATGATGGCACATTTAGATGCCACTTCAACATGCTCAATAGCATAAATTATTATGTCTAAAGAAGAGGTGGCATTTTTAACTATATGAGCCATAAACTGCTATAGAACTAGTTGAGCAGCATGATACCAGAATGGGCCCAAATCCAGCTGGATGAGACCCAGCACTATGAAAACAAACTGACCGAGCAGTAAGAAGTAAGTTCCAAAGGAAATGAAATGAGACTATGCTCCTCATTAAGCTAATAACAACAACAACAAAAAAGTCTGTCTGCCTGGAAGAAATGTGGATTCCAGTTGGAGCAATCCATAAATTAGGTTTTGTAATTCTTTTTGTGACTTCAATCCACATTGTTCTCTTTTATACAGAAATAAATAGCATCTAATAAGGCCATCTTGCAAACATCAGTGCTATCTGGCTCCAAGCTAGAATGATTCACTCAGAGAAGATAATTTAAATTAATGTATTTGTTATAGAGATTTTGTGTCACCAGCAGTCTGAGAGACTGAGAGCTTTGTGCGCACTGTGGGTCAGCAGTGCTGTGACCCAAAGTGCTGGTTCCAGTGTGGATGCACGAGTCATGACCTGAGTGTAGGAAGGTGACTGTCCACAACCTGCCCTGGTCCCTGGCTGCCCCAGCAGTGAGCAGGCACCCCAGCATCCTCCCAAGGACTGGTGTGCAGCCTGGTACCAGCCGGATGGGCTGAGGGCCAAGGTGCAGACAAATATCACAATGTGTGGCACGCTGTGCACAACAGATGGGCTGAGCTGAAAGCTTCACTGGAAAGCAAACACAGCAGCACACATTTCAAACATCTGTACAGATCTCCTGTTCTTCTCCTGTGTTTACCATCCCCGGAGTTTCTCCCTTCTCTTGGAAATGTGGCTAGCTAACAGCTAGGTTTCTATTAAGTCTAGTTAACATTTGCATTTTATCTGGTGTTTAAAGTTTAGACTAATTTTTCTGCAAACTTCAGATCTGAAGCTAACAGTGCAAACAGGATTATGAGAAACTTCCGCCTTCCACAATCTAATTAAGCACATCAATTGTGTGTGTTTGATTCTCCAGAGACCGTAGGTATCCAAATTAGCCTTGCTGCACAAGCACTGCTTCACTTTTGGAATGACTGGGTTTTTCACCTCATGCTACTTCATTATTCAGCTGTTTAGCCGAATGTTACAAAATGAGGTCATTTGTCCTCCTTGCAGCAAAAGGGAGAGAAAAGGTCATTAGCAGAAATCCTGCTGTAGTGAGCAGTGGATTTCTCTGGGAGAGGTGCTCTGATGGGTAGTTATTTTGATCTCTGCAGATCATTACATCAGCATACTATATATTTAGCACTGTGTGATTGTTGCAATAGCTATTGCAAAATCTCTTCTGAGCAGGGATAACACTACAGGAGGTAAGAGACAGAGAAGCTTAGAAAACAGGTGAAGGCCTTATCAGGAAGTTCCTTGGTTATAAATTTTCAACAAGCAACAACACAAAAAGAATAAAATGAAAGAAAGTTATGCATTAGTATTGCAAATGTTTCAACTGACATATCTAAATATAAATAGTTGCATGAAAAGGATAAAAGTGCTTCTTTGTAAATAGGTGGTGTCTGATCTGAGCTGGAGGTTATAGTATTCCAGTACAAGAAACCTCACCTGAAAATTTGGACTGATGATCACAGAGTTTCCAGATGAGAATAGATATAATACAGACAGACATTAACAGCTGGGAAAGTGAACTACTTCATATGTGGGAGAAAGGAGAAAAGGAGCAAAAAAGGAAAAGTAAATGCTTGTGTAAATAAAGTAACAGTCTTCTGGTTGCTGATGAATTGTCATGGTTGCATTCATCAACACTGAAAATAAAGATACTGAAGTAGTGAAACATTAAACAGTGACAGCCTGGCTGATTTTTTTTTTTTTTTGTAAGGGATAAGGAAAACCATATTTTAACAATGTAATACTTTATCCACTGGGCTATGAACCCCTTTTGAACTCACATTATGAAGTGGTTGAGAAATGGATTGTGGTAGGGAAGTGTATCAAAGAAAACAGGAAACCAGACTCAGAAACTCAGAAAAAGGAAAGAAAAAACCCACTCTCCCTCTGCCTTCTGCACCCCACCCCCATATATTCTTTCAAGTGAGACGCCCAAGTCACGAATAGGGTTACCAACCACTGAGCAAAAACAAACAATGTTTTACCAATCTGTAATGTTTGCTTTTTATTCAATGTTCATCTATTCTTCTGCTGATGCTTTTACTATTTCACTATGTATTATGAGAGGTAAATTTACATCCTGCTCTCGGTACTGTATTCAAGGCTTGTACTTTGAATGAGATTGGCATCTTTACTTTGGCTTCCACGTCTGATATATGATGGTGCTTCCACCATCACTGAAAGTGATAAAGAAGTTACTGAAATTATAATGATACACTAAAAATATCTATACATTTCCAACTCTAACTCCTTCTGTATGTGTATTACAATGTTTCCAAATCTAGATAAAATGCTGTTTGAGAAAGTGAATCTCTCAATAAAAAATCCACAGCTTTAATTGAAATATTCTTATATGGACCTAATGTCCTTCTAGCCACATATATTTTCTGAAAAGCACAGTCACAATATTACATTTTGAAACTGAAAAAAAATCTCAAAATATGAGTATTCTTCAACTTTTTTGAAAATATTCTATTTAAAAGTGCTCATGGGAAACACTTTCTTGGAATGCAAATACCTTAGAAACACAGGCAAGATGAAATATTGTAATAAAGTAATACAACAATTTGGTTTAGGTAAGATGGAAATAATGCTTTTTAAAAAGAAATGTCTTCATGCCTTTCTCCTCCTCAGTTGTCTTAACACCTGTAAATAAAACTGCAGTCTTCCCTTTTAGAGAAAGGAGTAGAAAATTTCATTTAAAAAATCCGCAGCACAGCAGTGAAACTCTCCCCAGTCTCACACTGTTGTCCTGATGTCCTAAAAAGTGAGTGCTATGTTAGAAATCTGGTGCATTATCTGATATATTTATTTATTTGAATTAGTACTTAATCCCTTTTTAAATTATTGTGAACTGTCAACTTCCAAATAGTAGATCATTCACAAACAAACAATTACAAGGCATTTTTAAAAGATACATACATATATATATATATCTATATATATCTATCTCGTTCATATAAATGCATATTATTCACTGGTTGTCTGTTGTTTAAAACAATAAAGAAGAAGATATTTTTAATACGTCCCTAGATTACAAATTTTGCAGAAAAGCTGGTGGCCAGCGCATTTAAAAACCTACAGAAATGAAGAAGATGTTTAATTAGCAAATTAAGTGCTTCATTTTAACTGATCAAATTTGAAGACATCAGCCTTCACTAATGCCTCACTTTCTGATTCTGCAAAATAAATTAATTTCCTACAGTCTAGGAAATGGGAATACTTAAAATTGTTTATGTCACCAAGAGTTTGAGGTGTTCAAAATGATGGTGCTGGATGATTATTGTACACATAGGACAAAGTTATCTTTTTCAAGTATATTTTTATTGTAATTGCTGAGTTAAATCTTTTGAGTAAAAAAGCCAGATTATATTATTTTGCTTTACAGTGGCTACAGGGCTTTTATGCCTTTAACAGGGCAATGTAGTGACAGCATCAATATTGTTCTATGCTACAAAATAAACCTGTTCCATCATCTTAAATTTGTCTTTTAACAATTGTTCAGTCATATTTCCTGTTCTTACCTCCATATCTTTGATTTGTACTGACTCTGTAACAGGTCAAAGTGATTTCTGCTGGAGATATATCCACTGAGAATTGCTGTGTCTCAGCTGAATCCACTGTATTACTTAGGAAGTCTCCAAAATGTATGTATGTGTATATATGTACCTTATAGCATGCAAGCCCAGGTATACCAACACGGCCAGCTCGGAGGCCTTGCTGCTACGTCTTCGGTAAAGGCGGCACACACACAAAAAGATCCGAAGGCGAGCTCCTCACCCGATGGAGCTGCCCCTGAGCAGGTAATCCAGCGTGTGCAGGTGGAGACAAAGAAGGAGAGAGGGGGCTTCTTGTATGAGTTCCATGGGGGTTTATTAAAATGAAGGTTCAGGGACGGAAAGCCGAATCGCAAGGGTTTCTGGGAGCTTTTATAGCGGGAATGGTAAGGGCGGGGATGAGGAATACAGCCAATAGGATAAGGGAAGGAATGCAGGGGTCACAGTGAATGCACCAATGGGAATAACACAAAGGAGGGACTTAGGGTAGGAACCAATGGTGTGTTGAGTTTAACAGAACTTTCTAGAGATTTATACCTATTAATCAAGGGAAATGAATGTTTATAACAACATACATAAAACTGGGAGGGGAAAACATGAACCAGTGACAGAAAGGTATGTAGCCCCAGTAGTCTGGGCGACTTTGGCCACTTGCTCTGCCACAATGTATATGTTATGTATAGTACAGATATATAGGTGTGTGTGTGTATACAGACATACGTTGGCAGTGGTGAATTTCAATTCCTGTTGTCCTGCAAGAGACACGCGTGCATAAGGTAGCAGCAGCAAACTAGACAAACAGCATATACCTAATTATGGAAAGTTCTCTATATCCTAAAACTCATAAAACATTTTCTTTGTAAGAACACCACAATGCTGAGCACCACACTCATAAATAAATATTTGCACTAAAAGGCCAGACTGGTGGCAGAACAGGATGGTGTTATTTGGGTTTTCAATTCTTCACTAGTGAACCACCTCCTACAAATTTGTATATGAAAAGGTAGAAATAGGGCTTTTAGTTAGGGTCTTTTTAGCAGAAAACACTTGCATTTTTCTTCTATAATTTCTTTCAGAAAACCAGCCAGCTGATTTTCTTTTCAATTAAAAATGAATACTGTTACTAGCCAGGATTCAAAATCAGGAAACTATTGACATGAGTTTTTCTGCTAACATAATGTTGAATAGTGTCCATCATCTGTTGAGGCTGGAATGCTTTATGAACTCAGCTTTTGCAAACAGTTCCCATTCAGGGACTACATTCTGGGTACAAGTGAAAAGCTGAAATGTATGTCTTCCTTCTAGGGCATTACAGTGTTGGAGGTGGAACTGCTCCTGTTAGAACATGAATATTAAATTTACATGTTGTGAGTCAAGGAGGAGATCTATACTCCTGGCAGCAGTAGAAGAAAGGTTGTGTAACCTGACCTACACAATTAAGGAAAGTTCTGGTAGCTGGATAGTCAGCTCGCAAAAGTGATGTTGCCATTCCTTTGAGGGGAGAAAAAAACTCTCACATTTTATTACATAAAACTCAAATCTTTCAAAAAACCCTCACAAGGTTTCTGTTTCCAGCCTTTTCTTAAAACATTTTCTGTGAACTCCTACTTTATAATAGTGCAATGCTTCTGCGACAAGACTTTCAAAGGGATACTGTAGCATATATATACTCTGAGGTCAGTTTTCCTATTCAGATTAATTTCTCTAAATATATAGCAGAGAAGAGTTCTAACCTTTACAGATAAAATTAATATAGTATTTCAGTAATTAAGTGTTTGAATAGGATTGATTTTCTTCCAGCCATAATCATTGGCAAGAAGACGAATTTTTATTTCTGTGTTGAGTCTGTGAGGTTGCTACAGGGTCTGGTTATCAGCTGATGGCACATGCAGAACACAACTTGTTGGTAGGCTTCAAAGTTAGCAGTGTGTCACCTTCACACTTCCAGTCCTGCTCCAGATACATGGGACCAGATTCTTGGCGTCAGCCAGAGATGTCTGAATGCTCCTCTAAATTACTCTGGCTACTAATTGTGCCAAACATTCATTATGGTATCCAGCAATCTCAGGGCAGAGTGCAGGTTTGGCCACATTTCCTGTGCAAATCCCAGGCAAGCAGATGGTTGGAGAGTTATGCTGGCATTTGCCCCTTTAGCGAGTCTATATGTTCTGGGTGATGCTTCCACTGGTAAATGCAGGCATTAGTGACACTTGGCACAGACAGCACTAGACAAAGCAGCCTGGAAAAGAGACACATTCTGTTCTAACAGGCAAAATGATTAATAGCTGTGTTACATATACCACGCATTTTGGATTATTAAAAGACTATATTCTTGAAGCATTTTCCGTTTCAGTCAACTTACTTAAAAACATAGTTAGGATTAAATGACAGACTTTCATGTTTATGATTGTATTTCTTTCACCAAGTTCCCTGGTGAGGTGACAGCATCTGTGACCTTGCAGCGGATGCCTGACAACTTTCACTGGCTACAGAAGGCAAGTTTTTATTTGCTGCAAGGATCAGGTAACTTATAGTTCATTTTAGGTATTCTCTTTAACTGCATATACGCCCTTGATCAGTTACCATTGCTCTGGCATAATAAAATAGTGTGCCCAAGAGGAACTCTTACAGGTGTATGAACTTGTGCTGGAAGATAAGGCAGACTGATATTAGTGAATGTCAAAGAATGCCTTGATTTTGCAAAGACAAAACTGCAATTTTCATGTTAATGAACAAACTCCTGTTGTCATTAAATCCTTCAAAAAGTTATAAAAGAATGTATTCATTTTGCAGGTAGATCGAATTTATCAAACCAGGCTCAGGTAACCCTAGCCTACAATTAAATATCATTTCCTCTTGGGAGCAATTCTTCAAGAAGAGAGCAGCAATAGTGCCAAGAACGTGTCAGCAGCTGCAACTGCAACCGGAAAACAGCAGGTTATATTTCAGTGACTTAATTTGTTGTCTTAAACACAGCCCTGAGAACCTCAGGTCTAAAAAGGTGGCAAAGACATGAGGTTGGGTATGTTGGTGATCTGAGGCAGACATTAAAGAACTGGAAGCTGTTTTCTGGCAGTGCAGCCACAAAATCTGCTCCTTAACTCACTGCCTCAGCTTTGACAGAAAATAAAACTATTTAAAGTTCAATATCTGTCAAATAGAAATCAAATGTCAATCTTCCATTCTAAGATGCAAAATTCAGAAGGCAGAAGAAATTGCTCTCTTACAATCTGGTTTTAAGAGAAGTCAAGATCAATGTTATTGATTTAACAAGAAACTTAATTATTCATTTTATACCTAGTTTATTACAAAAGTTTGCCACATGTTGACTAATTATTTTGCTACGAAATTGTGTCTGTCTAAATTAATAATGGAAGAGTGCAGAGTTTACCCTGAGGCTGCAAAGATTGGGAACAAACAGGAAAAAAACTAGTTTAAGGAAGCTAGAATCGTACATGTGATTACAAGCTTCCACTTTGCACCAAGATAAAGCATAAGGAAAACCGCAGTTATAATTTCCCACTGGAGGATAATTAAATACAAATAATAAAGACTGCAAGATCTGTGAGGTTATAATCTCTCTTAGTCAGGAAGCGTATTCCTGAGTGACAGCTGTCACAGGCCTTGGCTACATGTGGCACAGACTATTTGAAGCTCTAATTGTGCAGAGAAATGTGCAATTCTCAGAAGACGTGTCACTGCAGACTGTGAGAGGAGTCCTGTGGCTGTGGCTGGGAGATCATATGAACACAACACAGCTGACTGCAAATGGGAGGTGGAAAAATAGAGTTAAATAAATATGTCCTCAACATGAAGGTCAAAATCAGAACAAACCCACTTTTCACAAAAAGGAAATCTAAGAAAGTGACTTTCAGCACCACTGGGGCAAAATAAGCCAAAGAACAAAACATATCCTTTGAAAATTAGCTGAGGGGTGGCATGTCACATAATGATAATCAGTCAAAAAAATTCTGTGACAGGAACCTTCATCAGTTAACTATTTTATAATATGTCACTGACACTTAAGAACATAAACCTTCCTCTAGAGCTATTAGGCAGGGCCTCCCCCTTTCCATTTTGAGTCAAAAAGTTGAATATAATTTAGAACATGTGCAAAAGCAACAGAAAAGTTATTACTTCTGAAGTATAACCATCATTAAAATTGCACACCTTAAAATTGCAAAACTTACGGTTTTCCTTTTGAAAAACCGTAAGTTATTAGAGCACTTTTCTCTGAGAGAAAACCAAATTGCATGTTTTTTCTTTCAAAGAAAGTAAATTGAGTAATTTTAGCTTGAAACTTAGAAATGAGGGGATAAGCTACACAAAACCTGAAGCGCAGGTGCAGTTATTGGAGCCATCACATGAGCTTTAGGATTGGGATGCACAGAACAAACACATAAACAGATGAAAAAACTCCTTACACACACACACAGAGTGAGTCAAAGACATTGGGAAATCTGTACTGACCCAAATTCCTGCAAACTATGGAGTGTGTTTATTTGTGTGAATAGAATAGTCCTTGAAAGCTTTTGTAAAAAGTAACTTGGAAATTGGGTTATATTTTTTTTTCATTTTAATAGAGTATATAACAATTAATCTCATGGGACAACTATTCCTGTGGTGGTTCCATTGGTTTGTTTAGCAAGGAATACTATAAATACCATCAAGGCTATACTGAGCGTGGTGAAGACTCACATAGACCAGAAAAAGAATCTTCTGAGAAGTGTTAACAACCTCTTTTTTTCCAATCCTGTAATATTTATGTGTGTTTAGAATGTAGTTAATATAGTGTTCACTCTCTGGAATGCTATAGGCATTTTTTTCTGCTGCATATAAATGAGTAAATATTGATGCTTGTAAAACCTTTGCCAAAGAAAATTTTAGGTCAAACAAGGAAATCTTTGTAATTCCAGAAGTTCTTATAAAGTCAAGGAATATAACTAAAGATTTTTTCTATGTTCATCTGTGTGCATTTAAAACATTTTTACTATTGGTCTAATGTAAATGCCTTGATTTAAGGACTTGAAGAACGGATGCTAAAGCTTTTTTTTGTAAATTCAACTTTTCCCAAGACTGTGCTCACATTATTCGTTTATTTTTGTTTTACTAGGTTTTTGTTCATGAGAATAGAAACTTCACAGCTTGATAAATTACATGTCAGAACCTGTTCCTGTTTATTGTTTGGGGGCTTAAGGGATTATCCAAAAGGTTTTGGCTTTCTGTTCTCAGGTTTTTTATAGCCACTTGAATTGGAGAAGTAGACACGTAAATGTTCACAAAGAACTTTAGACAGTTGATGGCTGTATTTTTTATTGTTATTGCTATTTGTAATACATTTAGCCATTTCTCCATGATTTTCTAAGGATGCTTTAGGCACATCTGTTTACCTTACCTTTTTCAAAAAGCACAATTTTACCTGCAGAAATAATTGTTCCTTTGTATTATAAATCACAGAGATGCAGGCCCCTAAAGCTCTATTGTGTGTGATTTAAAAACTGAAATAAGCTAAAAGGCTCGACAGAGGATGAATGCAAAACCTGAAATTCTTTTGACAGTAAGGATGCAATAATTTATTTCTACTCACTATTAGAAGTTCATTGAATCTCATTCCATTAAATATTTCTGTAAATGCATGAAATATTCCAATATGGTTATGTATTAATTGAATCATCTTTTTAAAATATCTTTTGCAATGTAGTGCCTAGAATATCTTTTTACAGTATAAGACATTGT
The DNA here is from genome assembly GCA_013397115.1 of Edolisoma coerulescens. NCBI lineage: Eukaryota > Metazoa > Chordata > Aves > Passeriformes > Campephagidae > Edolisoma > Edolisoma coerulescens. The sequence continues at coordinate 2,021,887 of VWZW01004607.1, forward strand.
TCTAGACATTTTAAAAAATATTAAAAATTAAAAAATCCAAGTTTTTGTCGGGGAGTGGCGTGGCTTTGATTTCTGAATAATTATAAGAATTGTATCTTTGTGACAGATGCAATCATTTAGATAGGCCATCAAATTAAGTTAATGACTATAAATGAAGAAAATCAGAATATGACTGCATTATTAAGAAGATCATCTTAGCTAAGCTGGTATGCATTTAATGCCATTTTGATAACTTGATATTGAATTATATTTCAGTAATAAAAAGTAGAAGCATGCTCGTTAAGGCAATTGATAAATACGCAAGTGTCGCCCTGAATTTTGCAGCTCTTCGATGTTTTCATTTCTGTAATAAAGTTCTCACACACTTTCTGTAAACATAGCCGTGTTTTGCTAACTGTCCTTATCGTTTGCATTCCATTCTCCCTAGGAGGTGACTTTTGATGGATCTTTCCTTTGACCAGAGTGATTGAGAGGTGGTAATTTCTCCCTCCAATCCATTGTGATTTCTAAGAACATATATAATAAAGAGCGGGCCAATTTACCCCCCCCTCCTTTTCCTGCCTTCTCTCTGAGAGTGGAGTTCGTGGTTCTTTCGTGTCCAAAGTGCACCACACAAGTGCTCTGACCATACAAACTTCTCCCGCCCTGTGTTAAACACTACAATGGTGGATCTTCGAGGCTATTTCCATTCTCTTCATGTCTGTTGGAAGACTCTCATGCAAGAAGATGAACTATAGCAGCTCATGTGTTCTCGATCCATTGCTGGAGTGTTACTCATGCTGCTTTGAGAAATTGTCTGGTGTTCGATAGGATTTGTTTCCCAAAAGGAAGGCAGAGATCTCTTCAGGCATTTGCACCACATAGAGATTCAATCAGCAGCCAATGCAGTTTACATATTGTAGGGCAGACCTCAGCCAAAAATTCTACCCTAACTTTCAATCTGGAATTTCAAATGTTTCAGGGCTTTCTAATTCAGCTTTCCATAGACCAATTGTCAGACATGGGTTCAACATTTGGTTTAATTATACTGTAATTGGAATATTCTGGTGTGTAGTGAAATTATTATCCTTTGGCTCTCTCAGATCTGCCTTAAGGCCTGTTCCAGAAGTCCTGTGATAAAGAAAACTCTCGATGGCTCTGTTTAAACAGACTAATTGCAGTGAAATCTTTGCCGGGGGTAAGACTGGAGGCCCTTAATGAGAATAGCACTGATTGAGACCAGTGGAACACAATATCTCCGTTATACAAGGAGCTTTACAGAGTTTAGCAGAAAAAACATTTTCCCTGTCATGAAATCATGTTTTTCTTGCAAGAAATGTTATCTCTGGCTTGGCTACTGGTTCCTACCTGAGACAGAGTCAGGCACTGCTGAAACTAGCAGCCCCTTCTAGCAGCACACTACTTTGGCACCATCACCCTTTCTAAGATCTACATATCGAACCTGTTGTGCTATTTCCCTCCAAGTTATGCCTCTCTATGTCCATATTTTCAAACACCAATGTTTATAGTGACACTGTAGTAAACCAGCTATTATGACACAGGTATTACAGCAGCTAAACAGGAACAAAGCAGCACGTCTGCCTAAGAGATGAGTGGGAAACAGGAAAGAGGACAGAATACAGCATTGATTAACATTGCAATGAGTAAGATAATCTGCTATTTAGAAGGTGCTTAAATTATTCTGGAAACCTAACTATGGCACACAAAAATATAAAATCGAAACCTGGAAATTTAATTGGCAAAAAGCAAAAGACAACAAAAGACTCAAGTCTGTGCCAGTTAATATTCTACTATTACAAGCAAAAATTGACTGAACTGTGAAAAAATTCTATCTGAAACTTTTGAGTTAAGGTTTTGCAAACTCAAATTGATTTCAAAACCTTTCAGCTATGAAAAGACTTTAAAAATGCAAGAATCAAAAAAGTATTTTTATAACTTCTACACAAGATATTTAATTTTTCAGATTCAAGTATTATTGAAAAAATACTTTCATTGTGCCCATTTTAATGCTTATTTCCCAATTAAGTATTGTGTTAACAGGCTCATCTATTCATACAGTTTTTAAGTTTGCTTCACTGAAAATTGAAAGGAATAGCCATTTTCATTTAAAAGAAGAAACATACTTTGCAGCAAAGAAAACCATATTGTTTCTGCAGCATAATAGTGAATCTCTGTGAAAGAAAAGTCTGATATTTCATAGGCATACAGGATTATGTCACATGCAATAATTTCAGTGATTGAATGGGTAAATAGAACATCTATACCTGTTCCTCAGCTCTCTTTCATTTTTTTGTTTGACTCTATGGGTAAAGTTGAATTTTGCATCTGGAATTTCGAGCAAATTACCTATAACAAAGGATTCAAATAGGAACAAAAAAACATCATCACCTTTCCTATATGCACAACTCCTGAGTCTTGTCTTTTTTCAAGCTAGCAAGGATGAGACCTAAAAATACAGAGCTATTGAAACACAGGCAGGAAAAGCTAAACCTGCAGCCCTCTCTCCGGGCTGTAAGATCTGCATTAGAGCTGGGACAGGAGCTGCTGCAGCTGCTGCAGCCACAGGCACAGCCGTGCAGTCCATGTGGGGGATCCTGCCTGTGCCTGGCCCTGGCCTTCAGATTATTTTTCTGTAATATTAATAAGGAAGGAACCATGAAAGTGGACAGGATGTTAAACCCAGCATGTGTGCTGCTCCCGGAACAGAGCAGCTGCAGCAGCATCTCTCAGCGATGCCTGTGATGCTGCTCTGCCCCAGGCACCACCGGGGACCTGGCTGGTGGCTAGGCTGGAGCCCAGCACCCCTCACCCCGTGAGATCTGCATCCATCCCTGCGAGCCTCCAGGAACCAAGTGCTGGGGACAAGCCCCACAGCTGTGGGAGCAGCAGCAGGTCGGGTACAGCTGCAGAAAATGTAGCGGCGTGAGTGTGACATTACAGATTAGCTGAAAACTGTGTGAAAAAATCCATCCTGTCATGTTTGCCGGGCCATCGCTGCAGACCATCCCCACTCCGCTGCCTGCCCTAGGCAGTGGGGAGGGGCCGTGTTCATGCATATATCAACAGTGCACTGTTCCATTTTTACCTGAAAAGATTATGCTCATTTCAAATTATTGCATGCAGTGCCAGTCAATCAACATTTTTTCACTCTTTAGATCACACCGTGCTGGTTTCAAAGGGGGCTCAGGTCGTCTTTTATTGCAGTGGGAAGAAAGGGATGAAAGAGCTTAGTTGATTCCAGTTAATGAAAGCAAAACCTTTTCTTTGTTTTTGATTTTGAGACTAGTTTTGCTGGTGCTTTTTTCTTTTTTTTTTTTTGGTTTTTTAAATATTATAATATAGGTATTTGATGATTAAATACTGCAATTAACAGTGGCAACTTTCTCTAAATTTAAAATATAATTATGAGGCAATGATCAAGGCAAGTAGGCATTTTTGCCTGATAAAACTGGAAGTACTGCTGACCAGATATATGCCAAGCTGCACTAGCTTTCTTGGTAGCTAACCTCCAGGTAGTGCATTAATCTGCAGCTATTATTACAATTGCTATATATATTTCAGTGCAAATGTCATTGTTATAGATGGTATTATAAATTCTTTATCTCTGTGAGAAATTCAAAGTCTTTGAGGATACTCATAATCCAGTCATTTGGGGAGTATCCACAGTAAATTGCACCAATTTAAGTTTGTTTTCGTCAATATATTGTCAGTTCTTAATGAAGAATTGTACTGCTACAGCAGGCACTGGTGTTTAGGTTGAGGTTTCTAAAAGAAAGCAGTGCATTTATACCTATGTCTGTTTAGTAACACCGAGCAGAGCACAGATAAACACCGTGCACTAAAAGATCCGCGTCAATGGAAAGCTACAGGCAAAGTGATAGATTTTTTTCCCTGAACCATGCAATACTGATGCCCTTTTCAGATACCAACCACCCAGTTGCTTCTTCATACATGGACCAGAATAACCATACCTGTGACTAGTTCTACTAACCTCAGTTCACATAAGTATAGCTACTTATTTCCAAGCCCTCATTATTTTAAGGATCAGATACTTAGTTCTAGTATTTCTAGAATGTATTCATGTGTAACGGTTTGGTGCTTAGAAGAAAGAATATGCAAAGAAAAAAACTGATCAATTTTAAAACTGTTAAGTCTCTGAGTAATTTATTATTGTGGGGTGAATTCTATTTTAAACACTTCATTCTGTATTTATTAATCACTCATTTTCAAAGGCAGGTAAAACAACAATTAAGAACAGTATCAATTAAAAATAATTAGCCTTTCCACTCCCATTATTCTTCCAAAAGAATCTACAAATCAAATATGTTCATGTTTTTGAAATCTTAGTGAGAAAATACTGAGAAATCTGCCTATTTAATTTCCACTCTTTTAGCTCAATGCAATCCATTCTGGTGAGTTGCAATTGTTTTTAATATGTGAAATCCATTTTAAGTGTCCAAAACGGAACATCTTTCAGAAATCCTTGAAATGGCATGTAGCTTTCAGAGGGTTTGCTTTGGCCAGTTATTGATGAACCTGTGAAAACTATTCTGCATTCACATGAGCCATTCAGTGTCTGCAGCCTTTGACTCCAGCCCATTGTCGCTGGTCCAGCACATTGTGGCTGGTGGGCAGGTGCTTTGCTGCCCGTCTTTCACCTCGAGGTTTGAATAACAAAGAAGCCTTCCAGCCTGTTTAGCAAAATGTTAGATGTCAGAGTCCAACATCTTCTGGTCATGGGCATCTGCATGATTCACAGGACTGAATGATAACTGCAGAAGAGAAATACGATCAGCAACTGAAGGACCCCTCACAAAAGATCCCTTAATGGCTTTGTCAGATCTGGAAGGATTCCTTTCTCCTTCCCTCGTTCTGACCTGCCCCTGTTATTCACTAATGTGCAACTTGAGGATCCACAATACACCCAACATTGTGTTTGGCAGCCAAGTAAAAGTAAAAAATAAGTAAAAATAGTCAGAACCTATGCAAAACAATGTGGAAAATAGGTATGTAATGGATTCTGTATACTTCTAAGTAGGCTGGGAGCAGTGAGTAGAAAAGGAAGAGCTACAGTGTGGGAAATAATGCTGGATGCATGACATGATGTGGGTAGAAAATGATCAGTAGATTTCAGGCAGTAGGAGAATTGAGAAAAACAAATTTTAAGAAGAATAATAATAGTAATTTCAGACTATGGCATCATAGAATTCATCTCAGGCTTAGGGGGCAAAGCCTCAGATATTAGAAGTTATCACTGTAGTGCTGGTATCAAAAGAGCCATGACAATTTATGCAAGCTGAAGATCTACCCCTCAGCAGCTCAATTGTAGCTTCTGTGCACTGCTGAGCCAGTACACCAGCAAGCTGTTCCTGGCTCTCATTGCCACAGTATCTGCGCTCACAACCCTCGTTTACCAAGTAAATAAACAAACAGTGTTCTTCAAAAGAGATTCTGCAATTGAAGAGCTTTAAAAAAACCTAACTAAACACGAAGATCAATGAAATTAATAAAAGGAGTCTGCTTAGGGCAAAAACATGCTGAAATTGGAGATTTTTTTTTGTTGTTGTTAAAGAAGCAAAGAGATAATATCCACAGAAAATGGTGGGTATGTTATCATCACAAAAAAAAATATTGATTTGTGTGCCTACCAGCTAAGCTAAACAATTGGTGGGTTACAAAAAGTATGCAAGAAAAAAAACAAGTTCCCTCTTCTCATTTGATAGAAGGCATAAGCTGAGAAAGTTCAGAGCTCGACTGCCTCTTCTGTGATTCTGAATTGTGTCAAATAATGCTTGAAATGGATCAACAGTATTCCCTTCAGCTCTGCGCAAAAAAATGTCCTGGTCTCAGCTGCAGCAGCTGATGTACTGCATTGACAAAGGCTTGTCTCGAAAGACAGATTATTAGATAATGTGCTAGGGTACTCCAGCATTTGTATTTCAACTGAACTGCATTTTTAAGAAAAAGAAATTATTAATACTGCAGTGATCCAAGAGCTGCAAAATGTCCTTCTTTAGCTATTGACATAAACTTGGATTCAGTATCAAAAGGTAATTTGTGTGTTTACCCATCATGCCTTGTGCTGTACATTATATTTCTCTAAAAAATACCTGTCTGCTGCAGGTATATATGCTTTATCAGCTACTAGATCAATCCTGATCTATAGGTCTGATCTACACTATTATGATATCCTTCTATCTTTAAAAAAAATATATTCTTCCTGAAAAATAAATCCATTGAAATGACTGTCACAATTTTTTGGTCCCTTCTTTTGAATTCACACGTGGATTTTCCTTTCAAGTATACAGGTTGAACATTTCTTTCACTCATTTTGTCTGAGATTAAATCTGAATTTTTGTATTTCCAAAATTATATTTCTTAGACTACAGTCTCAAGATCAACAATAATTAGGTTCCACAGAGATAGGAAAAATTAAAATATAGCATATAAACCCTGCTACATACTTTGAAACATAATATTTTGGGCTGTTTCTTCAAATTATGAAATAAAATCTTAAGCCTCACTCAAGTTTGACAAGAAACAATGCTGAATTATCCCTACTGATACTTATTGTATGTAAATCTAGTGATAAAACATCTCTTTAAAGCTATAAATACATTAGATAGTTTCTTTCTCTACCCTCTGTAATATCTCCTCTGATGATATTACATCAACAAGCTTCAGGAAACTCTGATAGGTGGAGCTCAGAATTTCCACAGCTGTTGGGTATTGCTTCCACTGCATTAGAACCTGGGGAAACATAATCCAAACACTGGGCTCTGCAGCAGTACTGAGGTCCAAGAAAAATGTGAAAAAGTACAGGGCAAGGCTTCAAGAATGATCAGAGGACTGGGGAGCCTGTTTTGCAAGATTTTTAGAGTCAGAATTGTTTAACTGAGCATAACAACTGAAGTCTGCAAGCACATATGATTGCTGTCTAAAAAAACACATTGTGGGAGTAAATATTGAGCAGTGATACTGTGAGCTAAAGGACAGTTCTGTCACTAGGAAAAAAATGGTGATGACTGTAAATGTATTTAACTGGAAATGAGACAGTTCTAAACTATTAGAATAACGTGTTTCTGAAACTGCCTTCCAAAATAAGGAGCACAGAAGCTAGAACTCAGGAATGAGTTGCCTTAATATTTATGGAGTTAATTATTTATTCTTTCGGTATTTCCAAGTATCAATATCAGTTCTTGCACTTAAATGTGTATTTCAAATGGAGAATTTACAATCACTAATGAAAATGACACAGAAATATCATTTTCAGGAAGTTATTTCTCTTGACAAGGAACCCTGGATGTGAACTGCAATCAAAACTGCGATATGGGCCACATCAAGATGCACTCTGCATCTTCTTGCCTGCTGTACTACAGCATTTGAGCAACCTGGTCTAGTGAGAGGTTTCCCTGTCCCTGGCAGAGGATTGGACCTGGATGATCTTTAAGGTCCCTTTGAACAGAAGCCATTCTATGATTCTGTGATTTTTGACAGATTCAACAGCTTCTTTTCACATTCATAACTCGTTGATGATTATTTTAAAAAGGTGGCCCCTTCAGCATTTTAGGTTCCAGAGGACAACACCTTGCTTGCTTTCTTCATCCTTTCATGTCTTTTGACAAAATTATATGAAAGTTCTAAACTAGCATTACCTATTTTAAAAGGAGGCTCAACAGAACAGCTCAGGATGAGGACAGTGATGTAAATGTATTACTATGATTAGCAGTATTGAATTACTACATCTGATTTTGAATGATATTAAATTTCCATCATTAGTTCCAAACAGCCTTCAGAAAATATCAACAAATATTTATATTCTTACATCAACTCTTCAGAACAGAAATGTGTCTGCACCTGGGCCTTTCTTCTTTCGAATATTTATTAATATAATACAAAGGTTTGGGACATAAATATCAGCTGCAGCTGGCTGAGAAAATCCACTAGAAATCGGCGTTTAGAAATTTCTTTTTTTAATTTATTGTTGAAAGTAGTCAACCATCGCCAATGTGCTTTTCCATCCCTTAGTGCTCAGTCTCTGCGTAAATATACTCCATTTTCTCTCCTAAAGCAAGCTTCACTTTAAAGGAGTTAGAGCTTTACAGGTTTCTTTTCTCTTTTCCAATTGATTAGAGAAGACTATGTCCCTTCAGGAATACAAGGGTGCATTTTAATTTTATGCACACCTTTAGGCATCAGTCATCAGCGACTGTTCTGTGAAAATCTCAGATTTATAAAAAAACAGATGATAGTTGCAGGTGAGCTGTACATTTCAAAGTGCAATTCCAATAGAGTCTATCCTTTGGGCAGGCAGCTATATGCTAGATATTGCCTTTTAAATCCTGACTAGACAGCAAACTTAAATCATTACACTTATTTAATCCTCTCCTTATTTAGCAAAGCTTTTAAGCACATCCTTTGCTCAAGAAAGGCTCAGGCTTTGATAGAAATTCAGCAGAAAACAGCTCACAAATGAAAGTACATTAAAACATAATAATTTGAAAGAATTAGAGCATTGCATTTGAAAGACATCCATTCAGATAGGATTAATGCAAGAAATACAAACTTTAAGAATTTTGCAAAGGTTTTCAAAGATATGATCACTAGAGTTTTAAAAAGTTCCATAATTCTGGTCCTATGTCCTCTTATCCCCAGCTATAAATAAACTTTAATAAAAAAATAAGTGTCAATAATCTGAAACCCATTTTTTAACCTGTCTCCTACACTACCCTGACGTCTACAGTAATGATCTTCCTCAGATGGAGCACAGCTGATCAGGGTCATTCACTGATAAACGTATTTCAGAGGATTTTTTTCCCCTCTATCTCAGTTTGAAATTCTTATCCTCTAATGGTGTGTCCTTGCAGAAAATGCTTTTGAGTCCCAACTTTTTATTTCCTTGTGTCTGGTTGTACAGTTAATGGAAACTTTCCATTTCAGGCATTTCATATATGACTAACTTTCATTTACACATCTATAGTTTTATGGGAATTAGTGTACAAATTACGATTTATTTAGGATGGAAAAGAATTTAAAGATCACTTCATAAAGAATTTTGAACGGTTTTGAAACAGAATTTGCCTCAAAGTTGTTTTTTTCCAGTTTCATCTTAGTGTCAGAAATAATGTTCCACCATCATTGCCATCTTTTCTCAAAGAGATGAGGTGTCTATGATCATGCTGTTAATACGTCTTCCTCTCATTTCCTCTCTGAGTGAATTTTGTGTTTAACTGGTTCTTTCTCCTTTCAGTAAGACTTCATAAGGATGAAAAAAAAAAACCAAAAACTGACATTGCTGCTTTAAGTTGATTTTGAAGACTAACAATCTGTACCAAAGGGACAAGAGAATGATGTCATACTGTGAAAATTCCCAGTGGAATCTGGGTGATCTCAGAAGGTGGTCAGTTGAGAAATGGTAAAAGTTTCTAATTTCGACAGCTTTCAAGTTTTTTAATAATTACTCAGAAATCCCAAGAAGCTTGCAAATCCAAAACTTGCAAGGCTCCTTTTCCTTTATTTATTCACAAATAATGTTTAAGATAGAAATTGAGAATAAAAATTCACAATGTGGGAATACTTCACTAGTTCTGTCGAGAAACCAGACACAGATATAAGAGCTGGAAGGTTTTGTCTGCATCCATGTCCACTTCTAGTCCATGTTAGCTTAGGCACCTGCCTGTTGTGCAGTCCCTGTTCTCAGCTCTTCACCCAACTCTGGGCATAGGCATTGCAGTCAGTGCCATTGTAAGAATGTCACAAGATGAAACAGATTTCCTCCTGTTTCCACTTGCTTTATATGCTCTACATTACTGCAATTTATTTTTTTTTTCCATTGTCTTCAACAGCTCTGGTGTTCCAGTTGGAATAAACTCTCAAATATAGTTTGGATTTTTTGTTTTCATGGCAAGGACTTTGATTTTTCAAAGTTGAAGTGATCCTCTAGATAGCCATGGCCAGCCTTTCTAAAGTGTGGTGTAACAAGAGCAGCTCTGAATGTTGCTCTTTCCCATAAGACTATCAGTAAGACAGGAGTTGTCACAGAAAACATCTTGGATTTCCTGCAACTGCATTTTAAAGCTTTTAGAGTTTCATTTTCTCTTTAAAATGCTTCTTTGAACATTTCCTATGCCCAAAGGAACAGTTTAAAAATGAAAAACAGGGTTTTAGAGCTTCAATTGCAGCCACGGGGGACTGTATATTCTTCCATTGTTGCTTTGCTCTAGTATTATGTCTCTATTAGCTCAAAATATAAAGACCTGATAATGTAGGCCCCTTTGGAATACCTAAGATTAACAATGAGAGTTTCATCTTGGAGGACCTGCAGTATTGTTTATTTGACACCATATTGCATCAGTTGTACAAAATTTCTCTTTTCCTGCAGAAAAAAAAATCCTAAGCAAAACTTAATAATTAATTCAATTTATTAATATTGTTTTTATTGGATTTAGAAAATAAGAAAGAGTCAAATAAGCTGTTTCCTTGTAATCAGGGATGCATGTTATTAACCATCCTTTTCTTAGTTGAATCTTATCCAGTTTTCACTTCTGTCTCTTTTGAGTTTTACAGGAGATGAAAGAGGCCCCCAGCAACTATTTCTAGATCAGTCCCTTGTCAAATAATTCAAGTTACATAGACTTTATAACTGCATATGCAATCTGCTAGGAAAAAAAAAAAAATTCCAGTTCATTTAATAACTTTTCTCTGTATGTCCGACTCTTTGAGGTAAGTTATAACAATACTACTCATGTTAGTGCTGGATAATACTCTACTGTAACAGGTTAATGGCTTAGTGCTTAAAATACTCTGCTATGCCTGTGCAATGTGTGTTGAAGGCATGACAGCCTGTGAAAGGTGTATAAGAGATGAATTCACGCCCCTTATTACAGACAGGTAATGGTCGGTAAAAAGACAGTTAGTACATCAAAAAGAATTCTGACATACCAATCTATATATTGAATTACACATTTTCTGAGAAAATTCATAAACTTATTTCAAGAGCTGGAGAATGCCTATTAAGCATAGAAAGTATTCTGGTCCTACAGTACAAATATCAGTGCTCAAATGCTCAACAGAATTTGGTGTGGAATTTTATTCAGATTTTCGAAATCAGTCTGTTACACTCTGCTTCCCAACAGAAATATGTTCACTGTTTCTGTTACATACATTTTGCTGTGCGGGATATTTCGTTCATTGTCCAAAGTATTCTCTGATTCTCAAGGTCTCAAAGGGAAAAAAAAAAAGCTAATTTAGGATACCCCTAAAGCTCAAGTATTTGTTGGTAGAAATACAGGCTTGTCATTGTTGATGCATAATAACCTTGCTAGTAATTACAGCTGACTGTGCCAGTGGCTCTGAGTTAGGGAGAATATCTGTAATGGTAGATTCTAGAAAGTCTCTGACCTCAGATTTACCCATTTAATAAATTATTTTTCTTTAGATTAAAAGATAGAAAAGACAGCTCCAATTCAGACATGTTCAAAAGCTTTCTTTGTCTTTATCTTTTTTCCTAGACAATCCATAGGGGATCACTTTGAAGAAGTGAGTGCTCAATAGGAACATGAGTGTCATATACATTATGATGTTAAAGGAAGACTTGGACATCACAGATTCATTTTCTTTAAAGCCAGAAGAACCCCTGTGATCACATAACCTGACCCCTTGTTTAAAGGAAAACATAGCATTTCCCCGAACTATTTCCCATTTGAACCACAGGTTATCTTTAGGGAAAAAAAATCTATTATCTGTTTAAAGATTTTTATTAATGAAGTTCTCCATCACAATGTTTTTCTAGTTGTTAATTATCTGTGCTATTAGAAATGTGTATGTTGCATCTAGACCAAACATCTAGCTCAAGCTTCCAAAATCTGGATATTTCCTCAGATTCAACGTCTTCAGTTGTCAACATTTGGTTTCTTCTGCATTATTTATAAATTGCAGCCATTCTGAGATACACATCTTAAAAAACTCAGTTCTTTGAAAATCTATAATGCCTGTTTCCTGGTGCTGGAATGATTTCATAGCGTAACCCAAGATGCAAATGGATTCTGGGATTCATTTGGCCTGATGTCACAGCTCAGAGTAGAGATAATCTGTATCAAGTTGCCCCAGATGAGTTGTGAAGATCTCAGGGGATGGAGATTCCACAAACACTGAACTCCTATTTCAGGTTTTGGTAGCCCCCTTCTGAAGTCTTTTTCCTAGTGTCTTCTCAGCATTTCTCGTTCACCGTGTGCCCATCCTTCTCATCCTATCATTGTATACTTCTGAGAAGAATCTGGCTTCATCTTCCCCATGGCCTTCTACTTAGATGGAGGCATTGATAAGATCTTCCTTTAACCATCTCAGTTAGGGAATGGTCTCTCAAACCACCTATGGTCTCTCAAACTTTCTTCCACGCAATATGTGGTCCATCTTTGTGCCACTCTGCTGGAATTTGGAATTGGACTCGATACTTCAGATAAGTCTTCCAAGTGCTGAGAAGCGGCAGAGTTAGTTCCCCTTCACCTGCTGGCAATGTTTTTGCTAATGTGGTTGGATTTCTTTGCCACAACGATGCATTACAGATTCATGTACATCTTGTTGTCTACTGGGATCTTCTATGTCCTTTTGTCCAAAGCCGCTTTCTATCCAGTTGATATCCAGCATGTATTGTTGCATGACTTATGCTATTCCTGGTGCAGGACTTTGCATTTACCTTTGAGAGCCTTTTATCAGGCCATTTCTTCAGTCTGTTGAGCCTTTCCCTCCAGGGTATTGCCAGCTCTTCACACTTTGTGCTTGCTGAGGGCACATTTTGTCTCATCTTTATTAAAGGCATTAAAAAGTATCTACCTCTCCTATTTACCACAGCAAAACAGCATTTATGTGTGTTTTCTCTGCGCTATTTGCAAGCTGTATCATCCTTCTTTAATGGAGGATGCTGACAATAAAATGAAAAGTGTCTCTAAAGAGGTAAGACCAGTGCAAAATAACTGCCTATGCTGACCAAGTTATCTCATTTACATATGTACTGCATTTGCCTTTTGTTATGTGAAATCAAGTAAATCTTCTTATCTCTCATAATGCCACTCCTTTTTCATTGTTACTACTTCTTGGATAGTTATTCTTTCTATAAAATATGCTTCTTTGTTAACATGTGCCATTATTAAAAGATGCATTATCTTTTTACACTCCATTTCAAAAGCAAAGGGAACCACTCGGCAAGAGCAACCTCTCTTTTTCATTATTTAAAATGTCTCTCTGCCTTCGGATCATTTGTGAAAGTTTTTATATATTTTTTCTGTTTCATTGATCAAGTGTTTTAATAGCAGTGCTAAGGATCTTACTAGAAGTATTTGATGATGCTTGTAGTCTTACAGACACATTTAAATGTGTTTGTTCTGCACCTCTAAATCAAAGTGACAGATAGAACCAAGGCTTATAAATGACCCCATGCATTACATCATCAGCACTTTATTTCAAACATTTCTCATTTCATCAGACCCTTCTGCCTTTCTTCACTCTCAAGAGCATATCTTAGAAGATACTTTCCAACTATGTTGTTAATTGGCCTCCCAAGAAAAGGAAGTTATCAATTAGGTTAAGAAAATAAAATTAGCCATTTTACAGATACATCCAGTCAGTAACTTTCCTAACATGGAGAGAACACACAGTAACTAAGCACTTGTGACATGGGAAGATACCAGAAGTACCATCCCTTTTCTTCTGATTCTCTCATTGAACACATTTTACACTTTTGTTTTGTTGTTATGAATAAACAGTCAAGTGATGACAATGTGAGGAAAAGCTCAGCGTAGCTTCTAATGAGCTATCAGACTTTTTTGAGAATATAGTTGTGATTATCAGTGTGCATTCTCCCACAGTCTGGATGTTCTTTTGAAAAGTGAGAACTTGATCCCTATGAAGGATTTTGTATGGATGCAGCAAAATATTAGGACAGATCCATGCTGAATTAAAAAAGTCCCTTTTCGTGACCAGGATGTTACAAAATGTTATGCTAAGACTTTGGTCACTTTGAATTAGCAACATAAATGAAATGCAGTTGATAATGCAGAGCACATTCCACATGATAGGAACAGTGTCCTTTGGAGGACATTTCTGAAGGCAGCTCTGTGCTTTTATTATTACGGAGCACTCTCTAAATACACAGAGTCAGATGCAGTGTTCAGCAAATGTCAAACCAGCAAGTAGTATGTGGCCATTTACCAACTACTGCTTATGCTGATTTCCAATGTGCTACATATCATGTTTTTATGCTTTAGCAGAAAGTGTGCTAGGTGCCACCACGAATGATTTCTTTAATTCATCATAACAAATACGTGTCTAACCACATAAATATTTTCCTCCTGGAGGCAAATCATCCTGTTCATATGAAAAAAAATCTTCCTAAATTTCAGCAATATTAATCATAGAAAAAGTCTAAAACCTCAGAATAGTTTTCCACATACTGCCCATTTCAACAGCATACAGCATACGTACGTAACAGTAAGAATAATCTAATAGTAGAACTACCAATCAGGAATAAAGAGTTATGTAACTCTTTCTTTATTGACATTTGTTCTGCAGTAGCTGCATCTACTGTGGCTTTCTCAAACAACGACAGTATTTGTTCACTGAGGCATGTTTAATTCCATCTAGAGCACTCTGAGCAACTACAAATATGGGTATTTGTGTAATGTTTTGGTGATTAAAAAACCCCTCTTTTTCTTGATGTGCAAAATTGTATAAAATTATTTTCTATGTGAGGTGTTCTAAAATAGTTTTAATTGGATAATTATTTTACAGATTCAGAGAGTATTGCCATATTTCAGTTTCATAATTAACTTGGATACAGGAGTCCATATGGCAGATGAGCAATATTAAATAAAAATAGCTGGTTTGACAGAGAAAGAAGTGGTGTTATTGTGAAGAGATTTGTGCATTACATAATTCATGATTTTTATAGAAGACTTAGAGTTATGCCTAGAAACTGTTTTTTGTTTAGATTCTAACCAAGGTATGCCACTGTTGCAGTAATGAATAATGCAGATAACATGGTGCCCTCAGTGAACTATACAGCAGAAAAAGCAGCTGACTATCAGAAATAGCTCATTAGGAAAAAAAAAGATAAATGTGAGCAAAGCACATTACCTAGATAGAGAAACAGAAGAGACAGATTCTACTTCACAACTGATTTGTAAAAACAAGTCTGAAAAATTTCTGGTTCCTAAAGCCTTTAGGCGAACTCAGAACTAATTAAATAAAAAATGATCTCTGTTCCATACTTTTCAGATGAAATGGTAAGATATTTCATCATGAAAGTTTATGTAATGCAAATGTGGGCCATCAGCAGTATAGGACTTCTAAAAATGAAACCATGTCTGAGAAAGACACAATGAGTCTGACTCATTATAGCATCGCTGTTTGCAACTCCAGGATGTAGTTAAGATAGCGTCAGCGCTTTTATTATATAACCTATTTTCAGTTGTTTATTACTTAGCTATAAAAATTTACTTCAGGCTAAATCTGAGTGCACAAGATTCCAGGTATTGTGGTTTTTGAGTTTTGGTGGGTTTTTTTAAATAAGTTTTAAATAAATTTTTAAATTTCACTAATGTATTTACAATTGGAGAAATCTGTTTTCTGTGAAAGGTGCTGAATTTACACACTTCTTTTACTGAATTTACAAACGCTTTTTAATTTCCAGAACACTTAAAGCATTATTGGAAAACTCATTCTGCACCATTAAATTTTTTCAGCTTGTATATTTCCAATTTTTTTTAAATCAATCATCAAATCTATTTAAGCCCTGTCAAAAGATGAGATGCAATGGCTGAAATTAACATACAAATAATGAAACCAAAGTATGCATAGAACTACAGCATGAAACCAAGTAGGAAATTCACTAAATAAATTCACACCTAAACATATCTTGTGGTAACTGCTTTTGTGTCTGTTTCCTAATTTTCTGTATCTGGCACTGCACAGTCTTAATTTTTCTGTATGTCTACAAAGTAGGAAAATCTATAAAGCATTTCATCGATGCATCATCTGAGTAAATCCCAAAAAGATTGTAAAAATGTGAGTAATTCAGAAATAGCAGATCATCTTCCATCTAGTCCAACAACAGGGAAAACCTTCATGTTGGATACCAAAAATACTTGCATTGGAAGCACACATTTGGTGTTTTCAGAGATGGGCTTTAACCACTACCAGCCCCTTTATCAGTGCCACAGCCGGTGAGAGGCTCCCCAGGGCTGCTGTGTGGGGTGAGGAAGGCAAAGGCACAGGGTGGCACTGCCAGGAAAGCAGCAGTGACACACTGCTGAAAATGGGGTGATGTGCCAGTTCTGGCATATTCATCAGGCAGTGCTGACTTAGCTTCTGGCACGCTCTGTCTGCATCCTGAAGAGAAGCCATGTGCAGATGACTTCTGGGGACCACTTGAAATACTTATACTAATTTAAAAGTGGTGTCCCAGGCATGGTGCTGTAAAGACCAAAGGCTTTCTTGTCAATTCTACCAGCATCATTTGAGTGTGTATCATCTGAAATTGATGGACAGATATTTATCTTATGCTTACTTTCCACTTAGCTTTGCAAAAAATTGATTTAAAGGTTGATTCATAATCTGCACAGAACAGAAATGATAGCCATTATATATGCAGTAATAGGTCACATATACAGCCCTTGGCACTACAGTCAGTTTTGCTAGGTGAATGAATGATTAGTAAGATATCACATTCTTCTCAGTAGAGTATATTTAGGTCACTAATTTATCTGACATTGTATTAGTTAAAGTGTGGCTTTGAGATTCTTTTTAAGGGTGAGAACAGGTAAATCACTGGGGTTTTGTACTGGTGAAAGGTAGTCTAAACTTTAGATTTTGCTCCCAATTAATATATAATATTAATACAGACATTTTAAAATCAGCTGCTTTCTCTCCCCATCTATACACTTGCAATGATTAACTGCTCAGTTCAAATATTACCCAATTCATACACATTGTAAGTCAAAGCTAAAGGAAATGCAGGTGAATAGTCTATTTTCTATTTTAAGGCAAGTTCATTAATTTCACATTCATTTATAAATTATCAGGTGCCCTTTTTCCTTTCTCTTTCTTTATGAGTACAAAGAGAAAAAGCAAACAGGACCTCCCACCAGAAAAGTTATTGCCAATATCCACTGTTCTTGTGATTCACTTTCCTTCTTTCACTGACTCCTTTAAGTGAGCACTTTGGTCATCTGACTGGAAGACTGAAGCTTCCCAAGTACGTTACTTTCAGTTACTCCCTATCTTTAAAGAGTGATTTCATAGTTGTTTTATTTTATTTTCTAAGTATATATGTTGCTTTTCCTTAATTTTCTTGTAGTTACTTTTCCTTCTTTCTCCCTTTTCCCAGATTTATTCTGCTCCTGCACAATTGCACTTCAGCATTTTCTCTTTCTTAGCTTCTGAACTAAAAGTCTATAATCTTAAAAGCAGTTAATGTGTTTGACTGAAGAGATGATTATGCATATTATCTGTTCCTTGAAATGGAAACAGAACTGCCACTCTTGAAGCTGGGACTATGAGGCTCTGCAGGAAGGAACATTATACAGAAGTTTCTCGTACAGAAGTCAGTGCACACACTTCCACTCTCAGTTGCCAATGCTCAGCCAGGACCCCAAAGACTTGAGAGCCTCTTCTCTGGCTCTTCCTATTACTACATCTGTTGTCAGATGGGAGGAGTCCAGGAAGCAGAGGAATTCTGAAGGAAAGGTTGTTGGCTTGTTTAAGCAGAAAGGATGATCTCCATGTATCATTTCCATATAGCATTCTTCTAATAATCTTCAATCTTCTCTTTGCAGAAGAAATCTTCCATCTCCTTGTCAGAAAAAGACAGAATTTTTTAGAGACTCCTTTATGTCATTAGAATCTAAATAGACTGCTGCTAAATAGACTTTTTTATTGACACAATGAGAAATATGGTGAGGATCATCCCACAAAAGATATAATTTTATTTAATTTTTACTTCTGCAACATTTTAATTGAAAGTGTTTATTTCATTATTTTTATTTTAGTTGTAATCAAAGCCTAGCTCTTAGCCTGCAGTCTGCACATTTAGCAGAGAAATTTAACTGCACATAGAACAGCCTATTAACAGGTTAAAAATGGCATGGTCCTGAAGGAGAACCAGCCCTTCTTGCAATAGTTTGATGCTACTGTAATAAAAGGGAGTTCACAAAATTAGATGACTAAGAATTCTGAGAGTCATTTTGCAAAAGAAGAAACATGGCTGGAATTTAATCCCAAGACCTTGATGTCTGTATCATGGCTGTATCTTGCCTGTGCTGCATCTTTGAATTTTCTAGCTTTTGTCACTGTAACACTTTGTATCACAACGTAACAGGGAAGGTTTTTTCTTTTTGTTGTTATTATTTTTATTCATTATGTAATTGACCCATTTCCATGTAATTTACTCAGGAAAACTTGAAGTGACTTTCTTTCTGCATTACAAATATTTCTGATTTGCAAGTCATTAAATATTTTCCTCAGCAGATATATCCCTAAAGGTGGGCAAATTCCAGGGAAGGCTGAGCAAAAAGCTTCAAATTCAGCATATTTAAAAACTTTGCAAAAGGAGTTGAAAAAAGATTGGCAGGTGTTATTAATCAATATATTATGTGACATTGAAAATGTTATAAAATTCTTGAAATATCCAAACAGTAGGACAATTTCAGGACAAATTTATATATATAGAACCAAGCCTGAAATACCTGTATTTCTCTCATTCTGGATACTGCCTTATACCCAAAGTTTGCATCCTTTTTAAGCCTTGTAAGAAAACCAAGATATACCTTTGGCTAATTCTAAATGCTAAAGAAGTACTCCTGTCTAGGTTATTTTCCTATTCTCATTAACTTTCCAAATTGTACAATAAGTACAAAAGTGCTCTCCAATGCACCTATATGAACAAAAACAGATAGAAAGCATACATACTTCATATGGATGTTAGAAGAAATGTAACTGGAAATAAGTGATCGTCCCCCTGTACTCGGTCCAAATCCTGTGTTCATTTTGGGGCCACTCACTACAAGAAAACACTGAGGTGCTGGAGCTGTCCAGAGAGGGGCAACAGAGCTGGGGAAGGGTCTGGAGCACAAGTCCAGTGAGAAGCAGCTGAGGGAGCTGGGGGGGGGTGCTCAGCCTGGAGAAAAGGAGGCTCAGGAGGAACCTTATCACTCCCTAAACCTGCCTGAAAGGAGGGTGCAGCCAGGTGGGGGTCGGGCTCGTCTCCCAAGTAACACGCGGTAGGAAAGAGGAAATGGCCTCAAGTTGCTCATGAGGAGATTTTGATTGGATATTAGGTAAAATTTCTTCGCCAAAAGGGCTGTCAAGCATTGGAATGGGGTGCCTGGGGCAGTGGCTGCAAAGCCTAAAATCATACAATGAATGTGCAGAGTGTGGAAATATTTAGGTGTAGTATTCTCTGGAATTTTTTTCAAAGCATAATTTTTGACATCATAATACCATCTGTAAGTAAACTTTGTTCCAGTAGAACTGCAAATTTAAATCACATTGTACACATGACATTAATTGCTTGTTTTTACAACTGTAATTGTTACATTTTTTTCAAATTTTAATGGATTGAGGTAAGCCTGATTTCTCAAGCAAAGTAGAGATTGCAGCTACAATCCAGCACCAAAGCTTTTTCAGCAAATAACAAATAACATTTTTGTCATGCTGACAGTCACAAAAATAGCATGGAATAAAAAAGCTGTTAAAACCTTTTCTCCATCCTTAGATAGCTATGTAAGTCACCTATAGCCTAAGATTCATAACATTTTTTTTATCCTTAGCAGGCAAGGACTAAGATAATTGGTTTGTCTGACTGTGCATCTGTTTCAAAAGCATCAAAACAATATATGCAATAGAATCTGAGGGGGGAAAAATCACACTGTAAAATCATAGATGATAATATGCCCAACAGGTAAACTTTTTATATGGCAGGGTTAGGGATCAAGGTTACAGCTAATAATGTATTGCAGAAGACTGTAATTGTCTGGAATATTTTCTGATTAAGTTCTTATTTCTAAAATAGTATTCTGATGTAGTGCAGCTCTTCTCAGGCTCTGATAGTTATTAATAGAAATATGTCCTTTAGTATAAGTAATCTGTTCCACACAGGAAGAAGATATTGTTCAAAATAAGAAGGCATGTTTCATTTTATAATTGGTCAAAAACTCTTGAGAAATAGTTGTTCATTCTGGAAAGTACTGTGGAGAATAAATTGCCTCTTCTGCTTCAAAAATCTATGAAGTCTTATCTTTTTGATTCAAGGTTTTCCTCAAAAAGTAAATTTAGATACTAGGAGAGCAGAAAATTCTGCTATCTTTTATGTAGTAAGCAAAATATTAAAGGAAATTACATCAAAGATCTAATAAATACTGTGGAAATTTTTTTGGTTTATTTTGGCAGTGAAACTATTAATGTCTATTCTTTTAGACTCACACTTTTTTCTTTTTTTTTTCCTTTTCTAAACTTTAATAAAAATAAATTCCCTCTGAACTAAATCCTAGCAAATCTAATCAAAGGCAGTCACTTCACTGAGGGGAAGCAGGGGGTGGGGAGGAACTAAATTACAACTTTCTTCGAGATCCTAAAAAGCAAAATGGAAAAAAGCCATAGTCAATATAATAAATCATAACATCATAGAGAGCTTATTTGGAGGGAGTTAAGGAGTGTTGATTAAGGAGGTGTTGGTGTTAAGGTTGTAATCAGGCAGCCATTTCAAGCCTCACTTTCACAGCCTGCTGACATGAAGGAATAACATTTATTTTGTGAGCAGTTATGTGACTGAAGTCAGAGACAGATGAGAAAGGGATTTTTTTCCCCCTCTTATTTCAGCTGTAGAAGAAAAAAATGTAAAGGCTTTATGAGTTTTAAAATGAGATGTGTTTTATGGTTTTTCTCCCCACTTCTCCAGGATGAAAGGTACGTTTTCCAAATATGCAAATTAACATCTGCATAAGCAGAACCTGGAAAAAGTAAAATGGACTCTTCACATGCTCATATCAATATCTATGTGTGTACATATGCATGTGAATATGAGGCGCTCATAAACTGCTGGATGTGAAATCTGCAAGTAAAGGCCTTGTTCTTCCCTCACATTGTGTAAATTGAAAATAATTCTGCTGAATTCAGTAGACACAGATTTGCTGTAAAAGTGGTATCTCAGAGCAAATAACTAAAAGGCACTGATACTTCAGTTATGTGTCTA
Source organism: Edolisoma coerulescens (assembly GCA_013397115.1). NCBI lineage: Eukaryota > Metazoa > Chordata > Aves > Passeriformes > Campephagidae > Edolisoma > Edolisoma coerulescens. The sequence continues at coordinate 2,043,128 of VWZW01004607.1, forward strand.
CTATTTTACACTGTTGAAGAAAAAAAGATCTGATTTTCCTCTAATTTTACTACTTTGCATAGCTTGAATACCATGTACTAACAAGCTATAGGAAAAACAGAATGACACTGCTTGGATAAGAACACCTTGAAGGAACAAAGTCGTACTTTTCCTCTAGCAAACTTGTGTGTGTATGTGCAAATCCAAGTTCAACGTATTGTGATTCATTGCTTGAATTATGTGTGTGCCAATATGCTCTGTCAATGGAGCTCGCTCTGATCTCTAAGTTTTATTGGAGCTACTGAGAATATACAAGTAGTAATACCACTGGTGTTATCTTAAAGGTCTAAGGATATGTGAGGTAATTCACAGGGGAAAGGTAGTATCTTTCATCAGAACAAGTAATACAGCTATGAAAAAAAGGATACACCTTCAGGCAGACAAATCATATGTAAGATGTATAAAATGACCAAACATGACGATGTGATGTTGATAATGTTAGCCTTATTGTACACTAAAATGCTTTGCACTGAATTAAATATTGAATTAGAAGGGCTCTGATTCATGTAATCTTCAGCCAAGCTGCCTTATTGATGGCTATTTAGTCTATCTTGCCTTCAGAAAAGTTGTGTTAGAAACATGATTAGATATTGAAAAATCCAGAAATTATGCATTGTCCTAATTTAATTCTGCTCTAAATAAAACACCCAGGAAAGCTGGAGAAGGATAAGAATACTCTAGCTGAGGCAAATATGACTGAAGAAGAGTAACCAGATTTAGGAAAGAGACTGAAGGAACATCCAAAGGTGTCCTTGGCACTACCCATGCTCTATGTTCTTTTTGTATAGCTCTGCTTTAAGATCTCTTATGGAGAGATGAAGATGGAAAAATAGAAAGAAGAAAATTAACTTTCTAGTCTAATCTCATTCCAGCTAAGCCTACTATAGATTTTTGCTTAATAAAATATTAGATTAAAAAGAAAAAGTCTTCAATAGTACACATCCATTCCAAATTAGGGAAGCAAAAATGAAAAGAATCATGATCAACAATGATGTAGAGAGAGGAAATGTAAGCAAGCACCCAATGAGAAATCAGATACTCTTCAACTTTATGACTGAAAGACATAGTGAATTAAGAAGGAATCTCAGCATATGTGAAAGATTTGATTAAAAAAATATGGATTCAAAAACCACTCAAAAAGGCATTATTGTACTTCCATAGAAGAATTAGAATAAGAAAAAGAAAAATGCTCAAAAATTGTCCAGTTGAACAGTAACTGGACCTTAGACATATCCAGCTGTGATTGTGACACAGCCTAATGAAGATTTGGCATCATTTATTAATGGAAAAAAATTGACAGAAAATTCAAAGTGCCTCTGTACTCACACACATGGCAAAAATTTTGGAAAAAGGGATAACAGATTTTTTTTTTCTGTTTTGAGGATTTTTTTTAATGTAATAAATGGGTATCAGAAGATTAGAGAAGCACAAGAATATAAGGAGAAATTTGTTGTTTGTTTCTGAAAACACTTTTGAATTCATGGGTACTCATCAACTGGCAGTGTAAATCGAACACAATTAAAAAAAAATTTGTATGTATGAAACTTAAATTTTAGTGTCTACAAATTCAAGAGGAATGTACATGTTTAGGAAAAAAAAGTCTTATCTTCTAAACCCTCTCATACTTATTTGAAAATTCATGTAAAAGGCCATTCATAAATGATTCCTAGGGAATGGAATTACTGCAAAACACAGAAAACATTTTCTATTCAGAGATACTTCCAAATTGGCTCAGACCACCCAGACAATTGATACAGCATGATCAGAACAGAAAACATGGTTACACTACTAAAGTAACTCCCCAAATCAAGGCCACTTCTTAGCAAATTACTTTCTACATAACCATACAATGATTTTGCATTTCCCCATTCCTTAAACCAAATTGCAGCAATGTTTACCGAACATACACTAATGAATCTTGGCATCTTTATATATAGTCCATTTAGAAAAAAAGTACTTTTATCTCCTCAGGGGATGTTCATGCCTAAGTGGAAAACTTCTTGAGGACTTCATAAAGCACACTGGCTTTTATAGGCCTATTATGCAAAAGTGTAAGTAGATCTCAGTCCACGAAAATGAGAGTGCAGGTTGTGCAGTTCCATTGTTGAACTCATGATTGTCTTGCCTACAAACATCCAGGCTAGAATTTAGCTACAGGACCTGCACTGAGGGGATAATTGAATTATAAAAACTAACATGGTGATGAAATAATGTGTATTAAAATTTGATTACACATTCACTGCCTTTTTGCACAGAAGATGTTGAAACATTCTGACAGTTCTGAAAGTATGAAGACTAAAGTAGAGCTGATCGGAATAATATAACTCTCTTTCTTCTAAATTTATCATATAGAGTAGAAGAGTAGAGACTAGAATTTCTAGACTTCAGGACGGTGCCCCAGGGGTTTTAAAGATACTTTTTGTTACTGTATTGAGCAGCAGGGTAATGAGGTAGTGTTAAGTGCAATAACTTGACTGAAGGTCTATTAGCTATTATCTTTATGAGTGTAAAAAACATGAATTCATACCTACATAATTCCTGAAGTTGAGTAATCAATGATGAATTTAATAATATTTAATTTCTTTTCAGTTTTTTTTCCATTCATCATTCAAATTTTCGACTTTTGTTCCCCGGAATGATAAAGGTTAGAATTTTTTCCTTCATATAATTGATGACACTACAATCAAAGTGCTGATAATTGTATATAATTGCATGTTGGAGCCAAACTGCGAAGAGAAGGTTAAGCACTTCAAGAGGAGACGAAGGAATGCGAGACTGGCAATTTCTCTACAAGCACCCTGGAGAAGGGTCATCCCACTCTTTGTACTGTTGGATGGCCTGAAAATGCCCTTTTGGTGCATTCCAAAACCAGAATGGAACGTTGTTCTGAAAGACTGAACATAAAATCATGGCCTTATCCTTTCTTCCGACTGCTCTGTGAAGACAGAGACAGTTAAGGGAATAGGAACACTGTCCAGAAAGCCTCCACTGTGAGGCAGAGATTTTGTGCTACTGTTTAAATCAGAGTATTTAATATGTGGACATGTGTTCAGCACTGCTCAATTACAGTAGCTCCACATATTTTCATGGTTTGATGCCTCAGAATAGAGTATCTTTTAAAGGACTTCCTGAGCATGGCTAATTCCTTGCTGAATCAGCTGGACTGCTGGAGACTCAATTTTTACAGCTGTCTCAGCCTTTCATTCTAGAAAAGCTTCAAAATACTTAGCAGTGAATCAAACTCTATGGTAACTTATTGGTAGGATTTTGCTGAAATGATAGAGTCACTACAGCAGTAATTCCCATTTCCATAGCAAAATTGTGTTTTACTTATCCAGCTATTTCAAAAATGTTATTGGAGAAGATTCATTTTTCAATTTATATTTTCATCTATTAGACCTTCTATTCTTTTAAAGCCTAACATATTTTAAAAGACAATTGCAATGTTAAAATGCATAATTTTTATTTATCAGCAATATCAAACTAAACAATAATAACTTCTTCATTTATTCTGATTGAAACTGTAATAGGTTTTGGCTTTTGTTTTTTCCTTACTTCAGCCCTTACCACAGGCTAAAAATTCCACATCAGTTTGAAGGTATAGAGCCTTACAATTAAAAAAAAGAAAAAAATCCATTATTTACTGTGTAATGGGAAGTTCAGATTTGTACTTTCACATACCATGCTTCTTGGTAGAAGAGCCAATTTCTGAGCTGCTCATTCACAGGATTCCTTAATGAGAATAATTGTGTAAATAAGTAAATATGGTATTTATACCCTTCATCCTGAGAAGGCATTGCAAAAGCAGAAGCAAAGCAAATACACATCTCTGAGGTATATAGGAGGATTCCATCCACCTTAATTCTCGGCTGTGTTTTTCAGGTCATTTTTAAAAAAATATATTTATTCAGAACCATCCACCCAAAAAATAATGGACTTCTGGTATTTGAAATCTGAAATTTCTATCCATGTATTTTCATCATAAGCTTCCTGGAAGAGGTTATTTTTATTAATTATTTTGGGCCAAATTTTTGAATGGGTGAACTTGGTAATTTCATTTGATTATATGATCATTTTTCTATCTTTTCTAATGTATCTTCTTTATCATAATATTTACTTTTATTTGTGCTGTGGCAATAGTAATTAGATATACATCAAAATGGGACATTATCTCCCAACTTCTTATCTCTATCTGGGTGTTGTTATCCCAAAGCATTCTCACAGGAAAACACCAAACTTAAACCCTTAACCCTTTAAGCTCCAGAAGGATGACAGTGGGATGCTGTTCTCTCCTGTGAATTTACTCTGTCATTTACTATGAATTGTGGACATGCAACATCATGCAGTAATTGGGCTGAACATGTGAGGATTCAGATTAATAGTAGGAAGAATTTCCTGAATTGTGGGAAAATTTAATTTTTTTGAAACATATGCTTTTGGGAACAATATTTAAAACCCAAGCTTCCACTTCTATTCTTGTAATTTCAACACTTTTATGGTAGCTATCACCTCTAATTATCAGGGAACTCCCATTAGTCATGCACTTAGATGTCAGAGTGACTCCAGTGGCAGCAGCTCAAACCCAATTAGGAGCTTGACTAAAAGTACTATAAACCAGACTGTATTTTTACTAGTAGATGAAAGTCAAGCATATAAATGAGAACAGCCCCCAAAATGCTTCTGAACGGTGATCTGAAATCACTGTGCATGCTGCTGTTTACTTCCTAAAATATAATTTTTGGATGTGAAAATACGTATTTATTATTAAGACAATGGTTTTGTAAGTTTCTGTTACCCTTCGCTTGCTTTCCCAGGACTGTGTAAACATGTGCACAGCTCTGAACAATTAACAATTTGATATTCATATCCCAGGTTTACCTTCTCTCACTGTTTCTAGAAAGTGCATTAGATAATTTTTGTTGCCAGCCCTGTAATGACCCTCAGCTGTTTCCAGTCTCTCTTAGGGAGTTAATATTTCATTTGCAATCACACTCTGTGAGCTGTAAAAATGTTTACAAATGTGTGTAGGGCAACAGAACATTTTTCACATTTGAGTCATTACAGTGATAGCCCTAAAGACAAAACACCCAATGTGAATGAATCTTTCTTTTACCTTCCAGATGCTCAATTCAGACCCCAAAAGCTTAAATCAGGAGTGTCTTCCAGGATGTAAGTGCTCTCATGTCCATACGCTTCAGGAACTTACGAGCATATCTGTGTCTTTTGTTTATTAGTTCCCTATGTTGATGACCACTTATGTGATTATGTATTTTGTTGAACTGGGACTGCTGAGATCAAAGTTAGAAATAAATGAGTACTGCTGAATATGGGTAAGTGCACATACCTACTGAATTGTTCAAACAATTTAGATTAATCTTTCAAAAAGCGGGAATCATACGTGAGAAAGACACCTGTGGATTTTAGAAATCAGTTCTGGTGGCTGATTACAGTATTTTAAAGAATAGCTTCTTCAACAGCTTTATGCCTAGGAGGTGTGCAAAGCAGCAAATTATTTCTACTGAATGGGATAGTAAGAGCTTTATACTGTGGAAGTTAAACATCTCTCAGAAATGGAAGTATTCATAACTTCCATTTTAGTTTGCTGCAGAATAGCTCATGAAACTGAAAGATCAGCAAGAACTTTCAGATAATTTTGTCTGTATTTATTTCCTTGCTCTATGCAAGACCATTAAAATATTCTTTTATCGAAAGTATAATTAGGAGACAACTACGCTGTGAACAGCTAAACTGCTTCAGAAAATAAAAAAAGGTAATCTTGAATTTCATTCAGAAAGCTTTTGAATGAAGAAATTGAGGGCTATAATTTTATTCTTAAAAGAAAGCTTTTCTTTCTAGGATAAGCAACAGAAAACTAGTTTGACTCACACAATTGTGTTGCGCACAAAATGTATTTAATAAAGTGTAGATCAATATTTTACATAGACACTTTCACATTTAAATTTTCTTTTTTCTCTCTGAACACTTCGGGCCAGCTTTCTTCCTTTCATAATTCTTTTCTCTGATACCTTTAAGTCTCAATTAGTGATATTCTTAGTGTTTCTGCATCTGGCTCACAAAATAAATGCCTTCCTACAAAAGCACTCCACTTATTACTTCACAAAGAAATTCTGATAATTCTACATTATTAAGACTCATAAGTAGATCAATAAAGAGAAATGAATACATTCAAATGCATTATGTCATAAGAAGAACACATTATGCCTCTGACAACTGCTGACTTACGGAGGCGGAAAAAATGAAGTGAACTGGTATTAAGTTAAAAAAATTCTGGTCAAATCCACTCATTTTACTGAAAAATCGATTTAATACAAGATTATTTTGACAATAGGAATAAGATGATCTGAATGTTATCTTTCCTGTTGAATTTCTAATACTGCTTATATGTTCTTAATTGATAATTTTATTTATTCTGAGGATTAAACTGGATTTAAAAAACAGTGGGATGTAATCATGATGTACCTGTTTTATTAGCATATAAATAAGCATAGCATTTAAGGGATATTGAAGGTAAAAATATATTTTGTTCATAAGCATATCAAAGAAATAAGATGATTCTTAATTGTTTCCTCTTGTTTAGTATCATGTCATTTTATAACTCCATTGACCTTTGTAAAAATGTCTAAGTTCTCAATGCACTGGAAAACATAGCATAGTGGTTACATAGTGGTTACATATGAGCTCAGAGGCCTAATTACAAATGCTCCTTGAAAAAATAATCTTGCTTTCTGTTCCACTTCAAATCTAAGACTATTCCTAATTATTAACTTTTCATCTCAAATACTTAGAAATGTGTCTGTTCTCTAGACTTTCTGAGCACATAGAAAAATTGTTAATCAGTCCTATTTTCTTTTTTTTTCAATGAGATGTTTAAGAACTGTGTCTGAGTTTAATAAACACATATTTCTTAGTTCTGTTTTAAGGTGCTTGTCAAGTGACATGATTAAGCTTCTGACATGTACATAATTACCTGGTGAATCAGTACCTTCTCCCTGTGGGTGCTGGGTTCAGGGCAATCACAGCTATGATAAGACTCAGGCAACCCAAACTTTTAGTGATTCATATTTCTCTTAGCCAAAATATGTCCCATGAATTTAGACGTTCTGAATCAAAATTTAGGTGGACTGTAGCTGGGAGCTCTCACATGTTTTGAAGTAACAAGTGTTATCATCTGTTGGACTAATCAGCTTTCTTAATTTTTTTTTTAAAGAAAAAGCACAATATGAATACTAATTACATGATTTGCATATGACTGGGGAATATTCTGTGCCCAGCATATGTCCTCATTTTCGGCCAATGGTGTGAAAGAGACTGGCCATTACTCCGAGGGAATCTCCCCCTCCTTCTAGAGGTAGATTTGTGCAAAGAATTCTTGTAACTGAGAAAACACTCTTGCTAAACTACATGTCACTGGCTTTAATGTACCCGGGAAGCATTTATGTTGTATCAGCAGGAATCAATATTAGTGGTTTTCTTCGGTGACATGAATAGAACCTAAAAAAAATTACTTTAAAGCCACTTTAAAGCACAGTCACAGTTTTGAGCAAATTAATAATATGAGATGTGGTTCCTTGTCACCTTCTACTCTTCACCTCTGTTCAGAAAAAGGTTTCTGTTGCTCTTTTCATTGTTAGACTGGTTCGTATAAGCAACATTTTGCCCTTGTAGAAGGACTTTTCTGTCGAACTTTTTTTATTTATCCTTTTTTTTTTCAGATATGATCTAGAGAAGATAGGGAAACAAGATGTACCCCTACATCTCCTACACACAATATATCTTCTCCCAATAAAGACAGAGAAAGAGAATAAATATAAAAGAAGACAATCTTATATTCTTTCTGTTTTCATCACATGTTACTACGAGCATACAGCCACCTTTGCCTTAGAAAGCAGAGGTAAGTGCCATGGGATTTTTCTTAATTCAAAAGAACAGTTCTCTTTTGTGTTTGAATGGTGTTCATGATCACATGTGACAGAAACATACAATGTTTCTTCATGTGCTTGATCCAAGAAAACTCTAATTACCTGAATATTTACCAACCACATACCCCTATCCCTGCACATATTCAATTTTTGCCTACATGTTTTGAATCTCACTTCTTCTAGTAACACATTTGATTAATCTGAATTTATGTTAATTATGTTAATCTGAATTAAGATGTTGTTTTTTTTTAATCTATATTCTCAAGTACTGAGACAATCTAGTCTTATTCTCCTTTGCAATATTGGAATTAAAATTCTGCTAGATACATGATTCTGCCAGCAACAAATGAAGCATAGGATGTTGGTATGAGAATAATGCAGATTTAGAAAAGTAAGAAATACAAGCACCATTTTCACATTTTTGAATTTACTTATGGATTCAACACATGCATTTGTGTGAGGAAAATTCTATCACAGCACTTTTTTGGATGAGATAAATTATTGCAGAAAATATTTGTTGTTTTATGGCTCCAGCATATTCCCATTAAGTAAAAGAAAATTCACATCCACTCATAAAAAATTAATTGAACTTTTGAGTCAAAATCTGCTATTTAAACACACATATAGAGACCATTGAGATTAATAATGTCTGTATGAGCTGAAAAAAAAGAAAAGGAAGATTTTTCTCCAGAAACAAGGATATAGTTCAATTTATCTTTCCTTTTTTTCTTCTTTTCAATTTTTATTGCAGACCTTAAAAATTTTGTTTGGAGCGTCTATAGTTCATTCTTAAACAAAAATGTGTGATTATAGCAAATTTATAGGCACTGCTTACCATGACTTTATCCATTACAAGAAAGCATTTGATAACAAAGCCAGGATATGTATCTCATTCCAGATGACTGACCATTTGGAACTCTATAAGGGATTGCTGAGGGGAGGGTTTTTTCGGTTATTTCTCTAATAATTTCAGCATTGTGGAGAACTATCAAACACCTCTCCCTTCTGTGCTGCAAAATGTAATCTTGCTGGTCGTTATTTTCGAAGTTCAGAATCCTTTTGAGCACTGAAGCTCTTAGCATCTATAAAAAGTGCTGTTATCCAAAAAAGCCCGTTCAGGAAAACCTGAAATTGCTTCTACACAAGATGAAGTTGCTGTCTTCTACAAAGATTTTCATCAGCTGTGTCCTATACTTTAACAGGTGAATATAACTTGAAGATGCTTTCCTCGTTGGAACTTTTCTGGCCATACTTTTAACAGGGATTAAACTCCATTCTCAGAGAAACATCAGTCCTGTGTTACGATATAGTTCCACATAAACTGATTTTTTATGAATCCCTGAATATTCTTTAAAGTACACCCAAAGTTCAATCTAATCTAGATGGCATCATCAAATTTTTATACCATTACTATAATTACATTTGCACACACAACTCAATTACCAAAGATATGGATCGTTACCTGCACAATTTGATTATGAAATTTAAATCAATATATTTGATATAATTACAGTTAAGGTTACAGTACATTTTGTCACAAACCACATTATACATTACTGTCTTGTTTTATGCATTTTAATAATTCACTTTAATCTGGTATACTTCAATAAAAAGGGATATTTTTCTTCTGGAGTAATTTCACTAAATGGGAGGAGATGGGAAAATATATTGTACATTAGCATCTAAAGCTAAGCAAATTATCTATCCTGCATTCTGTTTTAAGAATCTACAAGCATATTGTTGTATTTTGGAAACAGAGAAATATCATTGCCCTCCTCTATTATTGTGTGTTCATGGAAGCTGATCCATAGGCGAAAATTTATAGGAGGAGACATATGCAAAGTTAAAGCCAAATTGTGTGCTAACACACAACATGTGCTTTAATATGCTTGTCCAGGTGCCAGTGAGTGTCAGATTTGACTCAAAGCTTGAATTTGGACAGTTCTGAAGTAGCAAATGTCTGATATGAGTAATTCATATGTGCACACTAATTCATGCACACACATAAACTCTCTCTGAAATACAGTCATTTGGGGGAGATGCAGCAGGGAATCTGTTTAGGAAAAACAAACATACACTCCTAAAACAGATTAGAACCAGAAGCAATTTAAGAATATCCATATTTCATAGTGATGAAAATTCTCAGTTAAGTTATTCCTATACAATTTCATTAAAATGAGGGTGTAATTTGTCTCTAAGTGTTTCCATACCTTTGCATTGACAAATCTCACTATACAGCACCACAAGACTTTTGTATTTTTACTTTTACTTTGAGGCCTGGCATAGTTTCACTCATAATGAAATGGTTATTGACTTGCTTCAAAAGAAAATATCAAACATTTGCTTCATCCTAAAAATTATCTTAAATACCAAGGTTATTTCTGTAGCAATAAGGTTTTTTTTTCTTCTTTATAAATCAAATTATTAACAGTAATTTAGTGTTAAACATTTCTAACAGAGACAATAGTAATGTATGTGCTATGTTATTAAATGTAATATACCTCTCTAAGATTACAGATCATGACAAACATTTTATTGCAACCTCTTGATATTTCCTGAAAACTGTACTTTAAATATTCCTTTTATTGGATGACCCATGCTTTTTGTAACCAATGTAACAGATAAGTGGCAGACTGATCAATGAAAGGCCAGATTTTTAACAAGAGCATCTAGTAAAGCCTACTTGAAAGACATTTTCAAACTTGAACATTAAAAATAAAGTGTGATCTCTGTTAAAAAAAAAAAAAAAAAAGCTGAATTTAGCAACTTTTAATATTGATTCCAAAATTTTTTAGATTTCAGCTCTTAAACTCGGAACCCAGGATTACCCCTTTATTTCATGTTCTGATTTCCCTTTTTTTTCCTGAGACCTTGATACTCTGCTATTTTTTCCTTATGGGTTTGGGGATTGCAATTAAATTAAGCAAATAAATACGTGTGTACATCCCAGTGATATTTATGCAAAGAAACAGGGAGTGACTGTCTGTACAGGAGAAACAATTCTTGCTTTGTTTTTTGGCCTCGTTAGCTTGCAGTATAAAAGTAAAAAGGGAGAGAATGGGTATCTTTTAGGTTTTTATCTTGTGCAGATACTAAGCTCCACAATTTATTATTTAAATCACATTTCAGATTCCACAGTGCAAGTTAATAAGCTACTCTACAGGAAGAAAAAGTATATTTTTCCTCAGATTTATTAACGTACTTTCAAATTGAGACCTGCAGAAATGTTCTCTACATTTGTGACTGTAATATCTGATATCTAAGTAGGGATAAAATATAGTCTTATTCCTGGGAGTAGATTTTCCTGTCTTTATTGAAAGATTATTTTACAATAGAAATTAATTGAATTTTAAAAGACTTGTCATAATTCCACTTCCTTATATATCTTTTTTTAGTAAACATAAAAATAATGACTGAAACCTATTTGAAATCTTTTAAATGAGAATATCGGAGAAAGGAAAAAAATATTTTTTTTCAAGCTTATCAGCTCATGTGCATGTATTAATTCTTTGGTGTTTACTCTTTCATCTGTGATCTATTTCACATTAGCATCAGAGATCATGGTAGACCAAAGAATGTTTCTGTTGTTATCTCAGGTTGTACCTCAGTGAGTTTTAAGCTGTTCAGTCATGACTTTAACCCTCAAGGTCTTTTAATGAAAAACCACACACTTCTAGAGTTACAGTTAGCTGTGGCTCAAATTGGATTGCTCTGCTCTATCCCAGTCTACCTCCTATTTGAACCATATAAATTGTGACAAGTATTTTTCTAGCTGAAAAATCACTGCTTTTATTGGGAGCACTGATGGTATATGCTGCATGAAATGTGTGAGGGGACTTCTATTGGGATGAAAATCATCTTGTTCACCGGAGGTTAAGAGATAGTTTCATTTCTTTCTTTATCAATTTAAGATGTTATCTAACTTTTTACCTTGGTAAAAAGAGGAACTTTCTACTCCCGAAGCAGTGGCCTTAAAACAGTTTTCTGAACTGAATGAATAAATTACTCACTGTGAAATGAAGCAACGATAGAGAGGATATGTCAGCTCTGTTCTGTCCAGGTTAAAAGTAGTGCTGCCACACTGTCCAGTCTGGGGGCCTCTAGAAGTTAAGACTGTGAGAGAGGCTGTGTTCCTTTACTAAAAACCAGGAGTTCCTATCAACTTAAACACAAAAGCAGATTCCACATATTACAATTTTGTCTTTCTACGTCAGGCAAAGCAGGGGACAAGTAAAGTAAATGAAGCTATAGAATGTAGAATTCTTCTGAATAGATTCTGAAAGAAGTCCACAGCATACAGGAAAGCCCTTGAGCTGAAATTCTTCCTGGCACACCCCAATTAACCTCAGTAAAAGCTAACCTGGGTTTTCCTAGGCACACTATCCAGATTTTTCCAAGATTAAAATAGTGTATCCATTGCTTTAAAAAACATATGAACAGACTGGTTCTAATTACAGACATTTTAATGAGATACAAAACCAGGAGACCAGATTGTGTTCTCAGTATTTCCAGTGCAATCACCTCAGCATGCATAGTGCAACTCTGTATTCTTAGGTATCTATCCTGGACAGCTCAGAACAAAATTGGCTTTTTGTCTCTCTGTCCATTCAGAAAAAAAAAAAATACTCCAGTTTGTTAACATGTTCAGGCAGCCCACACGCCTCAGGTACATTACAGCCACTGAGCTGAGGAAAGGTTCAGCTTCATTGAACATTTCCTCTGCATGTAGTAAATGATAATAATTTTATGATGGAAGGATATGTTTTTCTTATATTGTGCTCCCTCCCTATATTGATGAATGCTAATCATTTTTTATTAAGATCAGTTTGGACTCAGTTGATTAAAATAGTGTAGGTAAGAGCTATGCAATAAGACAGAAAGCCTGATAGTGGTCCTTGTTTTATATCTTGGAATCAACTTTAATTAAAGAAATAAGGTTCTGAACCTCAGCTGGTGTCTAGTGACATTATTTTTAATGGAGCTCGCACAATTTTCATCCATTTGATGTCTGATCCTTTGACTGTGCCTTGCTTGTTTTCACTAGATTTGCTCTATTTCACTGTTAATGAAATGTTTCCTGCTTCATTTCCTGAATAAGAATGTCAGCTGACTGAAAAAAAGATTCTTCAACTGCACATGTATTAGCAAAGAGATTTCCCCAATGCCCATTGACGTTGACTTCCATAGAAATTCATTATTTTAAAAAGGTTGAGAAGCTGGTCATGAGGCCTTCTAATTTTTGACAAGCTTTTAAATAAATACCTAAACTTGAACTTAGAGTTAATGAACCATACCATTTTTGTAAGGTTTACATATTTAAGTTGTATAATATAAATTAATCACTATTTATTTATTCATTGGCAAGCAGAAAAAAAACCCCAGGGTTTAGCACTCTGCAAAATGGCTTAAGAATTTTCTCAGTTGAAATAACTAAATAGATATTAATTTTTCAGGTTATCCATGGATATACGCTTTATGTTTCAATAGCTTCATAATTTACTGGAAGTTTGATTATAGTAAAGTACACAATGCAAAAGGCATTCTCTTTGGCTGTGTGCCCAATCATTATGAAAACTTCAGAACTCCTGACAGAATTTCAATATTCCACTTATTACAAAACTTCATGTCATAGAAGTTAATATTTTGATAGCAGAAAGTTGAGCAGTCATGGGGATCAAATTTTTACCAGGTTTTATCTGTTTATCAAAGCTGATGATGGTTTCTGTGCAACGAATACTCTTAATGATAAACATTCTTTTCTGCATTCTCTGTGCATGGCTGGCTATTGAAGTAACAACTTTTCAAACTGTATGAAGGACTAACTTCAATAAGAAACAGTGTAAACTGAATTAGATATAAGTTCTGGTAGGATTATTTGATTATGGATATGAGCAAGCAAGTATGGTCAAGTTTATGGTCATATAGTAATTAAATTCAAAATCTTTGGCAACAATAGAATGATTGAATTCTGGAGAAAACAGAAGTTTTCAAATTAAATGTTTACCTCCAAAATATAGATGGGACAGTTTCCAAGGGACTAAAGCAGCTGCATGGTCCAGCCTGTTGTCTTAGTGAAAACCCCATCTAAAAGAATTGTTCATAAAATGTATTAACGTGATCAATCCCACTGATTTCTCCTTTGAATTTGACAGGACAAGACTTTTATCTTTAATGTACTCAGTTTATACTAAAACCACATAATAGAACCTTTTTGCTCATCAAGGATGACTAACCTCATGATGTCTACATATCACAGATGTCTAGCTAGATATTTCTAAAACTACCTCTACAATTATATTAAAAATACTTGCCTGACATCCAAGTGCACTTTGTCTACAAGATTACATGAGCCTTCTTCACAAATTTTGCTGTGATATACAGAAAATTCCACTTCATTCTCCATTTCTATTTTGAGAGTAAAAGAACATGTTTAAAAAGAGAGGAAAATATTTTCTAAATGTCTAGAAGTACAAGTGAACCTTGGACTGAAAACTTATTTTCGTAAAAACATAGTAGATGTTCTGAGTTAAGAGGACTGATTTCCATGTAAACAAATGTGGGAGTGTTCACAAGAACAAATCCATCACCACACAGCTTAGCTTTATTATCTGAATTTTAGTGACTTCACTGGGGTTTCAGGAATTAGCAAAGGTAAAATGGGAGTGTATGTATATATATATATACACATATATATATTTAGATATATTTTATTTTATTTTTTAAAGAAAACTAAAAAAGGAAAGTCCCAAAATGTCTGCTTCAATCTAAGGTAAACACTGTAACTCTCTTTGTTAGTTGCTGGAAGGATTTTACAATAGTTTTAATAAAAGTGATTTCATTAATCTGAACTTCCATTGTCACAGAAATAGGAGACTCAGCTTAGTTGAACATTTCCTATTTCTATGAATTTGTTTTTACAAATGTATAGGAGCCTTTTCATAATTGTTATTGTTATTAATGTTACTATTACTATTGCTGTTTAATTCAAGAAAAACTAGATCTGTAAAAATCTAGACTGAATGCAAAAACCACCGATTGATTGCAGTGATCTCATAATAATATAATTTTTATTTAATTCTAGATTGGCTAAGCCTAAAATGCCTTTGCTATTAGAGAATACTTAGTTTTGAGGTTCCAGTATTCTTTAAAACCTGTTCACTCTGTGCCAATGGATGTATATAACTTGCAGTCCGAAACGTGCAATTTGTTATTCAGACTGCAATTCTACAGGTGAATTCACAAAGGAAGATCCTCCACATCTTTCTCAAGCCTCTGCACTTGTGTTAATGAGCATATAAATGTGTTCTAGTGTAAAAACATGATGACTTAAGCTGCTTTTAATAATTACTCTGAAGTGTCTTTATATTGCCTTTATTTAATATTTTTCAGCTTCAAAAAGTTCCAAGTATAATATATACCTCAGGTCAAAAATATCTTCCTTCAGAGGAAGTATGCATTTTATTTTACTGCTTTTCAAGCTTTCTAGTACATTTTAGGAAAGAAAAGATTTAGTGTATGAATCACATATCTGGCTTTAAAAGCAGCAACTATTTATGAACTGCAACACAAACCAGATCTTTCCTATCTGATATTTTGACTGACCCACTTGCAGCAAATGCTACAAAAGGGATTGAATTTCTTCCTTATGTCCTCCAAGATTATTATCTTAAATACAATAACAAAAATATGGTTTAAAAAAAATCTCATCTAGAAGTGTATAATGTTATCATGATGAGTACTCTCATAAACATTCTCTTACAGTTCCAACACATTTACAGTTTGCCTTCTTGTTTTAAGTATTTACGGAAAATATTAAATCCGTCATGAAATTGGTTCTATAGATTTTATTCAGACTATGAAAATTAAGACAAAGAATGGAAATAAGGGCTACCTGTACAAAAGAGAAGACTGTGTTACAAGAAGTCTTGACCCTGAAAGATGACTCTTCTGGTCAGGCCTCCTGGTCTGAGTTTGACCCTGCTTATTCAGTGCAAATCTTCAGACAAGTGACAGAAGCTATCCCCAAACAACACTTGTTTTGGAACAAAGTCTAGAACTGCATCTTCATTCTTTACTGTGCCATTTACATACTGTCACTTTCCTGTATTTCTCCTTGCATGATATTTTTTACAGTGAACATCGTATTTGATTTAATCAGTTGTTGGATGAACAAGTGCTGAAAAGAAATTTGAAACATTTAAGCAGAAGATTGTTATGGGGTTTTTATTTGTTTCTTTTAATACAGGCTGATTATAAGTTCCACTGACATGAATGATGAAACTTCTATTCATTCCAGTGTTGCTTTCTGGGATCTTAGTTCTTTTTCTTACAGTGTACTTAGACCTTGAAAATGTGGAACACATTCCTCCATATGTTTTGGCTTCTTGTGCCACTTAATTTTGTGTGCCAGAGGCTGGAAAAGTGAATCTAGCTCCTTACCTCTGGTATCAGCATCCTGGGAAGATGGCATGAGCTACATCATCAGTGGCTGACTCTTAAGGAAAACTGTAGTTGAAATATTTGTTCCCTTTAGAAAAAGAAACCTCTAAAAGCACTTGGGACTGCAGCTGACAGAATACTTCAGAAAGTTTACCATAAATATATATTCATTCTTTTACACTGTTCTCTGTAGTTGCTTCCTATGCCAGTTGTATGAGTTACGAAGGCAAAAAATTCCTTTAAAGAGTGACACCAAAATTGTAAATATGCTTTCAAAGTAAATCTTAGAAGTATTTTTTCAGCAATTTTCATGGAAAATCTACATTACTTCTGCTAGGGGCATACTAAGACAAAAAGAAAGCAAAACACTATTTAAAGAGGAACTTCTCTGTTAGTTGAAACATAAACCTAAAAAAATATATATCAGGGATAAAGTTTTACTCTACCCTTTTCTGGGGATCAAATAAGGAACTATGAAGTTAGGAACACAATTCTGAGAAAGCAAAAAATACAAAATATGTGACTTATATGTAATGTACTGTAAAAAGGTTTGTTAATAGAATTAATTGAGAAATATTTTGTCAGCTTCTTGAAAGTAACAATCTGCACCTACTGTATTGTGCTCACTTTTCAGCATTATGAGTTCTAAATGCCACTACTAGACCCTATATTCTGTGATTGTTAGCAATATGAATATTCTATTATGCACAGAATTATTTTAGGCCCTTATACGAGAGTAAATCACTAGGGTTCCCACACTTTGAGTTATGTACTGTATTTCTAGAAACATCTTTGGGTATGCACTTTACCAATACAAGTTAAACAGTGATGTTTTTGGAAATACCTTATAAGACACTTTAGACTTCTTTCTCTTTGCCAGTCAACACATCATTTTTGAACAAATCCCCATCTCTTTTTTTTTTTTTTTTTTGACCAGATCTTTTATAATCTGCTTATTTTTCATTGAACAACGGCAATTACCTCCTTTTCTGTCCTGGTGTAGCTTTGAAGATAACTAGAATATCCTAAGCCCTTTCAGAGTATTAAAAATTCCTAAAAAATTTCAGTTTTATCCAATCTTCTTTTCTGGAATCACAGGCACTTCTTCAAGATCTGTTGATCTTTTGTCCTGCTTCAACTACTGCCTTAATGCCCCCTCTTAGCTCCCAGAACTGAGGGTGGAAATAGCAAGGAGTTCAGCTCCTCGTTCTTTCATAGCTTTCATCTCCAAGGAAAAAAGTGGGAAACAAGTATGACCAGGAATGACTTCTTGGTTCTCTTTCCCCTTAAAGCTCTTTTTAAAGTTTTTTTCTTTTCTCAATACCTGCCTGTAATCAAGCTGCTTCTGAAGACCTCACTGACAATTTTTCATGGACTTTTTTGTGTGAGGAAAACAGTTCTTTTGCTTTTCTGAACCGTTTTTAGCATTTCCTCTGTCACTGAAGAAAACAGACCTCCTCATATTGTTATCCACACGAGGCACTCAGAGAAGGTAGAGCAAACACAAAATGGATGGACTCATTTGCAGAAGGGCACATTAAATTGCTAGAGCCAGTGAGGGTTACTTTGGAAAGTGATGACCATGGCACTTGCAGCTTGTGATGGTTATGCGAGAATTTGTATAGTTTTCTACAGTCCAGGCCTTCATAATGCATCAGACCTCATTAGGGCAATTTGCTCATGTCAATTCCTGTTACAGAAATGGTAGGCACATGGATGGAGCACTACCATAGTAATAGCAGCCTGTCTCAGAGGCTGTGCTGAACTGTTCTATGATGTGCCTTGGATTTTATAAATAATTGAAAACAGTAAGTGGCAGGAGAGCTAGCAGCAGGAAGCACACAACTCACTGTAGTCTGTGTGTGAGCAGCTCCCCTGGACTAAATAAAATCAATAATCACCAACCAGCCTTTCTTGGGTACTGTAAAAGCTAAAGATCCCATATTGCCTTTTATAAATGAAAACCAAGTAATTGACAGCAGTGACAGCTGCTGAGAGCATACCACTCACTGCCTGTACTCAGTGCCTCTTTCCTCTGCCTCCACCAACAGAAACAACAAATATATTGCAAACACGAATGACTGGCATTGCTGTCGTACACAAAGAAAGAACTCACTTGTTGCCTTATAATTGGAAATGAAAAAATGGAAGCACTGCCAGCAAAATGTTGTTAATGAGGCACTCTATGGGCTCTGATTTCAAAAGCTAAAATTTGCTTAAATCAAAATAATAAGGAAGAATTCTCTAGGATACTACTGAGAATTCAGACAGCTCTTGATGTGTCCCCTCCATCCCCATCTAGTTCTATACATTCTGTAGCACCACCAACTGGGAATAATAATAGGAAGGAAATGTACTACCTGACTCAGTGTATTGCTGTGAGATTATTAATCAGTCAATGTTTGTGAAGTACAAGGAAAATGAAATGCTACCCACAAGTGTTAAATATTATCTTTCACAGACTCATTCTCCCCCTCCAGCCTTTCAGCCTACTCTTATTCCCTTCTCTTGTAGCGTTACTATATACTTTGGAGTGTGTATTTCCAGCATACCGAAACAGCACACCAGGATTCCAAGTCTGCAGTGTGGGCTTGCTATCAGGAGGCATAGTCTGTTCTGTGAAATGTGTGTCTGAAAAACTTTTTACTGTCATTTGTTGTAGAGAGCCCTGAATAAGCTATTCCTTTACCGAGTTTTCTTTTCCACTAGCCTAAAATTACTCCATACAATATTTGAAACAGCAGCTAAACTACTTTATACTGAAGCACTGACTTTCGACTACCTAAGTGCCTGGCTTTGTACCTGCATGCATCCCATGCTGATGGGCTACTTTGCTGCTGCTGAACAAGCTAGACAAAAACTACATTCAATGTGGAACCTTCCTGAGGCTCACAGGTGCCCTAGGGCACACACAGGAAATATTTGCTTTTTACAGGCCATTCACACTCCTTTCATGACCAGCCTACAATCCCCTCCCTTGAAAAGGGACAGCCTAAGGTCTCCACTTCTCCCATAGCAAGAGTAGCTGGAAATCCCTATTTTAAAAGCGATTCTGAGACACTGTGTCTTCCTACTCCTATCACCCGGATTTTCCTGTTCAAGTCCTTCTTCTGTGACTGGAAAATGAAGAGGACTGTGAGACTGAGAACAGCATCCTCAGCCACTTCCCAGGGCACACAGGAGAGCACAATCCTGCAAAGTGCCGGGGGGAGTGACCGCAGTAGGAGAGAGCACCACACAAAGCAGAGCTGGAGCAAGGCACCGGCCACAAAGGGTACCTTGCAAAGCAGGTGGCCAGTGCAGAGAGGCAGCAAGAAAGGCTAAGGCCTCATGTAGCCTCCAGCCAGCAAACTCAAGAGTCAAATTGACAAAAATCAGTAAAACAGCACTGATTTGGATCATGCATGTTGATAGTTGTGAGTTACAGGGGATGTCTTATGTTAAAAATATATCACAAACATTGAAGTAAATTTGGGAGCAGTTCATTTCTTGCAGATGTCAGCTTCTAATTAAAAGTATAAGAAGATTTCTCCCCAGAGGTTTTGCAAATAAGTGGTTCAGTGCAATAAGAACCATGAGAAAGTCTCTAAGAGAACTCCCAAAATGCGATAATTCCAGACAGTATAATTTTAATTTTGAAACAGGATGAAACTTTAAAATTGTCAGCTACTGGAAAATATGTTGATTTTGATAGGGAAGGTGTGTGCTAATGTCTTTACGAACAATTCTGTGGGTGAAGGTACGGGCATTAACATCTTTGAATTGGATCTTAATATCTCTACCCACTCCAAGCAGCAGGTTTGTTACAGAGCCCATTTTGACTCATGAAACAGGCAAGGGTCTGTACAAGCCTGAACTTCTGAACTATGGGGCAAAATGACAGGTTCAAGGGGGGATATGTGGTAGGCAGTTCGGGAAGGCTGTACCTTCCCTGTACCTCAGCAGCGGGGAAAGGAAGAGGGCACCGTGCGGCCCGGAGTTTGGGGTGAAAGGAGGCTGCGCCCTCCGAAACCTCGAGAGAGAAAACCCCGCGGGCGTGTGCCCCGGTGCCTCTCTCCCTTTATTCGAATAAAGTTACAGGACTCCTCTGTCTCGTTGATGGACACTGGCTTTTCATAGCGTGATTTTCTGTGCAATTTTATATATCAATATATTCTCTATCTAAATTTAAATGTATTAGCTATCTCACTTTGAAAGTCCCTCGTTTCACCTCCTTTTCAAATTACATAGCCCAAACAGTATAATCTGCTAATCTGAAATGTACATGCTTAACTAAGTATTTGTAATAGCTAAACAAAACATTTCTGGGAAAGTGCTTCTTAATATGCAGCAAATGTTTCTTTTGCCATCTCCTGTATTATTGTTATGAGGATGTGTTTTTACTTTAAATGAATAGACTTCACATTTTCACAGCCATCTGTGCTGTGAGTGACACAGGGCCTATGTTAGTTCCCTATTAGAAAAAATCAAATTTCCTGCATACTTGAGGATAGATTAAAAGGATTTCATTGGTCATTTTTCAATTTGTCCTTTCTCATTTCTCTAAGGCACTATGTTCTAAAGTATGCAGAACTGTTTTGTTTGTTTTTTTTTTCTTATTTTTTCCTTAAATCAGTCTCCAAATTCAGCCCAAACTAACATTTTATTTGATGGATCTTCTGTACCTTGGGAAGAGCAGGATACCAGGCCTGTTATACCCTTGTGTGATGGACAATGCCAAGATCTGAAAATCTCTCAATGATTGACAAGGATTGAACTTTTAAAGTTCTCAGACCTCAATTGAAGGATGACCTTTTTTGTCAGACTTTTATCTCAAGATAGCAATTTTGGTGTGTGAGGTGTTCAGTAGTAAGAGAACAGCTCTGGTGAAAGAGCTGAGATAGTGCTCTTTCAAATGGATCAAGTCCAAAGACTAAGCACACTGATACTACTTTAGCCAAACCTCCTAAATTTATTCCATGTTCAGTGATTTCACCTCCAAATAAATATTTGCACAGATTTACAGAGACATGAAGTACACACATACCTAGGAAAAGTTAATTAGTACCAATTGAACGTTTCTTTCTTCTTTTAGGATTTATTTTTTTCTGAGTCATACATACAGCCTGTGGCAGGACTTCACAGTCATCACTGTAGTTTTATCCTGCCTGCTCCAAAGCTTTGTAGATATTACAGGGATAAAGTATTGATTCGTTTACTCCAGCTAAAGGAGACTATTCTATAGTTCCTAATAGAGAATCTTTATTCTCTGTATATTAATATTTGGTGCAAGTTTATTTGATTTTTATGTCTTTCATTTTTATTCCAGTTCAAACTCTGAAAAGCCACTAATATAAAAGCAGTCTTGGAATGCAAAGAGCTTTGGCATGAGTTTCCCAGATGGCACAAACAGTCCACTGGCTTTTATGAAATCTGCATGCAGGTAAGGAGGAAGCACTACTCAAGATTAAAAAGCTTTCTTTATTATAATTATACCACAAAGCATTTTTTAGTATCTGTAAGGCAGAAACAAGGTGTTTGATGGTGCATCTGCCCAACAGATGGATTCTTTCAAAGAGTGTAATAGAAATTACTCAGATATGTGAGAAATACATGTAGTGATTTTGAGGGATTTGTAAATTTCTGTGAGTGCTGAGGGTGTAAATTCATTGAGAACTGAAAAATTCTTGCTGCATAAACTTGTCAGTTGCCACCCTGGGGAATTATTTAGGAAAATTACCAGTGGCAGTTTTCAATGGACTTCCAGCTCAGGAAGCTGGGAAAGCTGGGAGATTTAAGAGAGAAGGGATTAAGCCTTTTGTACTCATGAATTTTCTATATTCCTCCCTGAACATCTGCTATTGGTTACTGCTTAGGATAGAATATTCAGCAAGGTGGAACCTTTGGTCTGACACAGTGTGGCTCTTCCTACATTTTTATGTGCTTGATAACAGCATGCTCTGTCACTGTGGAGTTACATAAAACTCCTCTGTGGATTTATGTTCATTTAACAGAGAACTAGGGGGGGAAATTGAGGAAAAATCTTTCATTCTCTCTTGCTCTCTTTTCAGAACATAAGCTCCTGCTATGAAACAGTGAGGCAGCTTCTTCCTCAGAAGAGTTGTGTGCAGCCTCATTTCAGCACAGCTTCCAGCAGCTGCACACTTGCTGGTTCCAAAAGTCAGCTTGGAGGGAGAAAAGCAGTGGCAGTGCTGCAGCCTGAGAAATACAGGTAAATTAGCATATGCAGTGGTAACACAAGGTATTTACCCAGCAATGTGAAAAAATGTGGAAACATGGTCACCATAAAAGGCAGCTGAATGAAGAGGTAATTAAAACATTGATCAAGGACACCATTTAGTTAAGAATAGCTAAATCATGTTAGTTTACTGATCCCATGTATTTCTGCCTTACAACAAAATCAAACCTACCAGCAGAATGCTGAATTTTGAACATTTTCAGACACCTCTCCATCCCATAATTACAGGCAGCCAACACCAAATGTAGCTTCTACTTAAAAGTAATGCTAATTATGAGAAAGAGTGAGTTGTTCTTTAAAAACCACAATAATTCTTTAATAATTAAACCTGGATTTGAAAATAACTGATTTAGAAAATACTTATCTAAATACTTCTAATTCAATCTTTAATGTAAAGGCACTTAAGCCAATTGCTTTATTGCTCAATTTAAAGAAAATACTGGGAAACATCTTGTAAAAAGCAAATGATCAGTTCTGTAAATTAAAATACTCTGTTTTAGAATTACTACCAGAGAGCAGGAAAACACCATCAAGACCATGTGTCCATTCTAATGAGCTCAGATTTCAAATGTGGGAATACTGACAATGAACTGCTTGCAAACAATCTAAAGAATTATTTGCAGACATTATTTGGCAAATTCACTGAATAAATTATTCAGTATGAATTATTCACCCAACTCTATTACTTACCCTCATCAGACATTAAAGCCATTGAAACCTGAGCTTTATTGTTAACCATTATAATTGTGAATTATAATTAATTCTTAACAATGTTGTCAAGGGACTGAAACATGACTGAAAAGTGCACAACATTCCAAAGGTATCAATGACACAAATAATTCCCTCAATGCAAAACATGGCATTAAAATAGCCTAAAAATAAATCACCACCAATGAGTAAGCAATATAATAATTTACTACTAAAACAATTAACATTTCAAATGTTAATTCTTCTATTCTCTGTAGCCCAGATAACAAAGAGTCACTGAGCTGTAGAAAGCTGCAAGCAAATCTAACTGGGCAACACAAGGGGAAAAAAAATTCCTTTGGAGAATTACCTCCTATCTCTTTGTAGCAGTTGTTGGGCAATTTTTAAAGCATTATTTGCCTCATAGCTTAGTGCTACTGGGACTCATTCTACATAAATATTTCTTTCTTAAAAATTTTATTTTTAAATAATAAAAAGAAAGGCAGAAAATGAAAGAAGTGATAGCCCCTATACCTGTTCACTGTGATCATCTTACCTACAAGACCAGCATAAATGAAATGTTCATTTAAAATGCACTCCGCAATCCTCTAAATGTTCATAAATAAAACTGAGTGTCTGTATGTTGTGTGTCTTTGCTTCTTTGCAACATATTTCTGCAGGAGTTGTACCCAAATTTTACTTTTCTCATATTTTTTTCTTTCTTTCTTCTTTTGAATTGCAATATGAACAAATACTGCCATTTCCTAGCTGTAAGACTGTTTGATCTAGAGTTTGGAGCCCATTAAAAACTTTTCTCTGTAGTGTGATGTCCTCACTACTATATTTTCAGTTGAGATAATCTTGTCATAGTAATTGCTGCTGTCATCATCAGTATTAAGGTTCATTTTGATTTCTTTTTGAGCCTACATGTTTGCTTAGCTCTTGTGGCAGCACGACAAATCAGGATATGTGAGATAGGAGCTTCAAGATTTCCAGTATTTGTGTGGTCACTTGAAATGTGGAGGCCAGCAGACACTTCACTCATTGTCTAAAGAATCCTCAGAAACATAATTTTTATTGCATTTGATACTGCAACAAACTCCTGATTATGGTTACAGCCATCTAAGTTTTGCTGCATCTTACCAGCCATTTTGTCATAAGCAAACACAGTGCATTTCATTCTGGCTGTTTGAACAGTTGTGACACAGAGGTTTTTAAACCACACCACCATCACTAAGCATTCTGCAAGATTAAAAAAAAATCATGAAATATTTAATTTTTACCCTTTATTCCTGCTAGTATAGAAAGACAAATCTATGACGGCCGTACTGCATTTGGACCTAATTACCTTTAAAAAAAACCCACTACATATCCAAATATTCTTAAATAATTGGAATACTACTACTACTCCAGATAGCTAAGACATGAATATCTAAGGATATCAAAGTGGTTTTGAAGCTTTCTTATTTTTAATAGACAAGAAGGTATCAATAAGTATTACAGCTTCCATGAATACATAGCGAGATATTAATAAAATATCAGTCATGAAAATCTGACTTGTTCATAATTAATTAGAATATATCTGATACTTTTCTTAGCTAGAAACCATATTTAAAATAAATGACCTGTCAAGTAGCATTTTGAATACAAACTGAAGGTTAAAATAATTCTAATATGGGCAAAACTTTTTTATTCCTATGAACTAGTATGACAGTATAAATGTGAAAGATATCATCTGTCACTACCATAACATTGGTTTTTTGTGAGGAAAAGGAGGAAGGACTATGTTAAGTAGATGACTGCATCTTAAAAGTTCATGGCTATGCATGTTGCTTGAATGCAGTGGCAAACTAATTTAGTTCCACTTGTGATCTTGCAATAATTTCTGTCAATCAGGATGGCATTAATAAAAAACCTCAATCTAAACAGAAGTGCTGTGCAGCGTGTATAATGTATACACTCATTGAAAGAGGCTGAAAAGATTGCAGTCACACAATTAGGGTAACATTTGACAGCTTTAATCACTTTGAATCTCTTCACATCACTTTTAAATGTCAAAACCACCTCCAGAGATCTCATCAGAACAAAGCATTACTTAAATTGCAAATGAAACTATCCAAATTCAGCACACTATTATTAAAAATATTAAAAATGCCCCACATTATTTTATGAAAAACATTCATAAAACATTCTGTGATGCAACATTGAAATGAGCAAAACAGGAAACTACTATGGCTCATTAAAAAAAGGTATTAATGCTAAATTTACTCTCCATTAGTATGTCATGAGATGTTATTTTTCACACTGTGCTGTGCTTTCTTCCCCAAGCAACTAGGATTACTTTTTTTGTATTTAAAAAAAAAAATAGGAGTATTTAATCTATGAGATCTTTGTAATTTGGTGAGGAAAGATATGTATAGATAGACAGACAAACCTGTAAACAGTTTTTGTACTGATATTATACTGCAACAGGCTGCTTATCCTGTTCATTTACAGGTTTTTGGTCCTTTTTCCACAACAGTTGTAGCTGCTACCTCCATGGCATATTGCCATGTATTGTGCAACTGTACACAAATTATGCAGTGATATATCCTTAGGTTTTAAATACATCCTATCCTTTAATTAATTTTTTTCTCTGTGTTCACTGAACCACAGTTTTGAAGAATTTAAAATTGCAGCAATATGAAATCTATTACTAAATTTTTTTTAGTCTATAATATCCCAGCTATCCAGCTATTTGCTATGACATTAATATTTTTAAATTGTTAAGTTTTTCCCCCTCTATGCCACCATCCAAACCAAAAGAAAAATAAGCAGAAAAAATCTCTCTGTGTCTATATTTTCTTTAGATATTACTCAGTAGATATTCCTGTAGTGAAGCTAACAGCACTTTACACACATCATTGTACCTTTTGATAGTCTTTCAGACTGGTAAGAAAACCATCCACTAGAAAGTTGAGGTCCTAATAACAGACCTACAGGTGGATATTTCTTGCCATCCTTTGAAATTCTCTAGGATGATCTCAGGATGTGGGCCCAAGTAAAGCCCTGGCCCCACTTTTTTTTTTTAATCTAGAGTTTCATGATTTCCTAGTTTTTGGAGATGTCAAGAAAATATAGTCCTACAGTGTCTAACCTGATATAAGTGGAAATTATATTTTCTCATCATTTTAAGAATTGAGGCTTCTAGAGAGATACAAAAGTATTGCATAGCTGACAAACATTAGACACCAACATTTAACAATAATCTTAAATATGTGTTTTAGTTTTATTATTCGTAGTATTAGATTTAAAAGCCACCTTTGCTGGAGTGCTGTGTTTGATTTAATTAACAGCTAATCTATGTTGAGTGTGAAGAATGAAAAGAGGGGACTGAACAGGAAGAAAGTTGCTCCTGTTGAGATATATGGGAGTCACTTGCTATTGAAAAGCATTTATAAACTGCTCATCTCCCAGACTCAAAACAATTGCAATAATCAGTCAAATTTAAGCATTGTCTAGTTTGAAAAGGATACAGCTGATCCCTGATGCAGGGACTCACAGCCAGGAGAGCCCACACACAGCATGCCTATTAACAGGTCACCGAGTTTCTTTCTCTTCTCGATGTACCTCAGTGCACGGCAGCCGGGTTTCTCACTCAGCAACACACAGCATGTGCAACTTTGAACAATTCTACACTGCAGGGAATATTTTGCAGAAGCTACATGATAAGATTACCAAATGGCTTACTCCTTGCTCCCTTTGTCCTTGAGTTTAGTCCCTCCAATCATGGGGCAAGTGTGGTGCATGGCATAAAGGAAAGGTTACTGCCTAAGTGTCACATTTCCCACTTTGTGCTCTGATATAAGTAGCTGTAAGCCTTCATATTTCTAGGTTTAAGCACACTTTTTGCCTTTGTAGATCTTGTGCAATCACATTATCCGATTTTTGTAACAAGCCTTAAGAAAATTGCAAATGTTTTGTGACCTGCCCTCCTGCCCTGCAACCATGACACTCAGTAAAATCGTAGTGGTTTTGACTTCCCTGGAATTTCACCCATTATGTATGGGCTTAATTCTAGATAGCAATACAAAAAAACAAGTTATGTTTCTTGTTCTACTTCTTGTTTTCTTGTGTGACCTTGTATGAGTCGTTTTACCTCAGAGGACCTCACTTTTTTCATGTGTAAAATGTTCAGAGAACATTAATAATCCTCATTTCATTGTTCTGCAAATCCCTTAAATCAAAAGAATTAAAGTAATTGCAAGATTCTTCTCCAATTATCAAATATACTGTGCTGACCAGAAAGGTTCTTTATTCTGTTTGGGCATTCGTAGATCTGAGCTGTGGCACCCATTCAAACTGCAATCTGGTTGTTTACTTACTTCATCTCATAGTGTCACATACAGTAGCATGTTTGAAAAAACCACTGAGGTGACTGGAACATCCTCCCACAGGGCCAAACACTCTAATGTGAACATATATTATTCACTAGGTTGTTAGCAAGGGAAGGCAATTACAGCAGAAAAAAAGAAATGCTGCAGCAGGGGCAGCATTCGGGGTGTTGTATGGAAAAACAGAGGAGTATTGAAAGTCAGGAATCGGATAAACTTATTATCTGTTACTATCACAGTATTGACCAAAGGCCAAACAACTTTCAAGGCCTTATTAAAGTTGATCTGTACACACAGTTAGTAGAAAGACAATACCTGACTTTAAGAGCTTGCAATCTAATCAAAAGCTTATTATGAGAAAGTCTTTCTGCGGGAGGATGAAAAACCACAAATGGATATGTAGGGGCAAATAGAGACAGCTTGTCTGCTCAATTAGATGTTGACTCAACATTCTCAAAACAGCCCTGAGTGAGACAAACAGTGCTGGCATGGGGCCACTCTTGCTTGTGGCCTAGAAAAAGACCAGAATGGCGAAACACAGTTTCTGAAAATGAGGTCAAAAAGGGAATGGATTTAGCAAATTTGTTGTAAGAGCAAAGAAAGTGGTCAGTGGTTTTGGCCAAATGTTTTAAATGTGAAATATTGCCAGGGATCCAGCAAGCAGGTTGCTTGCTGGTACAGTGGTGTTACAGAGAGTGATTATTTCCTCTGTTGAGGATTACCGTGTCATTTAGCTAAATGACAGATTTAGAATCTACCGTAAAAGAGACTCTGGGTTTCTTGTTTTGGTACCTATGAAGTTTAGTTTTACAAATGAACTACTTTGGCCTTGAGCAGCAGCTTGTCAGATTTATTCCATGATAGCTATCTCTGATCTGAATTGTAGAAACTTCTGATCAGTACCTGAAGCAGTGAAAATAAAAACATCACAGATTTTTCTGTACTGTGATAGAAGCTATGGCACAATGAAAGGCAATGTTCTTTCCAAAAATTCTTGTAAAATATAGCTGTTCTCAGTTTATGGAGAATATTCTTTTCCTCTCTCTCTTGCTAATGAAACTGCAATGAAAAAAAAGTCTGATTTAAATGAATTAGTTTGAATGTTAATTGGCAGGAGGTCGAAATGATAATGAAAGAAATCTGAAAATTCAATTGGCTACTTGGTGAAATATCAAGAATTTCTAATTATGCTATGTAAAAAATATATTTTGCAACTCACTTTTTTTAAAAGGTAAAGGTTTTTTCAAACATATACTTGGCCACTGATATATTTGTCATAGTCACTCAAACATGTCTTTCACACTCTTTTGTGAATGCTAAATGCCTAATGCTCTATTGAATGGCAGCAGATGTTTTCATCCTCTGTTAGCATAGTATTTTAAGCATTTCTGTGTATATATACAAAAGTTAAGCTTTTTGCTAGTCAATTATAATTCAGAACTCATCTAAGGACTGAAAAAGATAAAATTATTAGCAAAAGAACTGGGCATGCCCAAGGCTGATGTCCTGGTGAGGAGGGAATTATTTTAATAAGTGTGAGAAAGAGGTTTAAGAATCTAGCTTTCCCACTGGGAAAAGAACTGAGCACAGTATGAATCAAAGTTCTAAAGTAAACTAAGCAAGATAGACTGTTGCACCATTTAGCAGGCCAGCTCTTTAAGTTATATTATCCAAGCTTTCAGAATGTAAAGGACCTTTCTTCAGGGATGAATTATGGATATCATGTTAAATTTATAACCCACTTCCATTACAAAGACCTATTTTAGCCTCTTGTCTAATTATGATTTAGAAAATTGGTTTGGCCTGAAAATTGTCTGATTTACTCTAAAGGCAAAAGAGAATGTTTCCACAGAGTGTAAAGATAATTTATGGCATAGTTTTTCAGGCAGAGGTCATTCAATTATTTCCCTGATTTAAAATTTTGTCTTTTGTCTAACATTTCTTTGGCTCCACCTAGGTCAGGAATAGCTTATTTTTATCTCTTCAAGTATACTTTTTTTTCTTCTTTTTTTTTTCTTGAAGGGGGGGTGTTGGATTTTTTTTAGATTAGAAACAATTGAATACATAGGAATTATAGTTCATAAGGTGATAATAAATATTCATCATCATTTTTTGTAACCTGTTGTTTTCTTTCACAATTCCACCTATCAAGGATAAAAAGCTCTAAGGAGAAGGGTGAGAATGAGGGTTTTGCAAAGGGCAGTGTATACATGTATGTTTTTCTGTTATCTAATTGGAAATCGGGGGGATATATGAGTCAAAAATTATTTTAGTCCATTTGTAATTACAGACATTTGCTTATTTATAGCTTTAGTAAATTTAATCACATTTTAATGCTGCAGTAGACACAACTCTTCTGACAAACTTGTGATAGTTATCTTAGTGTGAGAAAACTAACCTCAGTCCTGTCTGAGGACATTGGAGCTATGTTCAGGAGAGGAGAAAACACGTGGGAGGCTTTTCAGTGCCTGCGGTTGAATGAGTTCCTCATTTGGGGGACTGGTTTTTTTTATCCAACCAAAAAGAAACACAACCAGCAGAAGAATAAGTTTATCAGCAGAGGAGGGAACACTCAGACACAGAAGAGAGACTAGGTTAAAATTCCTATTCTAGTAAACTGTAAATAAAAAAAAATATATATACCATAAACAATATAGAAACAATAGACTTTTTTTCAAGCTTGGTGTCTTAACAAGATTAAAATCTCATTAATTAGATATAAATATTACATTACTTTGAGAGATGGAACAAATTCTGCAATTGTAATGGAAAGAAACATCTTACGATACCATCAAAAATAAATCATAAAACGTTTAAGAATTTTTTCCTGCTTGTTTGGGTTTTTTTTTTCCAAATCGCGTCCAGAAAAAAGGGGCAACATCCACTTTGAAAATTTTGGGAGCAGTCAGGTTCTTTTTGATTGACAAAAGTAAAATTATATGGATGACATATTCTCAGATGTATGTATTAGAATTTTAATTTTCATATCATAAAATGAAATACCTTACAAAGTGGGAGGAGTACACTAGTACCCCACACTTAATACAAGAATTTGGAGCAAATTCTACCATATAAAGCTCACCTCCCTGGGGTGTTTCCTACACCAGTCCTAGCCTCTTACTCCAAACATCCAGCATGAGTTTCTTCCCTATTTCCGAGTCTTCCGAATTTGGACTCCATCTTAATGATTTCACCAACCACAAGCAAATTCCTTTTTTGTCTGGACCCTCAATACTCCACTGAAGATGCCGAGACAAATATTGTCAGGCAGGCTCCCACAGAGAAATCCAGACTCTCTTAAAAGGTAAATTAGAAATTAAAGACAACCACAAACTAATCAAAATGTAATAGGAAAATAATTTCACTCTGGTCTGTGTTTTTCAATGCAGTTAATCCAAGCTTGATTCAATAATGCTACTTTCTGTTTCTTATGAACTGCCCTTGTCAACCTCCTCAAATTATTATTTGAAGATATTTGTTGCGTGAATGCTGTCAAAATTACAAAAAAATAGTTTTTAAAAAAAGTGAAAAGGTAAAAGGTCTCTACAACTCTGAAATGTACTCTACATAGCAACCTAACGTGAAAGGTGAAGAGTGGCCTTCCTATATATGTGAAGCCATACCATCTAACACTTATTTTTACAAAGATGTTCATGATGTCAGGTAGCAAGTGAATTTACAGTATAATCTTTTTAAGCTACTCCCATTAACAATCTCACATCAAATTTCTGCTTGCAACCTCTTAGTCTGCTCTGCCTTTGACTGATATATTAGAACATAAAGGCATAAAAAAAACCTCATAAAAATTGCTCAGAGTGTCTGTAATAGGATGCGGTGAATAAAAGTTGAGACCTGCATTTACATCTTTCCCATGTTTCCCCCTAGAAGCCTATCCTTTCAACATTCCTCAGTAAAGGAATTTCTTTTCAGCAATCATTGACATTATTCATACAGCTGTTAACTGGCAAATTGTAAATGTTGGATACAAGTGAGTTTATTTAAGGTGTGAGTGAGGCTGAACTTGGGGAAGAGGGATCACAGATTGAATTCATACATTATAAATGTTATAAATAATAAAAGAATATTTACAGGAAAAATTGCCAAAATAAATTAGAATTAAAAACAAACTCAGCCATGTCCTGGGGAGCAAGAATTTTTAATTATTATTTTTCCCTTGGTTTCCTTGCCTGTGGTGTCTCTGTGATAGACATGAAAAAAGTTTCTTCTAAAATGTAAAGTGTGAATGCTAAACACTTTGTAGACTAGAAAGGACTGCTGTAGTTCTCTTTTGCAGCACAGCTGCCATCCCTTCTCTCTAGTTCTTTCTTCCTTTTTTATTAACCCTGTGCAGCATTACTTAGTGTAGGGTCTGCCAAACAGGAGGTGAGAGATGATGGACCCCCTGAGGAATGAGAAAATTGAGAGGTTGACTGCACACATTGCACATGAATAGCAGGAGGAGATGCTGTTCTACTCTGGTTACTTTCTGCCATCTAAAGGTATCCTCTAAAGTAACTTAGCATTACATAGTGCTTTGAGCAATGAACTGTGAGCCAGGAAACCTGGGTTCTATCCCTCACTGCATAATTTTGAATAAATCAGTTGCCTGGACTCAGTTTCTCAATCTGTAAAACACTCATTATGACTATCTTTAAAAACTGCTTTATGATGTGTCACTGGAAAGCAAACCAGAAGTGCAAAATTTCTTTAAATCCACTCTTCACTAATGTAGCAATGGAAAGCCAAGATAACCAAGGCAGAGGAAAAATACAAATATTTCTAATCCTTGAAGACCAGCACTGCTCCATGTGAAAATTAGACTGGAGATGTTTCTATCCACACACAATTGTGCACAACCTGCTTGTCTCCTCATTATAATGGATAGTTGATTATAAGATGCTATGATTATTACAAAATGAATGGAGGAGGAAGACAAAAGAAGAAGAAGGATAGTTGCCTTTTCTAAATCATTAAGGGACTCATGAAGAGGAGTTTTGCCTAAATTTTGTGTCTAACACGTTTTTTCTGTACTTTCATTACAGCAGCACATACTGGACCTAACGACTTAGTGGTCTTTCTGATCCCTGTTTCCCTGGACCCAAAAAACTGAGCAGCCTCTACCTACTGCTTTTATTGACAGTAAAATTCTGATACTGCGTGTTCTCCTTACAGGTTCATAAAATTATAGGACAGTGTAAAGGAATGCAGATCTTCTTATGAATAAATGCATTTGTTAATGAATAAAGCTATAAGTGTGCACTTAGAGACTGCACAAAATTTGGGGCTTGGGAAACAGAAATCACTGAAGAGATGACTTAATTGTTGAGTCCAATATCATTTTCATCAAGACAGAAAAGAACAGGAGTGCAATTCTGAGTTTGTAGAAGGCATGTTCAGCACGATGATGTCTTTAATTTTATCTTGGATGTCCAGTTCTTTGTTATTATTTCAGGTTAAAAACAGTACCTTCTTCACATATTACTATTAATCTCCCCTACTACATCTGTTCCTGGGTAAATCCACCATATTAATCCCTTGGCCATGTGGTGGCCTGGCTCATGTCCATGCTACTCAAGTTTTCGTGCCCTACAAAAAAATGTTTAAGGTCCACTGTGTCTTTACTGCACATCAGCAGAAGTTTTTCATGCTGTTAATAACCATCTCATTATCCTTTCCTTGGCAATACACGCCTTTCTCCATACACTGCTCCATGGCTCAGCTGTCAGGAGGGCAAAGTGTGTGAAGATATTGTTTAAGGAACCAGGTTCCCTCAGAGCTCCAACCATGGCAGGCTCACTCTCTCTCTGTGTACTGGGCAGCTCATCTGGCAGGCTGACCTCTGAACCCCGACTGGCCACTCTGCTGGATGGACTGCTTGATCCAAGCTGGACTGGACGGGTAGAGCAGCATACATGCGAAGGAAGACACATCCACTGGAGGCTTGGGGTCCTGGTGAGCCATGCACAATGAACAAAATGCACACGTTTGCAGCGACCCACTTTCCCACTTCAGTAGCAATACAACAGTGCCTGCCTTACTCATGGGCTTACTGGGGGATAAAACCTCTAATGGCTCTGAAATACTCCAGGGTCAATAACTTTGATTAGTAGCTTTCTTTGGTTTCTGGCATGTCTGTAGATTTAAGGATCAACAGAAGACAACTAAGGTCAACCTACTGAGAATGCTGTTTTGAAGGGATCTAGCTCAGATCAAGAAGATTCTTTTAAAAAAGACAGAAAAACTGTACATGAGATAATCTTGATCTGGAACAAGCACATACATAAAAAGAATACTGGTTAATCTGAAAAAAGGTGGAAATTAGTAATAACTCAAAGAGGAAGCAGTAAGGATAACAGCTGGTGAGTTATAGCTTAATATTTTGACACATAATATTAATTTTTTACAAAGTAGTAATAAGTAAAAAATCCCCTGAAAGATAACCTAACCACCATTTTCTCACTTCTACTTTTAAAAAGAGATGCAGCAGAGGTGGTTATTAAACAGGGGTGTCTTCCTTTCTGACAAATTTAGTAAGATTATTCCAAACAGACAAAGGTGGAAATTTAGCCCAATACATTTTTAAAATAATGAAATTACTTGTGTGTTTACCATACATACATACACACATGCACAAACAAACAAAACCACAAAGAAAACCCAAAGCACATAAAAAATATAGAAAAATACAAACAGAAGTGATAAAACAGATGAATATGTATGGCCTCAAAATTCAGAACAAGAAAATTTAGTTATTTTTTCTTTAATTAGTATAAATCTGAAACTCAAGGAAAATCTTAGGCTGAAAAATGATAAAATTAAATACATACAGACTTGTTCTTTTTCTTCCTGCTTTACATAAACCAAACAACATTTTTACTTGTGAGGTATTTTAATACTAAAACTCCAGAGAAGGTAAAGAAAAGCATTCATTGTGCTAAATTAATTTCTTACAAATATTTAGGTAAACGTAAACTTAATAGTGTGCTCCTTTTAAAATTTTCTTTGTCAGTCTCAGTTCCAGAAATGTTTTGGTCAGCAGGTCCGTGTTATTTCAGGCTATAATGGAAAATAATCAATGGTCCTTATAGAAAAGGTAGGTTTTAATGTGGTGATGATGGCAAAGGGTGGATTAGTGGATCAAGAAAGGCTGTTTATAAAGCAGAAACTTCCTAATTTCTCTGAGGTGACAAAAGGCAGACTGAAACTGTACCCAATAGGCTGATAGGGGGCAAACAATCACTTTAGAGAAGATAAATTAATTCTTAATCTCAAAAATGCTCTGTATACAGGTGGCACCTATATTATTACTGATACACCATACTGATATTGATTATCATTGACTTTAATGTTCAATACAGCTCTGCACGATGGTAAGTGACAACTGCAGATGGAAGTCTTTCAGATACAAACCAAATTATAAGGTATTTTATTCAGGTCTTGCTTTCATTAACCTTAGGAAGTTCCATTGCCATCCATATTGTTAATTAAACCAAATAACCAGCAGCCATGCATAAAGCAAAAAATCCTAAATTTGTTTCCTGCTGAGCTGTAAAACTTTTTACATGACACTTTATTGTAATTCAAAACTTTTATGTGCATTCTTCTTGTGCGTGCCAAAGTGGAACTGACTGTCTCAAAGTTTATCAATGAGAAACAGCTTGTTTAGCAAATGGAGCATCCTCACCTAGATTATTTTAGTGTTGTACTGTGACTTGTGCTACGACATCCTTTAATTCTTATTTCATGCCTGAAATTTAAAATTAGATATGCTCAGGAAGATGGCAGGAATTTTTCATTTTAAATGTTCTCTGGATTTCCTTCTGATAAGCATAGTAAAGTTGCAGTTGGGACTGCATCTCAAATGGTTGGAGGGCACACTTTCAACATTTCACTGAATTTGCAGCTAGGATAAGGAAAAGCCCAGCAGCAGTAATGAAAACTACATCTCAGTATCCCAGGGAAAATGAACATGTCTGGTCATCTCCATTTTTGTTGCAAGTAGTGAAAGTGGAACTATTTCCATCAGCTGGCTTGTACAGAATAAAATTATATTCTGCAACCATAATACATAGTGCAGAAAACATATAATATATGTTTATATCTTCATTTATCTCCAAATAAGTAAAATACTTCATAGTACCATCTCATGAAGTTCATTTTGTGAATTTAGTCTCTACAAAAAACTTTGAATTAAATTAGTTAGTAAATGCCACTGAGGTACAAACTGAAGTTTAATTTATAAATACATTTGTTTTTTCCTCATTGCACAGATACTTAAGCATCACAATGGGTAAGGAAAACTTAAAAATTCTCCTTTGTTCACTATTGTAAATTATGTCTAAAGAAGAAAGGGTTCATTAGTCATGATTCTCACAACAACGTTGGAATTGATTGAAACACAGATAAAGCATTTTGTTAACTCTAAGTACTGATTTTTCAGTTTATGGCTACAGGAAAAGAATTTTTTTGAAATAAAATTTTGACTCTACAGATTTAAAAACATTACATTTCCCTGAAAGATAATTTTTAATTTTGGTGTGCTTTGAGAACTGAAGAAATACTAGTACTCAGGGAATTGCATAGCCACACTGACACAATTATTATTAGTCTTATTCATTCGTTACTGAAATTTAATTTTATAAGACTCATGACACAACATTTGTCCTGAAAATCAAGCATCCTTGCTGTCGTTGTGGGAGAACCGCCTGCAGTAGCCAAGCCTTCACTCCCATCCCCTTGCATCCCCCTGCACAGCCCTCTCCACAGAAGGGCTCAGTTCCCGCCTGTGCCGCACAAAGGGAGGGAGGTGCTGGTGCTTCTGGCGTTGCAGCACAACACTGCACCCGAGCTCATCAGCCCTTTTAAAAGATGAGTGGCCATACGGCCCTGAATTCATTGCCACACTGATATAGGAAAATATTTTTTGTCAAATATGGGAGCTGAGTAGCTTTGAGGGTAGCCATGCAGAGTTTCACGTCAGTGTGCTGCCTACAGAGATATTTGGGGGAAAAAGGGAAACTTCAATCGCACAGGACATTGTTGGAGAAAATCAAGTCATCTGGACAGGCACAGACTAAGTCAATTCTCTCTGCTCCCATGCTGGAAACATCAGGAAGGATCATTTAGTGCTGTCTGAGTTCATATATAGTCTTGGCCTTTAGGAGTCAAGCCTTATGAAAAGTGGTGAAATTCTGTCTGTGCACAGAAGCAGAACTGTAGGCTCAAAAACATGTGATTTCACTCTCAGTGGCATGGACAGTTAATCAGCTACTGCCCACAGCCTTTCTCCCTCTCAGATGTTATCCTTTCTCCTACGCCAGCACAGCTGTGTGCACACCACGTGGAAATGCAGAGGGAGGAAATGACATGAGTAAAAGAAATCTTCTATCTCTTTACTGTTTCCCATTTGCCTTCAGCCCTCACTTCTCCAGTGCAGTTCACTGTGCAGCCTCTCACCTGTGTTCACACAGACATTGGATGGGAACATGACAGGGACAACAGCTTCCCAGGCTAATTCTGCTCCTTGTGCAGGAGCAAAACAATAATTCCTTTCATTTGATTTCCAAACAATTTTATGAATGTCTTACCAGAAATCAGTTAGAAGTAAGAAATAATTCTGAACTCTTGTGGAACTCACTCCCACAGTGCAGCAGAGAGAGGAAGTGAATAAACTTGTTTTGGAATACAAACCTCCTTTCTGTGCTTCCCAGCTGCTCACAGCAGGGTTTTCTGCTCCCTGAAACTAGTTAGTAATGTCTACCTTTAGAGACTACTGGATCACATCACCTCTTTGTCTCATGGATATGAATAGTTTGTGAGTCAAATGAATTAACAGTCTTTCAAAGCAATTGAAAAGACTGCAGATCTCCAGTGATCCATTATGCCTGGTACGTTTGTCATTGACTAATTTTTTTTTAATGGACAAAGATTCATGCTCATTATTTTAGTGAAATCATTCACTTTGTAATTAAAGTAAATGTTTACAAATATGTTATCCCAATTGTTATACTTTCTAACAAAATGGAGGTCATCACTTTACCTTGCACTAGTATGTTTAATTTATCCCCTTTAACCTGAGAACTTATAAATCAAATCTGATGAGGCAACACAATTTTTTTTCTATTTACACTTCTAAATCTGTTTGCACTAGCAGGAGGTTGGTTTTGGGCTTTTTTTCCCATTTCTGGAAATAACACAAAAGTAAGCTAAAATCACACACAAACAACAAATGGAGACAACCAAAGGACTTACAGAAAACTTCTAAAAACATTGTTCTGGTAATATATAGAGCCTTCCTTTCTCCTTCACTTGTGCTGTATGTCACCTCTTGAAACATTCTCCCCAGAGTATTGAATGTGCTTTAATGTTTTCATATGGCAATCAATAATTATCAATTATACACTTAGTCATATAGTGCCAAACCCTTTCATTTAATACTTGGTTCATCAATTGTTCATATATACGTTCTGTCAAGCAGCTTAATGGTATGATTGAATTGTGTGCTATTGATTTTCTATCTGTCAAGTTTATGCAGTGATTTGGAAATACTGGGCCTATACACTGATGTTATTTCCTTGACTTCAATAGAGTCATTATTCTATTGGTGTAAGGGACCTGATAATCAGATTGCCAAACATCTGGAGTGAAAGACGTCTTTGGTGAGGGTATAACACTGCCCTCTACAGTCATTTTGTCTAACAAGGTTAGGTTCTAGTTCCTTTTAAAATGTAAGGGATTACTTAGTTTGGATATAGTTGATTACATATACTCTTATTGTACCTGTAACTAACAGTAAACTAATCTATATGAGCCTTCATTGTTCAGAAATATGTAGGTTAATCATGAGGAGATGGGCATGTCAAAATTCTGTTAAAAAGATGCCATCATCTTTAAAAAATCAAAATAAATCAAAACCTTGACAGGCAATTGAAGAGGTTCAGAGCACTGTGCTTACACAGGATATTTGCAGTGGACCTCGGATACACCGGAGTAAACCCAGTCAGTTCACTGATTTAATACCTATTACAATAAAATTAGCTAGGTCAGTTAGACATTAGCTAGACAGCAAACATAAGATAATTAGAATTTGTAATAGTCAACACCTCTGACAGCACAGTATTTCTTGTGCTGTTGCATTTCCTTTTCTGAATGCTCTGAAATAGTACTTTTCCAGAATAATATAATGCTTCTTTCCCTCCTGCAACTTGAATTTGCCTAAGAAAAGACAAAGACTGGTAACGATAAACTCAAATAACTGATAAAGTAATTTAAATACTAAAAACAACAGATGAAAAATGCTGATCACAGCAATTCAATGGTATCTTGAACACATAGATATTCTAGGAAACCTGAAAATAATTTCTCTACTTTATTTCCTGGTGTGTTAACCTTTCTGCTTCCTCCTGCCAGGAAGAAAAACACCAGAACAAAAAGAAAAAAAAAAAAAACCAAAACCATCATACAAAAATGAAAAGAACCCCTCAACCTCTATATAACTGACAACAACTTTGAATGACAGCATGTGGAGCGAAGGATATATATTCAATCATCTCACTCTTATAATGGGTTGTTTTTCATATTCAAATAAATTCCCACTAATAAATACCAGAATCATAACTACATCCCACAAGGAAATCTCATTAAAACTTATTCTTTCCATCCTTCTATGTCCCCTCCAAATGTCAGAGATAAAATCCTCTTTTTAGTACTCCTGGAAGATTGCAAGTATAAAACTTTTTTGAAAGAGTTTAACAAGTAAATCTTAGTAAAAAGCTTGTTCTGACAACATCTCCCTCATATTTAAATTACAAAAACCAGAACATAACTAATAGCTTAAGTATTCCCATCTTCATAGTGTGGTGTCTATAGAAATGAAATCACTCATCCTGATAACAAGCTATATAGGGTTGCTATGAAGTTTTCAGTTGATTATATTTTACAGCAGAAAGGCATGGGGGAAGTTACTCTGGACACTGGCTAGAAGAAGAAACTTGCAGAAGAATCTCCATGGATTGTACATACCAGGGAGACCAATTTAAGGATTAAGGGAAATATTCTGACCTTATAACCTTTTAAACAGCTGAAGGGGAAGCTTTAAGGAATACATGCAGTTCCATTGACATCGACAAATACAACATCAGCCCATATGTATGTGAAGGCAGAATTTCTCTATGAGACAAAATTATGAAATAGTGAAATCTTGAAAATTGTATGAATTTATACCGGGTACTCTAAGTTCTCTTTCTTTTTTTCCTCTCAACAGATTAGAAAGCAGCATCCAAACTGTTTTTAAAGACAGTACCACTAACACTGTCTTTATGTTAATTTATCTTATATAATGTATACCATATCTGCATGAGATAGGGGTATCATGGGGAATGTGAGACTAAAGGCGGACTCCAAAATCTTAGATGCTAAATTTTCCTTGAACTATCAGTACGCAAGATACACTTCTTAAGACAGACAGTTTAAACAGATAGTATAATACAGCAGCACCAAATAGATCAATAAGGATTGAAGGGATTTTAAAAGTAAGAATTTTCATTGACCTTTGGAAATGTAGTACTGAATCAGAACTATTTATTTTCTGTAATCATCTAATTTATGTCACTGGTGTTTTACTAGTCGCTGCCAACAGTAAACATGTACACCCAGGAAAAAGGGCATTCTTAAACTGCTGTCAGCATTGTAAACTAAGTTATATCATTTACTTTGAAATTTAGTAAACCTAACTGTAATATGTAACTAAAAATGGGTCTACATCCAACTTTCAGCCGAGCCTGCAACTATTAAGGTTATTCCAAAACATCTGCATCTCTTTGGCCTTAGACTGCGAATCTCCAAACAGAAGTCTATCCTATTGTTAGGACTGAGTATCTCCTAATAGTAGCTGGATCAAAAGAAAAACTTTCCTGCTATTTTTTGCTCCTGGCTGTGTCCTAAACCAAGATTTTTAGTCATGGGAAAAAGATAGAAAAATCTGCTTTTCAGAAAAGGGGAAAAACAGTTATGAAAGTCATTGACTTGACCGATCCAAAGACTGATATGCCTTACTTTCGTAAAACAGATCACTGTGCCTTTTAAGATTCTAAATTCATTGCAAATAGGTAACAGATCACTTTATGAATCCAGGCCTATGTGTATACGAATTCATCCATGCAGTTTAGCAGTTTTTTACCTTAATTCTGAATCAGAAAGGGCCACGTCCAGAGCAAGTCTGCTTCACTGTGATAGGAATTCTGTAGCAGACATGCAGTACTGTGGCATCTCTGAGCGGATGCTACAATAAACAGCAGAATATTTTGGTCTCTAGCTATTCAGTAACAATTTAATACCAAAGATCTTCTAATCCCATATCATCTCCTTGCTATCACTTGACTCCTTGTTGTATAATGTCGAATAATTTAGTTCCTTCTAGAAATGGCATGTCCTGTTGTGAGAAATACAGAAAAACTGCATCAATTCCAAAATTCCAATCCTGGTCTTTCCCTAAACTTTCTGACACTTTCAATAAAGTTTATCTTGGTTTCATCCTCTCTCCC
Organism: Edolisoma coerulescens; assembly: GCA_013397115.1. Lineage (NCBI taxonomy): Eukaryota > Metazoa > Chordata > Aves > Passeriformes > Campephagidae > Edolisoma > Edolisoma coerulescens. The sequence continues at coordinate 2,084,385 of VWZW01004607.1, forward strand.
TCACGTCTAAAATCTCTTGGTACATAGTATCATCTAAATTGCAACTCTCTAAGGTCATTCTAGTCAGTGGTTATTCATAATTAGGTGCCAACAGAACTTGTGTCTTGTTAGAATAAGTGAACAAACCATGTCAAAGCTACCAAACTCCTAGAAACTTTAATTAAAATTTAATATCGTGTCTTATTACTTGAAATATTTACAGCAAACGTCTATATATGTCCTTTGAAATGCATGTTAACATCTCTCATTTCTTCTACAATATTGCAAGCATGAAACAGGCTTCTAATCATGCTTAGAGGATGAATATATGTAAAAGCTGATGACTGTGCTTGTGATAGGCATCTCAGTTTTTAATGTCTCTGAGAATTCAGCAGGGATTTTGAAATAGTATCTGAAAAATATGTGTGGAAATCCAGAAAAAAACATCTAGACTGCCCACACTGTAGGTAACTTAAATACATCTCATCGTTACTACACACACCATGTATATCCACTAGTGCTCTCCTTTTATGTATCTGGAGAACATCTCACATACTGAAAACTCCAAAAGGTTGTAATTTACTGGTTTCATAAAAACAGCTTATCTCTTGCTCCAAATAAAAGTGTAAATTTTAGCCAAATTTTGTGAGAATGCTGAAATGCTTAAAAACTTCAGTCTGTGAAAAACATAGCCCTGAGTAAAAAAAAAGGCTAGCCTTTTTACTAATATATTCTCACTTAAAATAGTTGAAGTGATGACTAGCAGGAATTCGAATATTTGGGAAGCTTTTGTCCTGAAAATTCAATTCAGATCCCTTTTAAAGTGATATATAAACTGTTAAATACAATATAGATATTTCTGTCAGTTGATTAGCTGTCTCGGTAGCTGCAATACAATATTTGTCTCTGGTACTACTGCATTTAATCCATCTATGAGTCTATCTATAGGCTTATTTTGTAATTATTCATTAAAGAATTTCTAGTAACATAGGCATGAGGTATACAAATTTGAGACAGTTTCCTGCAGATATGGGACTTGTATTTTGTTCCAAGTACTCTGTAAGAACCAGTGAAAACTACATGGAATTCTTATTCATCAGGACAAGAACAAGAAAGTCAAAAATTACTAATAATAGAGATGAAGTAACTCCACATGGTTTAGGGATTTTTCAAAGCTTTTTTATTTTATTCTAATAGTCTTGTAGCTCAATGTGTAGAAAACAATTTGTCGGGTTCTGTTGTCTTCAAAGTACTTGGAGTAATGATGATGGTGAGAATTTAAACAAAAGGATTAATTGATCCATAGCACTAAGGTTACGTAATAGTGTTACACTATTCCACCCATTTACTGTAGAACATCTTTAGAAGGGTTTGCCATGCACTGAGCCATGCTTTGAGCTTTACCTGGAGCTCTATAAGTACTGATCCAGTCCCAGAGTTTCTTTATCGATCGTGGCTATTGAAATGCAAATAGTGTGGTAAGAGATGTCTCTGGAGTACTCACATGCAGAACAGGTTTTTCTTTATTTTGAAAGAATAGGCAGCGTTTCCATGGACTGGCATACTTGGATCAGACAGTTGGTCACAATAGGCAAGTTAATCAAATAGCTGCTCTCCACTTTGCCTTGGCTTTGCTGCTGCCTATAGAGGAAGTGGGAACTGGAGAGTCATCTCTGTCTGATTTTTTTCCAGGTGTTACTCGGTCCTGGTTTCTCTTATTTTTCTTTGAGACAAGGACATCATTTTATCCCAATCATATTTACTCACCTCATGCTGCAAGTTACACTGGTTCAAGGTTACTCTCAGGACATAACCTTCTGCAGAAGATGCCAGGTTGTCTTATCAAGGCTGATCCCATTTCTGCTTCCACTCATTACCAAATTTCTTTGAAAAGTGGCATATTTCTTATTTCTAGGTTACGTAATTTGAGTTTATATAATTTCTGAATCAGAACAGACAGGACAACAAAAAAACCAAACTGCAAAGCTATTGTTTTTTGGTTGTGGTTTTGATTTGCTTATTTCTTTAGTCAACTGCAGAATAATTACTACTACTCAGGTACAGTATCAATTACAACTTGATAATTGGACCTTTTTTTTTCCTAGTACTGGCTTCATGATTCAATATAGGAGTGATAATTCTTGTATGACAGAACCTTTTTTATTTTCTTTTCAGATCCCTCAGTGTCATTGAAGTGTCATGGTGAAAATAATTTTTCTGTTGCTGTTTTAAGTCACAATTAAGCCATTTGGTTTAATGCTTGAAGTTATTTTATTTTCTGATATTTTAAATAAAGGTTGCCTAAATAACAGTGTAACATAAAAGTTATTTACATAACAATGAGAACCCTTGGTGATTTTTCTCTGAATTAATATCTGCTCAATCTAGAACTGTGAGTTGTAAATTAGGTTTTATCCAGGTCTTTCTCTAGTACCAGTGAATACACTATATTTTCCTCAGATTTCAAGTTTGAAAAAAATGTAACCAAAGTACCAGAAAAGCTGTAAGCAAAATACAACATAATAATATAATTACAACTATTTTCAATAAGTCAGCACTTCTTTTAGTTCTTGTTTTCCCTTCTGAAAAGCAATGCAGGCAATTATTTTAGATTAGGTTACATGAGAATATTATTTGTGTAACAGAAATAGGTTTCTTATTGTAATTAAGTTTAATGGATCTTGCTCTGGAGATGAACAGAATCAGTCTTGGAAATACTGGGTATCTCCAACTGCAGGTATGTAGTACGACTCTCTAAAAATGTCTTTCTTTAGCTACAATGTACATAAATCTTTCAGAATTTGGCTTTATTTTTCTCAAGTTTCTCAATTTCATTCAATCACTTAGATTCTGGTTCTTTTCTTAGCTATGAAAATATGTTTCAGCATACTACCTGTTGCTGCATCAACGAATATTAACTGAAAAAACGCCACCCTGACAAGGAACAATGAGTTCCATGTTAGAATCAGATCACCAATGTGTGGTGAGTCATGGGAAGCTGTAACAGTACTTACATTGAAAATCTAAGTAAGAGGAAATGGGCATTTTTTACATAATTGTGATAAAATGCAAAGATCTGGCACAAACTGTGAACTGGACACAGGAAATGCAATTCCCTTTACAGAAAATGTCAGTAAAGTAAAGGGACCAGGACTAAGACTTAAAAATAAGGTACTAGGCACCAGATTTGACAACTTACTATTTTTACTGTGATACTTCTGATATCTGATACTCTTCTTTCAACTCGGTCTCCTTTTACTGAGGAGCAGTTGGCATATTTCTTGACACTAAGTAAAAATAAATACAAATAACTAAAACAGAAAAACCCTCTTAACCAAAAAAATTAAACAATCCCAGTTATATTGATTTTAAAATTTCTTATATCTTCAAATAATCTTATAATAGGAATGCTTGCGGCTTTCTAAAGTTTGCATATGGTAGTGCTAGTATAAGTAAAATAGAAAAAATGAAGCTCATGCTAAAAGAAATATTAAGACAAGAGGAAAAAATGGTGTACAAGCAAAAATAACAAAGTTGGAAATGTTTTAGAAAGGGAGAAATCCATTGACAAAAACAGTATGAGTTTTGGTGTGAGATAGTAGGAAATAGTCAAGATGCTTAACAAAAGGAATAAAGAGATAAAGAAAGCATAAAAATACATGCACAGGAAAAAAAGTAGGTGAATTTAAGTAGACAAATATGGTTTGGGCTCAGAAAGAGAGCAAAGAATTAAACTGTGTTTCTGGCAGCATTCTCTTTTCCCTTTGCAAAAACTGTTGTGGGGTGAAAAACGCACAAATAAAAAAATAGCTTAAAATTTCAGCAGGCATATAGGAGAAAAAGCACAAAGTTTTATACCTGAAATAACCAGCATAACTGATTAATCTAAATAGCATGTAAACTTTCTCCAGCCTGAGCACATAAAGAGGGAAAATCATATTTACATGAAGGTAACATTAAAGTTAGGCAGAAGTTAAAAGAACTGTGTTTAGAAAGTGCCTTTGGGAGTTATTGCTGAAAATTTCTTTCTTATTGCTAAGCATTATTTTGCTTCTGTGCATAGATATACCCACCTCTCTTTCACCTGAGAGATTTAGGCTAAATCTTCAAGGTGACAATCAGCACTAGCTGCAGAGAAAGGGCGATACTCGTTATAAGTGATCAGGTTCACAAAGCAGACGCACAGCCACATGGTCACAGAACATTTAGTCCCGCTGTACTAGTCTGGAAGGAGCTGTGTTTTACCCCCGGTAGCACCTACCCTGTGCAGCTAAAGCTAACAAGTGTACTTACTGTCCCTGGCCTGGCCATGTGCGTTTGCCCCCACAGAGCCCCTCCCAGGAGCAGCCAGCGTGGTTGCCATTAATCGCAGCTGTCACTGATTTCATGTCAGTGATGAAGCATCTCGCAGGATACTTCAGTAACACTTGCAAGGGTCATAATTTTTCTTATTCTGACCTGCCTTTATTGATCCTCTCCTGAGAGGAACGGCACCCCTTGCAGCTTTATGGGACCATTCAAACAATCTAGGAATGATTTATATTACCCATAAGGAAAAAGACATCAAGACTTGTTACTCGCTTGCTGAAATTTCCCCAAGATCTCAAGCTATCAAAATACTAAACACAAGTCAGAACATACTTGAGCAGTGGAAAGCACTGCAAAACTTTATAACATTATTAGGCTTCACGTTATAATTGGGTGATGCTTCCACTTAACACGCAATTTATTTTATTCAATATTGATAAGATTTAATGGATGATGTATTTGATTCAAGGCTTAGATACAAATGTAGAGTCTTAATTAACATGTGATATATTTGATGCAGTGAATAATGCATCTGATTTAATAGAGGATGCACTCTATCTGCAGCTGAAGGTGATTGGTCTTTTTAGTGAGAGATTAATTCATTTCAGAAGATGATGTATCACTTTCAATATGAACTAAATCAAATTTTTAATGCATTTTTTTTTCAGTGTGCAAAGTAGCACAAGGAACAAGTTTGCCCTCAAGTGGACTTCAAAGGCAGATCATACCTCCAAGGCACTAGGCAGGTTGAATCTGTGGTTAATTCATTCATATTATGATAGGGGTGGAACCAAGTTCCAAGAAGCTACTGCCTTCTCAATCAACCTTTGCTTTATTCTTAGTAAACTTACATTAAATTTATTTAATTAGAGACCCACAAAAGGTGTAATAATCTATTAAGGAGGATTGAAAATAATAGTTGAAACATTCAAGGTACAAAATGTATTTGAATTTGAGACATTGAAGAGGTAAAATGAAATTACCTAGATCACAAAAAAAACTGGTAAATTTGACAATATGCACTTTAACTTTATAAATTCATGTCATCAATGCCAGTACCTTTACATATTTTAATTTTGAGAAGCTGTTACTTAATTCCTAAGTCATCAAGAAGAGTCAATAGGAGAGCTTCAGTTTACAACACTGGAGTTTTCAGCTCCTGTATACAGAAAACTAGCCAGGTTTATCACATTCAAAACACAGGAAGACTACATGGACTAAATATTTCATTTACACTTTCTGTGATGTGAAACCTCTGTGTTCAGTTATTATTCTATCAAGCCTTTATTTTTCTGTTCACAGCTCCATAAATTCAATACTCTATGCTTTTAATCTAATGTGTTGACAAGCAAAAATGACCTAGGTTCAAGACAACTCCAGCTAGGTTTTTTTTGGGTTTTTTTAAATTACATATTTAGAACTATAGAAGTATTAGGACATGCATATATAACCCAGTGAATATATAATGGCTGTCATGCTAGTACATAATATTCCTAGGAATTTAATTATAAACATCTGACAGTTGTGTATTTAAACAGGAAAATGACTGTTTAGGAACAATGCAGTTAAAGAATAATAAACCTTCTGGCATATTCTTCATTCAGATGTTGCGCTCAAAAATAGAATTAAAAGAGATTCACCAGCAATAAAAACTATTCTGAGGTAAACTGATTTTATCTTTCTAAATTTATGATGGATCTTATTGTCTTGGACGTATACATTCAGTTTAGTGTGTATCAAAATTACAAACTAGAAGTAAACAAACAAACAAAAAAATATTTTTAGTCCTTTTTTCTATTTTTCACCCAAAAGTGAAATCTTCCCAATGAACCACAGCACAAAGAGTAGCATTGAAAAAAGATTATGATAACATTAAAAAAGCACACTTAATTTAAAGACAAATATTTGGATCATATAGAATTAAGTATTTCACAACACAAAAAAATAATATGCACATCTTAATGATGCTAGATGACAATGGGTAGTGTACAGAGTAGGACAAGATTTACAGGTCACAGTTTTTGACAGATCATGATATCTATTTCTGCAGCCCAGAGACTTACTGTGTGAGATAAATCATTGAGAAATAATTATAAAATTGCTTTTCTATGACCCATATTAACCCTTGATAGGTGATTTCAGTTCATAATAAACTGTGAGCTATCCACAACTTACTTGCTTATAACTATAGGCTCAAGCAATTAGGCTTTTCAGTGACCAAAAAATGTAAACCACAAAATTCTGAAGGTAAGAATATTGTGCAAAGGCAAATGTATTTATATCATACATGGCAAATGATTCAAGCTGCTAAAACTTTAGAGTTAATCATGCAACCTGGTCTAGGGGAAGGTGTTTCTTCCAGGGCAGAGGGTTTGGAACTAGATGATCTTTAAGGTCTCTTCCAACCCAAAGCATTCTATGATTCTGTCTTCTTCCATCCCCAGCTCAGGATGGCAAAATACAACTGCAGGATTAAAAATAAGAAAAGATGACCCAGTATTTTTTTTCCACGTTCTGCTGTATGAGATACAGAATAGGAAAAAGTAATTAAAGGTAAGAAAGTTTCCATGGACTGTAAATTGCTCTTTCAATTTTGCACTAAGTACTCTTTGGCCTGTTGATGTGGCTATGGAGGCAAGGATATACAAGTCTTCATAAGATTGTAGAGGATGTAGCCTAGTTTTGTTGGTCTGCATGTGCCTCCTACATAACTGCTCTTCCTGTGGTTTTGAATTAGTGTTTAACTTTGGTGTTGGATTAGAAAAGGGTAAAAAAATAAAAAAGGGAAAGAAAAAAACCAAAAAAAACAACTCCAAAAATCAACCAACCAAAAAAGAAAATGGTAAAAAATAAAACAAAAACTTCACAACACAAAAACTGTATGAAAAACTATCTAACATGGTATAACACATTTTTTCAGTGAGGATGAAATGTCAAGAAATGTCTATAACCGTGAAGAATGAAGAGGCTGATTTTAGTTCCAAAATCACAGGAACAGGAAAATGAGTTCAGAAGTTGGAACAAAGAAGACCACCAGTTGTGGAGACAAGACAGAAAGAAAGAAAGAAGCTCCATCCACCAGAAAGGAAATGGGCTGTGGCAAGGAAAGTTGGCAGAAGACTACAAGTGCTTTTGTTGTTTTTCCAGCCTTTACGGTTCTTGTTCTAAGAACTAAGCAGTGTTGAAATTTTTGAAGAGCAACTGATTTCTCTGGCAGGTTTTTGAGGAGAAAAATAAAAAGTGGCCTCAGGTCAGAGCTTTGAAAAAGGTATGTTTATGTTACTGAGGTATCTCATGAAGTCACTTGTGATGTTGAAGACATAGGGCAGCTGCAAACTGAGCTAGATTCTACCCTCCTGAATGTGTAAAAACCCAAAAAATACTAGAAAACAAATGGTACCAGAGAGGACACAGCCTAAGGTCTTGGATGCAGCTCACTGACCTCCATCAAAACTTCTCAAATACAAGATATGGTGTGCTGGGTCTGCAGAAAACCAGCAGCCTCAGAAACACCCAGCAGTGGAAGTTCTACATAGTTTTGTGTGCTTTGTTTTGTTTTTTTCCTTAAGTTGCTAACTCAAACTATAAATATTAAAACCAAACCAAAACAACCCCAACCCCATCCCTCGCTTCATCTTCCCGTAGATCTCCTTCTATTAAGATTTTTAATTCCTAAAAAAGTAGTCAAGATTTGAGTTATGTTCTTAGTCACCAAGGATGTATTTCTTTACAGAAATAATTTTTCAATTATTATCGTAAGTACTATAATGAGGTAAAGAAAATTCATTAAATTAACAACATAGAAAAAAGGCTTAAAACATACAGAGGCATAAAGGCACGTACACTCACTGCAGTATGAATTAAATACTTTTTCTGAGTGCCTGGATATGTTCTCTTCAGTAGAATTCTGTTGTTTTGGAATGGCGGATGAATGTTCCCCTCAGCTTTCCAACAGCTCTTTCTCCATTGTTACTCAACATCTCAAATGTAATCTGATGAGAGGGAAGATGATCTGTAGTATCTATAAGTTGGTCGTTTGAGGACATTTCCAATGGTTGCATGTAATATTTTAATATTCTTTTGAAATGAATCAGATCTTATATTCATTACAAAGCAATGCACAATTGTTTAATTAATAATATAACAAACTTTTCTGATTTTTTTGTTCCATTAAGGTAGAAATAGCAAAAACCACACCACCATGAGGAAATACCAATATAGTGCCATGTTCTCCTTGCTGAAAACAAGATAAGAAAATTGCCTATGCCATGGAAATTAGGAAAAGTAGCTAAAAAAGAGATTTGTGATTAGTGGTACAAACTTTATGACTTTGTGAGTCTTCAATGGAGTCATCAGCAGAGGCTTGCAGGCATATGGGAATCCTGTTTGATAAAAGGGAGTTGAAGTTATATTAGGTGAAATGTTTTTAGAACAGGGTTACTAAGGGGCATAAAGGAGTCTAAGCTACCAGAAAATAGGAAAAGTAATTGTTAAACCTATTAACAATTAAGCTCAAGGAGAATTAGAGTGGAAAAGATGGTCAGAATGACCTGATATTAAACAAGAAGGAAGAATAAAGGTTTACTTTAATTAATGTCATGCTCTCTATAAGATAAAGGTTATACAATGCCATTAACTACTAATCCATAATTGTTGAATAAAAATGTTAAGGAAACTGTTTTACTACAATTTTTGTGGAGTTCAGTTGGTGTATTTTGCTCTGACCTCAGGTGTCTTCACTCAGCTCCAAAGAAAAAGTACAGAAGCCGACACATTCCTCTAACTTAGTCATTATTTTCCATTTAAATAGGTGAAGTACTACATTTACTGCCCCAACCAAATGGGGGAAACTTGTTGCTGTAGTAAGTCATGATTTCTTGGCAATCAGCAAAGCTGATCCCCTCTCTGCAATTTTTTCTTGTATTTGTTGAATAAACATAAATAAGACAATTTTTTGATTTTGCCAGCAAAATTCGTTAAAATTTGTCTGATCACAAAAGCTCTCTCTCTCCTCATAAATTCCACTGCTTTCAGTATCATTTGTTTCATGTCCCAAGGATTGCAGGTTTGACATATTTGAAATTCTAATCAAACAGTAAACACAGAGTAATAATCTTTTTTTTTTTTTAATAGGGACCATCTTGGATATTATAGTCTAGTCAGAATAAATATTAAATATGTGCCTTTTGTCCACATTTTCTGAAAAATTCCAGTCCAGTCTGTTGTAGATATTTTAATATTCTTTAATTCATTGATGCTAGATAACTGCATGGTATGAAATATTCAATTCTAAGAAGTGTTATTAGGGACAATCTATGTATTGCACTTCAGTCTTGAGGAAAAAGACAAAACTTTCCTCTTTTGACATTGCAAGAATCTTTTCCCCTCTTCCACATACAATTGCAATATTTCATTTGGTTTACAGTTTGTGGTGTGAGAAGTGATATAATAAGTGAGGTTTTATCACAGTTTAATTATGCTAAAGTAGGCCAAAGATGCTTCCGTCTTGCAGGTTTTAGCATGTGCTCAATGTTACAACAAATTTAATCTCACAAGCATTCATTTAATTATAAATTCTTTAGTAATATTAATATTATTTAAAATTCCAATACTTATTATCCTGCTACTTACAGTTATTTTAATAAAAATAGGATATTAAATTTTTTACTTAAAAATTGTAGCAAAGTTTTTCTTATGAAAGAAATGAGAGATTTTATAAGGAAGGACATTTCATTGTTAATGATTTCATAGCTACAAAGGATAAAACTGTGCTCTTCTTCTATCAGCTTTTTTTATTCAATTTCTCCAAACTTTGTGTCTACACTAGTGACCTGAACCAGGAGAGGTTATTTGCAATAAAATTATCAATACTCTTGAAATTTAAAAAATTCAGATCTCAGTGAATGGCAGTCTTATGATCTCATGATGTATTTTATATGGTATGTTTTACTGAATGCTATGGAATTTCCAGACATAAAGATTTAAGCTAAAGTTAAGACTGACTTATACCAAGAATCAGGAGAAAAATGATAAAAATGCTACAGTTTGAAGACAGAAAAATGACCTTTCAGTAGGCAGTTTACTACTGGACTTCTGCTCCCAACTGTCTCACTGATTTCTTGCACAAGCCAGATTGATCATCACTTTTCCTAATGAGAATAGTCAATAGAGTAAGGCATTAGGCTAAGATTCTTGCATTATTATCATAATTTTTAGTCGTGGGTATTATAAGGGAAATTTGGGAACTTCTGACTTTTCCTCCAGTGTTGTAGGGGAATAATTCTGACAAATGACTTATGTAATCAATTTTCATTTTAAAGGTAAATACACAATTTAAATAATCAGACTTTGCAATTGTGTTTTGATTCTGTTTCCAAAGCACTGGGCAAACTCTTCTTATGTGAAATTATTTGTGAGTATTTGAAAAACTGACAAGCCAGGCTCTGACGTCTCCCAGTCTGGCCAATATCTTGTTCTTGCATCTCCATGACAGTAACTTAACCAGATCTCTGCATGTCTGGTCAACTGGGATGGTGTAGTTAAGTAATCCAATGACTTCCCAGCTGTGAGGAATGAGGATCTCCCCTTGGGAGTTTCCACTGCCAGTTGTATAGTCACCTAACTGGCTAATTCTGGACAAAGCCAGAAAACCATTAAAAATACTGGTGATTACAAATGAAAAACCCAGATAATTCCAGAGGAAAATAGCCACCTATAAAAACCCTTAATTTTCTGACCAGGAAATCGGCAGTAATAACTCATCAGGTATAGTTTGGTCCTTAAAAACAGTTGAGGATTCCTCTCTAGAGATAAAGTGAGTCTCATGTTGCAATGAGAGATCTCTTTTTTTGCTCTTGGTTATGGATAAATCATACTACACTATCCTCTTTGAGAAGACTCAATTGACTGACCAGGTCAAAGGCTGGAAGGCAACAGAGATGCTTCATGATTCAGTATGTTTTGTTAACACATCTAAGAGAATTTATTTCCCAGTGATCCACATAAAGTTAGTAAGATGCTTCTCATGTTCCCAATATGGAGAACAAAAGTCTCTCATTCATTTTAATTAATCTATATTCTACAGAGAAGAAGAAAGAGAGAGTTATATCAATTCAAGATCACATCATTTTATGAAGACAGCAGAAGAATGAATATGTTTTATGGCCCAGTTTATCATCTATGACTTTGACTGTTACCTTCTTTGAAATTTAGGTTCACAGTGTAATAATAAATTATTCATTTCGGGCATGTCTAGATGAGCATGAAAGCTTCATACCCAATGAAAGACGAGCAAAGTAACAGTTTTTCAAGTTCCAGTTCTCAATACTTGTTCCCTGATAGAATTTCCCAAAATAATCACTTGTTTGAAGATGAATCCTTATTATGCATGATAGCAAGAAACAGAAACTTACAGCACAGTAGAGAGGTCACCACTCATGGTATCACTGCTGTTTGGCAGTTGTGTTCAACTGCTGGGCCAAGCAATGCTTTGAAAGGGTTTGTAAATCCTATGCACTGTTACTTCTCAGTATGACAGATTTGTATCAATTATATATTAAATGAAATAAAAATATCTTTAACTTATTCATGGTTAAGAGTAGCCTTGATGGTTTCAGTGACTGGGTGAATCACTGAAAATCTTTTCATGCTATATGCAGATTGAAATATTAGAATACTAATTTTTCCTTATCATAAGCTCATATGGTATATGTGTGCCTTGTAGAAAAAGTCTGCTAGCTTGGTTTTGAGCTAAGATTAATATTTTCTCCTCATTGTCTTCCAGCAATATCTCTATCTTGCCTTTCTGTTCCTTCATACATAAAAAGACCCCAAAGTATTCCCAAGACATCTTATACTTTAAGACCTAGAAGCTCTTGCTGAACAGAGGAAAGGATTCCTACTTGACTGGCAGCATTGGGTATTATTTCCCACTCTCTGAATTTTAATGCAACCATGTCCAGGTGGAACGAGAAGGTTCAGTGTTACAGAGTCTGATAATTGACAAGTGTGGATAATGTTTGCTCAATGTGATGAATAAAAAAGAAAAGGGTTTTATTTTATTTACAAAAAAAAAAAGAGATTTTAATCACAACAATTATAAGCTTCCCTTAATGCTAACCAAGAGAAGACAGTTACAAAACCCATACTTTACATAAATTTCATCACATTTGGGCAAATGTGTAAATTTTCAAAGTAAAAAACGCCCTAGATTTTATATAAGATAATCTTTGCTTATCCTTTGAAATTCCATTCACTAAAGAATTTTTAAAGTCCTAATACTTACTAAATTTATACAATTTTTTAAAACAACAGCTGATGAATTTCTTCCATAAAACTTACCTCTCTGCCCTGAACTAAATGTTATGACCATTTCTAGTTGTTCTTTACTGCTGCTAATGATACTTCAAATTAATAATGAACTCTGTTACTATTTGAAGCAAAAAGACCTCTGGATTAGCAAATGTATCTATTTAGATGCAGCATATTTAGGAAGAGGGGTTTTCCCTACTTGAATGTACTCATTTTTGAAAATTTTCTTCTGTATATCACGCCAAAATATTGGGGCAGGGTGGGGAGGTATGTTTGGTGGTGTTCAGCTACATATATAGAGTAGAAAATCTGAACCAAGCCCTGTAGAATTACAAGCTATGCCAGACAGTTAAAATTCAAATGCAACCTCAGTTCCCTCACAGTTTTCCAAAAATTTTACTAGAGCCAGAGGGAGCCTGCTTTCTTGTCAGTTTTTTGGGATTTTCTTTTTTAATATAAGCTGTTCAATTACTCCTCTTTGCAATCTGCTGCTACATGTAAACAACTTGAAACATCTAACTTAGACTGCTTTGGAAAACCAACTCTCCAGTATCCTGGATATAATATCCAAATCCAGTATTAAATCTTGGTCAGTCAAACAGAGGAACAGTAGCATATTGTTTGGATAACAAATTCCCTTCTTAGTCACCCCTGGCTTTCAAAATCAGGCACCTCTACTTCTTTTTTCTTGAACACCACCTCTGTTCCTCTGTTTACTTTGACATTTTTTCTTACTAGCAGAGTGAGTGGCTGCAGCCTGGGCCGGACAGTCCCAGGGCTGAGGGCTCTGGGCTCACGGCCGGACAGCGCCGAGGGAGCCCAGGGAACGGTCCGGCACTGCAGCCTCTGTGTCCAGGGCACAGCAGGGGATGGGAGATGGTGGGAACCGCCCATTCCGTGCCCAGCCCTATAAATGGGCTGAGGGCCCTGAGGGGAAGGCTGGACAGGGCACCAAGAGGGCTGCCACTGTCCCCGAGGGCTTCAGCAGGGCCAGCCCACCCAGGTTCTGTTCCAGGACAGAGGTTTTTGTTGGTTGTTTTGCTTTTCCCCACAATGTGTTATCTTGGTCATACAGGCCTCTATGCAGCACCATCCTTGGGATGTTTGTTCCTTGAGTCATGCAGTTTTTTCCCCAGTGCAGCAAAGCAGAGGTTTCTTAGGAAAGTTATTTCCTTCACCTATGAATAATTCTAACGTTAATGCTTGGAATCAGAGTACCCAAAAGCTACCACCATCCTCAAATCTCATGTGGGCGCTGGTGAAGTTTGAAACCCTGATTTGAGTTCCTCCTCTCTTGTTTTCACCCACTAATGAGACCATGCTTTACCCAGGTGTATCCAGGCGGAGTTGGCCGGGATAATTGCCTGAGTTGGGGTCTTGCAGTTGCTCCTGTCCCACCCCCTCCCTCATCAGGATACCTATGGCAGTGGGGAGCCCCTGCTGTGTTCAGCAGCTCTAACCCAACAATCCAAGGCAGGCTCTTCCATGGCTCTGACAATGCTTTGAGAGTTCCCTTTGAGTCACTCGCCTCTGAGCTCAGGGATTTTGCAGAGTAACTTCCCTCGAGTGACTTCAGTGACTCTAGTTATGAAAAGTGAGCAGTGGGGCTCTATCTAAATGTGGGCTTGGACTATCATGAAGCAATACTTTAAGTAGCATTACTTTAATAAATCCTTTTTCTGCCTGCACTGTTCTTACAGAGACTAAATTTTGTATCCTTGCATGAAAGCATCATTTGTATCTATTAAATAGATCAAAGTCTTTATAAATGCTTTATTTCATTTATTAAGACTGTAGAGTTTATTGCTATAAAATTATGTTTTTATGGCTACCAGACTGTTTGCTCTCATGATGTGCCCTGCTGTATAGTCAGAGGATTTGGTCAATGTTTCTCCAGTCATAAGATTATGTTTTTCTCTGTATGCTTTTTAATGCTTGATAATTTCTTGGAAGATAATTTTCTAGGAGTATCACTATAGTGAATATTATTTGTGAATACAGAAATCATAGGTTCATTTCTTCAAGTTTCTGGTTTATCTTCATGTTGTAAATTAAAGTTGCATGTTCCTGAAAGGACTATCTGAGGGACGAGATCAGTTTCTCTTAGTTTGGATGCTAAACATCTTATGAATATATTATTCATATACTAGTCAACTTATTTACTCTTGATCAGATTGGGCAGGGAGGGGAGGGAATTATTTCTCTGGGTTGCATGGCAGTCTGAAAAAAGAGTAAACTTTTCCTGATAATTTCATTGTAATTGTGATGCCACAGGTACCTGCTATACCCCCTACAATGTGTCAGCAGTGATATTGCCAGTGATGATTTTGATTTGTTTGATGCTTTGATATCTTTTAAACAGCATTAATCACCAGTTGGTGTTAATGCAGATGTCCCAAGTTCCTCATTTGGATACCTGTTGTAACTAAAGATTAATTACTTTAACTAAATATTTTTGCTAAAGTCTTGCCTAGTGTGCATGCATAGAGGAGCAACACAAATAATGAGGACTAGAATACTTTCATGTAGAAGTAAAACAATTTTTGCTTAAGGAGTTAGACATTATTAATAAAGATGTAATAACTCTAAAAATGAACCTGGAAAATTTACTTTCATATGAGCATATGGCAAATATCTAACCCTGTCTCTTGTCATGCATGGGGGAAAATAAAAAAAAAGAGGTCTTATGAGGAATAGCGCATGAGAAGAAAGACACACAAAAAACCAGCATTTACAATGAGGCACTTTGAAAGCCTTATTGAATTTGAGTCATATGTTGTGATTGCCTTCTCCTAAGTGCTTTTGCTACTTGAATTGATCCAGTACTTTGGAAAAGCCACTTTCCTTTTGATATTAGAATATTCTTAGGCCACCACAAACACTTTAAAGTAAAGTAAGTACCTGCACTGATTTAGCTTGACATCACTCACACATTTTTTTAATTTTTGTGTGTTCCCTACCTATACATATTGAGCACAAGAATTTTTGGCAAAAAAGTTTTAGAAAATTAGCAGTTTTCGTGGACTTGTAGAAGATATTCAAGGTGATCAAATTCTGAGCTTGTAAATGTAAATGTTCATCCTGAAAACCTGATTTTTAAGGGCTCCAATCAGAGAACAAACATCCTGTGTAATTCATGTATCTAATCAAAGCTAACCAACACAGCCTGAATTTCAAATGTCAAACGTTTGCAGTAGGCAAACAACACACATAATTCTTCCTCTGTGCATATTCAAAGAATCTCTGTGTGAATCAAACACAAGTTACAAAAAGAAGTTGTATTTATCAAACTATTTACTCAGCTCTTGTGAGCAACACAGACCGCTGTAATACCAGGGTTTTTTTGTGGTGTTTTTTGCAATTGATCAACACCGTCTGAATTTTTTTTTTTTTTACATTTTTATTGTTTTCTCATAAAGATTATTGTTCTCATGGACCCAAGTATATGACAAGGAAAATCTTTCTCTTGAAAAAAATTTTGTCAATTCCCCATGATTCATATAATCACACTCTCTAGCCATCTTTTTAAACATATTTTGGTTTTCATCTTATAAATTGAAATTTTAAAGTACTGGTATATTTTTGATGGTTTTAGGGGTTTTTCCACCTCATTATAGTTTAACTAACTTAGTTTGCTTGTATTATTTCTGCACTGCTTTTTATCCATTTATACTCTAATTTTGTTGTCAATCTATATCATTATTACACCACCCCATAAATCCTTCAATTGATTCTTGTTAAAACATCCCATTGATTTGAAGATCTTGTTACCTACCGAAGTATGTTCTGATTCTCTGACCTCTTCACACTCCTTCGTGGTGACTTCAGTTAATTGCAAGATTATCAGATGATAATGTAGTAGCATTAAAATGAATTAGCATGTAATTACTGTTGTTCCCAAGGGAGATAGGGCACATAAAATAAAGCAGTGCATGTCATATCATGAAAAGCATGAAGCAAAGTATTTCTCCTGGTGTACTCAGGTATCCACAACTCTTGCTTTATACAGTGCGTTCATGGTACAAAATCCTAGAGGAGATCTGGAGACAGCTGACCAACTTCTTATTTCGCATCTTGGGTTATTCTTGTCAATTTCAAAGTCTTTAATTTTTACAAGAACACGATAAAGTGATTTTCTATTATCTCATTTGGGTTGTCTCATTCTCATTGGCATTTGTTTACTATACCTATTATCAAGATTAAACATTATAGCCCACAATAATGAGTCACCAGAAAATAGTTTCAACTAATCAAAATTAATTAATACAATTTAAATATGCAACAATATTTTAAAAATACTAATGTGTCAGTAGTGTTTCAGAACTTGAGCTATGAATACCAAGCTGTTACAAGCAGAAAAAGTGCTTAGACCATGGGATATATTATTAATTACATCTAGCCTCTTAGTTTGAAGAATTTAATTTTTAGGAGTCCCAGTGCCAGGGTGTCCTTATGCAGGACTATATAAACAGAATTAATTCTGTCTCCAGAGTATTTACCTCTCTTACACTGGAGTGTCTGGACACCAAAGGAAACTAAATGTTAAGCAGTTTGTGTTTTAGTATTGATTCATTTTCTAAATATGACATTTTACTTCTCTGACTGTGTTCTCAGTTGGTGACAACATTTAGGATTTTAAAATATACATAGATTGGAAAATTAGAGAACTGATAAGGATGTGTCTAACCCTAATTACCTTCTTTTTGAGATAAGATCCATAGAATCATAACAGTCGGTTCCATTGAAAGGGGCAAAGTACAGAAAGAAAGTGAGAAACAAAATAGTGTTCACTTACACTATGCTGTTGTGCAATGATTCCCTGGAAAAGCACTAGAGATTAGGCTCCCAAATCCATGGCTTCAGTGTTCAGTGTCTGCTTGAGTAGGGGATGCCTGCTTGTGGTGGGACCTAACACAGACACATCTAAGTCACATTTCTTGGAGTATAAAAAGTTGAATATTTTCAGCACCTAATTTGAAACTGCTACTATCCAGAAAATCTGAGCCCTTAGATTTTTAAAGTACTTGGTGGATATTATAGGAAGATATAAATTCTAAACTGTGAACACCATTGTGTGCTGTTACAGATAATGTATGTGAAATGTAGAGTGCTAAACTGTTAGTGATAATGGAACAATCTTCTATCTGACATGCTTTTAGTTACATTGCAATTGGTTTTTGTTATGTTAAGCCATTTTTTCGAATTTGTACTAATATATCCAAATGGAAGGTTTCTTTGGGAGTGTTTTATTTGGTGGTTTTGGGTGGGTTTTTTTTCCTGTATAAACTTACACAAATATGGTCAAGGAGAGGGAATAATAAAAATAGCAGAATGTATTCCATTTCGTTTCATAAAACAAAATCCACTGAAAATGCTTACATGCTTGAAGGAGAAGCTAAACTTAATCATCATTTCCTTTCTAGCAAAAAAAAAAATCCCTGACCAACGAACATTTGTTGGCAGGAGAAAAAAAAGAGGGAACAATAATTGTGTCTTATCTACATATGTTGCTTGCATTTTTAACTGAATTACAGATCAGATTGATTAAACTGCTTTAGCAGTGAGTGCAGAAACAACTACATGGGCATCTGCATATACCTGTTCAGGATTTAATTGTTCAATATTTATTAAAAATCAAAAAAAATTAACTTGGAACAATTGAGAAGTATATTAACTTTCTATTATTTTGTTCCTGTCTTTCCATAAAAAGATGGATTGATGACTTTTAGAAACTTGGTATTCCCAGATAACAAATTGTTTCTTCTAGGATTCATTAATTCACCTGATGATGACTTTAACTATTTAGAATCTGTGGTTTTAAAACAAAAGCCACAACTGTGTTTCTGCTGATGATCTAAGTTTTTTTCCTGTATTTCTTTTCCTGCTTTCTGAAAGAATTTTTGTCTTAGTTTTTCTGCTTTTATGCCACATATTTTTATTTCACAGGGCTTATCATATTCCTTCTCTTTCCTGCCTTGCCTGTATTCATGAGTTCTCTTTCTTTTTCTTTTCTTTTGCCTATAATTATAAACACACACTTGTGAAATATTCCCGATTTTACTTTTCACAAAGCGTATTATTGATTACTTACCGAGTCCACAGCATAACAGTATGCCTTTACCCTTTCAGAACAAATACTGTACAAGTTACACCATTCTACTTTATAGTAGGATTTCTGAATGCCAATGTTTGTTGCATATCAGAAGCAATGTTTATAAGGAAAAGATTAAGGGGGAAAATATCATATCTTTCCTTGTCTATATCCAAGAGCAGAGAGAAGTAGAACACTAGACATGACTGATTTCACTGTGAACTGTAGTAGGTCCAGTCAGTCCAGTAATTTTGTAAAGTTACCATTGGAGCATCGTCCATTGCTTCATTGAAAATGGATTCAGGGAACGTTTCAGTCCTTCATCCTCTCTGGGCCCTAGATCATGGCTCCCACCAGCACTACCTGGGTAGGTAATAATACTCATCCGATTTTTCCTTACTATTGTTTGCACAGCTGCATGACATTGTATTCTCCTTGATATTGATCGGATTCTGATATTTTAATTTAAAGCTTTTCAGAATGTTTTCCAGTATCTATTTCCTCATGCTTTGTAAATTTTACTGACAAACATCTACAGGTTTCTCTTTTGATTCCTGTATTCTTGACCTGCTATCACTGAGAGCAGTACAGAGTTTAAAAACTTTGAGATTCCCCCTGGAATCTACATTTGTAAGGTGTTTTTGCCCTCAAGGATTCTTAAAATGGATTCTTAAAACGTTTTCATTTTCTTACTAGTTTTGTTGGGGTTTTTTTGCCTCTGGCAGACCAGAAATGTTTAACAAAACCTCTATTGAAAAAAACCTGAAAACCCCAAAATTGTAACAATTTGATTGCATTTAAATATTCGGCTTGTTTTCTATCTTCAAATTTAAAGGAAGTGTGCCTTGTTTCTGTTTCATGCTCTTGTATGTGTATGTATGTTATATGCATTCATGTTTGTACACCTTAGACTACTTGATTTGACTTTAAGAAGGCAACTTTGTAGGAATGTCATGCAATTTTCATAATTATTAGAGCAGTGCAGCTTGGGAGAATATGTTTTATAATAAACACAGTCTTTTGGTTCTTATCACAAACAGTGCAGCTGATGCTGAAATAGTGTACGTATGCCAGAGTGATGTATCATTTTTATCTGTCTAAATACATCAAGAGACAGAGTTTGAATGTATTTTAGGAGCAGCACAGGTGGGAATTTGCAAACAAGTGTTTAGAGTAATATCATAGTGTTTTCTAGGTATAGATTGTTCTATCATGTCAGACTCTCCCTGGTCTGGTTTTCTCTCCCCATAGCATAATGATCAGAACAGTCATGCAGACTGAAAGGGCTTTGAAACTAGAAAAGAACAGAGTGGTGTGTTCAGAAGTTGCATCTCTAGCCTCCAGATCTGTCACTGAACCCACCTGGGATGAACTGGATACCAAACATTGAAAGCTTTGTTAACTACACAGACTCAGTAGTTGTCCCGGTACCTTAAGGAAGCTACGAATCAACTATCAAAGGGCAATCTTGAGAAGAGAATCAATGGAAAGTGTCCTGCTTGCCAAATGTTTTTTTCCTAGCAAACAAGATTGCTTTGATGACAGAGCTGTTTATGTTGCCACTTTAAAAAATAGTGTGTGTGATTTTGCTTTTATGTCTTTGTTGGACATTTAGATGCCCAAATGAAATATGAGCTGAGACATCACTACTATTCTGAGACCATTTAGGTCTGGCAATAAATAAGTTTGCCAGTGAATTCTAAAAGTCTGATGGAGGGAGTAAAGGGAGTTTTTTGTTAGGTCACATTCACGTGCATGTCTATGTACAGCGTTCAGCTGTTATAGTGGTGATAAAAGAAGTCTGGATGATGTTTTCCCATGCTCACTTTTTTCTTCACCTTCTTGCCTTGTCACAGAAAAACACACCTATCTCAATGTAGATTATAATTTTAAAATCTCACCATAAAATATTATTCAAGCATGTGGAAGGTGTGTGTGCTGTCAGGACATTCCATGAGGAACAGAGCTGTCCAGTTCAACAGAACTGATAATGTTCTGAAAATATTTAGTACATCCTTCAGGGTTTGCAAGAAAGGTCCCTGTTGCTATAAAGTTGTTTTATGTACCAGGAACATAATTCTTGGCTAAACATTTTGGCACAAACTTGAAAACAGGTATCTAATTCCAGGATCATCTAATTATTTCGGGTCAAAGCTCTTAAGCAAGTGAGTAAATATTTCATATGCTTAGTATTAGGTGAATATAACATTATGGAACCATATAAGACTCTTTGACACAGTGTGTGCAGAGACCATCTGCTAAATTCCCAGCTGGATAGTTGCATGAAGTCTTACCCAGTTTATACATCAAATCTTCAGTGACTTTGCAGACACAGTAGTGAACGTTTTTTGTGTCAGTTGAGACTTTCTAGCTAAAATCGATCCACTGATTGTAACTTGCAGTTACCTAGCTGGGCTGGTGTATGAAGAAGCAGATCCTGTTATAGATTCATTATATCTGCAGTAAGAGGCATATGAAGGCCATGCAACGTGTGCTTTCTTTTCCGAGGGATTATTTCCAATGCAGTCTATTTTCCCAGTGTTGTATTCTGTTAGTTTAAAATGCCACATACAAAGTAGATTTATACTATAAAAGGGGAAAAAATTAATAACTGAATGACAACAACGCTGCGATGGAAATCCATTTTTGATCAAAGATGCACGGAAAGAAATCAACTAAATACCCAGCGCAGGCAAGCAGTAATCTGAAGTTCAAAAAATTTGTAGTTAATATACCTCCAGGCAGTAGCCCACTTACAGATTTTGGAGATTGGCAGACCCAAGTGCTGATGCTCATAATAGTAACTACCGGAGAGAAAGTCAGAATTCTGTAACAGGCACTGAATAGGGAAAAAAACCCTAGAAAGCAGATAGAAGAAAAATAAAATTGCTTTACAGTTTCAAAGGCTGCATTCTACACTACAAAAATAAAATAATTTTTCACATTGGTACCTGTATTTGCTGCTGCGATATAAAATTTCAATGACAGAATGATTAAAAGAAGATATCTGTTTCAGATAGAGACACCAAAGTGTTACTCTTTCTTTTCCTTGATTTTAATCTATTAATTAGTTTAACATGCTGCCCAGCACTCTGGTTATTTTATGACCTGTTTCATTTAAGAAGGAGAAAGTGGGGAAAAGGAGAGAAAGATCAGAAAATTCTTTTCAGAACCAGGTCTGAAATTACCTTGTACTCAAAATTAGATAATGGGTTCAGCTTTCTGGTTATGGCATCCCTTGGCAGTACCTTTTCTTAACAGTTACTTTGCAGCAGTGTTTCTCTTTCTCTGTTCAAAACAAGCTTAACAAGAATCTTGTTAGACCTTTAGTTTCTTGAGGATGCTTAGATAGCAGTTTAGATGAAGGTGGCCTTTTTCATTTGTGCTTCCCTAGAAATTATTGTTCTATTTTTATTATTTTCTTCCTTCTTCTCTAGATATACTAACAGTAAGATCTTTTTCTTTCTTGTTTTTTGAATCTTGTTGTATTATGTTAGACTACTACCGGCCATCCAATGGTGGTTTAAATTCCCTGGAGGCTTACATAAGTAAAGAATGACTTACATGTGCATTAGGTGACATTTGACTTCATGTTTTGCTAGCATCAAATGAGTTTCCTAAAGTTTGTGTCTCCTAACAGAGTGGTGACAAGCCCACTTAGCTTACAGTCCTGGTTTGCCTATCTGAGCATCCCTGCCTCGTGTGCCACCCTCTAAGCAGCAGGGGGGGGATAACTGTGCAGCTGGCACCTCTGCTTCACTCTTGGTCCTGAACTGCACTTTAATTAGGTCCAGTCAAATAAACCATGGAATAAAACACCTTACACTAGTGCACCATTAATCAATAGTACCTATCTTGAAAATCTCTGGTTAATTTTTTTCTCTGAAATTTGAGAACCTGCTTTATCTAGTGTTTTGATTGCAAGCTGGAGATTACTTGGAACTAGGAATTTTCTGTAAGCTTTTCTGATTTTTCAACTCCATTCTGGTATTTAACAGCTCAAGCTTCTTGAATTTTAGTTGTTCTTCCATCTTTGTCTCCCCTTTGGATACTTGTTGAGTTATTAAAAGGGAACATCAAGATGTTTTCTATAAAACTCATTGCATTCTGAATTGTTTTTCCATGGGACAAATACAGAGATATGAAAGGATTTTTAATGAGATTATAAATACTTCAGATATTCTGTACATTTTCAGAATGCCTGGATCTACTTTGAACTTTACATATTGACAACATTTACTTTTTTTTTCCCTTCTTTTTATTCCTTTCACCTGGTATAAGGATTACATTTTATACATCTGCTATCATACAAAAAGTATGAGAAGAAGATGCAAACAAGTAAAACTTTAATAAAAGATATCTGTATCAAGCTGTTTTCCCTTGGTCTATATCAGATCTCAAACAGTACTTTTTAATTCTCCTAGGCTTGCATGTGGATAAAACTGACACTTTCTTTGTCTGTATACCTAGAAACGACAGGGCTCAGTCCCCTGAGGCAAAGCCGGGATGCAGATGATTGTTTATATTCCAGTTCTCATTTTTTTTTTAAGCTTGCTTTTCTCATTACAGTCTCCTAGCAGTTTCCTTATTCCAATCAGTAGTCAAGTTTAAAACCATCAGATTCCATGGTGTTTGTGCTGGGTTTAGCATCCATTGTTAGGGAAAAGCTGATAATATATGTAGGACTGAACCCACTGCTGTAACGGGTGTTTTTCAGCAAATGCTTAATGCTTCCTGAGGTATCTGCTTCATCATGAGTTACTGGCAGCAACTATTGCTGTTTATGTAAGTCATGCTCAGTTATTAAAATAAAAAAATCCATGAGGAAGGATATGCATGTGAGATACAAGAGGACCGTGGAAAGATTTATAACCATGAAAGACTGATAGGTGTGTTGTCCATCAAAATAAAAGTGGGTTGGATTCATTCCTAGAAGCATTTTCTGCTGATAGGCTGCATTTCTTTCCTAAATGAAAAATTCTGAAGCCCGTAGATCTTCTGATCACCTAAATTCTGTCAAGCATTTGACTATTTGAGAAATTATTTCTCTCTGCCTATTAAATAACCCTCTCAAGCTCCACTGTCACTCTCAGCTCTGAGTGTCATTATTGCATGCATCATCTGCATGGAGATATGAAAACCACAACAAAAGGATCTTTCTGTCTTTTAATGATGTTTGTCCTAGTAACACAGAAGGGAATTGCAATAGCAAGGCATGAGTTCCTGACTGAAACCTGAATCGGTAAAGGAATTCTCTAGCAAGGTCTTGTACCATATGCACTTCATTGTCATGAAATTTAAATGAAGTTAAAATTCCTGATGAGAAGCTCTTAGGAGAAGAGCCTTGGACAAAGTGTCTCATGAGACAGAGACCAAAACTATTTGGGTCACTAGTTACTGCTAGGAACGCCAAAATCCATTCTACAAGGGAAATGTAGCCTGGCTTGTGACTCCTTCACAGAGTGGCCAGGCAGAGGATGTTAGAAACATTTGACATCTGATTAATGAGTCCCAGACTAGGAGAGTAGTGAACACAGGGAACAAATAAAAAATCATCCCCGGAGCAGGAGCGTCCTCTTCTGAAAGGCTTTTGGTAAAATACATTACAATGCAATAAATATATTTGTAGTTTGCATTTTCAAAACTATGGTATAAAACAGAAGAACACATTTTGGTTTCAATAGTTGAATAAAATTGGTTTCAGAAACCTAGGAGATCTTAAATCACTGCCAGGTTGTTTTATGAAAAATTCAGGGAAAATCTTCTTTCTGAAGATTAATATTGAGAGGTTTGTGCAGGACCAAGCTTTCAGAGCTTTACCTGAACTGTTGCTAAGAGTTAGAGATGAGCTCTGCCGCTCTCAACAGAAAGGATTTTATTTTTCTGCTAGGATTCAAATACCTCACCAACAGATCTAGAAAGAGGTAAACACTGATACAGTCCTATTATCTGAGCCATCAAAAATAACTGTGTGTCTGCAAACGTCGTCAAAGAAGTTTCTACTTGTTCAACACTTCAGTTTTTTTACTCCTCCTGTTATCAGTAAGCCCTGAGAAGTGAAAACCATATTGCAAGTATGAAATACGTACTATAACTGTAATTTTAGCAGGAAAAACATTGATGTTGAATACAAATAAATTAGGCAAACCATTCACTTTAAACATATATAATCTAATTAAAATAATTGCAGATAGAACCTGGGGTAGCTCGGTGTTGTTTTCTTTCTCTTCCATTCTTTTAAAAGAGGAAAGACTGTTCAATGATTTTCGCTTCAAGTTAGTTTATTACGACAATATGGTTTGCCAAAGTATTCTGCCTTTCATTCCTGTTATATGTTCATTATTAATATGCTGCAGTGGAATTTTACAAAAAATACTAATATGTCTATTTCCGCAGCACCTCTCATTTGGAATTCTATAATATAAACTCTACAGATTGTGATAGAAACTAAACAGAATAAAAATTTGCAAATGCACCAGGCATCTTTAATAACTTGTAGGTTTTGCAGCTTTTCAATGTTACCAAAATGTCTTTCAGCCTTTTAACAGAGAAGAAACTTTCTGAAAAAAATCAGTTGAAGGTTGAAATTGGAATATTGCCCTGGAATGCAGCCCCTCATAACAAAATGCATTACTCCCTTATTCACCAAATAGTCTTGATTTTTGCCATTCATACTAATGCTAAATATCTGTAAAATTCAAGCTTCTTGTAATTTTATCAGTATGACTATGATTTAATTCAGTCTTGACCACTGTGGCTCCTAAATCATAAAGTAATCAACAGTGCCTCCTGCAAAACGAACTGGGAAAGGTTTGCATTTTATGAGCTCACTACATGTTCAAGACATCTCGTTTAGAGCACTTAGGAAACTCTTCTCTAATGAAATTTAGCATTTGAAGCCTGGACTGGCTGTTAATGGTCCAAAAATAGGCCAGTCCCTTCCGGAGTAGATTTGCCTACAAAATGCTATCTATTGAAGTTTTCTTTAAGCAACTGCTTGTCTTTGTCAATCAAGAATATCAGATGTCAGTTTGTGACGATTAATTATAAGAAAGCTTGCATTTAGTGTTAACCCCGTAAATTAACTGTCAATGTATACATTCTAAACCTGTGTCAAATAAGCTTTAATAGGATATATGCAAATTCTCAAAATGCAAATCTAAAACTGTCAGATTGCTGATGTTATTTCAAACCTTCTTCCTTTTCTTTCATAATTCTGAGTCAAGGGGAAACAGTTCTTTGCAAATTGAGGCAGTCTCAAGGGGCGTATGGGGGCATAAAATACAGCTGGCATTTACATGGCACCAAAGTGAAGCATCTTTTCTGTGCCAGTGTATTACACAAGTGATGTCTAAAAATAATGAAGCAGAGAGAAAGTGACATTAAAGGGGAAACCATGTTCTGTAGGCTTATGAAATAAAGAAAATATTGCAGAAAGAGGATAGGGACTGCTTATACCCTAATGTGGTAAGCCAAGTAGGATTCCAAAAAATGCTACTTGGTATGAAATTCTTAAGGTGCAAAGCATGCATACCACTGAGACAACTTCTATGGTAAAACAATTTAGAATTTTTTATTGAATGTAAGCATCTTATGCTTAAACTCATCCTGAGAAGCACTCATTTTTTTTCCCTCCATGAACTGCCGAGATTTTAAATGTAGTAGGCCAACTGGTAAGCTGGTTTAAGCCACAGAATTCTGTCAGTTTTCAAAACGTTGCAGTAGTTGGAGGGTACAGCTGAAATAGTACAGAGGCTATACCTCTGTCTCTTGGCAAACTTGAGATGAAGAATCAGTGCTCCCTCATGGTAGTGTATTTTGTGGAGTGTTTCAGGGAAAGACGGGAGAATATTGAAATCTTCATTGTATTGACTTTGCTCTGACTTACCCAGTCAAAGTCATAGATCTGATATGCTTTGTGTCTAAACTAAGAGGGTGAACCACAAAGTTACTCTCAAAGCAACCTATGCTGATTATATACACTATAAACCCCTCAGTTTAATTTCTAGAAGCCATGCATCCTGACTGAAGTTTTGCTAAATGTCTACAAAAGAAGCTGTCCCTGCCATGATTTACAACCAAGAATGCTTTATTTTAAGAGCACCATGCATTGGGCCTTACCTGGACATTCAAGCCTGGAAGAGATATGTCAGGTAGCAGAAATCCCACCATTCCCTATTTCTGATTTCGCAGACATTTTACATACTACTACATACTGCTTTTTCATGCATAAATGAAAGCAAATGACACAAAAGTCCCTGCCGTAACTGGCTACTCAAAGGAATGTAGATCATTCTCAGAAAATTATATAGAAAACGGAATGGTTTTGGAGCAGGTTTCCAAGTACAAAACTGTAGTGGAAGGAAAGATTGTACAGTAATACATAGACTCAAAGTCAGCCCTAAACCGTGTGAATTGGAACCAAAATGGTAATTTCATAGTTCAATTCTTGGCAAATATAATATATCTAAAAAATGTCCCAGATAATCATCATCTGGCATAAAACCTTGACCAGGGTATCTGTAGACTAGTTCTTCATCAATGAAATGTTTTTATGATCATCCATGTCTGTAAATTTTTGTTCTCAAGGGCTTTTTAAGTCAGTGGATCATACCAGGCTGGAGAATGTTTTCTTAGATTATTACTATGTAATATTGTTTAATCTTTTGAAATCTTACTGACATGGAGAAAAATTCTTATTCTTGCCCTGGTGCCTACCTAGAATCTCGTCAGGTTGAGTTAGTGCTGTATGGATACCAGATTTACCAAGCTACTCAATAACAGTTGTGAAGAAAAAGACCAGTCTGAACAGACGGCAACTTTCTCTGAAAACCTTGTTAAACTTTCCACTATTAAACTCTCTCCACCGTAAACTTCCTGTAAGGTCAGGTTTTGAAGAATAAGGAGCTGTTTCATTACTAAAATTTCCAGTAAAAAGTCAAGCCTCAGAAAACGGACAGTAGTATTTCTTGAAAATGGTAAGAATGTTTCTCATAATGGTACTTCAGTCTAACTTAAAATAACAATAATAAATTAAAATCTACCCTTTGAGATTTAAACTTGGATTTCAAGTTTCTTGAACAGCTCAGGTTTGCTGATATACCTTAAATATTCAAGACAACCTATTTTAATTTGAACCCTTCTAGTTCCATCTTTGCGGTGACCATTAGTGGAACTTTTATGTGTTATTCAAGTGCTGGAGCTTGAAAGTGTCTATTTTAAATTAACACAATTCAAAAATTAAATTATGCAAAGCTCAAGGTGCAATTGTTTGTGTAGTCTATTGGTTTGTGAAAACTAAAAGTGGGACCTGTTAGGCAGTGGATTTAATCTTCACAATAGAGGCACTCAATTGTTTTGAAAATAAAAAGCAGGACAATCAGCGTATTGTGTATACTGCTATGAAAAGAGAGAAAAAAATTCATGCCTACTAAAGACTTAATTCTCTTTTACTTGAAATACAGGACAGATTTGACCCTATACTCTTCTGATATATATTTCAAATGGAGATAAATCTTTTTCATAGTTCTATTTAAAAAAACAAATTTGGAGAAAAGATGCATGGTTATCAACACAAATTACATGCCAATTAACATTTTTGTCTCCAGATCAATCCATCTTTGAAGATTCTTGGTATTCCTTATCTTTTTAAAAGCTATTGTTTGCTTGTAAGAATGTGCAGTTGGATTCTTCAATAAGCATGTATTTGCATGTATAAATATTCCTAATTCCTGCTTTCAACAGGCACTTAAATTACTTTTGTGTAAATATTACCATTTATTTTGCATGCAGTTGCACATTTTTGAGTACTTTTTAAGTAGAGCTTCTATTTAAAACTGTCCACTGGAAGGAAAATTCCATGTTATACTTCAGAATGTTGGTGAGTTAAATCCTGAAATGTTCTATATTTATAAAAACATAATAATTAATTTTCTCTTTTAAAATCTTATTTGTTGACATTTATATATGCTGCTGATGTATCCTCTTAACATTGCAGTTTCTGATATATTTGAAATCAAGAAAAATGAATCTCTGTGACTTTTACAATACCATCAAAACAATTCTATTCTCTTAAAAGGCTTTTCAAAATATGATTGTTCCAATGTTTGATTGGAAACATCTGGACATTTCACACAGATTTAAAAATTAGCAGATCCCATCTTTTATCCCAGACCTAAATGTATACTTTTTGTCTCCTTTTTCTTTGTTTCCAGTGCTCATCAGACTGCTGGAATTGCCCTGCTTCGTTGAGGTTCGGACTTTACAAAGAGAAAAGTACCAAAACATGCAAAAGAAAGCAAGGCAGATACAAGACTCCAGGATTTGAAAAAGCCTGTGATTTGAGGAAGATCTTCACCTGCACAAGAGCAGGAGTATGGTTAAAGAAAAAGGTATTCTGTCCTGTGTAAAGCACAATCAAAGAAATGCTGGAATATTCATCTCCCTTTCATATGTTTCGCAGAACTGGTGTATCTTCCTTCAGATATGTCTTAAATGGTTTGTGCAAAGAAGTTTAGGTGTCTGTTGACTAAATAATCATTTGGGGATCCTACATCGCATCTCAACACAGTTGCAGTTGTAATACATATAGATACATTTACAGACTAATCCCACTCTTGAATTTTGTTGCTTCCGGGATAAAAAGCATGTAAGAGCCCAGCTTTTTATCTGCTATTTCTGATTATACACAACCATACAAGAGGAGTACACAGGAAAATTCAAACTCTTAACACTGAATAGTATGGAATAATTCTTTTATATAGGTGTAAATCCTAACTCTGAAACACAGAAATATTTTATGTGCTATTCTTAAACTACAACCTAATTTAACTGCAGCTGCAATTGAACTGCAGTTGCATTTTAAATGCATTTTTAACATTCTCTTGAAAATCCTAAACCAACTCAAAGCCACTCAAGCTGATGAACTTTTTATACATGGATTTGTACTTTGCAAGCCCTAAGAATCCTTTCAAGGACTATGTTTAGAGAGTAATTAAGTGCCACTCACCACTTGTGGTTCTCTACACCATTATGCACACTCTTTGACACATAATAAAACTTTTTTCACATCAAACTTAAATTGTAAGCAATTGTGCTCTCTGTCTTATACATAATAGGATATGGTACCCAGAAGAGTACAAGGGCTGCTGTACATCTCACTGTTCTGCTGTTGTTGCAAACTGTTGTTCTTGGGAACAATTTCATATCATTGCATGGCATTCTTTATTTTAAACAGGTACTGCATTTCCATTGTCCAGGAACTGACACCTGTTGAAAGATTCAATTTACAGGCACTGGAACATCAGTTTTTACTGTTGCTGCCAACCTTAGTTTGGACACATGCAAGAAACATCTACCCTGAAGCACGTCAAAACAAAGTTTCTCACAAGATGGTTTGTCCAAACGCATGCTAAAAGAAGAGAAGTTTTTTTCAGTTCAGTCTTGTGTGCTGTGAAATACTAGCTTATATATAACATTAATTCAGAATATGTTATCCATCTGTTTCCTGTAATTGTTCTAGGATGCTTGGTTTTGGAAAAGTGCCAACTACTGCAGAAGCTTGATAACATACTAACATAAGTGTATTCCCAGACTGAAGGTACTTCAGGTACTTGATTGTGATCAAATAACTTTTAATTTTTCAAGTAATCAGTGGCAGAGACAGAAATAAAATGAGGGATTCTGTGACTCTAACTCCCTACTGCAATTTCTGAAATGCATTCTTGAAAATGAAACCTTGCTGGCAGGATATTTTCTTGTAGAAGGTCATAAAGTAAATTGTTTCACCATCTTTGAAAACACACAGTTTATATGTCAGATGTTTGCTGCTCATCTTTCCACAGATCATTAAGAAGTGAATTGAAAGAAGTCCTCCTTTCCTCGTCTTTGTTTTTCTTTTCTCCATTCCAACTCCACTTCTTTGATGATTAACTTTTGAGATTGTCTCTGGAGGGATCATGTGGAATGTAGATTTTGTAAAGTTCCTAGAAAATTAATGAAAGAATTCTGCAATCTGCAGAACTCTAGATATACTTTGAAATGTTTTTATATCTTGTTTGTCTTTTGAATACTCATGACTTTGACTGTTGGCACTGACGAAAAGAAATACACTTTATAGGTCTCTAGATCCCATGTCTCTAAATTGCACTTTCTGAAAAACTGGCAATTTCTGTACACAACACAAAGATTGAATGCAAGGCTATAATTCAGCTTTGGTTTTCTGCTGGTGATATAAACCACAAAAGCTTGTTGGTTTATGAACAGCAGTAACAACAATACAGAGAGACTGTATTATTGCCTGTGTATTCAATTGGATATAAAGAGGTATTGCCCACAATCCAAAAATAATACATATTTGCAATTTCC
Source organism: Edolisoma coerulescens (assembly GCA_013397115.1). Classification (NCBI taxonomy): domain Eukaryota; kingdom Metazoa; phylum Chordata; class Aves; order Passeriformes; family Campephagidae; genus Edolisoma; species Edolisoma coerulescens. Next base: position 2,115,439 of record VWZW01004607.1, read on the forward strand.
AATTTAATTCTAAACAGATAAAAGGAGACTACTTAAAGTGTAGGAAATTAATGAAAATGGCTGACTAGTCTGTGACATGCTGCCTAAAACAAATATGTGGCTAGTTCAGATTAAAAAAATTATTCAAATTATATTTAATAAATTTCTGCCGGCACCTTCTTTCTGTCTGTTCTGTCTTCAGCTAGAAGAGGCATTTCCAAACCAGGGATTCCATTATATCGGAATAGCACTGTATATGGCTGGTGCTGAGATATCCTTCCTCTAAATATCTTTGAGACAATTGGTGACATCACAGCAGCACTAGCTAAAATTAGAACCATCTCTGTAGCTGCGTGAGGTGATATAATATAGCAACTCCTCGGGAATACTCTTTTCCAAATCCTTCCTGCTCCTGCACAGATTTCTGAACTAGTAGGTAGGAAATAAGTGACATTTGCCAAATACAATCAAATTCTTAACCAAGTTTTCTTCTATACATCCTGGCAGAATTCAGGGGGGGAAAAAAGCAAACCCTTTTTTGATTGAATCTTATTATCTTCTACTTAGGTGACAAGTCTGCAACAGGCTTAGAAGAGTGGTCCTAGCAGAAAATCATCTTGTAGTAGAATTTCAGTGGGAAAATGATTTTTATGTGATTAATACAGCTTATCCATTAATTCTCTCAGTATGTGATTCTTACTCTTGTCCCTATTCGGATGTGAAAGTCTCTTCTGTCATCATTATTTACGTGACAACATGGTAAAAAAGCCTTTGAATATTTTTTCATAAAATGCCATTTATATTTTATATGCTACAGTGCTCATTTGCCACTAGTCCCTATGATATTAGCTACTAAACAAGCAATGAAATTTGTCTGGGAACCTTTTACCACCCAGTATACATGCTGAAGGAACTGAGCATCTCAGTCACCAGAGCACAGGTTCACCACATGCTTGACTAGTAATGCCAGGGGGTTCCCTGGTGTATTGAACCCCACCTCTAATCACATCAATACATGGAAATAATTCATTTATTTAAAATACGTAGAATATACCATAAGTTAAGTAAAATTTATGAAAGATAATTGAAGAAATTTAAAAAAAAAATAACAAATACACAAAACAAAACATGCTGTAACCACTTAAGTATACATCTGTGTCACTCTCTTTACTCCTTTTGTCAAGCTGACTTTTCTGCAGAATCCAGACACATGATCCCATATTCTTACTTTTTACTGCCTACATTGCATTCTTTAGAGAAAGGTATCTTCTGGAGAAACCCTTTGACTTTTATAACTAATTATCTTCTGGGACTCCTCCAGGAAGTCTGGATTTCTTCCCTCTAATGTTATTTATTTCTTTATTATTCAGGTAGCAGTCTGGAAACTTAAATAAGCATTCTTTTCACTGCTTGGGTGCTGCAAACCACATTTTGGTAGACAAGTTGTCATGTCATGAATCTGACCATTTATAATTTTCCTCAAAGGGCAGCAATACTCTCCCTGCATGCCCTGATGAGTCATGATAAAGTGTCTCACTCAGTTTTAGATCTGATATCAACAGTTACATTAACAGACACAGTTGAAAGGAATATTTAAATGGAATAATGCATATAGTTCACTCTTCACTGGAACTAGACATGACAGTAATCAACAACTTCTGAGGCAGCCACAAGCTTTAAGTGCTTTGCCCTCAGAGACCTTTCTTCTACTCATTGTAACACCTATAAGCCACAACCATGAAGAAGGTGGTATGTGAGAAGCTATAAACATCAGCAAAGAAGGATAGCAATCGAAATGGAAATTATTATCTTCTTGGATACTGACAGGAAGATATGCTCAATGAAACAGGGCTATAGCTCTTCAGGATAGGAAGTGTTATAGTTAATAAAAGCTTCTGACAGTGTTTGATGTCTCAGAATCTAGGAGATTTAAGGATTACAGTGAGGTGCTTTGGTTTGGTAGCTTTTTGGGGTTTTACAGAAAGAGAGGAACAGCAAAGTAGAAAGATAGCAAGGTACAAAGTCTGAAAGTGAAATTTGAAAAAAAACTTGTGATGTAGGCAAGTATGTTGTAATGAGGGCAAGAACGTAAGCAGAGAAAGGGAGGTAGTGCAAGTATGGTAAGAGAGCTGACATGGTCAGAGTGGCAAAACATCAAAGCGATCTTTGTACTATATGAATGGGACAAGATTTGTATTTTTCAAGAGTCCAAGGAAAAGGATAATGCTGTAATTGAGATGAAAAGTGTTGAACATCTGAATGGAAGTATTGCCTGTTTAAATTGAAAGGCCATACCTTAAAAATGTTATGCAGGAAACGTAGCCTAGATATTCCACTGACAGACAATATTGTGCTGTTATAATTGAAAAGGGAGGGAGTGGAGAAGGGAAGTGAGTTTGAGTGGCAGAGATAAGTACAGAGGGATTAAAAGTTTTTGTTTATGCACAAGGATACAGCCCAGTGAAGGTGGGGAAAAATGTGTGTAGTTGTTAACAGCACCACATAACAGGGGAAAGCTCTATGCTTGAAGAAGGCTCTTCATTCCCGGGCTGCCTCTCCTTCATTAAATTTACATGTGAGAAGAACAGGTGCCTTAAAATGTGCTTTTTAGCATTATATAAACTAATGATGTGGGCAGGTTTGTAGACCAACGAAAAATATGGCATGAAAAAGATAACAGATAAATATGAATGTATCTACGTAGGAGAGAGAGGGGTACATGTGCCCTGTCAACTGCAAGCTGAATATGTTCCCTGGGGTAAAAAAGCTGCTTCATTCTTTCTAAGACTTCAGGTAATAATCATGCAACACTAATTTAAGGTCATGCTTGCCAAAAGAACAAAAATTTATTAAATTGGAGAAGATTTTCCCTTCTTTTCTTTTTCTGTAATGGTTACATTATTTTAGTGTATTTGGGACACCAGTCTCTACCCAGGAAGTGGTGAAATATTTTCTGCTTCTGTTAATGTCATACTGAAGAAATTATAACCAGAATTTATGACGAGGATGCTTAGAAATATTGTGGTTGTCATTTACAAATTAAGTCATTAAAGTCACATTTTCCCCAGCACTCACCATCAAATGTAACTTGCTGGAAGTGACTCTTGAACTAAATTACTCAAAAGAATTTTAAAAAATTAGAAAACATTAACTGGTTAAGAGTGAACTACGTCACTGTCTTACAAAAAGCTGCAACAGATAAGAGACAGCTCACAGAGAAGCAAGTGTTAGGGACTCAGTGCCCGAAATCTGAGAGAAACAACATGCCTCATTTTTATTTGAAATCTTTTAAATAATCTTTCTCATGGCACTCACCCTAATTTTACCAAATGCAGAGTTTGGTAGCATTATATTGCTGATCTTTGCACAAATGGATGAATCATATAATTGTGAGTCCAACAAAATTTTCCCAATATCCATGGGAATCAGTCTTAGCTCTCTATCTCAGATTATTAGTTACAACAATTCATAGCTAATTAATAATATTTCCACAATGTATAGAGAATCAAAAAACAGGTTTTTTGGTTTGGTTTGTCGTTTGCTTGGTTTGGTTTTTTTAGTGTGGAACCTTTAGAAAATGCTGGACTTATGGGAAACAGCTTTCATTATTTGTTTTTAAGAAATCTGTAATCTTGGCACTGATCTCTTTAGTGTTTAACAAGGCAGTACATTTAAAGGGCCTGTAAATTAGATGTTTTGAAAATGTCAAAATACACTTGCAAATGCAACCAGATTGGTTCCTGGTAGAAATGGTGAGAATAATCAAGAAACACTCAGATTTAACTTTTTTGTAAGAAAAGGGTTTGAATTTGTTCTAAGAAAAAGGTGTGATTTCCTGGTGCAGCACCCACTTGTAAGGTAAATCCTACCTTTGCAGAGTTTGCAAGTGTTTAGCTTATCTTGTGTAAAGGCATTGTGGTGAGCATGTTGCTTTCCTTCAAATTCCTGTAAGCACTCAATAGGCAACTGCTCAATCTTCTCTTCCATGAAGAGCCAGTCATAGGAGAGTATTTTAGACATAAACACAAATAATAGCAAGAACAATATTAAATCTCAATGGGTATTATTGAACTGTAATTCCTTCCAAGGCACATGTAAAGTCATATGTTATAGGAGCCAGCTTAAGAAGTTTGGTTATAAGAATTCTGACTTGAAATGATGAAATGACAGGCTCTATAATCTAAAGAGATTTTCTTTTTGTATTGTAGGGATATAACATTTTAGCCATCTCCTTCCTTTATCCCACGTCAGGAAATCTCAGTACTATTTGAAAACTGAAAAACAGTATGCAAGTGTTTGGAAAATGAACGAAAAGTAGAGAAGGAGAAAACATGATATTATACCAAAGCTGTTATAGTATCAGCTAGGCAAGGTACTTTTGATCAAGCCCGGACTTAAAGCAAATTCTTTCATAATCTGAACCATGAGATAGTTTTTTGGAAGAGTGAATAAAAATCTTCTAGAACATGGATTAGTAGAACCTCGTCATCATCCCCTTAAGTATGTGGTAGACCTTTCTAACTAGATGTATAAGATATATTTCTTGTATTAAATGTCACAGTAGCTAAACAGGCAAATGGAACTGAATAACAGAGAATAAAAGTAAATGTCAAGGAATACTGTAAAACTGCTATTTATTTTTTTCCCAGGGCTTCTGTAATGTCATAATTGTAAAAGTAAACTTGGGAAGGTTAGTTGATAAAAACCCTAAGGAAAAATAAGAGCTCTTACAATATTCTTTAGTGTGTATCCATTATATATAACACACTATCATCCTTTATCCTAAAATAACATGAAATAACCTATTAATCATTAAAATATTGAAATCTAACATAGGATTTTGGTTCTATTTTTCTTCTAAAAATCTAATATTTTGTATTATTTGTACAGATTATATTGTTATACATTGACAATTATATAAATATTCTCTATCAGGTGACTTTGGCTAAAAAACATCTGTAGTGGGTATTTTATAGATTGCTTAGAAGGGTAATCTTCACAATATACTCCTAAAACAATTTTTAGGTTAATATTTGCAAGTAATAGCATTTTAAAAAGTGGTTTTCATCTTCTACTCATTCTGTAAATATCAATTGATGAAGACATATTTTTATGATGAATACTGTTGAGTCTGGTTGACTGTTTTCTCACTGTAGAAGAGTTTTCTTACCATTGGATATGCCACATTAACGAGTTTGCCACAGTTGAACAGAAATTCTCTTCAAAGGCAAACTAATTGGACTTAAATATGTATTTATAAACTTCAAGATTTGATCTTTTAGAAATAGCAGTTGTTGGAAACATCTTTCACCTTAAATTTTGATTAAAATTTTTACTCCGTGTTGTTTGGTTGTCTGCAGTTAATTCACAGTTGACCGAATGACCACTAAATCCACTGGATTGATATTTAGAACCCATCTGTTTCAGTGCTATCAGAAATCTTGAATCTTTGTCTAATATCAAAAAGATGGTGCACCTACTGCATCCTCAAATTGCTGAGTGCAAGACATGGCTTTGTGGAACAGACATGTGATGTCAGATATATCTGCAATGAACGCAACTATGAAATGAAGAAATTGGACAAAGTGCTATTCCAGGCATTAATACCTGTTTTTCATTTTAGCAGACCCAAAGATTTTTTTTTTGTGTGTGAAATATGATGGATCATAGAAATAACAGTTATTCCTCCAACACTGACATAAGATTTAAATACTTTCCCATGTGTCATATTGCAACACAATTTTTCATTGAACAGTTTTCTTTCAAATATTTGAAACATTAGCATTTGTTTTAATAAATCTGTTTTGAATTGTTTATTTAGGGTTTGATGCAGTGTCATTATATCACTAATGCTACATGAAGTGTGCGCTGCAAAAGCACAGAGCGATGTTTTTCTGTTAAAGATTTTAAGGTATTGAAAGTAATTAGCTGACAACATTATGATATACTATAATGGAAACTCAGTTGCCCTTTCTGAGGCAGATCTGTTTTAAAGTTCATGCTGAACTAATGTTTCTACTTGTCTTTGTGGTCATTACTCACTGCATTGGCATTAGCAAATATGTTGTAGGTCTGCCAGTCATTGCTCCAATAGTAAAAAAATAAGAAACTACTAATAACTTGCAGATCAGCTGAAGGATAATTATTACCCACAAAATGTCCAGTAGTAAATTTCCTTCTTCTTAAGGAATGACAGTATAATTAAAATACAATTAAAAATATATAATTGTTATAAAGATTTTAATTTATCCCATGCTTAAAAAAATAAAAATGGGCTTTTCAAGGCTGCTTAGACACAGGGCTTTTTTCATCACTGCTATAATTTTCACTGGCAAGTGTTAACCAGAAATCAGTATTTTCACTGCAGCTTCAAAAGGTATTAAGCAAACAGCAACTGAATTGCAACTTGCCAGTTTGCTGTAAGAACTCCAGCAGCACAAATCAAAATCTGTTGGGCCAGAAATATAATACATCATCAGAGCATTTCTAAAATCATTTGAGAGGACTGATCTGGATAATGGAGGGATAGAATAAGGAATTTCTTTTTGTACAAGCTCTATATGAAATGCATATGGTGCAGTATTTTGAATCCAGCAAGTTACTTAAGCACATGAGTAACTTCAGCTACAGTCATGTTGATTTTACAAATTAATATGCTTCCTTTAACTGGTTTATGCAGGTGACCACCTCCTGTGGAATAAAAATTTTAAAGGAAGTTGAAATGTCCTAGAAATACGCAACCTTCTCTTATACCTATGGAAGTTCATATTGATTTATTAATAATGTGGCACCAGTACATCTATTTCATTGTGATTTATTTCCTATTTTCTATAAATGATGGATTTAATATAATAATTCTGGTTTTGTCTATTGGAAAATCTGGTTTCCTGTTGGTGTTAATTTCCAAACTGCTAATTTTCTGAGATTAGAGGAAAACAACACTCAATAAGACAGATGCTAAAATGAAGGTGTTTGTTGACCTATACTACAATACTAAAGATTTCATTCATTTATAGTTCATAAAGGTTTAATATATGATACATAGAAGTTTAAGTAGTAGATGAACCAATAGTAAATACTACAAAATGCAGGGAATTACAGGGAATAACTGATTCAAATATGGGAATAACTGATTCAAATATGGTAATAACTGATTAACAGTGACATACAAAAAATATATACATAAGTAAAATTAAGAAAGGTATATTGTGTTTAGCAGAAAGAGTTTTACTCAGGTGATAAATTGAATGATAGAGAGAGCAGAAAGAGTTTTACTCAGGTGATAAATTGAATGATAGAGAGTTAAATTCTCTAAATTACTACAGTTGTCACATTTTTCAAAGACAAAAATATATTCTTTTTTTTCTCCCTGAATAAGTCAGTGTTAGATGCCTTCAGACTGGGAATACTACTGTCTTCACTGCATTCATTTTTGTCCTTGTATACCCTTCAGGTTCCAGACAGATTATTGTTTCCATCAGAAAAGGGATTTGATTAATCACCAGATCATATGTTTTATTCAAAACCAGTGCCCTCCATCCTTCATTCAGAGTAAATTAATGAAAAATTCACATAATTTGTGCAGAATATTTTATTAACTGCTGGGTTGGTTTTTTTTTAGGTTTTTTTGCAGTCTCAGAATAAAATCTAAAAATCAGGAAAGAAAAGAACTACATTTAGGATCTTGATTTTTAAAGAGTGAGTTGAAATGAAGTTATATTTCATCAGATTCTCTCAGATAATTAACTGACTACATAAATTAGCCTTCACTAGCAAAGCACTCGGGGATTTGAAACACCCCTAACTTGATTTTTCCATCCCACATACAACTATGACTTTTACTGAAAAATCTGTCTTTTGGGGTGCAAGGATTATACACTAACAAGCTGGTGAAGCACAGCATTGAGATTTCAGGTCTCAGAGTTATGGATGTTCCTGTCTTACAAGTGCAAAATGTATGAATTTTGAGTCCTTAGCAGGTTATATGTTGAACACTAGGACAAATATAATAAAAAGGAAAATTCTCCTTTGTAGCTATGGGTTACTGCTCACTTTATGTAACATATTGACTTCTTAATTTAGAAATGTCAAGAGACGTCTCCTACCACAGAGAAAAATGAAATATTACTGTAAATATCTAAGATTAAAAATTGCTCTTAAATAACAGCAATGCATCTCATCTTAATTTCTCATCATTTTTCCTTTTGATAAAGATTTGGGACAGATTTTTAATCTGTCCGTGTTCAACTTATCTGTATCCTGAAGTGAAGAAATTCAATTGTATTGTGACATCTGAATCAGCCAGCAGCCTGTCTCAAAAGGAGCAAAAAGGGTTTAATGTTTCATTGCTGTTGATATTCACCTTCTAACTGCATCTATCCAACACAATGAATGGCGAACATCTGTGCAGGAGAAACTTGAGGCTGTGCCTTATTGGGCCAAATCCATTTGATTTGCTCCTAGACAGTCAAATAAGCCATAGCTTTTAAGATCCTCCACAGCTTGCTAAGGTGTGTATGTGCCAAATGCCCAGGATACACGGCCAGCAAAACAAGGTGAACTGCCCAAAGCTACCAGTCTCTTCAAAAATCTGTTAAAGACGTTCCTGAGTTGGACAGCTACATTTTAGTACAGAAAAAAAAGGGCGACTCTTGCACTATGACTGAAACTGAATGTTGTTTGAAAAAAAGTAGTAGATTAAGTATTGCTCATCACAGATGGTTTTGAACAAAACAGCTTCACTGGGTGACATCACAGTTCTGTCTATCATTGAATTAGAAAATAATTGTTCCTATATAAAACACTGATATTCATGAGTTAAAAGCACTTACATGAAAAGTATGTATTCTTTGTAAATCAATGTTTAGCATCTTGGCTCTCCAAATACTGTCTCCCTAACTTGGAATTTATTCATCTTTTTGTCTAGAGCATATACCTGTTGTGAACAGAATATTTGCTCTCAGTGTTGTAAGAGTGAACTAAAGGTAAGTGAAGGAAATTTATAACCAGTCCTCAGAAGAGGAACTGTGACCGCAAGAAGTGGTTTGTTCACATTTGCACAGCTGCAGTTGCTGCTCAGTTGCATTAAATGTCATAGAATCATGGAATACCCTGAGTTGGAAGGGATCCACAGGGATCATCAAAGTGTCACCATGCTTTGTCTTAAAATGAGTATCATCTTTACCATCGTGTCCGCTTTTGAAATAATAACTTTTTGGAAGTGGAAAAATATGAGCAAATCTTTTGAATATAATCAGCCAGTACAGGTCACTAGAGATACTGAATGTGTAATAATGATATTTTTGAATGTATTATGAAATACTGTGAATTATTTTCCTAAACCTGTTGGACTGGAGCTATATCCTTGGCTTAAATATTGAATGGTTAATAAGAGTTACTAACAAACTTTTTCATCACATTACACAGCTGTCTTGAGACTGAGAAGAAAAAGAAGTCACTGAAACTAGTTATGGGTCTCCCCACCAAGAGCTATGGAAGGGATTGTTTGATATTATAAGCCAGATCAACTGGAAAGACACCTTGGTAGGGAAGTATGATATGACAGGCATATCAAAAGAGCTGATTTCTGGTTTGGGCTTGAAAGATAGGGCCTAGGGGAAGGAGAAAAAGACAGAAAAGAGTCAGAAGGGAGAAGCTATCTCTGGATGTGCTGACAAAGGAGGGTCAAAAAATTGATTGATTTCAGCAGACAGATGTTTCCCTTTACATTTTAATGTAATTAAATATTATCTGTTATTGATTATATTGTTTGAATTTACAATTTTTACCCAAGTGTTTCTTATTATTTCTGCATTTTCTGTATTGTTTTAAAGACTTTGATATGTGCATTTTTGAAGAGTATATACTAAATGAAAGAAAAACATTTCCCATGTCCTGAGAATAGATGAAAAAAAGTTATATTTTAATACAAAATCTCAACTTATAAAGTTGAGGAGAATCAGAGAAGTCTTATTTGAAAACAGGAGGCTAAAAGGATGATAACCAATCTGAGGAATATTAGGGCCCGTTTTCCACAAACATTTGTAGGCAAATAGTAGAAAATGAAAGCGCACTGAACCAAAATGCTGTTTAGGTGGAAGGTGTTTTGAAAACACATTTTTAAAATAGCACAGTAAGATGCAAACTAAACTATGTATAGTAACATACCTATGGTTAAAAAAAAAGTTCTGTTTGCAAATAATTTTGAAACATATCTGTATCTAAATTGAAAGAAAAGTTTTCTTCAAAATACAGATGAATATTTGAGGTCTGTACATTTTAGAGTTTGAATGATCATATATAAAGATATCAAGATTGTTAAAAATCAAATTTAAAGGTCATTTTAAAAATTAAAATTAAAAAATTATATATTATATTTAGTAAGTGTCTGAAATCAATGTGTCAACATTATCATTATTTGAAGTCCTATTTTATAGGAAAATATCAAAGGAAATGTACTAATTTTGCTGTGGAGTTTCATTTAAATATAATTTAGTAATATTATAAGTCGTGACAATTTCACTTATTGCTATTTACTCACTATGGTTGCATTGCTCTGAATGTTCTTAAGCATTTCCAAAACTGATCTAAAGGAATCTTTGTGACAGTTTCATAAATTGCAGTAAAAAGAATGGAAGACTTTAGGGAACCAACACCAAGAGGAAGGTTTATACCTGGATTTGGTGTCCTTCTTGGGAAAGAGACCTGGCATGCAGAGCCAGTCCTACAGTATTACTATGCAGAGAACTTGTGAATGTCATCCAGCAGTCACGCTCCAGACTCTAAGTTGGCCTTTCCACCCTTCGGGGAAGTCACTCTCCTCTTCTGTCAGTACATATTAAAGAGACAGAAACAAAAAACAGTAATTGAAATGAACACGGCACTGACCAATTAGTAACTTAAGGATAAAATTACGGTGTGACGCAAATTCACTCCATCAGTTCTGCCAAATCATTTCTATCCTGATTGCTACAAATGATATGACCACAAGTCTCCTTTTATTACTAAGAGTCAGAATTAGGAGCAGCCAGAGGCATGGTCTGTTTGGACTAGGTACCGGAGAAATATCTCTTGCTGTCTAAAGCTTGTTATAATTAGTACCCCAATGACAGAGACCAAAGAAATCAGTTAGTAGAGATTTCCTCCAGAATGTACAAAACATGCTTCTCTGCAAGGCTATCAAAAATTTTCTCTAAAAACAGCCCTAAATTTGAAAACTCTTTAATAAAATTAGTAAACATTTAATGATTACTCTTCATAATGGAAAAAGTAAATTTTTCTATTTCTTCTGTTCCTAGGGTGTCAATTTTGCCTGAGTCTTTAGAACCCATCAGTAAAGTCCGTCCACCCACGGATTTGTGTGTCTTTTCTCAAGGACTTAGAAACTATGACTGTAAATGAGAGATTGGGGTTTTTTTGTTGTGTTGTGGTGTGTACATGAGTATAGTTTGTTGGTTTTCTTTGAAGAAAACTCCTAAGTTATGTGAAGAAAAAATAATGATTTGCCAAATACATATGCTTTTTACTTTTCATTAGTTAAGTTTGCATCTTCAACCTTTAAAAGTCATTTAGCTAAGAAAAGATACAGTTTCAGACAAGGAGAGATGCTGTTTTTCTCACCAAATTAGCAATAAGACTGTATTTGGTTTCATTAATGCAGAAGTAGATCCATGTTTATCCAGCTGATCACCCTACAAGCACCCACACAGATAATAGGTCAGACGGACAGTAAACTGTCTTCTGTTAGCAAACCACAGAAAAATTACAACATCAAATCGTTGCTCTCTGTCCTATGTACTTCTGTATTCACATATCTGAGCACAACCACCTATTCTGCCTCCCTGAGCCCTTCACACCCAATGACAACTCACTCTGCTTAATAGTGAGAAATGAAGCAATATTATTGTTAGTTAAAAACTAAGCTAAAAAGCCCCTAGCATTTCAAACCAGTAGAAACTGACAAAGTGCTTTCATCAGGAGTGCTTTTTTAACTCTTTAAATTCAAACAAGATGTAAAAAAAAAAATTCAAATATTTCAAATAAAAAAAAATACTAATAATAATACCCAAATCCATAATTTAGAAAATGTTAGAATTAATATTTCAACCAAAAAAGACACAATATGGGAACACAACACATGTGCAAATCATTTCAGTGCTGCCTAGTCTTGAGCAGTGTGGTGACGACTTTGCCTTGTTGTATTCTGAGATCCCCTCCACAAACAGTATTCCCCTATTCCCTAACTCTTACTATACCTTTACTCAAATGCTTACTCTCTTTCACTTTGAATAGGTTTTGTAGACTGATCTTCATGTTCTCACCCTTTAATGAAAAGTTGAGAAACCTGCATCTTTGAGAAGTTAAGACAGAAACTTAGTATTTTCTACAGCCCTAGAAGAAAAAAAAGATAAAGTCTAAGGCTTACTCTTTGTCCATCTGCAGAGGAGCACAGAAGCAGGGCTTTCCAGACATCCTTCTCCCTTTTGAGTGTCTCCTCTCCCAGGGGAGACTGTGTGCAATTTATCTGTGTTGCACAGGCAGGAAAGAAACAAGACTCTTAGTGGCTGTGGATCACTTTGGCCTGAAATACTTTTGATGAATTCTGTCTGTACTCAATCAGAATGAATTCTAAATATGCCGGCTTGTCATTGTGTTTCTGCTGAGCACAACTGTGTGTCAGATAGGAAATATCATTTGGAGTTCAACAATATTTTATGTCTTATATTTACGTTTACAATATTACACTGGTTCTTTTTTTTTAAGGGAGGTTTTCAGAATGTAGCCATAAAACCTCTTCTTTATGGTAGTGAGGGTGGGTTGCCTTCATAAATTTTCATTTTTAGTTCTTATCTAGTGTTTCACAGAACTTATCCCAACTAAATTATGTTTCTAAACAAGTAATTCAGTTATTTATGAGGAGTCAGTCTGATACTTTTCTGAAGCAAAATTATAATTAAAAATATTCTTGACATCTCTTGTTTTGTATCTTCATTTTTCCAGGCTTCTCCACACTGTCAGTAAGATAACGTTAAAAATATTCATCTGGTGGCAAGGAAGAATCATATTCACAACAGAGTTAAGATACATCCCACAAAATTATGCATGGAAGTTTGCATCTGTGCAAGACAGCATCTTCCCATTCCACCTGAGCCCAGAGCTGCAAGTGTTCTGTCTGCACAGCAAGGTGCAGCAGATGAGCTGTACAAGATATTTCCCATGCAAATCCTTGCAGCTGGCCACCCTCGTGACATCCTGGCTGCATGTCAGCCTCAATACCTGGTTAAATACAAATATATTTCCAGGAAGGAAAACTTGAAAACATTTCTGCACCCTTCCCCAGCATGCAAAAGCATTTTAAGCAACTTGCTTAAAAGTTGGATGAATCATGACAAAAAACATCGTCATGTAAATCTGTTTTGATTATCCTGCTACACTCCAGCTCTAAACTGAAGTTTTGGTATAATAATTCTTTTCTTGAAATAAGTAAGGAAACCACTTTTTACTCCTAATCTACTCTTCCAGTTCCTTTGTTTCCCTGGTTTGGTGCTTTGTCTTGATTTTCACTGCTTGTTCTTCCAGCCTGCTATCTCCTTGTTTGGAACCATGCTGGTTTTTCTCGTGGCAAGGCTTCTTTGATGTGTACAGTGGAAGTTAATGAGCTCTCCCAGTACATGCTGGTCCTCTGTGAAATCTTTGTAGAGTATGAGGAAGCTGATTTTACTTAAAAGTCCAGCCACATGTAGAGTGAAAATCTTCTGAAGACGTAAAACAAACATTATGTATATATCTTCCTTTTTCTATTCGTAACCTTGGAAACTGTTATACAGCATTATCTTTTGAAAGTGACATTTCTACACAAGCAGTTCCATACAGTAGGTTCTTCTCTGTCACTATCTGAGGCTGACAGAATACATACCTTTGGTCCATGCCAAGGAACTGAAGTTTTTTTCCTCACAGAAAAGGAATTTTTCTTTGATTTCACTGTGATCTTCCTTATCTTCTCATAGCTGTTGTTTTTCCTGGCCTACTTTAGTATAAATGCTACTTTTCATTGTCTAAAATCTTTTACTGGTTAACTTTTCTCAGTTCCTCTTTCCCTGTCTTATTCTTGTTTTACTACTGTTTTGCTGCTATGTTTCCTGCTGCTTAGCTTTTCTAGCAGTTGGTTTTCTAACTTATTCTTGTCTCACTGCTATTTCTGAATTTTCTTAAGAGTCTCCTACTGTTTAGCTTTTTCAAGTAATTTTTTTTGGGTTTGTTTTTCCACTTCTTGAATTTGTTTTAAAAGCCACCTGCTATTTGTTATCTTCTATGTTTTGGTTCTACAGAGCATTCTCTTCTCCCAAACATTCAGTACATTCTATTTCCACACCAGATTCAGGTGTGAATTCAGAGGAATTCTATACAGCCAGGTTGATCTGAGCATGAAGAAGAGAGATCATGTACAGTCCGTATGTGTTTTCTTGCAAGTATGTTTTTAAATGTAATATAAATAACTTCAAGTTACTTCCCTGCAATGGAAAGTAGTCGTTCTTTGGCATCAAGATTGAGTCTAGAAAATAGTTTTCCACTGATAGGCTTTTCATCCTTAATAAAGTAGCATGCTTACTCTTTCTAAAACATCTTAGTTATGGGTTTTCAAGGTAGGAATCACAAGCCTTCAGAATTTAAAATCATAACTGATGTTTTATTTCTGAACTTTCACTGATACTTAACAGAAGAACATTCATGCAGGGTCAAATGTGCACTCATCACTTTACCAGAGCACTGGAGAGAGACAGTGAGAGCGAGACTTTATTAACAACTCGTTCTGGTGCTATTCCATCTTTAGTAACTTACTCACTTGGCCAAAGACGGCAGCAATACTCAACAGGAAATATTCAAGGCACTCACTTGGAAAGAGGAAGTCAGTAGTTCACATCAACATTTAATTATTGATATGAAGTGAAACAGTGCCAGATAGAAATGCTGAGAAGTATTCATCTCAGAATACCTTGTAACCTACTACCTTATGAAGTGCAGATGGAAATTCACCCGCAGTTTCCACATCTGAAGCGATTAACAACTTAGTTATTCTGAATTGGGCTTTATTGTTGTCATTTACTTTGCAAAGTATTTCAAAAAGTCCTGATTCAATCCCAATGGGTAATGAGGCATAAAAAAGATCCAGATTTTCATGGAATATTTCATACGTACTCCAGTTGGCTTTATTATAGATTCTGGTCTCTTCTTGGCCTAGCTGGCTTACAGTTAGTTTGTGATGTGGCTTGTAAAAAACTAATTTCTCAATGAGTACTTGAGTAGTTTGATACTCTACTAAATTAAGGACCAGTTGAAATGTCTTATATTCCAAGGATCTTTATGGATCTTTAATAAAAGGAAGTGCTTTATGTGACAGATAGTATTTATTTCTTGCATCTTTCCAGTATGAATGACAATCTCTTGCCTAATGCATTATAAAATCTGTATTCTAAGAAAGATTCAAAAACTTATTTGGATTACAGTCACATACACTACCAAATGGTTGCAGAAGTTGCTAATTTCTGGAAATTAATGTAACTGCATGATTACAATATAAAAGTGAAAAAGTTATTAAATGCTTTTGAAAGTAGTACAAGAAAATATAGCATCCTCCTTATACACACTTTTCATTATTAAAAAAATTTCTCTCCAGCCCTAAAATCATTTTTTATCATCACTAGAATTTCACCAAAATCATAAATTGCAATCTTGTTGGATGCGTACAGACTTATCATATTCATTCACAGACCTTTTAGATCATTACAGTGGTGTTTACTGTGACCATAAGTGGACGACACTGAACCGAGTGAAATGGTACCTCCTGCTTGCTTTCTGTGCAATGCCAGACACTGTCTCAATTTTAAGGTGAGTTGGCTGAGCAGAACTATTTTCACCCCCACCCCATTTCAGATCATGCTCCTCTTCTTTGTCTTTGAAGTGCAAACCTGGCCTCAGCAAGCACCTGCTGCTTTTGCAAATGACCAATTTTTTGAGTCATGAACCTTTAACGTTTCAGTCTCTCACAGTATAGTTTCTAAATTCTACTCAGTAGCTCCCTGCCTTCAAGTTTGTAAAGATACAACTTGCTTTTCTTACAGGGAAATCTATAGCTCGTTAATCTTTTTTCCCTAAGGTGTATCTCAGTTTGGTTGGCAAAGCCTTCATTTGTTCTCCCAAAGAAACTGTCTTTAGAGCCTGACATTTCTGGAAGACCAGTAATAAAGTGAGAGAAGTTCCACAGCAGAAGCAATAGCTTGGATAGCATCATCCTCATGAGAGCTGACCAGAAGCAGCTCTTTTTGATGTCTTTTTATTTATTTATTTTCCCCACATTAATCTCCAAATTCTCTGACCTTTCTTTCTTTATCAAAATAGAAAATAGAAAACTGAGGTAGTGTTGGGGAAGTGAGGAACAGAAAGAAAGGTATTCAGGACAACTATCTCATTATTTTTAACCAAATCTTTTTCAACAAAGTCAGTTTTGTTATGCTTTTTGTTTGTTTGTTTTTAATTAAAATGAGTATTTTTTACCATAGGTAAAAACAGTTTTTAAATTAAAAAATTCCATCTCACAGTAGGAACACTGCTAACATGCCTCTCCTGTAAAGAAAATCTGTATTTGAGACATCTTGAGCCAGTTGCACCTTGTAGAAGAAGAATGGGAACAGATTTCACAGAATCAGAGTGTCACAGAATGGTTTTGGTCAGAAGGGACCTTAAATATCTTCCAGTTCCCACTCACTGCCATGGGCAGGGACACCTTCCACTAGGTGACCACCTTGCTCAGAGCCCCCCGTCAGCCTGGCCTTGAACCCATCAGGGACAGGGCAACGACAGCCATGGGCAACCTGATCCATTCTCTCACCAGCCTCACAGTAAAGAATTCCTTCCTCATACCTAATCTAAATCTACCCTCTCTCAGTTTAAAGCCATTACTCCTTGTCCTATCAGTGCATGACCTTGTAAAAAGTCTCTCTTCAGTTTCTTGTAGCCCGTTTTAGGCACACAAACGCTGTTACAAGGCCTCCTCAGAGACCTTTGTCAGTAGCTTATTTCTCAGTAGCTTATAATTTACTAATGCTAGAATATAAGAACAACACATTGGTTTCAAAATTCAGGCCTGCCTTCCGAGATACTTGCCCTCCAATTCCAGCAATGCATGCCTGAGGCATTCACAAAGGCTATTTGCATAATCAATGTGGCACTGGATCCAACCTATAAAAGGGAGTCTTTTACTCACTTGCAACTAACAGCAGAAATGAATCTACACTTCCAAAGATGAATTCTTTAGCTGTCAAGATTTTAGACAGCATCACAAACAAAATGTGTATGTATTTTCTTGACAAAGGCACAACCACACATCCTGATATAGTTATGGCTTGAAAGCATATTCTTAACTATTGAAAAGGTCTTTGAATGAGAAAACTGTGAAGCTTTCAGTTTTAATAATGCCCTGGTAAAGAATGAAGCAAGAAACTAAAATAACTCAAAAAACCTCATTTCTTATAGCCTTAAGTGTCAAGGGCATTCATTGTGTTCTTGATAACCACAAACATTGACATCACTGGTATCCCAGATCAACAGCAGTATATTTACTTGCTATGCTATTTCCTCTCATATGAGTGAAAGCAGAGTGAAAAGGTCATATAAAGTAAGCTGCAGCAGATGTTGACTATTTTTTCAGTTTCAGAAAACTAGAAAAAGTCTCCTTTTTTTATTCCCATTGCTTCAAATGGTTTCTTTCTATTTCTGCACTAAGAAAAAAAATTGTCCAAAGGAAATGGATCTTAAAGTTATGGGAAGAGGGAATGAAATGACACAAAAAAGGTCAAGGACTCAACTTCCATGGACTTTGATTAGTAACTGGGTACTCAGTTGCCCTTATTTCTCTTGAAAATCTCTCAGTTCACTGAGTATTTCTGTGATTTTAATGAGTAAGGAATAATGGGAATGTCATCATCGTGAACAGAAGGATAAATTAGAATGGGGGCAGAAGTTGTAGAGGAAACTGAAGATGAATAAGTTGGGGCTTAAAAGTTGTCCTGGGGAGGGAAGGGAAATATTGCAATTGTCTAAATTTGTGTGTTGAGTCCAAAAATGTTATCCAGACTATTTCTGGTAACTTCAGAACTCCTAATTTCTAGCTATCTGTGTTCATTTAACATTTCTGATCTGTTCCTGAATGTTCCTGATATCTTTTAACTGCCTTAAGTAATTAGCAAGAAAAAAGAGCAGGTTCAAATTTAAAGAAACATCTTCTAAACACCACTGTAAGCCCTGACCTCAAAAATGGAGACTCTGGGATGATCAGCAGACCACAACTCAAAATTTGAATGAAATTTAAAAAAACAAACAAACCAAGAAACTGCATCAACAGGAATAACTTAAAAATACAGCTGAATTCTGTATTTTTAAGTCTGCTTTGCTGAATTTAGCTGAGCAGCTACTGGGCCACCTGGTTGCTTTTCCCCCTTCTGCAGCAACATCTTACTCACAGCATGCGATTGTCGAGTCTGGAGGTCCTGTCACTTTTCCTGCTGCGTGGCAAGGCACAATTCCAGCTGCCACATATCTTGTAAAATCAGCTGCTTCCTCATTTCACTAGCCATTCATTGCTCTGCTTCATTAGAGCAGTGTTTTTTAAACTTTTGATCATTTCATCTTTTATGATTCGGTCATGGTGAAAACTAACACAGTTGTGAGATTCTGAAGATACTTCTTCATCCCTCCACATAATAGAATCCTCTTAAAATATTCTTTCCATTCAGTTTCTCAGTCTTTTGCAGTGTGAGGTTGAGGTTCTTGGATATTACCATTCAGCCTGGGTGTAGACTCACTATTATAATTTTTGTTGCTGCTTTTGTCATGCTTCTTGCCTTCAGTTGAAATGCTTCCCCAAAACTATCAGTTAACAATGTCAAAACAGGAGAAATTTCCAGGTTCCATATTTTTGAAGTAGCTTAATAAAAACTTAAAAACAGCTAGCGACTGCAAAAAGTCCAACAGTAGGTGTGATTCCTCAAATCACACATTCTGTTGATTTTTACCACAATGATAACAACCTTTGGGGCCATTCTCTTATGAGTGGTTACAGGTCTTACAAAATCTATATTCTAGATTCTGTAAAGTCTCAGCAATTCAACACATCTCTCATTTTTGGAATAGAGGCATAACTATCAGCCAACAACAAAAGAACTATGAGTGCAGATACCTCCAAAGCCTCTTCTGAGAACTAGGGATCTCTATAACTCAGCATGAAATGTTGTACCACCTAGGGAAGCAAATCAGATTCTGTAATCTAACTGTTAAATTATTCATCTGTAAAAGCTTTATTTCTGGTTTAGTGGACTACTTATTAATCTTCCCTTAGATGGATATTTAATATGAAATCCAAACAAGACAGATAATAGGAGCCAGCTCTCATCTCTTCCGTAAGGTCAAGTAGCAAAGCAGCCACCTGAGATGCGAGACCCTATTCCAATTGGTATGAAATTACTCTAACTAGAATATTTTTAGCAGTAGAATTTCAGTATTAGCTGCAATAATTTCTCAGGAGGTGAGAGGCCTGGAAATGTCCAGATCACGGAGACTGAGTATCAGAAAAGCATCTGTCAATATCCCAAGTGAGATTTTCAAGATCTGAACTATCAGCAGGACTTTTCCCCTGGAGATGAGAAGGGGAATGATTTAAATGTTCAGAAGAGCTAAATGCTCTCGATAAGCAGAGTCAGGTGTCTTACAGGGTTTGAGATTAGTTTGGCTTTTCAGGTTTTAAAGTCTGTTTAGAGATATTTCCTCTCTTCATATAATATTTGAGCCTTCCTGTGGGTCTGATTATCAGGAAAGTGACATAAAGCATAGGTATTCCCATATGAAGTTCCTCAGGGTATACAGTACCTGTATATCTCTAGAAGTCTGGCCCTAGTATGTGTCTGCAAGATCTGCAGGGATCTTTTAGAATTAATATAACAGGTTAGACAAGCTGTGGGCTATCTTGTTTTCTTCATGTGATTATAAAAGCTTAGAGGCAGTGGTAGCTGAAGTTTTACTTTAGAGAGGTAGCTGCTAGGAGCAATTTTGTCAAGGACTTTTTCTTGAGACATATTGCTTCAGCTTTTTTTTTTTTTACTATATTGTGACTTGTATATATTCGATCTACGGAGATGGTCTTCAGTGGCTTTATAAATCTACGTGGGTTGCAACTAATCTTATGACCTTGAAAAGTAAGAAATAATAGATAATCTCTACCACAGCAAAATTGCTATTCACCAGAGTGACTCTATAACAATACCATCCACAGTTTCGGATGTGCTTAGTCTAACAGTAACTTTTAAACCTAAGGAGAACTTAAACTTGCCTAACCTGTCCAACACATAACACAGTCTTTGGGGTTTTCTTGGTCGTTTTTTTTTTCCCTTTTCTATAAGAATTAAGAGCAGAAAATATTTATTTTTATTCAAAATTCTGTCTCTAGTCTCTTTAACTTCTCTAGCTCAACTAATCCATTTCTTTATTGTAAACAAAGTCATTTACTGAAGTCCAATTAGTTATACTGTGATTATTTGCGGATTTTGATATCAACATAAACTGATGCATATAAATCTTTTCCATGTCATTTTTACCAATATTTTTTCTTAAAATCATACTTTAAACAGCAGAACTTTCAAATCTAATAGGTAAATAATCAAATAATAAAAATTAATTAAATATAAATGGAATATAATTTCTTTCCCTATCTGACAGTTTGTTAAATAAAATTAGTCCATAACTGAAATAGATATATCTGAGATCTGTGCTTCTGTACAACTCCTTTATTATATTTTTAGGCTATCATTTCTGCAACTAAACATTTAGTTGAGCATTTTTACATGGCTGAAAAAGAAGACCTGCCTAAGAAAATATATGTTAGAGTGATACAACCATAAGTTAAGATTCATCAGGTATGTAAAGTTAAGTCTGTTCTTGTGCATAGAGAAAGAAAAAAGTTGCAGTGCTTGGTTTTGTTTAGGTTTTGTTGTTTTTGTTGTTGTTTGTGGGGTTTTTGGGGGGTTTTTTTGATTCAGGAGTGAAAATGTATTTTTAAAGTGCTTGAGAAGAGCTATGCCTGAGATATATTTCCTTTTGGTTTCTACTATTGCAGTGCTACTATGAAGTTTAGTTGATGTATTTAAGCCATCCTTCTAGGAAAGGATCTATGAAAAAATAATCACCTCTCTGGAGAAAAACCATCTGCACTTTGATTGGCATTTCTATTTTGTCTTAAAAGAGCTTGCAACTCTGCCCTTGAGGGTTATCCTTCACCTTGTCTTCGGAAAAGGATGCTACTCCAAAATGTGTTCACACTACAGAGAAAACGCATAAGCTTCAAAATACTTTCTGCTTACAATTACACAAAGTTAAGTAGCTTGTAACTGGCATTTATTTTTTTTTAATTAACTTAATTCCTTTTTTTTTTCCCTTTTTTTTTTTTTTTTGCTAGTCATCTACTGGAGAATCTGGTTCTTAATCAGAAAATTATTTGCATAAGCCTGGATGTTGTTTTAGTTTGATTAGTCTTTGCTTAGACAAATCTCAAACTGGTCAGAGAACTCACTAAGGCTGTTTTGGTTATGGTATGTTCCAAGTAAACTATTAAAGCAACTTCCCATTGTAGCCTAAATATGAGGTAATGCCGGCTGCCGACCACTTAAACTCAGATGCTTTTCAAAGACTGATAGAATATGTTTCGATCTGATCCTGAGAAGTGTAAGATGGTTAGAAGCCATCCTCGACTGCACAGCATTGGGAAGTAGCTCAGCTGCTTTGTCCTGTGAATGAATGCACAGGGACAGCACAAGAGCTTAAGGCAACCTCCTCTTTTGGTGAAGGGAGCATTGATGAGGGAAGTTACATTAAAGCAAAGATGGAAGGGTGCATTACTGGGGGCTGGCAGTCAAATTGTTCTGAATCCATAGCACAGCCATTCTGTCTAAAGAATCTTGGGCCTTTTCCTCATTTATTAGCATGATAGGTCCTTAGGCCAAAGACCATAAAACTGTTTTATAAGGCAGATCATTTTGTTGCATGGCCACAATAAGATGATTTTAGTTCTTTGAAAACTTTTTGAATCAACGAACATGCCAATAAAAAATCCTTGATATTGCTGCTGGGTGAAATAAGAACTTCTAGGCTTTAAAGTGAATTCAAAAAGGAAGCTGATGCTTTTACGTTTTATCAAAATAGACCTCAGAGCAAACTTCCTTACAAATTTATTTGTAACACATATATTAGGACAGTTGCATATGTATATATATCTAACAGACGCTGCAGGAAATAAAAGAAAATTGTGAAAACTTTCAACTTGCAGCATAGCAGTACCTTTTTTATTCTTCTTATTTCTACTGAAAAGATAGGCACAATCAGCATAGCCAGTGCTGTGTGATTCCTCTAGAATGCCTTTTAAAAGACAATTGATTTGTGCATGTGCACATCCCTAATCTGATTAGTGAGCACCCTAGCCAAATTAATGCAGATTGATTATCCATAAAAAGTGGGTTAATTGAATAATAGACATTGATATAAATGGCTAGTAGATATTTTACTACATGTATGTGTGAAGTTGACGTATTTTGCTGTTAAATAAAATATAGTGAAAACAAGTATATTGATTCACATTAAAGTTGATTAATCTATTCATTAGAGTAATTTAATTGTCTGTAAAATTAGTTGCTAAACAGTAGGGAAAAAATCTATTATTATAATTGTCTGTGTTACAGTAAAGGAATGATTTTATTGAGTGTTACACAAATAAATCCAAATTTCCCAACTGTATGTATTAGAACAAAGGATGGTGTCATTTGCAATTACAGGAAATTCTATGAAATTATAACAAACAGCTATTCACATTATCAGCTTAGTTACTTGTCAGACTCACTGTATTGAGCAGTCCATGTTATAGAGCAGCTTAAAGTGAAAGCCACATAAAAGAATTCATTACCAATAGGAAAAAAGAGGACCTAATTGAGGAATGTCAGCCACTGTTTGCATCCTCAATAGAAGAAAAATGGACTCTATCACAAAATGCCAACTGTGGCCATGTTCTCCAATTTTCTTTTCGAGGACACGAAGCAGTAGATTGGATTGAAAAGGAACTGCCAAACCCATTATCTTTAACTTTCAATAGAAGTGCACTGTGTCCAAATGAAAAATGCCAGACATCATCCCTCCTTTCTTGAGGAAAATAGTAGAACCAATTAAAAAAATCCTGGTCTATAAATCTTTTACATTTTAAGCTTTCTAGGAAAGAGCAATAGAACACTAAGTCATTAAAAAACTCCAGTAGGAAAAGAAAATTCTCATGACCTGCAAATGAAAAATGAGATGGGAGAACATGACATCAAAACAAAATTAAAGATTGAAAATATGGCCACCCTTTAGGTCTGATACATATATTTGACTAGGTTTGGTATTCCTCATACATGTAAAATGTCATTTTGGCTCTGGAAGGAAGGATCTTTAAGAAATGTTTGCATCAAAACCTAAAACAGTTATTTTGTTTCATTGCATTTCAAAATAGGAATAGCCATATCCTGAAATTTCATAGGCCAAACAAAAATGTTTAGTCCTACCATGTGTGGATTACTTGCACTCTCTCAATGAAAAACGACATGTTAAGGAAGTTTATATTCTTACTCAGGAAAATCCAAAAGCCTTTGCTAACCATAAGTTATAAATGTGACAGTATCCAAGCAGGAATGTTTTATCAACAGTGCTCATCACAGTTACTTTCCTTTCAAAGACTTTCCTAAAACCAAGCCCTAATACTCTGTTGGCAGGTTAAAAATTGTGTCTATTTTACTTCTGATCGTAATTCTTCCTGGACAGAAGAAACTCCCAGTTCCTGGGCATCATTTGTGAGAAGCATGAGCTAAATGCATCTTTTGTTATCCATTGACTCAAGCAGTTTTCATTTTGCATTGGGATTTCATGCAGGAAGAGGAATATCATGGTGTTTCAGGCCCTGTATGATCGTGTAGCTCCAGAATAGCTTCCCAGTGTACCCAGGATCATTCACAGTCAGCTGCTGACTTCACTTAACAGGGTGGTATGTTCTGCATGAATTTCATTTTCCACTTCAGTTTAGATATATCTATATGGAGACTTCCCTTTATCATTTTGCAATCTCACTACTAAGGTGGAAGTTGCAAAACCAGAATTCATCTCTGAAAGAAATGGTGCAAGTTCATTGGCTACATGTCATGAAATAAAGGCCACGCTCTTTTCTGTGCTCCTCCAAGAACAGCTGGGAAGCAGGGCATTTGAAGGCTGAAAAGGTATGGGGACTCTATCTGAGAAGTTATTCAGTAGATGCTGTGTTTAAAAAAAATTCCCTTTTGTGATCTCAGCAGTCTGCCACTCCCCCTTTCAGTGAAAGTAAAATCTAGCTAAGTATGCCTGCAGCTATTCTCTGCCGTTCTGCAGCAAAGCAGACAAGGAGAGAAATATAGATTGCTTTTGACTTCATTACACCTCATAATGACCTTCATTCCTTGTCTCCGTCCTCTTCCTAAGTAACTGTATGTGCACAAATCCACGAAGGATCTGAGAAATATTGTCACTGAAAGGGAAGGTTTGTGCTGGTGTGAATTCCTGTAAAACAATGCCATACCTTTGCTGAACAGATGCTTTATCCTTTTCTGAGCCCTCAAAACAGCGATTTGGTAATGAATGTTTTGAAGTACCAACCCTGAGACGTCCATTCATGCCACTGCTAAATCACACTGCCTCTCACTTGGTGCCAACAAGTCTCAGCAACAGCACCAGGTCTCACTAATGGCAGATAGCCACGCATTGCTTACGCTCCAGTGCTCACGACTCTCAGAACAGCTGCTCTTCACTCCTAAGAGGATAAATAAATAAATAAACAAATACATAAATAAAGCCTTTCTGTTGGTGATAATTAACCAGTAATATCCACTTTCTGTGCAATTGTAATATTTTCTTGATAGTGAGGGGTTTTTTTAATGCTAATCATTCACTTGGTGATGCTCAGGCATTTATCACCTAAGCACCAGCCAGCCAGAGTTCAAGAAGTGTTTGGACAATGCTCTGAGGCACATGGTGTGACTCTTGGGGATGTCCTGTGCAGGGCTGGGAGCTGGACTCGATGATTCTTGTTGGTCCCTTCCAACTGGGATGTTCTATGATAATCTAAATCCTCTTCAATCAGTCATTATTTCTGTGGATATAGTGAGATGATAACTTTATGAAATAAACAAAGCAGAAAAAGAGGTATTTTCCTGGATTGCACAAACAATTCTCACACGCGCTATTTCTCCTCTTCTCATCGTATTTATCTCAATATCTATTTTTAAAACTTAGATTCTATACAGAAAAACTACTGGATATAAAGGTCTAGTATCCTTCTATTAATCTTTTCATAGGTTTCTAACGTTGGGTGGGTGGCTTGTGTGTAAGAGAGAATTCATGCTGACTTACTCAAAGACTACTTGTTCCCAGACAGTTCTTTTTTTGATCTACATATACAATAAACACAGAAGAAAGGAATTTTTGAAGTTCAAATTTCTCTTGGAACCGACAGTTTAATAAGAAACCGTAGTTCTCAGTTACCTCCCAATTATAATTTATACAATACAAGTCTTTGAAACAAGGATGGAAAAGCACAGGTACGCTTCATATTAGGAGGCTATCATCTTCATTTAATCAATACTACAAAGACAAAAGATCACAAAAATTGTATTCTGCAAATGCCCCTGTACAGTGCTGTAATGATTTTCATCAAGGAAGGTCATTACACACTCATGTTTGTTTGATAATAAGATGAGTTAGTATGTATTAGGGGGGAATTTCTCGATGCTGGGGAAAGGTAGCAGTGTTTTGCTTTCCACAGGATTTGTTCACTTGGTTACCCAACCAAAAATTGATTCATTGACCATCTATTAGACTTCACTTTTGTACTTTACTTTCCAGCAAGTTAAATAATCCTGTTCTTAGATTGTTGCTAGTGACAGTGATGGTTCAGTCTGTTTCAGAAACATTGTCATCTGAGGAGAGCTATAAATAGTGGCAGGTTATTTTTTATGAACCTTTACAATGAGTATCATAAATATATGATGATTTTAATTGAGTCTTATTAAGATATTTAATCTCTCCTGATTACATGGCAAATAATAAAATTGTATCTATTTAACACCTGTGAAAGTCAAAGTAGGTAATTTATTTCATAGATTTTAACATTAAGTAAGTACATGCAGTAACACCTTGGGGGTTATGTATTTAAAACACAGTTGTTGCATTTTTTATGCTTTTCACCAGCTCAAAAACCTTAGAACAGATATTTCAAACAGCCACATGGTACAGTATTGGTTAAAAAGCAACTGAATACCCAAAATATATTAAATGATATTTTGAACCCATCACATTGATATGTGTCTGTTATGTAGCCACTTATCATCAGTAAGTAGTTTATTTAAATATTTCTAATCATGAACATTTAGTATTCAATATAAGGGTGCTGTCTCAATGAAAAATTAAATTCTTTGAGAGACTGTATTCAGCACAAAGAATTACTACAACTTTCTTATAAGTTTATAAATATCTGTGTTGGCATAGAGGAGAAACCAGCATTGCAAATAACCAGTTGTCTTCATCTTGAGCCTTCTCAAGTTCACACCAGGAAAATACTGGTGATCTTAGATTTGTTATCCATAAAAATTAAAGTTCTGTAAATCTAAAATTTGCATAAACCTCAGTGAAGCATAAATGTTGAATGCAATTTACTGGATAAAACTATGGTACTCCTTACAAATGTGGAGAGTAAATATATCAGATTGAACCCAGAATTTTTCAGGTCCTTTCTCTGAGACCCCATTATTTCTCATGCCATCTCTTCCCTATGACCCAGGTATCCATTCCTTTTTTTCTGGACCACACGGTCCATTTATTTTTTAACACTTAGTTTTCATTCACAAATACCAAAAGAAACCTCATTACTTCCTTGCTGGAGAGGAGTACTAACCTGTGTGCAACAGAGTGCATTCCCTCAGCTCTCAAGGTGTTGTGTTTCAGGAGTGAGAACAGACTTGGCTTCTTCCCTGGTAGCCCCGGTACCAATAATGAGATCTTTCACACTTCAGGCCAAAGACAGAGGAGCACCCATGTGGAACTCCTGTAGGATTAGGTGCTTACAGGACTGGGGACTAAGAATACAGTCAACCTTGGTTGAAGCTCGTTAGGGATTCAAAGTAACATTTTAATGGAGTGCTTCATGATACAGGGATTTAGGGAGTGCTTCAGTTAACTACCTCTTATTTCTTATTCTCTTCTCTAAAATATTCTCTTGGCTCAAGGGGGACATCTCTCTTTGATCACCTGTGCTAGGTGGCTTATATATCAAGCACAGCATAGGTTAATAAATATGATTTCTGAAATGATTGCAAAGTTTCCTGGTATTTGAAGCCAGAAGGGATCCTCAGATCGTCTATGCCAGGTCATTAAGTTTTACCAAGGCTTTATTCTAGACTTAAAGGTGTTCATTAGAACAAAGAATTTTAGACCTCATGAGGTTTAACCATGCTATAGGCAAAGACTGGAACTAATCCCTAATGCCCTTGCAATGGTAGGAAATTAATTAGATGAAATATGCCTCTATGAGCCCAGAAAATAATCTCGATAATGGTGCTGAGGAAGGCAAAACAAAAAATAAAGGTCCAGCTTCAACCTCTAATCCTTGGATTTTGTTACATCTTGATCATTAAAGATAGATAGCTCTTGATTACTGGAAATCTTCTCCTTCTGTAACTACATATAAAAAGTAATCCTATTGCATTAATTTTTGGGGTTTTTTTAAACCAACTGAATACATCAAACTCAGTCTTGCATAACAAAATTTATTTTCTAGTGTCAGGATCATTTTGGCAACTCCTTTTTAAGTTCTTTCTGTGATTTCTATCTGCCTTGTGAACTTGATTTTTATTGAGATCTCACAAGAGCCAGTTCCAGTACTTTGCCTACAAAGAAAATAAAGCTTGGCTATTTTTACCTTATATACAACTTTTGGATAAAATTTGTTATGTGACAACACTGCACCAATGGGACCATTATCTTGGATGATTCCTAAATACATATTGAAGACACAAACAGGGTTAAGCATTTATTTAGGGAAACTTCTCCAGTAATAACTTTAAATTCTATAATGAAGGAAACAAACATAATCTTCATTGCCAAGACAACTGTACTAGAGAAAAATGCAACAGCACTAAGCAGCTGACATTTGTAGACACTTTAGAAATCTGCTTAGTTTAATACATTTTAGCCCTACATTTGTCAGTGGATTTCTTGTTTGATATATTCTGGTAATTGTTAATGTTTCTTGGGTTTGCATTACAGTTTTTAGTTCAGGTAGCTTTTCCTGGTGCCTGAACATTTGATGTCAGCCACATGCTGATTGAGTTCAATATTTGTTAAAAATGTCTCTTATTTACTTGATTTTCTTCATATTATTCACAATGATAAACAATATTTCATAGGCTTTTCTATTTTTATGATGTATGGGCATTTAACTTTTATTGTGGGTTTTCTCTAGGTGCCAAAGGATTTTGTTAAAGGATTTTGTCCTTTAATGTGAGGTGTTTTGTTACCTCTTCCTTTTAACGTTAATTGTATGTTTCATCATCACTGTTTAAATGGATGCACTCCTTTCTGTTTCTCACTAAGGGCTGAAGTCAGAATATATTTCTAAAGATTCAGTCTGTCTTTTGAAATCTTTGTGAAAGCAAAAAGTAAAGAGGAGCTCCTGATACTGCTACTGAATTAAAAGTTGGGAAGAAATTCTGAATAAACCTGAAATGAAGCCAAGGCTGAAACACACTCTAAACACATTCATATGCATGTACCAGGCTCCAAGTAGTCTACAGCAGTCTTAGTCCAAGGTCTGGTGCCTTCGGTTTTTTTCCTTTGTTTACCACATGTTTACTTGGAGATATAACACCAGGAGCAGAATGTCATTTGATCCCCTAAGATAAGCAATATCCAGTTAGGTTGGTGTGTGAAAAGATGGTGTCCCTGGGAAATCTCAGCTGTTTGTTGAAAGTGGCATATTTCAGTATGTGCCATTCTTGCTGAAAATTGAACTCGGCTTTGGTCATATATATTTTAAAAAACTGATCTGAATTTGAATTGTTAGAGGGTTTTTTGTCCAGGTGAGTCTCATGGGAGTGGGAATTTTGAGATGCATAGTTCTGTGCTCAGTAGGGCAATATCCTGGAGTTAGTTCAGGGAGTGTAAGTGTCAGTCACACTTTGATTGATGCTGGCGTTGGATAACTGCATGTATACCAAATTTTGATTAGCTTTGAAGCAGAATTAGAAGGCATACTGCCTCTGATAATCCTTCTAATCCACTCAGACTTCATGTGAGTGACAAGGCAGCTGTTAAGACTGTGAGAAGCAAACTTAAAATGGTGATAAAAACTTTCTTCTGCATCTCAGCCTTTGTTCATTCCAGTTTGGATCCTCACCACTGTGTCCTAATTGCATTCTTAGTATTTCTAAGTGGCAGCCCTTTGCAAATGCCACTTGAAGGAGATATTTGGTCAAGGAGCCTGTTTGTACAAGCTAGAATTCTTCTCTTTTTGTACTTTGGCCTCTTCATTTCCACAAGCAATGAAGAATTTCTTAAAATAAAAAAGATTCAACTCCATCCATTTGATTTTCGGAAAAGGCAGTATCTCTCTGTAAAGCAATACGTATGTTTGGCCATAGGATGGTTCAGTGAGGATCAGCTTTCATAGCCTTCATGCAAGTTTTCATTTGTAAACTTTATACCACATAATGTGCTTGTTTCAGTGAATGGCTTACTGATTTTGGTTTTTTGCTTCTTATGCTTTGTTAATATCTATATGTTTTATTAAATCTTTCAGGCTAAGAACTATCAGAAAGAGTACTGTTTCAAAAAAGATATAAGAATTGGACATAGTAAAGTGAAATGAGAAGCCTTGAGTTTGTGAAGTCATTTTCCCTGTTGTTAAATAGAGAATGCACTGGAGTACAAGACACCTGGTTTCACTTTCATCTACAAGAATTTCACCTGTATGCAATTTCAAACATGGATGTGTTGATTGCACTGAAAAATCTGCTAGAAAACTGTTTAGAAAAAACAATTGACCTCTTTGTTGCAGTTGGTAGGCAAGGGTGAAAAATAATCAAAACTCCAGCTCCAATTGTGAATTTTTTCCTCCATGCTAAAACTGAGCCATTTGATCTTTGGATACTAGGCCTGTTTTGTCAAGGTTGCTTGCAAACGATCGCAGGCATGCCCTGAGGGCAAAAATCCATCCTGAATTGCCAAGGTAAACAGACAAATAAGACAGACTGATTCTGCTTCCTTTTATCAAAAAACTGTAAATTTTATCAAGTTTAAATTAAATAACATTAAATTTTAAATTGAATATGTTTTATTAAAACAGGGACCTACAGGGGCCTGCCCCAAAACAGGATTTTCATGCTGGTTTTTCATTCATTCTTCAGTATTGTTAAGAGATAATGTGCTAGACAAGGTGTTAGTCCTATTAGTGAAACATTATTTAAGTATCAAAGGTAAAACAATTTTTTAGCCTGTAAGTGAAAAAAAAGAGGTTTACATCAGGTGTACTTTTGGCTGTTGAAAGCCGGAATGAGAAAATAGTAGGTGAGGCATTTATGATTTACAATGTTCGAAAACCCACGCAAACTTGATGTGACAATAAATAACAACTGGAAATCTAGTTCCACTTTCACACATCTTCACTATCGTCATAAGCCAGGTTTCTGAATCTCCAGTTTCACATTTATGGCTGTAGGAATAAAATTCAGTATGAAAGTGTTTTTGTCTCAGGTGGGTGAGTTTTCTACACCAAGTGAAATAATAGTATAGAATTTCAAGCCGTTGACAAGGAAAGGGCTTAACCTACCAACTTAATTGTCAATGAAGAAGCAAAATTTGTAAATCATTATCAATGCTGAGGTAATGCTTTGAGAATATTGCTGGTCCTTAGAGTTTATATAATAAAACCTATTTAGAAGTTCAGAAAACAGTTAATTATTCTCACTATGTAGTTTACTTGTTAAGCACACTTCCAGATTACACTGTCCAGTTTGAAAAATTATCCTGAGTATTAAAGTGTTCAATATCTTCCTCTTTACACAATTATTCTGTATTTCACTCAAGTAATGGTAAAGATCTTTTCTCCATCATTAATTAACAAACTTGTTGGTGTTCCCTCTTCAGAACCACAGCTCACATAAATACCTAACCATGACAGGAATATAGAAAAATGACTTGCATTGCACAGAGCCTTACAAACCCATTCCCATCTTAAGGATTACAACATGGAAATGAGCTATCCATAAATATTAAAAATTATCTGCTTCTCACAGATGTTCCGTCTGCTTATTATCTGCAAAATTTCTGGATCAAATGTTCAATATGAATATGTTAGTAACCACTAAAGATTGCTTTTGGCAGCATATGTGTTGATATCAGCAGGAAATAAATAGGAAAACATTAAAAGGTATAAAACTTTAAAACAATAGCTTAAAGGTGTTTTATAAACTACAGATGGCTTATATCGTTCAAGTGGATGTCTGATGTAGAATTAGAGAAGACTGGAAGAAAACTTGAAAATGACTGGAAATAATGGCTCCCATGCAATATGTTGTATTTAAAGTAGAGATAAGCAAAATGAAAATTGCTGCTCTTTTCTTGTACAGATAGGGAGGTCATGCTAGCATTTGTGAATAAGAGTGGTGCACCATTTTTTAATATAGTGTTCTATAGACTGATACTTGTCACTCTGGATCCTCTCCAAAAAGGTGATGCTATCTATCAACACTAGATTGGTCATTTTTCTGTGCTCACTCACAAGTCTCAGTCATTGAATGTATATAAAGTGTTCATCCCATGTAGAAGTACTGCCAATATCTATAAATAAAATGGGAGCTATGTGAAGCGAACTTTCTTTTGTCAAATTATTAGTGCTCACTGTAACACCAGTGCTACTCTCTGTCTCTGAGCTTAACAAGATCAGTGAAGTCTCTTTGCAGAAGAGCCATTTGGAAGCGTTTGTGGTTGAACATGGATCAAGCTTACAGGTTGCAACATTCCTCTCCCAAAACACGCCAGCTCTGTCAACTCATCACACTGAAGGCAGTGAGAATGACGAAGGAATCAGCACAGCCAGAGAAAAAGAGTATCACTGAAAGAGCAAGGGGAAAGCAAACTTGTGGTGTTTTAACAGGCTGGTGTGAACAGGGTGGGAGGGCTGAGCAGGCACAGTGTGGATAACTGACAGCCAGGAGTTACAAAACAAGATATACAGAGCAGGCACTGTTAATAAGACACTATACATTTAAGAAAATACTGTGTGATAGTGAGATATTTCACTCTGATAAAACTTAACTGATAACATAAAAAAGAAAAAGTTCATTTTTGTTGTTTTTTTTTTTAATGATTAAAAAAAGGTATTCACGTCTTTGGTCATGCTCTGCCATCTGTCTAGAGAATAAAGAGCCTCTCCCTCATGATAAAATAGCAACACTGATAATCAGCATCTTGTTACTTTTCCTTTTCTTATTTTCATTTCCTTTTTGTAAACTGTTGTGTTGCTTGTAACAGCTGCTTTGTTTCACTGTATTAGTAAGTGAGATGCAGTGTGGGCAGTGTGGGGTCTGCAGTTTGTATTCAGTTAGGCTGATTAAAAGGCACTGCAGAGAGGTGCAGTGACCAATAGCATGGATGTTGATCATCACTGAACTTCACAGAATCACAGAATAAGCTGAGTCGGAAGGGACCCACAAGGATCACGGAGTCCAGCTCCTGGCCCTTCACAGGACCATTCCCAAGAGCCACACCATGTACCTGAAACTATTGTCCAAATTCTTCTTGAACTCTGTCAGGCAGTTTGTGTCAGGATTTAATGTGAACTCTGCACCCTAGACATATTTTTTTTCTGCATTTAGAAGGTCAAATACCATTTCTATTGAAGGTCTAAATGAAGTCTGTACACAGAGTGCAGTAGCAACACTTCTCCCCACTGTCCTCAAGGAGCTGGCACTTATAACTCATGGAGACCACACTTGTCTGCTGAGTGCTTCTGCAGTGCAAACAAAAGACTAGAATCTGAGCTGTGGATTTTGATATTTTTTAACCACTTGCCTGAGACTTCTGAACAAGGTTTTTCCATTTATTCAGCATTCTTTGAATCCAACCTTACAAGCAGAGGCAGCTGAGGTGTCTCAGTGGTGGTTACGTTAGCAGTACTGATTGCATTCACCTCAGTAGAAAATACTCTAGCAGCTGCACTGAGGGAAAATTTCCTTTAATGGCTGACAATAAGTCATGTCTCATGATCGCCAGTTCCTACAGAGAGAGACAAGAGTTTACTTTCCTCACTTTAACAAAATATTCTGCTCTAACTAATTATGACATCTAATCAGCCTTTTATACGTGCCAGGGAAGACATTTTTTATCTAGAGCACAAGACCAATGTGAGAACATGGCCAGTGTCAGTCATTCATGGGCCACTGGAGTCTCACCGGGCCAAAAAAATAGCATTTACCTGGTGTCTAATAGTTGCTGCCTGTTGGGAACCAGTGTCACCATAAGACCTCTTTCCCAATACTGTGCAATCTACTCACCTTCCTACATCAATGGTTTCACTAGCTAGCGGGATCACTTGAAAAAAAAACCCAAAAGGAGTCTATACTACTTGCACATATGGTATGATTTAGAGTCCTCACACTCTGGTAAGTGGCTGTTGGGACAGTCTTTTCAGACTGAAGCATCTTATTCCACGGCTTCATCACAGAAATGCCAGAAAGAAACCAAGCTGCACACACAACACAAGAGCAATTGTTACTCAGACATTAACAACCACAAAGGCTCAGTTCCAATCTAAAGGCTCAGATAAACGTCCCTAAATAAGGAATTGTGCTGTAGATGTTCAAGAGAGACGCATTGAGATATACACAGGGGTACACAGGATACTAATCTGTTTCTAGAAGACAATCAAAATTTCAGCTTCAAAGAAACAAAAGGGCCCAAAACATTTTATCTTTAGTTATGCTTTGAACAGGTGATATGATTTCAAAGGTGAAATTGTTATTTACCAGAACCTGTGTCCAAGCGGTAGCTTTACTAAATTTCACAGGTAGAAACAGTACAAGCAAAAAAGTGTTTGTCAATCTAAGGCTTTTAA
This sequence comes from Edolisoma coerulescens, assembly GCA_013397115.1. Classification (NCBI taxonomy): domain Eukaryota; kingdom Metazoa; phylum Chordata; class Aves; order Passeriformes; family Campephagidae; genus Edolisoma; species Edolisoma coerulescens. The sequence goes on from VWZW01004607.1 coordinate 2,149,670, forward strand.
AAATGTTTTCCAGAGAAAGGCCTTTGGGTCAGGTTAGTCAGGCAAAGCAGTCAGTAGATTTGATAGAAAGGTTCTAAATTTCACGTTTTACCATTGTGAAAAAAAAACCCAAACAACCCCACAATATTTTAGGGTAAGACAAAGGTGCAAATGGGAGACACAGAAAAGGAGTTTAATTTTTAAATATTGTAAAAATATTGGTAGTATTGCTTTGAAAATTACTTTAGGGGGAAGCGCCCCACACTTTCTTTTAAAAACCCTAGATTATTTGGCTGTGACTATATACTGCAAGTCAGGTGCTTTCAAGTAATTCTCTATCCCAGTGTCCTGACAGCACAGACAAATAGACCTACTGAAGAGAGCCATGGTTGCTTGATGGTTTTTATGTCTGCATTCCCTGCTGAAGGAAAACCATGGTGTGGTAGATAGACAACGGCCTATGTCTATGTCTCAGTCCCCTTTGCACTTAAAACACAGCTGGAACTGGACTCAGAAATTTAAGAGCTCTCTCTGCACCACAGTTTAGGCTGAGTGAGTCAAACAGCAACAGTTAAAACTATTTTTGCATATTCATGGCTTTTATATAATCCATGAGTGACAAAAGTCACAGAATACTACACTCAAAAGTTGTACAATATGTTTTGTTTTCTCATGCTACTCAAAAATCAGAATTCTCTACACTTGATTGAACTATAAGTATATGGCAAATACATGGCATGGAAAATGTTCAGTTCCTTGTCAAAGGCAAGGTATGCAATAGGCTGGTTAAACCTGTGATCTCTGGAACAACAATAATTCCATACCATTACTTATGTGTTCAAAATTCTGAATAAAAAAGACAAGTGAACAAAAAATCATCTAAAAGTTACCTCACATTATTTCATTCTCTTAGTAATGCCATGTTTACAGTCAATTCAAAGCATCATACTAAATTCACTGAAATGTTTTCCATGGAATTCATTCTAAAGGCTCCTGGATGCATTGTTTTAATGGCAATTAATGCTGTGTTATGTGTGGGTTTTTCCTTTTATCATCTGAGTTCCTGTTTTCTAACTGCAATTTCTACAAGCACAGAACTGTGGCTCCTTAAACATTGCAAAATAATAAGAAAAAAAAGTAAAAGGCTTTATTCTAAGTAGAAAGAAGGTTAGAGGGATCTATTTCTTTAACAAGAACAAGTGGAGGATGCAGACAATGTAGATTGACCTTGCTTATTCAAAATAGTTAAAGCATAGACCTGTAGACAAAGAACTAGAGTGTCGTATGGTAAATGCCTCTGTTCTGGGATTGTTTTTCTACTGTCAGTCATTACTTTTCTATTTTTAGCTTCAAGATGCCTTCTGCCTCCAGGCACTTAAAGGAGAATCTTGATGTCCCAGAATCTGTGACCATCATTGACTTCACTATCCCACAAAGCAAAGCTTAAAACATAACATAGACACTTTCGCGTACAGCTTTTGATTCGTACTTTAAAACAAAGCTCCCTCTTATTTATTGATTTTTAGGACTTTTGGGGACAGATCATCAACCTTTTCCCTGCCTGCAGCACTGCTTTAGCAGAATAAAGGACAAGGAAATCTCTCCCTATTAAACTGTAGGGCCAAGACCCATCACAGCTATGTTTAGCCTCTGAACTGGACCTGTTTTCAGTGTCATTACCATCCTTGCAGCCAGTGAGGAAATATGGATGCCTCTAAAGATCCAGTCAAATCCAGAGAATGCAATCTGAAGCCCTTGATAACATCTCCATCTACCCACTGTGATTTTAGAGGCACACTGCGGCAAACTGCTAATTTAGGCGACTGAATTTTAAGCTATACTTACCTATGTGTAGTATGATGAGACATGAGGGAGAAAACATCATAACACATTAACTGCAAAAGCATTTGCAGAGCAACTGTAGTCACTACCATTTGATACAGGATGCTTCCTATGCTAAAGCATTTCATCCCTCAGCCAGATTCAGGAGAACATTTTAAAATTTCAATATCCTGGAGCACAAATGCAACATTTATCACATGATTGTAATTTGATCCTATCTCAGTTGTGAAGAGGGTAGCAGTTCTTTTGAATATACCACAAAACTTTCAAAGTCTTCTAAAAGTTTCGAATTGAGTTTTTTCACTTTTAGTCTTATTAAAACCTTGCCAGAAATAGCTCAGTGCACATTGTAGTACCATGAAATCTGATAAATCTCATTGTCATGATATTTTAACAGTGCTATGAAGACAGAGTAGGAACATCTGTGATTATTAAATTGTGTTATTTTTGAAGGCGTTCTGGATAACATTTACGAATGTTACAGAACTGCACCAAATCAAAACACCCTCGAGCTGAAAAATTGATTTCCTTGGAGCTACTGCACGGAAACATGAGACTATATCATATTAAATGTTGACTTTCATGTATTAGACTGTTTTGTAGGGCTTCAGAGGATTCTGATAATAGCTGATGTTTCCGTATAAATACATTCAGATTTTTAAAATGGAACATTTTAAATGTGATTTTTCATCTGTATTGTAATCAAAGACTTGTGTTCTCCAAAATAAGGTACCCAAAGAGCATTTCACTGTCAAAACACAAATTATAACATACTGTGTCCCATGTACAACAAGCTCATCAATTTCACAGGTTTTTTATTAATGCACAATTCGGAAACCATAGATAGTAACAGGAAGTTCAGTAGCTTCAGAATCAATTTGAAATTCATATTAATTGGACAAATGCTTTACATTCCTTTTATGTAAGTGATACTTTTTTTCTGGATGGAGATGGAATAAAGTATGCGTCTTAAAATACTCTGATTAGATGGAAACTGAAGAGTTGAGCTAATTTCTACCTCTTGATCCAGAAGATACCATGCTAAAACAGGGTTAAAATAGGCAGCCCGTTATAGTGCTGCTTTTGCAGATTGAAGCTGAAAGTGAAATTGCTGAACTGTGAGCTTGCTAAGGAGCCTGATAACTTGAACTGCTAATTCAGTGGGAAGTTGTCCCCCTAAATTTCAGAATTCCAGCTGAAAATAATGGGGTTTGACCTTAAAAATGGAACTTATAATATGATAGCAATTGACATCACCTCCGACAAAATATTTTGGATAGTTTGATAAGTTCAGTTCACCTTCAACATTTCTAATTTTCCATTTTTGTTTTTAAGCAATATATTTACATTAAACAAAAGAAAAAACTGAGTGGTTGCTTAAACTTGTAACAGAAATAAAGCTTTCAAATAATTATCTGGCTTCAGTTTTCCCATGAGTAAATTTATGTACATATGGGCAAGGACAGCAAAAAGTTTTATCTTTAAAAAATGCCGAGCAGACAACACCATCATAAAGCTATACTGACAGGCTTGGGTAATTTTTTCCTCATCCTATTATAAATTGTCAAATGTTCTTTTTCACTGCTATAGAAATGGTGATATAAAAGATGACTACGTTTCATCAGAAGGAAGGAGATGGTGCTGAACATTCGGTCTGACAAACACTCAGTAGATTAAGATATATACTTTGTGATGAATGCATTTTTAAAAATAATATTACATTATCTGTGCTTTTCCCATGTTGTTTGGAGAGCAACATGATATTTTTAAATAGTAATCTTCAGCAAGGCAATTCTACTCAGTTTCTGAAAATACAATTTCTGATATCAGAATCCCAGAGTTGCATTAATAACCCAAGTGGAAAGAAAAACATTGCTGGTTCTCCTTCCATAGCAATGAAAATTTCACATCTAGTGCATTTGGTGAATTTAACAGTACTGTCCTTAAAAATAGTCTAAACTCATTCATGTCCAAAATTATTCTTTAATTAAATTCAGAAAAAGGAGAAACATTACTTACCATTTTCTATTCCATCTTCATCTGGATTCCTCCCAAGACATTACCATATATAGCTGCTGTCCCAATCGCATTTTCAAAAACAGGCTTTTTATAACAACTTAAACCTAAACATCCGTTCATCAGCCAGTGTGGAACAGTGTCCTTGACATGCTTTTGTGTTTTGAGATAAACAAATACATTGCAGAGGCAAGCAGAAACCTTTGCTTTTGTTCTTCCACAGAAGCCCTGACAAAGTTTTGTGTGTAATGTACAGATCAAGAACAGCTGAAACGTACAACAGAGAACATAATTCCCTCTCGCTTTACAGCATTTCCCCCTGTGAAGCAAGGTACCTGTTGTGCCTAGATTCCTTTTGCCTCACTGAATTTTGATTTATTTTAGCATGATAATAAGGCAGCATATTTGGCTAGAAAGACAAGCACACTTGCAAATTTGTGGCTCTGTTGGACTGATATGATTCTATAAATCTTGAGGCAGAAGAGTTTGGCTGTTTGCTTCTGATATTCTTCAACAGAGAACCAGAGAAGCATGGATGTTTCTGGTGAATCACAACTGTATTGGCTCATCTAACTAGCAAATAGTGCTGACTTTCATCCTGAGGCTGGGACATCTTTTTCTTTCAAAATGTGAAAACAAGACACATGATGTTATGTGTAAATGAGTGTAAAGGGTAATAACAGTTATATTACACAGTGGTGAAATTAATCATGTAGAAATTATATAGCATTACATAAAATGTTGCAAATAATTTTTTATTCATCCTAACCTCCTGATCTGGCCCCTGTGTTAACCCAGTTCCCTTGGAATTTATTGCAAGATTGCAACTTCTTAGCAATTTAAAGTTACTTTTTAAAACAACTCAAGTCTGTGTCTTTCTCCACCTTTCCCACAAATTTGAAATCTTGAAAAAATGTGTGCATATTCAAGGCCCGAAGCAGATTATGCTGTGGGATGATCTAAAGTCTCTTTATCTTAAAACCCTGCAGGTTTAAAATGGCATCTTTCAACCTATGGAAAGGATCATTACCAGGATTTCACTGGGTATATTGCGTTCTGAAAATGCATTTTTGATGCACAGAAATTATTTTAGATCTCATTTAGTGTCTTTCTTCATGACTACTTCCTTACCCTGCATAAAAGCAGAACAATTACAACTTTGATACTAGAGGTCAGGAACTTTAAAAATGTATTTCAATTTAAATTGAAGTAGCGAGTTCCTTCTCCCTAAAATGATAGTGAGAAATCATTATCATTGTGTTTTATAGGGTTTTGTTGCATTTATGAAGTATAGTGTTAATTTCTCTCCTTCAGAACAGGTACACACCAGATAAGATTTGTGTCACTAGAAGACTCCATATTACCAGAAAAATTATGTCTTTTGTACTGTTGATATCCTTATGATAAATTGTGAAGTGATTAATTTGATCAATACTGTCCCATTGACTATATATAATACTTATACTCTGTTCAATGTTATTTTCTGAACTAGAGCTCAAAAATGGACCGTGGTTTAGTGGTATTTCATGATTTTCCATCATTCATTTTGGATATTTGAAGATTGTGAAGAGAAAGAATTACATAGTCCATTATTAAGAAGTAGTTGCTAGCGAAATAGGTGAGGCTACCTACGTGCACATTCTTAAGAAGCTGCTGATAGCTAACATAAAATTTGTTATTGAAGGATTCTATGGCACCCCACCCTGAAGACAAAAAATATCATCCCTACATTAGCTTTAAAATAACAGAATCATTTCAGTTGGAAAAGACCCCTATGATCACCAAGTGTAACCTCTAATCCAGGAGAGCTGCTACCTTTTAAACACCTCCAGGGATGGTGACTCAACCACTTCCCTGGCAGCCTGTTGGTGTTTGTCAGCCCTTTTGCTGATGAAATTTTACCTAATATCCACTCTAAACCTCCCATGGTGCAGCTTGAGGCCATTTCCTCTCTCCTATCACTTGTTACCTGGAAGAGGCCAACCCCCACCTGGCTGCACCCTCCTTTCAGGGTGTTGCAGAAGGTGATAAGGTCCCTCCTGAGCCTCCTTTTCTCCAGGCTGAACACCCCCAGTTCCCTCAGCTGTTCCTCATGGGACTTGTGCTCCAGACCCTTCACTGGCTCCGTTCCCCTTCTCTGGACTCACTCCAGCACCTCAATGTCTGTCTTGTAGTGAGAGGCACAAAACTGAACACGGGATTCAAGGTGTGGCCTTGTGCCAAGTACTTTGGAACAATCATTTCCATTGGAAAATATCTGTTCCTTTGCAGTGGAGTTGGTACTTAATATAAGAATTGCTTAAAACATGATGTCTGATAGAATATCTGTGGGTGGAGATATTAACACTCTTAGTATCAAGGTTTCCATGCTAAATATGACATTTAGGAAAAAATTCAATTCTGTGTTACAATGAAATCAAGACAAGGCAGGAGAAAGAGGGAAGTAGGAGAGAGAAAATTATTAAGAACCACAAAATGGCAGTTACTCAGAATAGTTAGAAAATTCCCGTAGGACATAATGATTCAATGTCTTTTTCTGTTTAAATCAGGAACTATACTTCAATTTCTCAGTCTCACATGAGTCACGTCATTGCTGTATATCATATATTCTGGTCCAAGTATAGGACCAGAAAAAGAAACTCTTTTTTCTATTTGTGGGTGATACATTTAAATTCATCTAACTTCACACTTTGTGTCAATGTAGGGATGTTTCCCAGTGAAGATTTTCAAGCAAGGTCTGTGCAGGCTTATACTCAATAAAATATAACTCAGCAGTTTATCTTAGAAATGAGTGACCTGACCTTTACATTGGTGGTAATATGTCTAAAAACAGCACAACAACTTAATGACTTCAATTTAAAGTCTGTAGCTACTGGTGCAAAAAGCAGAGAAGCAAAGAGCTTGTGGAATGCTATGATAGGACAATACCAGCCTACAGAGAAAGGCTGAAAGTGAAAGAACAGCAAAAGTAAGCTGAAAGCTTATCCACAAGCCCAATTAGGAGAGAAGGGGAAAAAAATTTTAAAAGGAAGTGAAAAAAAATTTTTAAAAAGACAGATGGAGTTATGGGGTTCAGTTGGCTAATTTTCTACCTGACTGCCTGGATGAAAAACAGAGATGTACTGACCTTCTCCATCTGTATCTCTGAGAAGCTCAAATAGTCAATCTGCTTCAGTTAACCAAAAAGCCTAGGTTGAATAGTTACTAACTGAACCCTAATCACTCATAAAATGTTTCTTAGTATTGCAAAATGGTCAGAATAGTTCCTTGCTGATATGTTCTCCTATTCATCCTGAAAACATCACTTTCCAATATCAGATGGCTGAATGGTTTTAGCTAAAGTAAGGGCAGAATCTAAATTGCCACTAAAAGCTTACAGTAAATCTTTTTTTTCCTTAACTTTCCCACAAATTTCAAAAGAGCTTTGCAGCTTTGTGCCTCACTGGCTTGTTTTTCACTTTCCCACTTTGTTTCCTACTTCTGGCCAGGGTCACAGGACAAATATGAACATCTTGACATCAAAGGTTGTTTTTCAGACTAGAATAATTCAAATAAATGAAGCCCTCAGGTCCTCCTATGACTTTCTCATCTAACTAGAAAAGAGAACTACTAAAAATATTAAGCTGTTAGAGGCACCCAAAGGAAGGACACAAGGCTGCTGAAGGGTCTGGAAGAGAAGCCACATGAGGAGCAGCTGAGGTCACTTGGTTTGTTCAGCCTGGAGAAGAGGAGACTGAGGGGAGACCTCACTGCAGTTACAACTTCCTTGTGAGGTATAGACAGAGGAGGCACAAGCACCAATCTCTTTCCTCCGTGGTGACTGCTGACAGGATCCAAGGGAATGGCCTCAAGTTGTGTCAGGGGAGGTTTAGGCTGGATGTTAGAAAAAGTTTCTTCACCCAGAGGGTGGTTGGGCACTGGAACAGGCTCCTCAGGGCAGTGGTCACAGCACCAGCCTGCCAGAATTCGAGAAGCGTTTGGACAATGCTTTTGGGCACATGGTGTGGCTCTCTGGGTGCCCTGTGCATGGGAATTGGGCTCAGTGACCCTGATAGGTCCCTTCCAACTCAGAATATTCTATGATTCTATGATTCTATTATATTTGCAGTTCATTTCTTTCTATTTTACCACAATTAAATAAAACTTACTTATTTTTATCAATATTTTAAATAATTTTATGTTCCCCCATCCTTTAAAAGTGTTAATAATGGTTTGTGTAATGTTAAGCTTAATAATCTCTCTTCTTCCAATAAAAACAGTGTCTGAATTACAGTGGGATTGACAGACTGATTACAGTAACTGAAAATTACTGTAGATGGACTAGATGAATGTTGCACTTAACATCTTACACAAAGTTATCTGATGCTTTTCCATTCTTCTTTTTCTAAGCATCATTGCAGGGACCTGGAAATGTCCATTTCTGAGATATTGATCAAGTTCCCAAAAGTGTTATTTTCTAGAGTTGCTAGTTTATGAAGTAGAGATAGAGGATGGACACATAGACTCCAAATTGGACCCATATATTTCCAGGTTAGTTTGTGGGTTTTTTCCTTCTAACATATAGTTGCAAGAATAAGTTTTCCATGCCAATAATTTTTTTCTAATGTTAAAGTTTACAAGCCCCTTGTTAAGTATTTGGAAAGCGTTTTAATGTCATTGGTCAAGAAACCAAACACCTACCAAGAGTTTAATTTTGCTTCGGTTCATATAGGTGACCCTAATTTTAATCACAAGATCAGTGGTTTATAGAACAGGTGCCAAAGAGGTTTTTCTGAATCTCAGGCTGGTTTGGGACTGGCAGCGTGAGGAGTCATCTTCCTCATTACTGCTTATTCCCAAGATCTACAGGAGTGGAATCTCCTAATTTGTGATGAGGAAAGGTACGGGAAATGTGTTATGGCACCTCTGAGAGGCACCACTTAATGTCTTCATATGATGGAGTTTAAATTATGAGTCATTTATGGTAGATATAAACTCATGATATTATCCTGTAGCAAATATCTACATCATGCAAAACTCTTAAACTCCAATGGCTTTTGAAAGCGTGGACTTTTTTCTATTTTAAAAAAATAAAATAAAATATAGTGGGGTTTTTTCCATTTTATTTCAGCCAAATAAAAAAAAAAGAAAAAACATTCAGACCTTATTCCATAAATTTCAAGAGACACTCAGCCCCAGTAAGTCTACCAGACTGTCAGTAAGGCAAAAAGGAGTACTTCTCATCATTTGGCTGGTTTTTTTTTCTGGCAGTTTGAGTAGTCCTGGCAGTTTTAGTTTCCTCTGAACCTCTCCGTCATTCCAGGAAAACTAACAGTATTTGGATCATTCTTTTATCACATGCTCCTCAATTTGCTTCTGTTCTTCTCAGTGCCCCAAACTGCCCGTGCTTGCTGTGCCTTGAATTGTTATGTGGCACCTTGGTAATTCAGGTATTAACCATGTACCAATCACTCCTGCTTTAGAGAGTTATTCCTCTGAGCTATTTACATCTTGGATTTATTAAAGGGTTGGGAACAGCCTGATTCCAGCTGCTACTGCTCACGTTCACAAGTTGTTTATTTTCTACTACGCTTTCCTGTTTAGGATTCTTGGCCATTTATTGGACTGAGGACAGGTCTATGTGTCTTGGCCACCCATGAAATTATTCCCTGTTTTTTCCCTTGAATAGAAGTGGTCTGACTAGAGTATTTAGTATTTATCTATTTCTCTCAGAGGAAACCTATTTTTGTTGTTTGTTTTTTTATTTTATTTGATGCTTCCCAATCCTGATATATATCTTTTAACATCTCTTAACCTTCAGCTCTTACCTTCTCTGTCTTTTTTATGTTCTATCTTGCATAAGTAATTTTTTATTAAATTTCACCAGTTCTGTGCACGTTCTGTGGCATTTCAAAAGGAGCTAATGTACCAAAAGAGTAGAAATGTCACCTTCCTCCAAAAGTAAATGACTGCTCCTGTTGTTGCTGCTCTATTTGACATTTTTGCCAGTGAGATAGTTAACATTACTGATAAAAAGGGGGGATTTGGATGGTCATGGCCATGTTATACCTTATCAGTTGTTCTTAATACAGAAGTGATCAGGTCCACAGTGCCTAAATCTAGGAAATGGACTTCTGAGAAATGTAGTCTTGCATATAATGTTGTGCTCCCAACTGAGAAAATGTAACTGCTCTGTGCTGAAAAGTGGGCAACCTACTGGGTGTCTGAGACAGGCAGTGCAGCAGCAGGAAATTCCATCACACTTAGTGTGTGACCACATTTATAGATGCTCACAACTTATCATATATTGTAAACCAATATTTGCCTTGTCTCTGAGGAGACTTCAAAGAAAAAAAAACCAAACCAACAAAGAAATTAGTCAGAATATTTTAAAAGATTTAATATATTTTTCTTCTTTCATTTTCCCCTTACTTCCTCTTGGTCTGTCTTCACTTGTGACAAGCATGACTGCTCTGTTTTAATAAAGGCAGTAGTATTTTGCTCAGTATAGGCAGATGATTTAAACTGAGACCATTTGGGAATTCTTCATCCTAAAATGACCGTGGATCATCACAGCTTACTGTAATGTAGAAGAAAAGAAAGTCCTAGTCAGCATTGTTGTTAATGCTTGTGGTAGTGAACTGCGAGTTCTTTGAGCATCTTTTCCTATAGACTTGAAACTGGTTGATGGCCATTTCTGGAAAACACTTTGAATTTAACCTGCCAACAAGGGATTTTCTTTCCCCCTTTCTTATTTTGTAACACATTTGAATTATCTGGAGTAGAAACTAACTTTAAACTCAAAATCACTATGAATGTTAAAGCATCAGCAGATTTAGTATGCAAATATGTTTTAAAATAATATTAAATTATTCTTTTGGAGTTACATCCTCAGAAATACAGCAGTAATGCTGATAACAGTGAGATTTTTCATTCTGCTTATTGAAAAATGAGTCTTGTGCACTTGCAACATGTTTTCACCAGCACTCCTTCAGATTCCCCATAGTTGTAGAACTTACAGGCTGATTTCAGTGATGTTTAACAGAGACAATTTTTAAAAGTGCCTACAAGCACAAAGGTAAGCAAGACCCACATTATTCCTCTATAGGAAAAGTTGCTCTATTTAATGTTCTAAAAAAATCAGTGTCACCCTGATAGGCACACATTCAGTTTGAAGTGAAGAAAAAGGTAAACTGCTTCTAGTCTAACCAATAAAGAGGGAATCCAGAACACTGACAGAGAGAGAAGACAGTTTTGAAGAGGTGCTCTGAGTATGGAAAATACAGAATCACTGAAAAATGTATGTCTGTAAGAAAAAAGACATGATTGATCCTACTGCTCATTGAATATATCTCTATCCCTTCCCTTTTTTTTTTCCCCATTTAAGTCCACTTATTTGTTTTGGCTATAGCTAACTACCAAATGGACTCCGTAAGAACACTTCAACAACTGAAAAAAAAAAAACCAGTTTGAGACCTCCTTTAGAATTTCTTTAAAATCCATCTATTAAGTAGAAAAACTGAACAATCAAGAGTGATAGAAAGACACCCTGATCAAGTAAAAGTTACTTTAGTGACCCCTGGAAAGATTTCTTAATAACAGTGTCTGTTATGAGCCATGTGTGTCTAGGAGGGTACACAAAGTGCAATAGGGACTTAGATGTTATGTGTGGGGTTTGGAATCGTATTAGATGCCAGTTTTTACAGATTATAGCTAAATGTATGCACTGAAGCTTTTTAAAGCATTATATAAAAAATAAATTAAACAGTTTTCCAGCTCCCATGAAAGGGGATGTTAATTGATCATCCAAATTCCCCGAGCAACTTTGAAAACATCGAAGCCATTCCTATTTATTACAAAAAGTACAATGATATCTACAAAGTATAACTCTTTGAGTTCTAGTAGTACATGGGGCTAAATTGAGCAGAATTTGGTTAAGTACAGGACAAGTATGATTTTTTTATAAAACAGAAAGAATTTCTATTTCATTTAAACATCAGAAGAAAAAATAGTTTTGAAGTATATTGATGCTGTCATAAATTAGGGCCAGGAATCAGGCAAGTAATTCACTACATATTTACATTTTTATACTAATTCAAACTACAAGAATCATACATGTAGTGCAAAAAAAACCCAAAAAACAACCAAGACCCAATCACTATTTTCATTAAAAGCCTGAATCATGTTAGCTGGCTTAATACAGATTTCCTGTAGCCATTTCTCACTGGTTTCACATACAGTTTTCCCTGAGTCACCTGCCAAGCTGCTGAGAGCTCTGGAGTCAGTTTTGCAGTAAATTCTAACCAGAACCATGTCAAGGATTGAATCTATTGCACTTCTCTTTCCTTGCATTAATGGGGGGAAAAAGGTGGTTCATGGTTAGTCTGTGAAAGGTGCAAGACTCCACAGGCTAATTTCATTACAATCCAATCCGTATCGGCCTGGTGCCACTTTTCCTTCCGAGTTTTCCTCTGTCTACTAAATTTAAATGCAGTATAGCTTACTTCTTTTTGCCTTTCCCTTTTCCTTATTTCAGCCTTCACTCTTCACTCTCAGAGGAGAGGGGCTTATGAAATGAAGGAAAAAATGTATTTTCTTTTTTCATATACAGAAGGTCTGGCATCCAGAATTTTAGTTGATCTGGGACAGGGAAAGAAAACTAAAATTAGAGGTTAAAAAAAATCTCAGGAGATATTTTAAGGTAAACAGAAAAGGAGTGTGAAATGGGGAAATATGGCAGTGAAATATTAGACCTGAAAATAGAAAGTGAAAGGTTGATGGAAGACAGGAAAAGACAGGAAACAGCATTTAAATGTGGGAGAAGAAAGGAATATGAAGAAAAGGCAAAATCTGGAAGAAGAAGAGACAGAGAGGTTTAATGGATGATGTTATTTAATCAAACAACAGTTCCAAACATTCTTGGAAGATGCTGGAGAATATAGCATTTTTTTCATGATGCTGCATGGGTCTGAGCTCCACTGAAATATCAGGTATTCAAGTGGTACCTGGAGTTTAGGCTTGCAACAAGGAAATAAATAAGAGAAGGCATTATAATAGTTCTGAACTATTTTTTGTCAATCAACATTCTGGGGGGAACAAGTAACAGGTTTAAAGAATTTAGGTCCCACTTATATTGGAAAATCCTTCTACATAGTCCTCCTCTCTCTAAAAACCCCAGATGAGACTGAGGCAAATATGTTCCGTCTTATCAAAAGAAAAAAAATTAACAGTGGGTTGAAGGGCTTGAAGTAGAATTCAGGTGTAATCAGAAAAATGGATTATGGGGGGAAAAAAAAGAAAGAAAAAAGAAAAGAATTTAATGCATTTTTATGAAGAAAAATGAAAGACGAGAAAAATTCAGTGTTTTATTTTACCGCATAATATATATGAAAGTGGATGGAACCATCCAAGCATAGTATCTTGAAGAACTAATTCAAAAAAGGCCATGGAGAATTTGAAATTTTATAAACAGCTATTCAGAATTACTGGAAAAAGAAAAGTCTCTAAAACCGCAAATAGCTGAAAGGAGGAGCCATGCACAGGCTAGAGATTAGCACACATATAACAGCAGAAATGAGGAAACAGTATAAGTTCATATTTGGTTTATTGCATGTAAGATTTGGTGCCAAATAGCTACAATAAAATGCAGAATGTTTAAATCCAGTATATAAACTTGAGAAGTCAAGAATGTGAGGCAACATTTACTGTGTTCTTTTTTGTATGTAGTAAATTATAATACTGCAGTCCTAGCAGAGCACATGCAATCACTTCTAAAAATATTTTAGTACTTTTTTATGCTCAGTATTGTGCATAATTGCCTCAGTGAAAAGAATTGCACATATATTTGCTAATAAAGCAAAGGCCCCTTCTACTCCAAGACATATAAAAGAAATGTCGCCAACCTAATACCTATGCCAGTGTCCTGTTTAAGGGTCTGCATCTATCCATGAAAACGTATCAGCAGTGATTGACATTAAATCGGTGTGTTTTGCTCAGAATCCTATTTTGTACTTTGCACTCGGTCAGCACAAGCAGCAGAGCAGGACAGAGCAACATGATTTTGCAGTTTTCCTTCAGCTCTTCTCTGCTTTGAGTCTGCCTTGTACCTGGCTCTGTGCTTCCCTGTGGCACAGGAAAGTAGGAATCAGGATTTTGATGCTCACCGTTCCATGAAAGTTCTTTCCTCCCAGTTCCTAGCCTTAGAGTTTTCTGTAGGAATTTTTTTTTGGGGGGGG